>CP126892.1:158615000-159815000 GCA_030440675.1 Furcifer pardalis
GGAAAAGGAGAAATGACATATTCATCCAACACTTCATGAATATTCCATTATGGAATATCAGAATATTTCATAATGGAAAGGACTTGACCTCACTGCTTCCCAGAAAATATAGTGCATTAAAGGTTTTGTGGAGGCTTGACATGCAGGTTGAGGGGGGAAAGTCATGACAAATAGCATTTCCAGGCAAGCACTGTATTCCATTCAGCCCATTGGTCCATTTTTAGAAGGACAGAATGTTCTTGAGATTACTTAAATTTCTCTTCAAAATCACTTATTGAAAGGTAGGTTATTTATAGGCATTTTACTACATTAGCTGAACCTTTTGAATGGGAACAGCATATTATGAAACCTCTAGATACAAGTGATAAACAAGTGTAGCTTCACAAGCTACTCTAGCTGTTCCATTGCCTATCACTTCAATGGGAAAAATTCTAAACGCTTTTAAAATGGTCTCCAGACTGCACTAAGTTGTGATTTCTGGTCAATTAAAAGAAAGTGCAAAGGGGGGGGGCTGGCTCTCTTCATGCAAGCCAAATTGCCATAAAGATATAACCATCATTCTGCCTAGAGAAATATTAAACAGCTGCATCTAAGACATGTTCTTTTAATAAATGAGAAAACGTGAGAATAACATTCCCTTTGCAACAGTTATTTCATAACAGCAGACATTTGAATGCTGAATGAAGAATTCTTACTTGTATATTGAGCACAAGTAGATCTAAAAAAATTAGTGCTTTCTTGAATTTAGGAAGAAAAATTGTCAAGCACTATTGAATCTGACATCATAAAGAGGTATATCATGTTACAGTTTGTTGTGGTGTGCTAATCAAGAAATCACAAGTTCTACTTGATACAAAATTACAGAGAGTGTTCTTGTGGTAGTGGTAGTTGTAGCTGTGGTGATGATTGTGAGACTGATTTTTTTTTGCACATCATTAAAAGGACAAAATATGAAATAATGATAATTGTTGCCTTGTTGTAAGAACTATTAAAAACAGAAGCATTGGATGGGTTGTTTGCATCTTTATGAGCAATCAGCCTTAGTGTTTGCTAAGTTTGTGTCATGCTATAGACATTTTGTGCAACTTTTGCTGAGCACGGTAGATACAAAAGGTAGTTGACATGTCTGATAGGGGCCTGAGAATCCTTATCTTGTCTTGAATATATAAGTCTCTGGTGAATTTTCTGGCCTCCTAGTCACATTCAATGGTTGTGAAGGGCAGACTCTTCCACTTAGTACTTAAGATGGACCAACAGTGGAGGAAAATTCTAGTTGTTTCAGAGAAGGAATATGAAATAATGAGAATCACCCCCCTCTGGAAATGTTGCAAAGGGAACCTCTGTCTTCTGATGTATTCTTTACAATAGGAACCAGGCCCAATGGCATCTGCCTAAAGGTGTGGTTTTGTCCCCTTCCCCTGGGAGGAGACAGAAGGAGGCATGCCCAAAGATATGCTGGGCCAAGGGGAGGGGGAGCCAAGTTGCCATATAGGTTGCCTTCTCCCCAGCTTCGGCCTTCTTCGGATACCCTTGAAATCATAGTGTGATATTAGCTGATTGTTTCGGGGACTAATGGGAATTTTTGCACTTATCCCTGATTGGCCTTTGGGTTGGTGGTTTTTTCGCCCATTCCACACTGCTATGGACAGGGTTAATTTTGCTTGGTGGTTGCTAAATATGGTCACTTTGGCGGGTAGTGTGGGGTTAAAATGGTAGGTGAAGGCCTAGGATTATTTGGGAACAGGTCATGGCATGGCAAACAGCTGGGAATGTAGAAACTTATGTTTCCACTCCTGGCTGAGGAGGGGGATGCTGATAGCTTGTTGACCATGCTAATGGTCTACAGCCCCAAGGCTTGAGGGTAGCATTGGTCATTGCACCCAAATTGTGAACTGGAATGGGGACTGTTGGAGAACAGTCACCTAAAACGTGAGTGGAGAAGGTTGAAGATGCTTACCTTTGCTCCATCACTAAGACCCGCACTACTCAGTCCCTGCTGCAGGTATGGCAGAGGTACGGTTAAGATAGTTGTGAGTTAATAAAGTGGCCCTGAGTTGAATCCCAATACTGTGTCCATCTCTTTACTCGAGGTTGGGGGGCAAAGGAAGTCATTTGCACACACAGTATCCACTTCAGATGTCAGCAGCAATGTCCTGTGCTAAGTCTTCAAGTGGCTGGGTATGCTCTTGTTAGAGCATTAGCCCATGTCCTGCCCACATTTGTGCACATTCTTGCAGTGCATGCATTCAGCCATGCAAGCACCTGTTACATAGTCTTGATAATGCTTCCAAATTACTGACTTTTTGGGAGCTCTAGTTTTTAACTGCATGTTTTTAGAAAGATTGCTAATTTGTCATCAGGGATAATTTCAATGTCACATGCTTCTGAAATAGTGCAAAACTGAGTCTCCTTAGTCTCTTTTCCTCCCATATCAGATGCATAAGTATTGAAGGGGAGTTCCCACCATCCACAATGATGCTTTGGACAGGAAAGATTTGCTAGGGATGGGGTTTGAGGGAGAAATCCTTCCTTGAATGTGATGGAGCTATATTGTATGGATATGGAAGAAAATGCCTAGGGCTCTTCATAATCACTTTACAATCACAAAAACAGTAGAGTCTGAGTGCTGATGTCATCCTTGTTCTTCTATGGCACATTGGCTCTTTGTGAAAAAAGAGCCTTCTTCAACAGTTTCTTTTTTTTTTTTTTTGCCTTTTGCTCTTACTGGACTGTACAAAGACATCAATGAAATGTGTCTGAGGTTCAATCATATCTATCCCACATTGAACCAGAGACATTTTTGCCACATTCTTGGCAGAGAATTATTCATTCATTCATTCATTCATTCATTCATTCAATTTCTAGCACTGCCCTCTCACCAAAGCGACTCCAGGTGGCTTACAATCAACCATAAAAAACACTCAAGTATAAAAACATCATTACAGCAATTAAAATCATAAAAACATTTAACATATTTATCTATTTTGTTTGTTTATTGTATATCTGTGATGCCCATTTGGGTGGTATCCCACTCTGGGCAGTAAACAAACTGATAACAAATAACAACAAAACCCACAGCAGATCAAAACAAACAACCGACAAATTCATCACAAACTAAACTAAACTAAACTAATTGGCATCTGAGGGCATGGGGACTCAAACTGACTGACTAATTTATTGGTAAAGGGACAACACCCTCTAAAGCCTCCTTGAAGAAGAGAGTTTTTAATTGCTTTTTAATGTTAGCCAGTGATGGGGCCTGGAGCAGCTCTGCTAATAGAGTGTTCCACAGCGTTGATGCCGCCACCGAGAAGGCTCTATTTCTAGTTAAAAACTTCTGAGCCATCCTTGCGGTTGGCTCCTGGAGCTTCTGACTGTGATAAATGGGTGATATGGGGAGTTGGTCGTAGGGAGAGATACTCCGACAGATAGCAAGTACTGCTGCCTGTTGCTCTTTCACAGTGTCAGTGCTGAACAAAGCAGCTGGCTGTCTTTTTCCTCTCCTTCAACCACTCCTCTCAGTAGAAGCTGCTGTAGCCTTCCTAAAGTGCATGCTCTGGTGCAAGCCTGCACTGCAGCTGTTTTCTCTGTGTCTTTTTTCTGAACTCTCAACTTACATTTATCTCCTCTATGTCTCATTATATATAGACCCAGTGTTATCTGTCCCCACTACCCTTGGTGCCAGATTGTATGAAGAATTTAAGTTTTTTTACTCAAGAAATCACTCCAGGATGCCCTACAAATAGATTTCATTTGCATATCTTACTTCTCTAGCAAACAGAAACCTAGTCTTTGTCTTCTAATTTAAAGGAGTAATTCAGATCCAAATATTAGGAATTATTATTATAGATACTCAAAACTATCAAATTTGAATTCAGATTATTCAGAACCATCTGAATATAGCTTTATTCAGTGAATTCCAAATATTTTCAATCTGAGTGCACGTCCCTAATTTGAATGGATTTTCTGAATATATGCATATTTTCATTCATTTCCCCCTTTGACTAATACACATGTGTATTATTAAAGTACACATGGGTTTAAGTGTACACTAGTACCCCGAATAACGTTATGACTTGGTTCCACAAGTCCCGTCGTTATTCGGTTTTTAACGTTGTGCGATACATTGAACACACAATGTTAAAAAAAGCCCTGTTTCCCTGGAGGCTGCAGGAAGCGAGAACATCGGGATTTGAATCCTGACATTTTGGCTTGCTGCTGCCTCCAGGGAGGTGGGAGAACTTTGGAAACAGCTTGGAGCGGGTTTTCCCACCTCCCTGGACCCGGCGGGGGGGTCAGAGACCCCAAAATTGGTAAAAAAAACGGACTTTTTTTTACCAATTTTGGGGGCTCTGACCCCCCCCGCCGGGTCCAGGGAGGTGTGGGGACCCGATCCAAGGTGTTTCCGGGCTTCCCCGACGTCCTGAGCCAGTGCAGGAAGCCAGAACATCGGGATTCGAAATCTGACATTCTGGCTTGCTGCACTGGCTCAGGACGTCGGGGAAGCCCAGAAACACCTCCAGAGAGATCAGAGGACCCGATCTACAGCTGCAGGGTGGCTGGGGAAGCTGACGGGGACTCCCTGTCGGCTTCCCTAGCCACCCGCCCATGCCTCCGCAGCTGTGGGGTGGCTGGGTAAGCCGATGGGGGAGCCCCCCGTCAGCTTTCCAGCCTCCCCACCCCTGCCTCCGTAGCTGCAGGGTGGCTGGGAAGCTGAACGGAGAACCCCGTTCAGCTTTCCACCCACCCTGCTGCTAAGAACGACTGTATCGTGTAACGTTAAAATCGCGTTACTCGATACAAGATGTTTCTGAAAATCTTGTAACGTTATGCGGTTTTAACGATATACGGTACTCGCGTTATACGGGGTATTACTGTATTTTATTACCTGAAAGCACACTGAAAGCCTTCCAAATGTATGAATATGCACTTTGTCTCACAACAGATCTTGAGAGGAATGAAATGGATATGCTCCTCAATATTCCTGATGCAAATGTATTTTTATGCATCTCTGCATAAAGGCCATTGAATTTTGTGGCACACTGAGAGAAAAAGGCATGGCATTTGAAGCCACCTTCCAAGGCCTCAAAGATGATCTGCTGCTGTTGCTTTCATGCTGTTGTTACTCCTACAGAGAAGGGGATAATAAAGCAGGTGTTCCAGGATGTGTAAAGGAAGGCTTTAGATCAATATTTCCCAACCTTTGGTTTTTGGACTTCAATTCCCAGAAGTTTAAGTCAATTCCCCAAAACACTGATCAGCCAATACATTGACTAGGTTTTTGGGAATTGAAGTCCAAAAGACAAAGGTAGGGAAACACTGCTTTAGATCTAAATCTACACACTCCTTCAACAGCAAGAGGTAATGAAATGTAAACTGGGACTTCATTTAGAACAGGGATTCTCAACCTGCAGCCCACAAGCTGGACGCGGCCCACAGTATCATTTCATGTGGGCCCCCATCGCCTCCACCACACCAGGAAGTGCCATGTGGTGGAGGAAGGGCAATATGGCCGGCCAGCACCCCTGAAGCTGTGTGAGGGAGCATGACCTGACTCTTGGCTTAAAAAGGTTGAGAACTCATGATTGAGGGCCCTTATTTTCCTTGTAGCCCTTGCTTACACCTTCTACTCTGACAGCTGAAGTCTAGCAGGGCTTTGGATGTGTTAGTCCTTCTGCCTCTTTTCCTCGTTTCCTATCCCATGGGATATCAAAGTTCAAAAAAAGTTGAAGTAGACCAGGGGTCAGCAAACTTGGCTCTTCAGGTGTTCTTGGACTTCAGTTCCCAGAAGCCCAAGTCAGCACACCTACTGATCAGGGCTCCTGGGAATTGAAGTCTAAGAACATCTGGAGAGCCAAATGCTGACCCTTGAACTAGACTATACTCTCCCCCGGAATCCTGCAACCAGCATGATGTCTAGGAATTGTAGAAGTTGCAGTGGGGGGAAGAGCAACTTTTCCAAGCATGGAGATAGCTTTAGATGGCTGTTACTTGGATACCTTGCTACTCTGTTCATCTTTCACCATAAAGTTCCTTGATGAACTTTCTTTCTAAAATAAAATTATTTTAGCATAATTCATGTCAGAGATTACTCTGGGTTGAAAGGATTTTTGCTGGAGAAACTCCACTCAGGGGACACCCAAATGAGACTCCTTTCATGTCCCCAAGTGCAGCCCTCGGGCATCAAAACCCGACCTTCCACTCTCCAGCTTAGCATCTTAATGTAATATCTCTATCATTGGGAACAGAATAAAAAGTTTACAAACATAGAACTGCCCTTGTGTAAATTCTGGACAACCTCACTGTGTAACTGTTCCTGTGTGCTCACTCCTGGCATCTGTAAGATTTGTCACTATGCAAACACTTTTGCTCTCTTAAAGTTAGGGGCCCATGCTGGAGATTCTTTTGTACCGTTCTCAAAGAGGAGGAGAAGAATGGAAAATGTTTAGGAACATATTTGTTTTACTTTTGTTTTTCCAAAAGAGGAAGGAAGGTAGGGTGGTATAGGCCAGTGGTGGTGAACCTATGGCATGCATGCCAGAGGGGGCACTCAGAGCTCTCTCTATGGGCATGTGTGTTGTTTCCCCAGCACAAAGTTTGCCCCACCCCTCTGCCCAGCCCAATGGGAGCATTTCCTCCCTCCCCCAGCACAGTTTGGGGTTGTAGTTTGTACATCTGGTCTCTAAAAGGTTCACCATCACTGGTATAGACCGGTGTTTCCCAAACTATGTTCTACGGAACACTGGTGGTCTTCAATTCCTAGAAGCCTAAGTCAGTACATTAGCTGATCAGTGCTTTGGAGAATTGACTTAGGCTTCTGGGAATTAAAGTAAAAAAAAAGATTGGGAAACACTGGTATAGGTGATGTAATATAGAGTCAGTGGGAGCATCTCCCTATTAACTCCCTATTAAATGCCCCCCCCTGGTGTTTTTAGCTGTGTTTTAGTTGTATTTTTATCTTCAATTTTTTTCTTTTTAATTTTTACTGTTTTTTTAATTTTAACTTTTTGACTTGAATTCTATGAACATTATACATTTCGGTTGGCTGGTCTGGCAGTTCTTACAATGTAACAAAAATCATGTACTTTTGAGAAGCTGTAACACCAACACTAAGGCACCCACAAAAATAAGGGTTATGTCATTTGAAAGATCGTCTTGGTGACTTTAAGAATTGGGAGAAACCAAAAGCTGAAAATGCAAAGTGATGATATCATCGGTTTCGGAAGTAGCATTGGAAAAGTGACAGTTTTGCTAGGGGGGTTGGTTGTTGGGGGTCCAGAGAAAAAACTACCCAACCAATTCAGATGATCTAAAGTGTGTTTGAAAGAGGAACAATTAGCCTTTGTGGGGACACTTTCAGATTTGGAATTGGACTTCGGGAACATAATCTATGAAGTGTTTTAGAAAAAAACACTAAAAAGAGGTCGCACAAACCCCCAAAAAGGAGGGGGAACCAATTTAAAAAGTGAATATGACAACTTCCCGAGGTGGATAGTTCACATACAACATGTGGAAAAAATGACTCCAAAAGCAGAAATCCACAAAAAAAGATATTGAGGGAAAATATGACACGTTGAAATGATATTTCCATGGGGGGTTGGGGTTGGCGGTGATCCAACAAAAAACCAATCAACCGTCAAAGTGATCAAAGTGCTCTTGAAAGAGGTCAGAATAACCTTTCTTTTGGTACTTATACAATTTGGATCAGACTTCAGAAAAATTTTCTATGAAGGTTTAAAACAAAAATTCGCACTTTCTTTCTAACCTTCTTTCCTTCAAAAAAAGAATCTCTCTACAACATAACAGATACATTGGTGTAAGAATGGATACAATGTAGGCAGTTTCTCCTTTGAAGTCATAACCAGTTTCCTTTTTGGCTTTTCCTCTTATTGAAGAACCTGCTTTCAAGGAATCGTGAAGGAAAAACTCTTTTTCTTTGCAGTTTGACTATTGAAATATTTATTAAAAATAGATCCTTTGCAGTTTGCAATTCACCTGTGGTGAATTGTTGTTTGTACAGTAGGCTGCTTATGGACATGTGCATAGTGGGTAGAGTTGAGGAGAATGGAAAATAAAGGTTAAAAACATCTTTATTGAAAAATAAAATATATAAAAACATAAACACAAATTAAATTGGGATTTCTGGTTTTGGCTTAAAACAACATAGCAGTTCAAAAACAAGAAATTGCAAGGAGATAAATAGGGACCACTTTGGTGGGAAGGTAAACAGCGTTCCATGCCTGCCACATGTCCATGAAAATGTCTGTAGACATAGACAGCGCTGGCTTTTTGGCTAGAAACAGAGATGAGCACTGAAACCTAGAGTCAGATATGACTGGCTTTCGATCAAGGGTGACCTTTACCTTAGCTCAGAAAACCTTAGATTTTATGAACGTTTTATGAAAACCTTAATTTTATGAACATAATGTCTTTATTTTCCCCCATTTGAAACATCGCCCTTAACTAATGAATGAAATAAATGAACTAATGAGCATAATTCAACACATCAAATTCATGCACTAAATCCCTGATGGTAGTGTCCTTAGACTCGACCTGCCACTTTTTTAAAATTATCTTTTGTGATGGGTGGGTTTATATTGTGGGATTGTATAATTGGTGTGTTATTTGTTGTCAGCCGCCCTGAGTCATTCGTGAGGAGGGCGGCATAGAAGTATGATGATAAATAAATAAATAAATCTGGATTTGGGTGAGGTGGGGAGGACATGAAATTAACTCAATGTTTTTCTTACAGCATTTGGAACAGCTTGCAAAGATGAAAGGGCTTGAAAAGAGGGTAATAAACTGCTGGAGCTGCTGGAGTGACATACACAACAATGACTTGTAAAAGGAACTTTCTGAGATGCTTCAACTTGATACTTCCCCCACATCCACTTTCTTCCTTATCTACTGACATTTCTTTTTTACATTTGGTACAATTTTTCTTCAAAGACCATTAGTTTTTTCCCTAGCTAAAGGAAAAAGAAGTGGGGGAAGCTTTTTCCTCTCACCTTAAAAGCAGTCAAATTTTGACAACAACAAAAAAGCTACTTGTAAGAGGCTGTTCAGAAGTGCTGGGGAAGTTTTTCCTCTACCTGTTTCCTGGCAGTTACTTGGGGGGGGGGGATAGGCAAAACTTGGCACTTGTTTGGACAGAGATTGTAAGTGTTCTGCACACATACAAACAAACAAACACAGATAGATGAGCAGAAACAGTGGCCAATTAAAGATACTTTGCCTCAGAATTCTCATCTTTTACACTTAAAATGTTGGCTGTCCATAGTCAGAGCAATTTCATTCTCCAAGTATTCGCCAGGAGGCCAGGACAATCCGAATAGGAATGGGGAAGGAATTAGGTGGGTTTGCAGTTTAATATAAACATAGCAGTCTTCCAAAACCAACACGTGTATTTCAGAAGATTATTATGTACCAGCATTATATTCTTATCATTTTTTGGGAAGCAGTTCTCAGATTTACAAAATGAGCAGGAAATTTGCATATTACAAAAGTTGTGCACAGGCATGCATAAGTTTTTGTTGTTCAGTCGCGCACACACACAAAAGTATTACTTTGGAAGTAGGGAGAATTCTTTGCCAACCTGTGTTTAAAATACATACATTTTGGATAATGTGCATAGAATTAAATTGGAATTTCTCCACAGTGGTGAATTCTGGGCATGGTAGCACTAAAAAGAGCATCTAGATCAGGGGTCAGCAACCTACAGCCTGTGGCCTGGATTCAGTCCATGGCACCAAATCATCTGGCCCACTACTTTCACTCCACCAGAAGTGGTGGAAACAGCTGTAAATGCTTCTGCGGCTATCATAAACGTGTTTATGACAGTCATGGATGCGTTTTACGCATGGTCTGGCCCCCTCAACGCCTGAGGGAATGTGACTCAGCCATTGTATTGTTATTTTACTAAGTATGTATCTATCAACATAATGGTTAGCCTATACTTGCTTCTAACAGAAAGCCTCCTTGATGATTGTGGCATTTTTGAACCACAATTGGGTGTACCCCGGTAATGGCAACCTTGTGTTGCAGGATAATCTTTCTCACACTAAGTCAAGCAAAAAGAACTGAAGAATGAACTCACCAAAGGCTGCCTTCATTTTGGCAGGTTCACATCTGGCCTAAACACGGAAGAAGAAGAAGGTTTGAATTATTACACCTATTATTACATTACATTATATGTTGGGAGCATAATCAGAAGAGGGTAAGGTTATGAATAAGTTTTGTATGTGTTCTTGTTTGTGTTTTGTTTCTTGGTGGGTTCTTTGTTTTTCTTTTTGGCAAACTTGTGCTGTTGCAGGTGTAATTTGTCTTTGGTTTCATGCTGGAATTGAGTAGTCTCCACAGCCAAAATGGCCACTTTCTGCCACCTGTCTTTCTCTTTCTGACACTTTTTCTTTCTCTCTCTCTCCCTCTCCCTTTCACTTTTTGAAACCAACAGCTCAGTGGTTTAGTTTTAGAGCTTTGCAGGATGTAGGCCAGTCATGTGGTTCAGCAGTCTGGTCACATGGTTCAGCGGTGTGGTCACACAGTTCAGCAGGCTGGCCACATGGTTCCTCCCACCAGAAGCAGAAGTAAAACACGCCTTGCAATCTGTTTTGCAACAGGATGAGATAGATTTTAAGTTGCCATTTTCTCTGCTTAAACCCAGGGGTGCCCACACTATGGCCCATGGGCCAGATCCAGTCCCTGACACCAATTCATCTGGCCCACGCTGCCCTTATCACTCCCGGGCATGTTTTACTTCTACTTCAGGGAGTAAAGAGGGCAGGTCAGCCCGGATGAATTGG
Organism: Furcifer pardalis; assembly: GCA_030440675.1. Lineage (NCBI taxonomy): Eukaryota > Metazoa > Chordata > Lepidosauria > Squamata > Chamaeleonidae > Furcifer > Furcifer pardalis. The sequence goes on from CP126892.1 coordinate 158,625,803, forward strand.
CATCAGGGGGCAGATCTAACCTACAGGCTGTAGTTTGGGCACCCCTGGTTTAGAGATTGGAAGTTTGAATCACCATTGTGGCTTCCTTGACATGTCTAAAGTGAAAGATCCATACAGTCTATTCCAGTTCTAAGATTATTATTATTTCTTCCACCCTTTCATTTCCATCTTTTGTTGGATGCCTTGTTTCCTCCCTCCCCCTCCAGCAAGCTCAACCTGGCTTGCCAGGGACAGGACAGATGGTTCTTGCTGCAATCCAAACACATGGCCTTTAGAAGGCTTTCTGAAATTAGGTCAAGTGCTACTTATAGCCTTCGGGTTGCAGGCTGACCATGTCAATTTAATCTTCCCAAAAAGACCGTTGGAAGGAAGTCTTTCGTCTTATCTGATTCATTTAAAATGGAGATCCTGAAGACTAAGATCTTCTGCATTTAGCACATGAACTCTGTCTCTGGAGTATAAGGCTTTCCCTTTGGAAGGACCTGTATTTGCAGCACTCAAGTATGATGCACTCAAGTACTTCTTCTTCTGCCATATCCGAATCTGAATATTGGTAATCATCATGATGATCAGCCATGATGACTGTCCTGAGAATATAATATGGTGGCCTTTCATTTGCCTTCTGCTTTGCAGCATGACACCCATACCACTGGACCAGTTCTGTGAGTCACTTTCAGGTCCTGAGCCCTTTTGGCATGCTAAGTCCTCCACAGCCCCACATCAAGATGGAGTCAAGTGGGATTTAATCCACTTGGGGACCATCACCCTTCCCTGTGGACTTTGGCACCCAAAGCGTTAGTCCTCAGGGTTATCAGGTTAGTTAACCACCACCTGACACGGTGTTGAGTTGCTGACGGTATGGTCTACTCTATTGCTATAGCAGGATAACCTGGTCAGACTAGGACATGGAAATGGTACCTTTGGGGACCAAGGCTTCCAGAGTCCTTCATCCATCTTTCTTTTATTATAGTCCAAAAAGTAATACCTCCAAGCTTTGCTCAAGACTACAAAATGAGCTTAGCATTCCCTGTGACCTAAGATCAGCAAGCTCAAAGTTTGTAAAGCATCTTATCGTTCTTGTTATTTGTGAAGACAGAGGAGTGCCCTGTCTCACTGCTGCCCTGAATCTCTTCCCTTGCTTTCTCTCTCCGTTTTAGATCAGGAACAGTGAAAACTGGAACTTAATGGTAGAGAGTTCCATTTTTGTTGTTGTTCAGTCGCACAGCCGATTCCGACCCTCTGCAACCCCATGGACCACTGTCCGCCAGGCACTCCTGTCCTCCACCATCCCCCTCAACTCAGGGTCTGATTATACAACCTCATTCTCACCTTCCATCTTACCACATACACTTCAGATAATAAAATAATTTTCCTTTCCTTGTTTTAATAAGAGGAAGCAGGGGTCTACTGCTCTATTTGCATATACAGTATTTGCTTAGCCTTTGCACTCTGGGGGAACAAAAAAACAAAAACCCAACCAAAAAATCCTACAGAATGATAGAAAAAGATGAAAATGATGTACAGGAAAAACCCTCTCTCACACATACATAAAAAAAACAAAGAGGGAGGAAAGCAAAGCAATTGCTATATTTCAAAGCCTAGTGAAAATTAAACTACGAAACAGCAGAAGCCAAATGGAAATCATAATTCTTCCATTTCTCCGGCTGTTCTGACACATGTAATAGGCTTGGCAGAGATTCAAGGAAAACCAGGGCCAAGCTGGGGTGTGCAGAGGAAAACTAAAAAGCTGGTCAACTACAGGGGTATCCAGATCTCAGTGCAGCTGAAAAAGTTTGGGAAGTATGATGTTACTAATATTATTTTCAATTTTGAGACAAGATAATAGTAACCTTTATTAATGTCAAAATAAAAATGTACCTCTTGATTTTGGGGTAACAGGATCTCTGCAGAGACATTCAGCAAAGTTTTATCTGATGCATTTTATTTCTTTCAATGTAACTTTTCCCCTAGACTCCTAAGTGCCATGAAAAATTAAAAACACAGGCTTAAATAACCTTGAGACAATGAAAATATAGTGACTCTGTCAGCCAGGCTTGGCAAATAAAAAAAACCAGCACAATCTTTGCATATGAGCAGAGAAATAAAAAACCACCACAGGACCGCCTGAGGCTTCTCAGAACATAAAAATGAATTGCTAACCTCAGCCCTCTGCCCAAGAACACTGTTACTGGCCATTAGGCACAAGAAAGGTTTCCAACATTATTTGAAGTCAGTGATTCCCTGGAGGGGAGGTGACAAACCACAAATAGAAGATGATGGCCTATGAGGAGAGGCAGAAGGTTACTAAGTGTGAACCATGTACGGAAGTTTATTTGCTTTTTTTTATTTTCAACATTTATGACTCATCTTTCCATCTGCTGCATTGCAAAGCAGCTTAGAAACTAATACATGGGCAGTGTAAAAGAGCATGCCTACTCACTTAATAAGATCAAAATAAACCAAAGAGGCTGCTTACTAGCACTGTTGGCTGCATATCTTAGGCTTCTATTTCCTGAATGTGTGGAGGCCAAACATGTAGTCTATGTGTTTAAAATTAAAAATCAAAGAGGCCGTCTACATGGGCACATAGCTTGCTGTTTGGGGTGAGTTGTTCAATACTGTAATAGACCAATCAACTCCATTTTAGACCCCATGAGGTGTTAAAACGAAATTGCCTCACTTTATAGTGTTATGGCCACAGTGTATGCTTACGCCGTAGATGCAATAATACAGAGCAGAGTAAAATAGAATGAGTTTCACTGAGGTGACTCAACAGGGGAGACAGGGGTAATAGTGTTGTTTGTGTAAAAGCAAAACAGCACTTTGCAGCTGATAGGGGGAAAGACCCCCACCCCAATCAGCTGCAAAGCGCTGTGTTCCCCTCCCCCCAAATAAAAAGATACAAAGCACTCACTCTTCCCCGCCCCAATAGCTGCAAAAGCAAAAGGCTTTCTGGGTGCAGGGATTCTGTCAAATAGCTTTTTGAAAGCTACTCTATATTGTCCCTTCTATGGGCTGTGGTAGGTTACTGGATAAGACACTGAGCTCAACAACTGGAAAGTCAACCAGTCAGCGGTTCAAGGCCCAAGTCCTACATGATAGAGAGAGCTCCTGTCAACTGTCACACCTCCTGTCAACCTAGCAGTTCAAAAGCAAGAAACTGCAAGTAGATAATAGGTACCATTTCGGTGGGAAAGGTAAACAGTGTTCCATATGCTCCGGTGTCAAGTTATGCCTGCTGCATGACCACAGAAATGTCTGCAGATGCAGATAATGCTGGCTCTTTTGCTGTAAACGGAGATGAGTATTGCTCCCTAGAGTCAGACACGACTGGCTTTTGAGCAAGGGACAGAGACAGTGTAGAGAAGCCTAAACAATAATATCATTGCCAGTATGTCTCTGGGTGCAATTTAAGGTGCTGGTTATTACCTTTAAAGCACTATATGGTAGTAGGCCAGGATACCTAAGAGACCGCAGCGCCTTAAGGACATCTGTCTGTCCCACCAGAGCAGACTGGAGAGGCGTCTGGTTGTACCATCGGCGAGAGAGGCACACCTCTCTAGCACTAGAAGGAGGGCCTTCTCCATGTCTGCCCTATGGAACCTCTTGCCAAGTGAGCTGCATCTCCAGACAGAGCTGCTGCCCTTTAGGAAGGGGGTCAAGACCTGGCTGGCAGAGCATGTGTGCGGTATGGGCCAGATTGTTGCTCCAGTCTGTTGGCTCATTTGATCCCTCTCTCTCTGTGTGTCTTGTTTTAGCTTTTTTAATTTTTTAAATCTTTAAATCTTGATTTTATATTATGTTTTTATTGTGTTTTGGGAGTTTAGAGTTGTGTTAGCCTCTTCTTGAGGAGGGTGGCATAAAAGTTTGCTTAAATAAATAAATAAATAAATAAATAAATAAATAAATCATAGCTATAACTCTGTTATACGGACCTCTGTGTGTAATTAAATGGTGATTGAATAATATTTGGATATCACATTTCCTGTTGATACCTATTGTTTTAAGAGCCAAGTTCACCACTGTCTATATCAGCAGAAAAAAAAACACAGAAAACAATATACAGTAAAGCAAAAAGATGCCATAAAAATGAACAGATCTATTTCAGGGTGAGCTTTGTGGATTACAGTCCACTTCCTCAGACACATGAAGTCTAGAAAAGCTCCTATTGCAATAAATCCATTAGATGTTAAAGTACCACAAGTCTTTTGTCTTAATTTTTGCTGTACACAGAGAAAGAGGCTTAACATAGTTACCTCACTAAAAAATTACAGAAAACTAAGTATCTCCCCCTACTGGAAAGCAGGATCTACAATCTTAATTGATCTTATCTTACCGAAATGAAGTAAAACTTGAGTAATTATGGTATATACCTGACCAGATTGCTTTCTTAAGTGAAGGGACTGGCCCTCCAGAGCTAAGAGAGCAATTACAGCATGATGGAGGAGATTGAGTTTCCTTAACACTTAGTGTATTTTTCTCCCAGCACAAGGCAGAAAAACCAAGCTCTTGGCTCATATCACTCATTTGAGAAAAGTTTTATCCAGTGGCGTAGGGCGGGTTTCAGTCGCCCAGGGCTGCAGGCCAAACTCGCTGCCCCCAGCCCCCCCCCAGGTAGGAAAGTCCTACCTTTGGGCTTTGATGTGCTAGGGGGCGGGGCGGCCACACACCTGGGGCAGGTTGGCATGGGCCCGGTGGGGAGCCGCCCCACCTCCGAGCCCGGCAGTGGCAGCTCATTTGGCTTTGGCAGCAGTGGCACCCAGGAAGGCGGGAAGTGAGACTGGTGGACACTGTGGCCCAGTGCCCATGGCCAGAGCAGTGCTGGCCAGGCCAAGGACCTCCCCCACACACACAAGGCCTGGCTGGCGCTGCTCCGGCCATGGGTGCTGGGCCACAATGACCACCAGCCTCGCCCCTCTGGGCGCCACTGCCGCAGAAGATGGATGAGCTGCTGCCGCTGGGCTCAGAGGTGGGGCAGCCACACACCTGGGATGCCGACGGTGGGTTCACCACTGGGCCCGTGCCACCCCGTCCCAGACCCTTGCCTGTGCCATTGGGGTACCAGGCGCACGGCCGCCCCACCTCATAGCCCAGCGACGGCAGCACAACCCAGGAAGACGGGAAATAAGGCCGGCAGTCATTGCAGCCCAGTGACTGGAGCAGCGCCAGCTAGGTGTTGTATGTGTGTGGGTCCTCGGCCTGGCCAACGCTGCTGCAGGCGCTGGCCTATGGTGACCGCCGGCCTCACTTCCCACCTTCCTGGGCACCACTGCCGCCGAAGGCGGATGAGCTGCCACCGCCGGGCTTGGAGGCAGGGCGACCATGCACCTGGGACCCTGACGGTGGGCTCCCCACTGGGGCCGCACTGTGCCACCCCAGCCCGACAGGCTATGAGGAGGGGGTGCCTGTGGAAGAAGGGGATGGAGGAGGGGGAGGGGCACCCCCTGTTCCCCATCGCACTGTCATGCCCGTGCCCTCCAGCCCAGGGCGGGGCCTAGGGCACCAGTGGTGGCAGAGGGTCCTGGTGCCTGCCCCGGCCACCACGAAGTCTGGGGCAGCAGTGTTGCCGCCCCCTGCAAAGTTCCACCTGGGGCGGGCTGCCCCCCTCACTATGCCAGTGATTTTTATCACTTCGCATTTGAAAGTCTGGTGACTCAGATGGAAATCTCATAACCTGGATTTATCCCACAGTTCCCTATTGTGACCAGGGTCCCTTTACATTCCACTGGAAAAAACACATCCTGTTTGCAATTCAGAGATATGTGGTGTGGCTTTTCGAGGAAAAGGCTGTCATTCTTCCTCAACATAACCAAAAAAATAGAAGAAAAGAATCCCGTGGCTTCTTTATGACTGATTTTTCTATTATAATCCATGAAAGCTCATGCAAATATGTATCTATTCAGTTTTAAAGGCTTTTTGTTTTGGTATGTAGAATGGGTTTACTTCATCCTTTAATTTGCTTCTTGGCCAGAATAATCCATTTAAAATATGGATGTCAAGTAGAGAACAACACATAGCAAAAGCAGATAAAACAGTCTATCTCCACCTCATTATTGTTCACTTCCCTCCCAAATACTGCCAAGAATAGAAATGAGGAGGAAAGAGCAGTCTGTCTCAGAGTTATCTGGTCTGGTTCTGATGCTGTTCTCCATTCTGGTTTCTACCTCTAGTGGCTCCAGCTCCATGGATTGTAGAACACTACCTGTCAATAAAGGGGTACATTGTGATGCATAGGATTTTCTTCTATGGCTTTGGAAACATTGGATGGAACAGAGACAATACTTCTTTTTGTGTTCTATAGTTTGATAGATGTGTCTATAGTTTGATAGACACCTGGATGACTGCCTGGCTGCCATAATGGAATGGACTTGAGTTAACAAGCTGAAGCTGAACCCTGACAAGATGGAGGTTCTGATGTTGGAAGTTCTGGTAGCCCAACTGAGTGATCTGGCCTCTAGGTTGGAGGGGACTGCTCTCACTCCTAGGGACCAAGTTCACAACTTAGGTGTCATATTAGAGCCTCATTTGACCCTTGAGGTGCAAATCGCAGTGGTATGCAGAGCTCCTTTTTTCCAACTGCACCAAATTGCTCAGTTGCATCCCTAGCTGGACAGATGGTCTCTCTTAACAGTAGTTATCTCACTGGTAGTCTTATATATTGGTTACTGTAATGGTCTCTATGTGGGGCTCCCCCATGCCTGTTACAGAGGCTCCAACGAGTTCAGAATGCAGCAGCCAGGCTGGTTATGGGATTGGAATTTTTTGATCATATCTCCCCAGCCTTGGCAGGGCTGGACTGGCTTCCTGTTTCTTTCCATATAATGTATAAGGTGTTAGCTCTAACTTTTAAAGCCCTAAACGGTTTGGGACCTTCCTACCCGGCGGAACGTCTCCCCCTCAGGACAACAGCACACAACACTCGCTCCTCTCTGACGGCACAGCTCCTGGTGCCAAGCCCAAGGCTAGCTAGGAAGGCCTTGACTAGGAGGAGGGCTTTCTTGGTGGAGACACCAATGTTGTGGAACTCCCTCCCAATGGAGGTGCAGCAGGTTCCATCTCTCCATATGTTTAAAAAAACTGTTGAAAACATTTCTTTTTAAAGAGGCCTTTGGGAATATTTTACCAATGGCCGATTGTTAGGCATTCTATGCCATCTCTCCATGTCACAAATAGGGTCTCCCTTTAGGGTTTCTTGGTTTTATGTACTTAAAGGTATTTGTATGAAAATTTTAAAAATGTGTGTTTGTTTGTATTGTTGAGTTTTATGCTGTTAGCTACCCAGAGCAGGAAAGTCTTTCCTAGTGGGATGGGTATAAGTTTAATAAATAAAAGCATACATACAAAAGAACTATAGTTCAAAGGTACTTGCTGGCTAGTTCAGAGTGGTTTAGTTAGAGGTTGGGAGTTGACTGGCTGGATAGCTCAGTGTTTTACATATCTGGCTGTGGAGCTGAGCATCAGAATTCAATTCCCCACTGTGTCTCCTGGAAGAAGATCCAGTCTGTGTAGGTGTAGCCTAACTGAATAGTCCCAGCGCACTCTCAGAAGTGCCCTGAAAAGCATTGCCACAAGCCAGAATTAACTTGATTGGACACAATTATTATTGTCATAGTCCAAGGAAGTGGAATCACTAGGGTGCTTCATTTACTAGAGAGGAATGGATAGAAAATTACTCTTTGGATCATGCTACAATAGGACAATAATATGCATCTCCTTGCATCCTTTGGCTGACTGGCTATTTTCCACATGAAAAGCCTGAACTCTTATCATAGCGATGATACTTTCACAAGATGCACCTTAATAGCATACCTACAGAAGAATTCAACATTTTAATGAGATCTTGCATTAATGGAGAACTTTGGTCCCAGCTTCTAAGGATGGCATCATACCATGAGAAGCTAACTGCGATTTCTGATAGAGAATTTAGTCCATAATTTAAAAGAACAGAACACAACAGATGCAATTAAAACAAAGCAGTATTATGGTCTGTCCAAGGCTTGGGTGGTTTCTTTTGTACACAGGAGGTACTTAGCAGATGTGCTGTGGCGAGCTTGACACATTGATTTAGTAGCAACTTGCTCTGAGTTAGAAAAGCACCCCCTAGAAAGTGCTACTTTGCTCAAAATTATTTGTATTCATATGTAAATTGCATCAGTTGAAACTCATACAATAAATTGACTCCAATTGATTTTATTAATTAGATGCCAAACATGTAGTCTGCATTGCACTCAATTGCTGCTGCCACTAAAACATACATATATATATATATTACTTTACAATTACATCAAAACAATTTCTCATCTGTTAAATGTTCTCTTTGGTTACGTGAAGGGCATTGTAGAGGAGGTAACTGACTGGGAACTGATGGCACTCTTTCTGATTGTAACAAAATTTAAAGAAAGAAAGAAAGAAAGAAAGAAAGAAAGAAAGAAAGAAAGAAAGAAAGAAATCCTCCCATTCCCCCCAAGCCATTAGCAGAATAGTTCTATAAAATCTGAGATTTGGCAAATGACAAGTTGATAACAAACTGACATATTATTACTTAGCTGATGATGAACTATTATTTTCAGCATTGGGAAAGTCACTCAATTGAAAATCATTTTGCCTAGCAATGATCATTATTTCTGATGTCTCTTGGCATGACTGCATTCCCTTTTTTATAATAAAATTAATTGTAAAAGAGGAAATACAATGAGAAACTTGTTTTGCTGTTAAGAAAAAGTTAAAAAAAATTACCTGCATATTTGAAAAAGTCATTGTGGATCAAATTTTTAACAGCTTTGAACTAACTTTTGGGAAGGTAACATGACAAGACAAGACACTACACAATATTCAGAGACTAGAATAGTTACTTCTTTGTATGATGTTTGCTTTAGTCCTCCATGTTGATGATGGGGGTAAGGTGTGTGTTTCTGTGTGTGTGTGTGTGTGTGTGTGTGTGTGTGTGTGTGTGTGAGAGAGAGAGAGAGAGAGAGAGAGAGAGAGAGGTGTTCCAAACAAATACTGTTTTGAAACTCTGCATATACATGAGAGTGCGAAAGAGACTATGAGAAGAACTAAACATTAAAATGTTTTTTTCTTCAACCTGTTCCTCTTAAGAGTCAAAACAGATGCTATCATTAGCACACCAATAAAAAAGGACAGGTGAGTGCTTCAGTCATAGAATTACTGTGGGATCGTGGATCCAAAGTTCACAAGATTGAAGTCTCAGGCCTTCTTAGCATAGCAAGGCTATGACATCATCTACAATTCCAGCCAGCTATCCACTTTCCTTTGGTTTCTTTGGTTTGATCTAAGCAAGAGAGTGACCTTCAATATTCTATGAACAGATATGAGCCTCAAGTCCAGGGAGAACTTTATGGCAAGAACAAACGTTGTTGAGGGTATACAAGAGCTTACTGGACAAGGAACAGCATTAAAAGAGGATATTCATCCTTCCTACATTCAACCTCCCTACATCACTTGGAGGACCCTGAATAGGCTGAGGGTTGGAGTCCCTAAATGTAAGACCAACATGCCCAAGTGGGGGTTACTGGTGGACAACAACATGCAGTATGAATGTGGAGAAATACAGAATCCAGCTCATTTACTGGTCTGTCGAATACTGCCAGAAACTTGCACTGATGGGGACTTAAGTTTGGCTAGTTACAAAACCAAGAAAGTGGCTTCATTTTAGCAGTCCAGGGTTTCTTCACAAAATAAGAAGCTTTCCGCTATCTTCTCTGTTCCCTGCATTTTACCACCACTTCTCTCAGCTAGCCATGAAACTGATTTTCCCCAGGAACAATATGTTGTGACAGACAGAGTGTTTGGTGGTGGTTTTTGTTTTAAAGGGACAGTTAAGCACTTTTAAGACTACAAAATACCTATTTCCTCCCATTTATTGATATGGACTGATCCAACTGCCTGAATTTTGGAGCCTCCTTAAATGGGCACAGGGATGGTTTGAAGATGATAGGAATGGGTACCTGTACTTCCAAATTTACCACTATATTACTGCACATTCCTATTTTAGCTCCACAGCTGAGCCTGTACAAGAAATAAGAATTCAAGATTAGTTGGTGTTTAACTCCGGAGGATAAGTCTCAAAGCAAGCTGGTTTTTCAATTATGGGTGATCAGAAAAACTTGTGGGATTATGGTAATGTAACAAGAGAGCTGCGACCAATAAAAACTGTAATAAGAGACCCACGATGGGTCAAATACCTTTCCTGCCACCGGCGCAGCTGTCTCCAGGCCAGCCCCACCCAATCCGGATGCTTTCCTAGCCAGCCTGGCTGGGGAGGGAAGCAGGAACAGCTAAGCGGCCTGCGGGACTTTAAAATTGTACAGCTGTTGCCGCTGCTGCCATTGCCGCTAGATGTTTTTCTTAGCAAGTTTGGCTGAGGAGGACAATGAGCTGGGGCTCCATCAAAGACGTTGAGCCCTGGGCTCCGTCGAAGATGTTGAGCCCTGGGCTCCGCCAAGCAGGAACAGCTAAGCAATGCAGCGGGACTTTAAAATCCAAACTACCGCTGTTGTAACCGCCGCCACTGCTCCCCTCCTCTGACTTTTATCTGTGACGTTTACCTCTGACTTTTACCTTAGATCTGTTTGGACTTTTTAAAATTATGATTTATTGTGATTGTAGGCCTTTTGTATTTTTTTTTATTGTTTACTGTTGTGAGCCGCTCGGAGTCGTGTTTTACGTTAAGGGGCGGCATATAAATTGAAATTAATAATAATAATGATGATCACATGGCTTTTATCATTAAAGAAATTCTTACCGTGAGCTATTGTATCACATAGTTTGGCCACAAGTCTTGATGTGGGAGACTTATGAATTCTGATATAAACTGGCCTGATCTACAGATTCCAAGTTTGGACTGGAATTTATTGGCTTTTGAAAAAAACAGAATACATTTTAAAATATATTGAAATCAAACATAGTTTTTCTAGAGAAAGAGGGAAAATTTATGTGGCTGTTGTTAGTGGTTCCACGTTGGGAAATCACTTCTGACTTATGTGACCCTAATGGCTTTTTCAAGGTGTATGAGATATTCCAGGAGTGATTTACCATTGCCAGCCCTCAGTGAATTTATGTGGCAGAGAAGAGATTTGTACTTAGGTCTCTTGAGTCTTAGTCTGACACTGTATCCACTACAACATGCTCATTGTAATGTTATACTGTTAGCTCGATAGAAGGATTTGCAAAGAATAAGATAGAAAAGGCTGCTGGGTGAATGATACGAGGTAGATACAGATAGAGTCACATAAGGACATAAGATGAGCCTTACTGGATAAGACAAAAGGATTATTCAGCATTTTCTTGACACAGTGGCCTCCTAGCTTATGGGAAGGATACTAGCAAGATATGAGTGCAATCATCCCTGATACCAGTCCTTGTTGTTGGCATCATGTGTCTAGGCAAATCAAATCAAAAGCAATTATACTTCTATACTGCCCCATAGCACTTAGTGTGCTCTCAGAACAGTTCACAGTTAATTAGCATTTTGCCCCAAACATGCTGGGTATTCATCGTAGTGACCTCAGGATGGAAGGCTGAGTCAACCTTTACTCATTAGGATAGAACTCACAACATTTTGGCTGCAATACAGCAGTTTAACCACTGGACATCCAGGATCATCAAGCAACTTTTATAGCCTCTGATGAGGTACACAGAAAGAGACTCCTTGAAGATTGTGGCACCCTGGTAACAGGAAACCTTGTGTTACTGGCTAGTCTTTTTCTCACTATGTCAGGTGAAAGGAACTGCTGAATAAACTCACCTAAAGGTGCCTTCATTTTGACAATTACATGACTGGCCTAGACATGGAAAAAAAAGAATAGCCTCTGATATTAAATGTAATATGTACTAATTCTAATTAGAAACCTTTAGCCTTATCATGCATGAATTTCTTCAGTCCTTTTGTAAAAATGTTCAAGATGGTGGCCCTCTTATAGTATCAAGTTTCATAATTTAACTATATACTGTGTGCAGATGTATTTCCTCTTATTGTCCCTTGGTTTCATTGGATATTTCTCTACTATTGTATAGGTACTAGGTCTTTTCTAAGCCAAACAGCCTTCAGAGCATGAAATCTTGCTTTTATGATGAGTTGCTCCAGAAAATAAAGTTATTCAGACAAACACATGAATCTTACCACCACACTGGTGATGGCTGTAGTCTCAGATGGCCCAGGAAAGTTCCATGCATAGACTCACCATTTGCCAATTTCAGTCTCTTTGGTCTCTTTAGCTGTGGAAAAGAAGATTCCCCTTTCCACTTTTCCTATGTCAGTTATCATAGTAATAGAATATCTGTCACCTCATCACATGTGGATTTATAGATAGAAACAATGGTGTGAGTGTGAGAGTTTAAGGGTTTTTTTAAAAAAAATAATAATAACTAAAATTTATGAGATAGTGGTTGTGTTAAGTCTGTGTTTCAAGAATATCAGAGAGTAAACAAAACAAAACAAAAAGACAAAAATGTTGTGGCACTTTAAAGACTAACTGTATGTGGTGGCTTAGTGGTTAAGATGCTGAACTTGATGGCTGGAAGGTCAGAAGGTCAGCAGTTCAATACCTGAGTATTGCATGATGGAATGAGCTGACATCTCTGTCCCAGCTCCTGACAACCTAGCAGTTTGAAAGCAAGAAATTGCAAGTAGATAAATAGGTACCCCTTCAGTGGGAAGGTAAACAGCGTTCTGTGTACTCCGGTGTCTAGCCATGCCTGCCACATGTCCACAGAAACGTCTGCAAATACAGAGATGAGCACTGAACCCTAGAGTTGGATATGACTGGCTTTCAAGCAAGGGCGACCTTCACCTTTACTTTACTGAATCCTGTCATACAAGTTACACTGCATATATCCAATGATGTCATCAGCTGCAGCCATGTTACAACTATTTGGAGGAAGTTAAAAACTTCTTATCCATCCACCCAGGTTTCAAGGATCCCTAAGAATTCCTCTTCATCATCATAAGATTTAGGGAATCTTTTGGGTTAGCGAATCAATGAAAACTTGATAGACTGAGATAGCAAATTAATGAAAGCTGGAAAATCCCACCAATAAACTAAAGTATTGCATTTTGGACATATATAAAAAACCTCACTGAAAAAGACAATAATGTTAGTAGAAGTTAAATGCAATAGGAAAAGAAGACCAAATATGAGATGGCTAGACTCCATAAAGGAAGACTTTACTTTACTTGCAAGTCCCAAATAGGGCTGTTAATGATAAGACCCTTTAGAGCAGGGGTACCTAAACTATGGCCTATGGTCCAGATCCAGCCACCCACTTCAATTCATCCAACCCACACCACCTGCACCATTCCTGGAAGCAGAAGTAAAATATGCATGTGTGTTTTACTTCTGCTTCCAGTGGGAGGAACCATGTGACCAGCACACTCAACCATATGACTGGCCCACAACCCCAAAAGTTTGGGCACCCCTGCTTTAGAGGTCATTAATTCATAGGATTGTCCTAAGTGTATAGAAACCATAACATTTATGTTAGGCTGTTGATGAATTGTTCTAAAAGTAAGAAAACGATTCAAAAAACATCCAGATGGCTAGAGTTCCCCCAGGAGGAATAGTGGATGGGGGGATTTTTTTTATGGCCCCGCCACTGCAAAATGAGGGTACCAAATGACACCCAATCATTTCCTAAGAAACTCAAAACAGGAAAAATATACTGGTTACAGATTGCAATTTTTCCACAGATTTTGTTCTGAATTTCTTTTGTGTTCCTCTCCTTCCGCTGATAGGAACTGACAACTTCTGGTTCTATGTCTAAAATTAGTACATCAGTCTTGTTTTGTTTCTCTTCACAATTTGAAGGCAGTGGTGGATCTGTATCTTCAAATTAAGAACATTTTTAAAACCTCAGTGCTTAAATGAGGACTGGCGTGATTTAATTAAGACCGACGTGAAAAAAGAAACATGCACAGGAGGAAGGCTGTAATGGGGAAAGAGAACGAGGAGGTTGTATCTTTACTTTTAATTTGATCCATGTTTGTGTGAGCCCTTAGCAAACTAATTATCCATTACTGGATTGCTGAGCATTGCCATGTGCCACTATTGTCATGCAGGCTTGAAAATTACAGCTACTGGTTAGCGAGGGCGAATCACATCAAGTACCGCATCTCTTGTACATTAAAAAAAAGTTATAGAGTGAGAACACAGAGCAACTGTTCAAAAAGTCTTCCTGAAAATATCAGGGAAGATTTGTATGATGCTTTTCAAGGCAGACACCCATGTGTTTTCACAAAGAGCCTTGCAAATTTGATGGCTCTATAGCGGTGGCAGGAAGTCACTCTTCTGCTGTGTGCACTTCTCATGATAATAATAATTTCAAGTCAGAAATTATTCTGGGTTGAAAGGATTTTGCAGAAGAAACTCTGCTCAGGGAACACCCAAATGAGGCTCCTTTCACATCCTCAAGAGCGGGGTGACACAGAGCTCTTTCTCCTCCTCTTCCCCCTTTCCATTTCCCTCTTTCCCCTTTCCCTTCCTCTTCCTCTTCCCTTTCCCCTTCCTCCAAGACCAGACTGCAAGCTGTTTAATGCAAAGGAAGAGCAAGCTGTGGAAATCAGGTCTACCTTTTCCATGTCAATCATTTCCAGCTCAGATTTGGAAATGATGTTTCACACACAACAAACTGCTTTTTCACACATAACAAGAGGGATAGGAAGATGGTACTGGAAGTTTCCATTTCACTTTGTTCATGATGGTGAAGATGCAATTTGAGAAGAATGATTGGAAAGTAGAATTGCCATGTTCTCAAATGAAAATAACAACTACAGGCTGGGAAATTTACTTCTATAGACAGGATCTCCCTGAGACACCCATAGTTAAGTCCTGACAGCAATACATACACATGTGCATCCAAACAACACACCTCTGGATCATTAATCAAAATGGACCAGGCAAAGAGGTGCCTCTTCATAAGGACTCAAGAGGGGTGAATACCATCACCGATCCAGTCAAAAATTAATTATTATTTGCAGTAATTATATATATTAGCTTTTCAAAAGAATACACAGTGCAGCTACACTATTCAGATTTGACCAGCAAATATTTGTTTAAAGCAGTTCTCAACCTTTTTAAGCCAGGGGCTGGGTCACACTCCCTCAGACAGCTTTGGGGGCCAGACGGCCATTTTGCCCTTCCTCCACAGCATGGCACTTCCTGGTGCTGTGGAGGCAGGGGGGCACATGAAATGGCACCATGGGCCACATCCAGACCTTGGACCACAAGTTGAGAATCCCTGGTTTAAAACTACAGTGAAAAGAAGAGGTTGGGGAAATAAAAATAATAGGATATGGGAAGTTCAGGGTTGAAGGCATAACATATATATATAACTAGGAAAGCTGAAGAAGAAGAGAGAAGGGGTTGATTCTTCTTTTGTGTCTAGATCATACCAAGGGCTGCCAAAATGAAGTCATTTTCCTTGCTTTGTCATTGCCCAAACCCAAGTCCTCATCAGTAAATGTTTCTGGCAGCAATCGGCAGACCAGTAAATGAACCAGATTCTGTGTTTCTCCACATTCACAACATGTGTTGTTGTTCACCAGAGGCCTTGAGCATGTTGGTCTTACATTTAGTGACTCCAACCCTCAGCCTATTCAGGGTCCTCCAAGTGACTTAGGGAGGTTGAAATCTTCAGCTATATCCTTCTTTAATGTTGTTCCTTGTCTAGGGAGCATCTCCCTCCATCTTCTAATTTGGTTTTGATATTATGTAATCAAAATTACATAATATCAAAAGAGGATTAAAAATAAAAAATAATTGTTGTTCAGTCGCACAGTTGAGTTACACAATATGAAAAGGGGGGTTCTATTATGTAAGGACAGGGATCTAAAAAATACCAGAAAACAAAGTCATCTTTACCATTATGCAGAGAGAGGCAGTTTTCTGGTATCATGAAGGTCAGAACAATCTTAGTATTTACAAAGCTTTTTAAAAGCCATCTGGTCCTTGTAAACAATTGAAAGACAAGAGCAGTTAGACTAGGGATTCTCAACCTGCGACCTGTGGGCTAGATATGGCCCACAGCACCATTTCATGTGGCCCCCACCACCTCCACCACACCAGGAAGTGCCATGTGGTGGAGCAAGGGCAAAATGGCCATCTGGCCCCTGAAGCTCTCTGAAGGAGCGTGACCTGACCCCCGGCTTAAAAGGGTTGAAAACTCCATGGTTAGACTATTAAAATCTCCTTCTCAAAGGCTAGCTTTGGACACCAACAAACAGTTGTTAGGTTGGGTGCTATCACCCCCAGCCCCTGCAACACACCCTCCCCAACTCTGTATCCACAGCATGGCAAAACATGCACAAAGCTGAAAGCACGCTTGTGTGTCTGAGGTGTCAATGGTTTAATAAATATATCAGCCACCCTTGTCTCAGCTGTTGAATTTATTCTTCTTGTATTTTCATTGCAGGTCAAGAGAAGGAAAGATGTTTGGCATTTCTTCTTCCTCCCAAAAGAGTCAAAGAGGGTTTTAGATATGTTCTGAGTTGACTTGGGCTCATTTTGTGCCCTGGCTAAGGTATAGGGCTGGCCCTACTGGTGGAAGAGCTGAAATTTCAATCAGCAAAGGTTAGAAGGCAGTAGGAAGACATTGAAGGAGACTGCTTTATGTTACACAACCTGCCCTGAACTTCTGGTGTTGTGAGGGATATTGTCTCATTCACGTAAGGCAGAAGCACCATCCATGTGATTTTTTTTTTACATGGAATGGTTTGTTTCTGATAGCAAAACATCTTGCACTAGCCCAGGAGAAAGTTTATTGGTACAGACAACCTCCTCAGGGGGCTGATATGGGGGACAAGCACAAAAATCATAACAAAACCACAACAATTTGGTACCGATAATGGCAACTAGTTACTTGTTTATATCTTGAAATTAGATACATAACTACTTTCTAAAAGTAACCTTTTAAACTGTGGCCCCACTATTATTGACACATCCTGTGCTTAGCTCTTGGTAGATTGCATTAGAAAATATGTGGTGTTTGGGGAACTTACTTCTTTAGAAGCAGTGACAGATTTTACTTTCTTAGGATCAAAGCTCACTGCAGATGGAGATTGCAGCCATGAAATAAAAAGGCGACTGATTCTTGGGAGACAAGCGATGAGAAACCTGGGGAGCATAGTGAAAAGTAGAGACATCACATTGAAAACAAAAATTCATAGTCAAAGCAATGGTATTCCCGGTGGCAATGTATGGTTGTGAGAGCTGGACCATAAGGAAAGCTGAGCGCAGAAGAATAGATGCCTTTGAAATGTGGTGTTGGGGGAGTGTTTTGAGAATCCCCTGGACAGCAAGGAGAACAAATAGGTCAGTCTTAGAAGAACTCAAACCTGACTGCTCTTTAGAAGATCAAATAGTGAAGATGAAGCTAAAGTACTTTGGACATCAAACGAGAAGAGAGGATTCGCTTGAGAAAGCCTTGATGCTGGGAAGGGTGGAGGGCAAAAGAAGAAGGGGGCGGCCTTCTAATGTCTTTTGACTGAGCTAAATCACTGTTGCTATATGGTGTTTTGCAGTTAGCCAGCTCTGGAGCTTTGGTTCATTTCATTTCCTTCCCAGTTATGGCTGAGCAGGATACATTAGTTATGCTAGCCTCAAAGCCACAGATGGATAATCTCTAGCCTGCTAGTTAGATTCTGTCTCCCATAAGTCCCAACCACGAGAGCCAACGATCAGTGATTTTTGACGTAGTTCCACCATCATCTGGAGGCTGTATGTTCTCTAAACCTGATCCAATTCCTTGGGATGTTGATCTGTGACTACAGCTGAAAATATTTACATCCTACTTTTAAACCTAGGAAGGAACTGTGTGCATGAAAGTATCTTAAGAGAGTTTATATATACTTCTTCTTCTTCTTTTGTGCCCTGATCAAACTCTGAACTGCCAAAATGGAGCCACTTTCTTTGCCTTCTCATTGCCCAAAATCAAGTCCACATCAGCGTATGTCTCTGGAAACAATTGGCAGACCAGTAAATGGGTCAGATTCTGTCTCTCCACATTCACAACATGGGTTGTTGCCCACCAGCAACCTCCACTTGAGCATGTTGATCTTGCATTTAGGGACTCCAACCCTCAGTCTATTCAGGGTACTCCAGGTGACATAGGGGAAGTTGAGTTCTTCAGCTATCTCCTCCTTTAATGATAGTCCTTTCCCAGTGAGCTCCTTCCTCATTTTCTAATTTGGTTTTGCTCTTGTGTACCCTCAAGAATGTTTGTTCTTGGCATAAAGCTCTTCCTGGATCTGAGCCAGTGGACTTGAGGCTCATATCCATTTAGAGGGTGTCGAGGATCATTCTCTTGCTTAGTTCTCTCAGCACCCACTGCTACTTCTCTCCTGATCTTAGGTGGAGTAATACTAACAAGGGGGTATATCTTCTCAACTGGTGTAGTTTTAAGGCATCCTGTCACTATACACATGGCTTCGTTAACAGTGATTTCAACTTGTTTTGCATGTGTGGATGCGTTCCATACTGGAGCAGCATACTGCAGAAATGCTCAGGGCCAAAACCAGCCCTGTGGTGGGGAGATAATTTACTGGGATGGACAGGCATGCACTGCTGCTCAAAGCCCATATCTTAAAGGGAAACACCACCTCGGCATTTTCCACTTCGCTTCCTCTCACCAGTCTCCGCTCTGCTCTGTGGGAGAAAGTTTGAAGATATTTGCCCAAAGTGCTTTGAACTTTCTCCCATGGGTGGAAAATGCAGAGGTGGTTTTTCCCTTTAAGGTATGGGCTTTGAGCAGCAGTGCACCCGTCTGCCCCGGTAAATTCTCTCCCCACCACTGGCCTGGCCAAAACTGATGTACACAGCATGGATGGTTGAGTTCCCAATTTATAATTTGTGAGTTTCCTGATGATGTTGTTTCTTGTACTAACTTTGGCTTTGGTATTCAGGCAGTGCTGCTTAAAAGAGAGTGCCTGGTCAAGTGTCACACCGAGGTAATTTGGTGCTGAACAGTGCTGTAATCAGTTCCCTTGCCATGTAACATTCAGCTCAACCATTGCCTCTCAGTTTTGAAGGCGGAAATATAATGTAGTAATAAGGTCAAGAATAACAGCACCTAAGAAACCTGGGTTGCATGTTGAGGGGAGTATGAAAATCATTGTGTGGGCTACACATATAAATTGCTATGTGCAGGCATAGCAATCACCATCCAGCTGTGCAGAACTTTCTCCTGTGTGCTTCCAAATTAGTCCTGCATACCATAATAGTGCTTGTCCAAAGTGCTTTGCAGGCTACTTATTTTATTAAAGCAGTTTAATTAAATGAAAGTAAATATCATCTTAGCAAAAAAAAAAAATCCTCTGGTAACCACCACAAAGCTTTTAATGGCATCTTTTTGTTTTTGCTTGCCTTTGTAAAAATCTCTTTAAAAAGAAAGAAAAGGGTAGGTGGTGGGAGAATTGTTGAAAAAAATGGTTTCATCATCTAATATTCTGACCCACTGATAGAGAACCTAGGAACAGGCCATTAAATCCGATCTTGATTTCTCTTCTTCTTTCTCTAGGATTATTTTGTATTTGCACATCTCACACAGACCTTTGATGTTACTGAGATGGTTAGTATAGCAAGACCACTAGCTTATACTGTATATCATTCCATAGCACTCAAAGCACTCCCTGTGTGGTTTAAAGGTGATTAGCATTTTGCCCCCACCAAGCTTAGAAGGATGGAAGACTCAATCAACCCTGTGCTTGTTAGGATCCAACTCAGATTGTGAGCAGAGTTTTAGATGCAGTACTGCAGTTTTAATCATTGCACCCCAGGAACTTGAATATACTTCTGCTACTACTGCTAAAATTAAGTTGCTAGGGAAATAATGGTCCAAGAAAGGTTCAATTTGAAGCAAACAAGATTAGGAATTGCCTCTTGTGACAGAACTGAGAAAATAAGGGGCACTGAACATAGAAATCTCGTACCAGGAAAGAATAATCTAAAATTGAGAGGAACACTTTGAAGACCATAAGATCATATCTATATATTCAAGGTTGAAAAGTTTCTTCTTCACAGGGCTGGGGGAGGGGGAATTACAAGTTACACAGTCCCCCAGTTAACATGAACTACTTTAAGAAAAACATTTCCAATCCCTGCTCTATATTAAGATCTTCCTCGAGATTCTGGACTTTTCGTGGTTCTACTTCTTGAGTAGCTAAAATGATGTTTTCAACATTGGCAATAGAATTGCAGAATTCCCTTCCTCAAGAGGCTAGTTTTATTCAGCCTTTATTGCATTTTAGATAGCATGCAAAAGTGGTGATCTTTTGGGACCCAATGAACGTTTATTACATTGCATGAATGCTACTCCTGATTTATGTTTATCTTATGCTTTGCTGCTGCATCTTAATGGTTTTTATGGATTTCTTTAAAGCTGCAGTCAATTATCGACATTTTATTCTTAGAGGGATCACATTCACATAGCCTAAACATTTTGGAAGAGGAAACATATCATCCAAATACAGAAAGAAAAAAAGACACATATGGGAGATGGGTGGGGGCAAGGCTATGTCAGGGAGACCTCTAAGAGTTGTTTAATATATTCTCCAAGTTCTAATTGTGGATGGGTAGCTTCAAGGTCCCTACTCTTCTTCCTTCTTGTACTCAACAGTTCTTCATAGAGAGGGAGATGCCCTTCAAATAAAGGATTGTGTGTGGTAAATGAAGGTGCATAGCCACCCTACACATTAGGAATCTGTGGCTCAAAAGACATAGCATCAATATTTCATTAATCTTTTTGAAAACTACTTCATTACTAAATTGGAATTTGCATTTTCATTTCAGACTTGGTGTCATAGTCATGTTAAGCTTTGCCAGAGGTCTGTTGTAACTGTTATAACACCATAGCATGGTCATCATGTGCCAGATCTTAATCGTGTACAGACCTTGGAAAAGTTTGATTTTTGGATGAGAAATCCCAGACTCCTTCAGCCTCTGAGAGTTAGAGGGCCTAGGGCTGTGATGGTGAATCTGGCACTCCAGATGTTCTTGGACTTCAAATCCCAGAAGCCCAAGCCCCTGTGAATCCACATGAAGGGGTTTGCTGCAATTCATGCAACCCGCACTGCCCTCGTTGCTCCCGGAAGTGGAAGTAAAATGCACGTGGCTGTAAAAAAGTAATGGAGACTTCTAACCATACCTTGTATTTTGCAATAGAGAAGAGATGTAAAAAGCAGAATCTTTGCATTGGGCCAATTGAAAGGCATTAACAACCTCGTTTGATAGCTATAATGCAAAGGTTTATAGTATTTTCCACCTGTGCACCTGTGTGAATGAAGCGTAAAATTTCCTGTGGTTTTTTCCAGCATCTGTAGAACAAGAAGTTTGATTCTTTTTGAATTCATGATCAAACCCTTTGAGATGTAGATCACATGGAAGAATGCACAAGAATAGTCAATTTACACATGAAAGCTTCAGTAGGGCACCTATGCCAGCATCTGGCTGTGAAGGGTGGTCAAAAAGTTTTAATGATCAAAGTTGTATTCATTGAATAATAACAAAAATTTAACATCAATATAAGTTTGGATTCTCTGTACAGAGCTATAAGATGCAAAGGCCTGGACTCTGGAAAATTGAATGGAAAGGATCTCACAGCTAACAACAGGGAAAATAGCCATCACCATCACCACCTTCTACTCTATTCCTGAAAATATTGGTCCTTATGTCACAAAATGGGAGCATCTATGCAAAAAAAAGTCAATACTGCCAGACCCAAGAGAATGCCAAAGTTTAAAGTACAGATAACGTTGAAATCGTATAATGATGCAATGTTTTTTTAAAAAATTTGCATCGGATAACGATCTGTTAGTGTTATCTGATATAATCATTCGTAGCGGGGGGGGGGGACTGGAAAGCTGAAAGAGGAATCTGCTGTCAGATTCCCCAGCCACCCAGCAGCTGCAGAGGCAGGGGCGGGGTGGCTGGAAAGCAGACGGTGGAGTCCCCTATCTGCTTCCCCAGCCACCCCGCAGCTGCGGATCAGGTCCCCTGACATGCCCATTTCAGGCTCTCTGTCACCCCTGCTGGCTCTAGGGAGATTGGGGGGCCCAATCTGCACCCCTGCCCCGGACGTGGCAGGGGTGCCGGAGAGCCAGAAATGGGCAAAAAAAAAACCTTTCATTTTTTCACCCATTCTGGGCTCTCCGGCACCCCTGCCAGCTCCAGGGAAGTCGGAGGACCCTATCTGCACTGTTCCCAATGTTTCCCGACCTCCCAGGCCGGGATTTGAATCCCGGCATTTTGACTCACTGCACCAGCCAGGGAGATCAGGGAACTTCAGAAACAGCACAGACAGGGTCTCCCAACCTCCCCGGATGTGGCAGGGGTGCCAGAGAGCCAGATATGGGTGAAAAAAATGAAAGTTTTT
This sequence comes from Furcifer pardalis, assembly GCA_030440675.1. NCBI lineage: Eukaryota > Metazoa > Chordata > Lepidosauria > Squamata > Chamaeleonidae > Furcifer > Furcifer pardalis. The sequence continues at coordinate 158,648,186 of CP126892.1, forward strand.
TTCGCCCATTTCTGGCACTCTGGCACTCCTGCCACCTCTGGAGAGGTCAGGGGACCTCATCCACGGTGTTCCTGACCTCCCCAGACATCCCTGGGTGCTGCGATTGCAGCGGGGGATCTGCGCTTGGGTTGGGGGGGGCACACCTGGTTCAACCCCCAACCCAAGCAGCTGATCCCACGCTGCGACCCGCCAGCCTCTTTGGAAAGGGTAGTGGGGATTCCTCTCATGGGATCCCCACTGCCCTTTCCAAAGAGGAAGGTGGATCACCACCCTGTTCCCTTTCCTCTTTGGAAAGGGAACAGGGCTTTTTTTAAATGTTGTGCGATCAATGCATCGCACAAAGTTAAAAACTGGAAAACGACAAGACTTGTGGAACCAAGTCTTATCGTTATCTGAGGCAATACAGTGGTGCCTCGCTTAACGAGCATAATGCGTTCCACGGGATTGCTCTTCAAGCGAGTTTGCTCTTTAAGTGAAACACCATTGTAACTGACCAATTGTGGGGGGGATTGTGAACCCCAATTTATTTGTTAAGCGAGTTTTTGGTTGGTTTTATTTGTTAAGCGAAGCGAACATTCAGAGAAAATTCTGCTCTTTAAGTGAGTTACTCTTTAAGCGAAACGCTCTTTATGTGAGGTTTGACTGTAATGTACTCCTCTGAAAAATACAGGGTGCGCCAGCATAACTTCCTGTTTTCAAAACTTAATAAAACCCATAGTATGAACCAGAAAATTTTTATTTGTTTTTTATAATGTAGGTGCATACCTAAAGTTTTGTTTTACACAGTTTTGAAGATCAAATCAGGCAGGTGACGTCCCCCATTCTCCATACACTGAGTAAACCGATTTCTGGCGTTTGTCATGACTCTTTCCAGCATAGCAGGCAGTATGCTGGGTTGCAATCACTGAACAACAGCTCGAAAAGTAGGCCTCAACGGCAAACGCACGCTCCATACTATTCCAATGCATGATGGTGACTGAACTGTGTTGGGACAAAACTTTATAGTCCCACCTCTGCTGCACCCTGTATATGTACATCAGAGATCCACTGCAATTTTTTCTTGCAGAGCTTTGCTTGTAGTGGTGGCAACTGGTATCCATTGTGGCTGATGAGGGAGACAACAAAGCCATCAGTGTTGGACAGAGTAAGGATGATAGATAGAGCCATCACACAGAAGCATTGGTATTCTCTCTCTTCTCTCTCACAAACAGGCAAAAAGGAAGCTATTCACTTAGACCAGTGGTGGTGAGTCTATGGCACGCATACCCGAGAGGGCACTCAGTGCCCTCTCTGTGGGCATATGCCCCAGCAAAGAGTTCAGACCACCGCTCTGGCCAGCAGCCCAATGAGAGTGCTTCCTCCCCCCCCCCAGCACAGAGTTCACCCACCCCTCTGCCCAATGAGAGTGCTTCCTCTGTCTTCCAGGACAGAGTTTGCCCACCCCTCTGTGGCACAGATGGTAGTCTGTCAAGTTTGGGCACTCAGTCTCTAAAAGGTTCGCCATCACTGACCTAGATGTTGTCCTACTAGCATTTATTTGGTCCAGGACTCTAAGAAGCAGGAAAGTATACCTTGCACCTAAAGAAGAGATAAGCTGCCATTTCCTGCTATATAGGCAAATAAATTTCACTCACACTTGTTCACACATTTTCCTCCACCCACTACCACTCACGCAGGGATCAAGAAGTTAGCAGGAAGAGGGTGGGGATTGTTGTCCATCTCCTGTCACAACAGGGAATCGAGCTCCCAAAGTCTGGCTCCAAAGCCAACATTTAGATTTAGATCCTTATTCATAAAATAGATGGTAACCTGGAGTATACTAGAAGGAACTGCAAAAAGAGCTAAGTCTGGGGCAATTTTTTGAGCTAAAAGATATATAATATAAAAGGGTAGAAGATTGCATGTAGTGGGTGCCACTAGTTCAACAAAGCAAGCTGAGGTTGCGGTCAGAAATCCATACAATTTTGTTCAGATCCACACATTGCTTGGAACCAGGGCCACTAATTTTCTGTCCACAACTATTGTGTGAATCCATGTTTTGAAACAAATAAGCAAATGTGACCTGCAGCTGAGTGAAAACTGGAAGAAGGGGAATGGAAAGGAGGGAGTGGATCCCTGAACAACAGCACTTGCTAGAGCTTGACAAAAATTCCTTTTTCAAAGTATAATTCCTATGAACCCAAGGCAGCATGGCCAATTGGATTCTGGGAGCTGTAGTCTAAAACTGGAGTAATTTTCCAGAGTTGTCATTATTATTGTTTGCTGTAGATCCCACATGCAATATCCCTTTGGCCATTCTGGCTGCAAATTCTGGTACTGTAGTCATATAAGCAGAACTTTTCCAAGCACTGAAGTTTACTATGGCCTCCACTCATTGCTCTATAAATGTCACTGCTGTCTTAACTTGTTGAGATAATGAACTTTGCAGAACACGGTATGCCAATCTACAGTCTCTTGTCACTCATACTTGCCTATTTAATCTTCTTTCCACCACTTATTATGATAAATCATGCTTATATACTGTTGGGATGAGCTAGAGATATAAACAGGCATTGAGCCAAATATTCTCTTTTTTCCTCTCTCAAGATGAGATAATCCTAGTAGAAAGGTCATCTTTCATTTGTGTCCTCAGAACACCCAGCCCTCCCTCTTTCTTTTCTACACACAATTTCTCAGTGTTTTCCATTCCACCCCTGCCCACCCCCAATTTCCCTAGGCTTCAAATTGGATGCATTGTGCATAATATCAAAAGACGAAGCAATTTAAAAGGACCATGTCATGTCCTTCATGTTGGAGGAAGCAGCCTAGGGCTTGCCAAGTTAACTTCTCTTTGTAAATAGTGCTTAAGGGGCTGCTGTTATTAGAATATTAATTATAATAATGCCCTAATTTTGGGGGTTATATGTTCCTTGGAGTTTCTTGAGGCAAAGGATACGGGGAAGAAAACAAAGGAAAAATAAGTGCCAGTGAATTTTAAAAATCATCTGTAACAGTTGTATTGTCAAGTTGAATGAAGGCTGCTTGTTAAAATTTTCATTCATCTTTTAGCCCACTTTATCTATACTTCATCTCTCACAGCTATGCCTGGATTTCCTTTTCTCCATTTCCTGGACCTTAGCAGATCACACTTATCATATCCAAGCACAGTTTTAACAAAAGGAAAGAAGGAAATGTTTACTTACAAGGCAGGTGTTCAAATAAAGTGATCAGGTAGATGGCGAAAAATATAACACAGTTCATTTTAGTAGCAAAAAGCAGGATGAAAAAAATATCTCAAGCAAATGATAGTTGCAGAAATGTACTGCATTACCACCTCTCTCAAAAAGAGACTGATCTATGCACAACAACAGAACAACTCTGAACAGAGAGACTGAACTACAGACTTACTGCCAACAGAAAAAGAAACTATATATATTGGAGTTAAATGGGATGCAGTAACAAGAAAAGAATAGAAAGAAAATGTTTGATTTCTTTAAATTGGCCCAAGAGTGACGGGGAGCAGAATGTTATGTTATGTCCCCCCCCCTTATTTCTGTGTAATTATTCCCATTTATGTGTTATGGTCCAAGTTCATTAAAATAAAATAAAACCCAAAATTTAGAGTCGTCAAGTTGGAAGCATTCCATTCCATGAGATTACAGGTCCAAGACCTGAGATATGAAAAACAGTTCCCACAAACCTGAATCTCAGGGCTAAAGCTTGACTCTCAAGGCCAAAACCGAGAGCCATGGCAACCCTTGTCTTGGTCAGTGACCCTTCTGTTCTGCACAGCCTTCTTGTCACTTAACACACCTTCAAGCTGTTTGAATGAGGAGAAAATTTAGTGCCTTGAGACACCAAGGAGACCAGGTTGCAAATATGTCAGCTCAGTGATTGGAATTGCTCTGGGAGCCATAATCACACCCAGGCATATATCAAAATGGTTTTCAATGAAGTATGGTCTATGACAGGGGTGGCTAAACTTTTTGGGCCACGGGCCGGTCATGTGGTTCAGGGAGCCGGTCACTACAGCCCGGGGACTATGGGACGCCAATTCATCTGACCTGCAAAGTCTTCGTCACTCAATTTCCAGGAGCGATAAGGGCTTCATGGACTGGATGAATTGGTGTCAGGGACCAGCCCCAGCCCCTGGGCTGTAGTTTGGGCACCACTGCTGTATGAAAATAAAACTTTGAAAGATACCATGTCATTTCCTGTACCGTAAAACACCGGATAATGCTAAAACTTGGTTCCACAAGTCTTGGTGTTATCCGATTTTTAGTGTTATCTGATCCATGTTAAAATCCTATGGGATGGATCGGATAACGTTAAAGCTCCATAGAGATACATTGTAACCACACAGGCTTTAGCGGTTGTTATCCAATCCATCCCATAGGACCTTAACGTTATTCGATCCAATTCTCCTCCCCAGATTACTTAACGTTATGCGATTTTAGCGTTATCCGATCCAAACGTTATCCGGTGTTTTACTGTATTAGCTGCCACAACCTCTCCAAGACAGGAAAACCAAACTGTGCCAAGAGAAGATGCTGTGCCATGTGGCTGTAAAAGGAAAGCTTTGGAAAATAGTATGAAAGTCATAGAGGAGCAGCTGCTGCTGCTGCTTCATCTTTATCTCCTCCTCCTCCTGCTCTTTTCTTCTTGATTACACTGGAGAAGATAATGTGTGTACGTTAGGGATGTGTAGTATCTTTGCTTGTAGGAACAAGAGACTGCAACATTTTTCACTTTCCCTTACAGGACAATAAAATATTTTGTCAGTATAAATTCAGAGCTCTGAGAAACACCAGCCAGAATGGTTATTCTCTACAACAAGTGTAACATTTGTATACTTTCTCTAACTGGATGGATGGCTCAGTGTGGCTGTGGCTAGACCAGGAGTTCTCAACCTTTTAAAGCCAGGCGACTGGGTCATGCTCCCACTCCCTCAGACAGCTTTGGGGGCCAGACGGCCATTTTGCCCTTCTGCCACTACATGGCACTTCCTACTGTGGCGGAGGCGGTGGGGTGTGTGTGTCAAATGAAATGGTGTCACAGGCCACAGGTTGAGAATCTCTAGGCTAGACAAGTTTTTAAAATACAAAATCTGAACTTTTTCAAATCAATTTTAGGTCACATGGTATTTGCGTCCGTGGTGAAGTCTTGTAAGTTGTTTTATTCTCATGATTGTATACCAGTGCTCCAGGGAAATTTAACGTGAATTTGTTCCTCAGTAAATGAATTTTTAGGGATTGTAGTGGCCTAGTGGTTAAGACGCTGAACTTGATGACTGGAAGGTCAGCAGCTTGAAACCCGAAGGCTTCTTTACAGAGTGAGCTCCTGTTGTCTGTCCCAGCTCTTGCCTAACTAGCAATTTGAAAGTAAGAAATTGCAAATAGATAAATAGGTACCATTTCAGTGGGAAAGGTAACAATGTTTCCATGCACTGGAAACATCTGCAGATGCAGACAGCATGGCTCTTTGGCTGTAAATGGAGATGAGCACCACACCCTAGAATCGGACTTGACTGGCTTTACTAAATGAATTTTTAAACACAGTATACTGATTCACCTGGGCACACACACAAAATCGGTACAATTTAACATGATAGAGATATTGCTTTAAAATAAACAAACCCCTCGAGGCTACTTCAGATAACCCCCATTAGAAACATGTGAGATTATATGTGCACTATGTAAACAAGTAGATTTGAATTGATTTCAATGGTATCATCACCCAGGCAAACATGTTACTTTTTAAGCATGTAAATACATTCTCTCTTAGGTATCTGGGAGTTCAGTTCCCCACTGTGTAGCCTAGAAGAGTCACCCTATGTGGCCTTGGGCAAATTGGGTAGTCCCAGAATGTCCCCAGAAGAAGGGAATCGTAACCCATTACTGAGTTCTGTTCACCTAGAAAAAACTATAAAGGGTCATCATAACTCAGAATTGGCTTCACAGCACACAATTATTATTTATACTTTCTCTAATGACTAATTCCTCAGGTGATCTGCTGAACTATATGTTTCTATAAGCAACTCTTGGTGAGATTGTATGGAGAAAGCAATGGGAGACAAAAGTCTTTATGTGACTAATAGAAGCAGTTCCATAAGATTTGGTTTCCCAAATTAAATTTACCTATGAAAATCTTTGTTGGCTGTACAGCTCAGTGACTAAGGTATCTGAGAGATTGGGAGTTCGATTCCTCACTGTGCCCCCCCCCCCCGAAGAAGGGAATAACCACTAATGTGTGTTCTCTACCTAGAAAACCCTGGCAAGAATCTCTCTAAAACAGAATTGACTTGATGGAATGTAAGTTTATGCACTGCCCAGAGTGACTGTAAGTCAGATGGTTGATATAGAAATGAAATGAGAAATAAATAAATAAATTATTACTTATTATTGTGAACATCACAGAAATTATTTCAATGCATTCTATGTATGTCTGGGGAGTATCATGGTGATTTTTTATCCCTCCCATCATCTGCAGAATTCAAGATAAAAGAGTTTGAGAAAAAAATATTTCATACATTTTAATAAATACACACACACCCTGTAGATTTGGTCTTTGATGCATTCAGTGCTCAAGCTTCTGATTTGCAACTCTTTCTGGAGCAATGAAAGCTGCTAATTACATTATTTGCACAGAGCAGGAAGGAAACCTTACAATACAAAACTGAACTCTTGCTTAAAAGACACATTAAAAGACTAGAAGAAGAAGTTCATTAAAGGAAAGTAATAAGCTAAATAAAGCTAATGTACTCCCACTTGTTCCAATGAGCTGCTGAATAATGGATAAACAAAATTTCAACTGCTTTAATTAATTTCATTTCAAAATTAATTCATGCCATCATAAAATTAGCAGGCAGTAAATGTTTCTGCTGCTCAACAGATTCACCAAAATTAGGGAGGGGACAAGTGTAAGTTGGCAGAAAGTATTAAGAACAACAAAGAGTGGCCTTTTAGGCTTTCAAATGAAAAATATTGAGTTAATTAGAGAACAGTTAAGGAAAAGTCTACATTGCTTTCTCAAAAAGAAAAGCAAAACCTGCTCTTTAGTTTAGTTTAGTTTTATTTTTTGCAGTTTATCTCTCTGTTATTTGATAAAGGTGGGTTATGGGCTCGTTGGGGTGCTCTTTTCCCAGTGATCATATGACATAATTGCAGGAATGGATCAGTCCATCCCCAGAGTACCTCCACTCATGTCTTTTTGAGACACTGTCAGGGGCTTACTTTTTTCCCTGCAGATACAGACACTTTAGTTTTGTACATTTCTAGTGTATGCAATCATTTTGAACAAGTTAAAATTGAGCCCTGCACTAGTAAAAGCTACAAAGCTTCCTATTTATATATTTATTTATTTATTTATTTATTTATTTATTGGGGTGGGTGTTTGTCAGTTTCCAATACTGTGAGTTGACTCGATAAGCATCTTACTTTACGATATTGGCAAATTGAACACTTCTCCAGCTTCTCTGCAGAGGAACAAGGGAAGTGTAATTATTACCATAATCTTTATTTTTTTACCTATGCTAAACCAACACTGATACACTGAATCACTTAGATTATTTTTTCCCCTTTGCCTTTGTGTGAAGTGCCAATCCAAACCACTGTAAACAATCTCTTGAATGGCACTACACACAAGGCAAGTGAAATTTTTTTATGTGAATCTAAGTGATTTGGCACATTAGCAATGGTCTAGCATAGGGGTTCTCAACCTATAGCCTGGGGGCCAGATTTGGCCCATGGCACCAAATAATCTGGCCTCCAACCTCACTCCAGCCACCACCAGAATTGGCTGTGGACTCATTTATGGCCATCATAAATGTGTTTACAACAGCCGTAAATGGTGGGGATGATAACCGGCCCAGCCTCCTCAAATGTTTGAGGGAGCATGATCCAGCCCCTGACTTAAAAATGTAGAGAACTCCTGGTCTAATGCATGCAAAAAACAATAATTTCACTTCCCCTGTCTTTCTTCAGAAGAGCAGGGGAAGTGTTCAATTGAAAGCAGCAGAAGCCAGGCTGATAAATTGATTGAAATCATTATGTCAGTTGGGTATGAGTATTGTACCAAATAGCTCCTTGTTCCACCCCGACCTCAAGCAACCCTATTTAGACCACACCCACTCACACAAAAAGAGTCAATGCACTCATACCCTGAGACCTATAGATGGCATGTATTTCCACATATCCATTTGTGAGATGAGCAACACTTCCCAAATTGAAATTCAACACTTTGTCCCAAAGCACTTCTTTTCTCCTACCTTGCCATTTCCTTCACATTTTCGTCATCGTAGTCGACTGCAATTCATATCTGAGAATGCATTTTTTCCTGAAGAAGCAGAAAAATGTTCCTGGCATGAATTTGTTTAAGGTGGGTCCCATCTTGTCATGAAGTGACCCACACACTATGATAATGGAGCCATCTCCTGCAGCACATATGAAATGAGACATGCAGGATTTAACACCGGGACTGCAATGGACTGCCACAGCCTTGAGGATATTAACAAGGTGTACCTTCACAGCCAGTCCATCTGCCATGGCCTCTTCTGCCTCAATGTCCATTGGAAATCAGAGTAGTAAAATGGTTCCTCCACTCATTTTGCCATTGGGCACAATCTGATGATTTCCAGTGGCATTTCCTCCACTGACGGGGACCATCACCCCACCCAAAGGGGTTTATCTGCCAGTAGCCATTGGCCCCTTTATGGAGTCAGGTTAGTTAACCACTGCCTGACACTTGGCGTTGAGTCACTGGCTGTATGGTCTACTCCATTACCATAGCGGGATGTCCATCCAGACATATTCACATTTTAAAAGAGAAGTAAACATTCTGTCCTGACTGTCTCACTACTCTGTACGATAGCAAAGTACTGCAGTGGCCACCAAAGTCAATGGCAAACCTGAAGACAGTGGGAATCTCAATGGCAGCTATTTAAACCTAGAATCAAATGCCATTTTGCAAAGACTGGTGGTTGGATGTTGGGATCAGGATTGAATACATTTCCCCCATATCAGAAAGTTGCCTCTGGCCCTATAGGGATGCCAGAAATATGAGGCTGTGCTCACAAGTGCTGAGCATGCTTCATCTATATTAGTTTATATTTTTGTCTAATTTTAAACAAAAATCAAAATTTAGCATCTCCTGGTATCAATTATTGTGAGGCATGTACACAAAAAATCTTCGAAAGATTTGTATGTGGAAGGAAAGGGAGCAGATTTCTATGAGAGGCTAAAAAACCAGAGGTAAATCATTAAATAAAAACCACCACCCATTCCCTCCTTCTTCCCCAATTAGGTAGTATCTAGAACAGTGTGAAACTGCCTGCCCTGCTGTGGAATTAGATTGAACCTCAATAGCACTTGTTTGGGAAAAGAGATGCTACAAACTGCCAGCAGTTGATTCAGCCCTTTTGAGCCATGTGAGGCTTATCTCTTTTGTAAAATAAGTTGAAAAATATAAAATGAAGTGTTGGGTGTGGATTGTGCATGAGAAAACATTGAACCAGCTCAATATTTTAATATGTGTTGGGAGGAGGCAGGAATATGCCAATTAAATGTGCTGCATACTTGCTTGTAGCTGGCTGGATAGCTGAATGGTTTAGGTATCTGAGGTTGGGATGGGAATTTCATTCCCCATTGGGCCTCCCAGGAGAAAAGCCAGCCTTTGGCAAAGTCCTAGGGTTCCCCTGGAAGAAGGGAATGGTAAACCACTTCTGCATATTCTCTATCCAGAATACCTTGGAAAGGGTTTCCATAAGTAAGAATTGACTTGACAGCACACAATTACAATCTTACAGTTCTTTCTAAAGGCACCAATTACATATTCTGTATAGCAGCCTCTGAAGGCATCAACCAGCCGATATCCAGGTGTTTCCTCCTGTTAGACGCTGTTTTCTTTTACTCACACAACAGAAGGCGGCACTTTTCTCAATGCATTGAAGGTCAGCCAAATGCACAGTAGGAGGCGATGGGAGCAAAATAACAAAGGAAGAAGCTTGCCAAGGTTATTAGAGAAAGTAAATGGTAGGAATGTGTGTATGAGCCACAAGACTTACTTTGGTCATTTGGAAAACAGCCTTGTTTAGTTCAATTGATTCCAGGGTGAAAAGTTATACTCAGTTCTCCAGGTCAGGATTTGCACATTCCAGTCTTTGTCCACCCACTGACAGTTACTAGAAACCAGTGAACTGCTGTGTTTTTCTGTTTGCTTTGTCATTCTTTCAAAGAGCATTCAAGGAATTGTAGATTTCAGGAGTGTGTCTGTTGTGTTACATTCCTGTGCATCATAAAGGCAGGGGTGCCTAAACTACAGCCTGTGGGCTGAATCTGGCACATGACACCATTCCATCTGGCCCACGCCACCCTTGCCACTCTCAGAAGCAGATGAGGATGTCTTTGCACATGCACGAGCGCATCCACATCCACTTCTCAGTGTGGTTCATATACGCTCATGCATGTGCAAATGCATCTGCATTCACTTCCGGGTGTGGCACGGTCACACTCACACATGTGCAAACACATCCACATTCACTTCTAAGTATGGCACGGATGCATTCACACATGTGCAAACACGTCTGCACCACACCCGGAAGTGAATGTGGACATACATGTGCAAACACATCCACTTCCATGGGCATGGTCAGGCACACACAGTTGTTCTGGGTGGCATGGTCAGGCCTGCACCACAAAAAGTTTGGGCACCCCTACATTAAGGGTTTCTTTTATTTAAAAAAAGAACAGGCTGCAATTGTCAGTAATTATTTTAGTTCTTGGCAGAGATTGCAAGGATAGATGTACTCATCCTTTGAAGATATTATGTTGTGTCCTCCCCACTGGAGGAAAGAAAGCAATCTCACTTCACCTTCTATTTGACACTCCAAAGATACATAGAAGACATGCAACATAGATGTCCAATAGTTCTTTTTAATTTCTCTCCATGAAAAAATTTCTGCTTCCAAAACACAGCATAGTTTACATGCAAGGCATTTAAAATTTAGGTTTCTTTAAATATCACCTTACCACTAATCAGATTGATAATCAAGAAGAAGTTTGCAGACCAGAGAGAGAGAATGAGCATTTCCTGTCCACTCGTCCATACCCCTTGGTGAGGAATATTCAAACGGAAGAGAAAGAGAGTCCATGCAGTTTACTTACAAGAAAAATACTGAAGGCAGAACCACAAATAATTTCTAAAGAAACCAGGATAGCTGCGTAAGAAGATTTCAGATGAGCTAAAATTTAAAAGGGGGTGAATAAGAAATGGAAGGAGGAGCAAAACACCAAGAAAGAGTACAAACAAACACCTAATAATTGCAGATTATTAATTGCAGGCAGGAAGTTAGGAAAGCTTAAAATGAACTCAGGATACATCTTGATTAGGAAAAAAATACTACATTTGCATCAATTTTGCTGTTTCAAAGACCGAGAAATACACAATGTACAGCCAGGGAACACATTAACCTGCCAAAATGCTGGTTATTTTAAACTATCCAACAGGGTTTGTTTATTTTATTTTGCACCAATTCCAGAGCCACTGTATTTGTCTGTGTGCACATAGGTTGGCCCCTGCTGCAGGGGGAGGGGGGGATGACTCAAAGTAATGCATCTAAAGTATGAGAAAAGAGATTTCACAAAAACATTAGGAGGATCGTAAGAACAGTTTGACAGTAGAATAGACTGGCTTGGAAAGTGATAGAGTCTCTATTGAAGGTTTAAACTGAAGTTAGATGGCTCTCTGTCAATGATGGTTTAGCTGTTGCAGGGGGCTAGACATGGTGGCCCTTTGGGTCTCTTCCAACTCTACAGTTCTATGACTCTACAGATGAAATCTTTTTGCAGTTATACAAAAGGAATAAAATTTAGAAGCCAACTATTGTTCTCCATTTTTGAAATGGTAGTCCTGCTAGTCTGCATTTCAAGCATTTCAGAGAGTAAACAAAATAAAATAAAAGGACAACAAACGTTGTGGCACTTTAAATACCAACTGTTGTATTTTAATGTTAGCTTTCATGAGTCGAGTCCACTTCTAATGAAGTCAACAAATTAAGGAATCCCCTAATCATTATTTGTTGCATACTAATTTACAAGAGTTGGCATGTAATATAGGTAATGCCTATGGAGATTTCTTAATTTATGGCAATTTGCCATAGTTATGCCATTTGAGAAACCTTACATCAGGATTTCAGCTCATGTTTCTCTGGTGGTTCTCTGGTCCTCCTTGCCTCTTCCAAACAGCTTTTCTCCTGAGCAAGAGAAATATATGGATAGTCACAGTGGTGGGATTAAAAAAAATTACTACCTACTCTGTGGGTGTGGTATGGTGGACATGGCCAGGGGAAAAGCCCTGCATTGCACCTGAATTAGGACTACTTTATTTCAAAACTTGGATGGGCAGGGGCAGCCAGAATTTCTGCTACCGGTTCTGGTGAACTGGTGCAAACCTGCTGAATCCCACCACTGGATAGTCACATTATTTGCAAGTAGAGCTAAATGATGTCTGGAGATCATGCATGCAATCCACTGGCCAAATTGCAGGCTTCAATTGTAGTTACATATCAGATTCTAATAAATGCAGTAGGATTCACTTAGGTGGTCTCAAGATTGTTCTGTCAATATGCAAGCCCCCTGCTAGAGAATAAGGCCTCCTAAATATAGTGGGACTTTCCAACATTCAAATCTCTGGACCTTAGATACTTGTGTACCCAAAGTAAAAACATCTAAGCCAGATGTTGCTGAATGAGAACTCCAAGTATTCCTCACCAGTATGTTAGCTGGGACTAACAGCAGTTACTGTCCAACACCATCCAAAGGAGTGCATTTTGCTTCCTACTGAGCATCTCCTTGCGGCAATTCCAGTGTTTGTGTGGAGGTGATGTATATTGATATGTGATTCATAATGTTGAGATGTTGATGTTGATGTGTACATATGCATGAGAAGAGTGTTGGAATGATTGGCAGATGGGTGTTGGAACGCTTGGGTAGGGTGTTAGATGCTGATTGGTTGGTGTGAATGGCTGGGAGAGGAATTGTTTTAGAGGTGACCTATGATTTTGATAGTTGGTTAGATAATTGGTTTTGAGGTAGTGGGGTTTGTAGCAGAGTATGGCCACTCTAGTATGGTGTGAGGGCCTATCTAATTTTTTGATGTGCTTGGCTGATATATATATACAATATGTGTGTGTATGACAAAGTTAAACTTTATTTTTCTTCCTGCTTGACTTGCCTTTTCTTTCCCCCTATCTGTCTATTGTTCCAAAATAAATCCCCTTTGTTTTCTACAAATTAAACTCTCTTCCACATTAGTTTTAATTAGTTTTAATGAGAAGTATATACACACACATACATAGCAGCCAAGCACATCAAAGAATTAGATAGGCCCATGGTCAGGAGTTCTGAGAAGAGGAAAGGTCATGATGAGGGTGGATTTCCACAGGCTTCTAGAGCCTTATCCAAAGGGTAAAGAAAGTGGTAGAAAAGATGAGGCTCCAAAGAAACAAGGCCATCTGACCCAGTTGGAGACATTTAATCAAAGACAGCTGACTACGGCCAAGAGAATAGATAGAAAAGAATGGGCAAAGGGACAGGAGAGGTTGGAAGGGTTTTCTGTACCAGTGGGAGGAGAATCAGACGTGCCATAGCAGGATGTGGAAGCTGACTAGGAAACATTCTACGTGGAATGAGAAGAATTTCCAGGAGTTCTTACTCCACTTCCAGGAGGCACATCTCCACAGGAGTTGAGAATGTTCATCGCTTCCTTCCCCTGAGATAGCCGCATTTTGCCCTCAACATGAAGGGTGAAAGACAAGTGGATAGAGACTGAACCAGAGAATAGCCAAGCCAGGCAGTGGCATGCTGGGGTATCGGGCAATCGGGCAATGTCCCACTCCACCCCAGCAATCTCTGCCCCTGTGGCTGGAATTTTATTTCTATTTATTTTTTCTTAACCAAAGGGCAGGAAGGGAGAAGCCAAGCCAGCGCTGCGCAGGGCTTAACTCATAGGAATGCAGGAGTGGGCAGAAACACTGGAAGGATTGGGTGCCTTCCTTCCACCTTGTCTCTGGCCATTATACATGATCCCACCATCCTTCCTGGGGAATTGAACCCCAACCTTCCGCTTACAAGGCAAAATTTCAACCTCTAAGCCACGGTGGCTTCACAACCAATGGAACTGCTTTTGGCAATCTTATAACAAAGAAATCTATGTTTACCAGAGAGGATATCATTGCTTTTAAAATGCAGGCTGTAGAAGCCCTAAATGGGAATCAAACTGCCTCAGGAGAGACCCTTTGTTTGAAGAAAGGATACAACATGGATCATCATCATCATCATCATCATCATCATCATCATCATCATCATCATCATCATCATCATCATCATTATTATATTTTTTAAAAAAATAAGTCATAAGTGGGAATCAAACTCGGTACTTTTGGGGTATAGTCAAAAACACTAACCACTTATCCACTAAAGATTTCTCTTTAAACCTAATTTTTTAAAGCCATGATCTCCCCACTGGTTAACACAGAGTTCTCTAAGATTGCCAAAAGCAGTTCTATCAGTTGTGGAGCTGCAATGGCTTAGAGCAGGGGTTCCCAAACTATGGCCCGGGGGCCGGATGAGGCCCTGACACCAATTCATTTGGCCCATGAACCCCTCGTCATTCCTGGAAGTGGAAGTAAAACATACCCATACAGGAAGCTGCAAGGGAAGCTGCAAGCTTCATTCGCTCGCCTCTGTTTCTATAAACCCTCATTGAAGGGGAAATGTCCCAGCCAAAGGTTAATTTCCCACTCCTGCTGCCAAGGACCTGGCCTTGGGGAAAACCCAGTGGTGCTAACAGGATCTCTGAATGGGGACAAAGGTGCCAAAGAGGCTAGTGAACTCAGTGCCAGAGACTGAGGGAAAAGGGACTTGGGAAGTAACTCCAGAACCTATATAAAAACATGTGTCCAAAAAATGTAGCTCTTGCCCCATGGAATTTGTTTGGGGGACCCTGGCTCTCCCAGCCTCCTGGTGGTTGCTGGGCAGAAAACATGGGTTTTAACTTATTTTAAAGAAAACCAGTAGGGACAAGGTGAAACTGGGTGGAAGGCACAACTGGTAGAGGCAATCTCAAATAATGGAAATTTTGGGGGGAGAACCCCTAGCACAAGAGTATAGATTAGGGATTCTCCACCTGCAACTTGTGGGCCAGATGTGGCCTGTGGTGCCATTTCATGTGGCCCACCACCACCACCACCACCACCACCACCTCCACCACACCAGGAAGTGCCATGTGGTAGAGGAATGGCAAAATGGCCATCCGGCCCCCAAAGCTGTCTGAGGGAGCGTGACCCGGCCCCCAACTTTAAAAGGTTGAGAACTCATAGTATACATAGTTGTTTGTTTAGTTGGGCAAAGTATGAGTGACAAACAGGGAGTGTAAATTTCAAGGTCACCTCCCTGTGTTGTCACAACTCTGATTTAGAAATCATTTTTCTAAAGCATTGAGGGTGGGGACCTTATATTATTACTGCAGAAGTACTGTTTCCCCATGGGAAATAAAGCAGCAGTGTGTGGGATAATAAACAGGAAGGGTATCCAATGAGATGACCTGCAGAATAACAGATACTATTTTACATCTTTGATTTCTAGTTCCTATGAACTTTTCTACTCCCTTCCGAAGTAAATAAGCAAAGATCAAAGTGTTCTAATAGATTCAAGGAGAATATTACTAAAATAGGAAGAGAAAGCACATCAGACATCTACCGGATTTGTTCAACTAGTCTCCTAATGTTTGCAATTATTTTATATTAATATGCACCTTATTATTCCAATTCTTTCTGAATTTGTTCCCATGACAAATTTGTACAGTCCAAGGCCACTAGTTTTTCCTAGCCCTATCTCCAGAGACTCTGTTTCCTAGTAACCAACATCCCAGCACTTGAAGTGTCTGTACATTTTTCACTCTGTCTAGTTGGAGGGAAAGCATCAGTTTTCTTCAATAAATAGAGTCTGACAGAGAAAGTGACCCATGCTTCAAACAGACAAGATGGGGAAATATACATAAACGTTTCAATTGAGCTTGAACAGAGAAGAAAAAGAAGGATGGTGAATTGGGGAACATATGTCTCAAAAAGGACAGCAAATTTCCCAGACTACCTATTCCCAACACGCTGGAGTAGATACAACTAAGAATTTTTTAAAAGCAACATATAAACTCTAGAGAGTTTTTCAGTAGATTTTTATGATTCTTGACATGTGAAACAAGCTGTCTCAATTCATTTGTATATATTTTTCATTATGTACCATGAATCTCTGTATAATAGAGAGCTAAGAAAATCATACCCAAACTCTCCTTTGGGAAATATTTAAAATTAAAATCTGAATTCAAAAGATTTTTTTAAAAAATGTGCCACTTTTCCAAAATGTATTTTTGAACATATCATTATGAGTTCTACTGAAAAAGGAGCCAATCATGTTCGTTACCATTATTCTTAATGAAAAGGACGATTGATTTTGGTAGCCTGTGGTACATATTCTGGGGAAATTTTGTCTCAATATCTCCCCATTCAGCTTACCCCCTCTCATATACAGTTGTACCTCGCTTAAAGAGCATAATGCGTTCCGCAGGATTGCTCTTTAAGCGAGTTTGCTCTTTAAGTGAAACACCATTGTAAGTGACCAATGGGGGGGATGTGAACCCCAATTTATTTGTTAAGCGAGTTTTTGGTTGGTTTTATTTGTTAAGCGAAGCGAACATTCAGAGAAAATTCTGCTCTTTGAGCGAGTTACTCTTTAAGCGAAATGCTCTTTATGCGAGGTTTGACTGTACTGCTGTTAATCCTTACCTTGTCTTGTTCCTTGATTATTTAGGTAAGGTAAAGCTAAAGGTCACCTTTGCCCAAAAGCCAGTCATGTCTGACTCTAGAGTTCAGTGCTCATCTCTGTTTACAGCCAAAGAGCCAATGCTGTCTGTGTCTGCAGATGTTTCCATGGACATGTGACAGGCATGACTAAACAGGCATGACTGGAACACTGTTTATCTTCCCACCAAAATAGTACCTATTTATCTACTTGCAATTTCTTGCTTTCAAACTACCAGGTTGGCAGGAGATGGGACAGAGAAGGGAACTCACTCCATCATGCAGCACTTGGGTCGTGAACTACTTAGCCGACCTTCCAGTCATCAAGTTCAACATCTTAACCACTAACCCACCACATTCCCTTTTATTTAGGTAATGGAGCCTTCAAATCACTGCATGGATACATGTGTTTTCTTTACTAATCTTCACTTATGTTCTCTTTTTCACTTTCCCATTTATTAATTTTACCCCCCCCCCATGTGTGTGTATTTGCTCCTTCACTCATGTCCTCATAACACTGCCCACATAGCCAACCCTGGGGTATTGATCTCCATATCATTCAGCTTGAATTAATTTAATAAGATTTAATTTATTCTTAGGCTTTAAATTTGTTCAGCCTCAAGTGGGGGCTGCTGGCAGACAACAACACATAGTGTCAATGTGGAGAGATACAGAATCCAGCTCATTTACTGGTCTGCCAATTACTGCCAGAAACTTGCACTAGGAGGACTCAAGTTTGAGTGACCACAACGCGACGAAAGTGGCTTCATTTTGACAGTCCAAGGTTTGATCGGGAACAGGAACAATAATTTGTTCAGCACAATTTGCTTTTATAAAAGTGGCATGTAAAGTAAGATAAATGTGTCTACCTTCTCAGGCCCTTTGACAGCATGAGAAGTTGGAATTTCTGGGACAGTTATTATTGTTATTGTTTATTTGACTTCTATTGCTTCCCCCTCATTGGAGCAACTCAAGGTGGCTCACTATCACGATAAAAGATTCAAATATAAAAACATCCCCTAAACAGTAAAGCCACAACATTTCATGTTTAAAAATCCATTAAAATACCCTCCCAACAACCCCCGTAAGTTAAAACTGAAGCTAAAACCCCTGGTTGTTTCTATCCATTGCCAGAATAATTTAGGTAAAGGTAAAGGTCTCCCTTGCTCCAGTGCCAGTCATATCCTACTCTAGGGGGTGGTGCTCAACTCTATTTACAGCGAAGGAGCCAGCTTTAACTGCCATGCTGGTAGGAGACTCAGAGAGTAGTGGTCCAAAGGTAGGAGTATCTTTAGAACTAGAGATGGAAGGAAGATTTACTGGATTTTTGTGATACATATTATAGGACTTTTGGCTCTCTTCTCTTAAAAAAAAACCCACACAGAACATGCATTTTAAAATTGGTAAATTCTCTTCTTAATTTTAATTTCTGTTTAGAAAAAAAATATCAAAATCCCATATTCAATATACGCACCATTTCCCCAGACCTCTAAATCTAGCAACATCCTGAAGAAAAATCAGAGAAGAACTGAATCATATTGGGAGCTACCCAATGGATGTTGATTTCAATTATGGATAAAATCACTTAGTTCAAATCTCACATTCATTTCATCAGAAATATAAGCAGAGGCTAACAACTTACCCAAGTCCCCTGTCTTTGCAGCCAATGCTGGAGAGTGGAATCAGAAACTAGCATGGTGGTTGGAAGCCCAGAAATCCCTGCACTAGCTCTTTATGGTGTCTTAGTAGACAGTTAATCAGATGTTAATTATGGCAAGCTCAGAGCAGAACTGAAGGGGCAGGAACTCAATCTTCACTCTGTTTTGCCTCTAAGTGTTGCTGACCTTCCATCTTTGCTGGAGCTTCCACATCATCCTTCTTTGTGTTCACCATCAAGCCAGGGTTGAGATATGCTATTAGGGATTCTGTTAGCTATGCTTTCTTTGTGTGCCACAACTTCATTAGGGCAACTGTTTTCACATGTGCCTCTTCTTTTTCATCTGGGTTGCATCCAGATCTAGCTTTAGTGAAATGGGATTATGGGCTTGCATTCTCTTCTTTATGTAATTTACATTTTCATCTTTGACTGGCCTATTGATGGTTGATCAATAGCCATCCCTATGTTGCTGATTATGTTATGTTGTACAGTCGAGTCCAATCCTTTGTGACCCCATGGACCACTATCCTTCTGTGCTCAGCCTTCCTTACAGTCCAGCTCTCATAGCCATACATTACTACTGGGAATATCATTGCTTTGACTATGTGGACTTTTGTTGGCAGGGTGTGTCTCTACTTTTTATTATGCCGTCTAGAATTGTCATAGTTTGCCTCCCAAGAAGTAAGCATCTTTTTATTTCATGGCTGCAGTCACCATCTGCAGTGATCTTGGATCCCAAGAAGGTAAAGTCACTGCTTCCATTTCTTCCCCTTCTATTTGCTAGGGAATGGTGGGACCAGATGCCATGATCTTGGGTTTTTTGATGTCGAGTTTCAGGCCAGCTTTTGCACTTTCCTCTTTCACCCTCACAACAGAAGCTCTTTAGGTCACCTTCCTTTGTATCTGCCTTGTGCTCTATGTCCCAGACAGTCACCAGATATTCCTGTTGCTTCATCAAGATGGAAGAAATGAGGTGTTCATATTCTGGGTAGGATAAGTGAGCAAGTCAACAGTAGGGTGGAAAGGAAGGCTTGGGAGGTGGTGCTGGTGGTGAAAGGAATGGGGACACCACTTCCCTGGCTTGTACAGAGGGAGTCCCTTAGGCAGTCCCTGGATAACTGCCATGCTGGTAGGAGACTCAGAAAGTAGTGGTCCAAAACATTAGTTTTCAAAGCTTTGTTTTGAAGTGACTACCAGCAAAGACTTTTCAAATTAGCCAAGAGTCATGTGAAATTAATATTATAATTATACCAACTTCACATAATTTTTTCAGTAAAATTCCCCATTCACAACATAGGCTGTCTCACAGAACAAAGGATGAACTCACACAATTGTCAATAGATGCTGAAGGTTAAAATCATTAGCAAATGCTCAATGCCAGTTGTTTGTTTATTATCATCCAACTATTTGCAATTGAACAGAGGGAAATTTACAACTAATCCGAATAACCACCAGAGATCATCTGCTGTTACCAGTTGCATAATGCCATATTGATTTGTACACTTATCTGTTATGCTAACCAATCAATCTGTACTTCTGTGCCTGATATGTATAAATTGATGCCATGAAGTCTCACTCCCATGTCTGATGAAGTGGACTTGATCCAGGAAAGCTAACTTTAAAACATAACAGTTAGCCTCAAAGTGCCACAAGTTGTTTGGTTTATTCTCTGATATATACAAAATTAAGTGGATAGTCATTGTTGGCTCCTCTTTGGTTTAAGCAACCAGCTTGCATGGACCAAATTGTGATCAACAGAGTGTTGTGTATACAGTGCTCTTATCACCTGAAGAATGTGACAGCTCCCCTGCTTTTTATTAATGTCTCTATTAGGCCTCTGGAAGAAGCTCCTGTTAATGAAATTTGCAACTGTTATTAAATTGGGAGACATTATGAACAGCAGGAAGAAAAAGAAGTAATAAAAGGGGGTTTAAAAAGCTTAGAAATTAGGGGAGGAAATAATTAAGTGAGACACACTTTGGTAAAGGAGAAAGAAAATAATCCCAAGACGTGTGGATGGAGAACAACACTAGTATTTAATGCTACTATAATACATGGTTGAAAGCTGAGAGCTGCTTTATGCCTTCTCTCAAAAGAATTACCTTTCCTTTGGGTCCCTACTGGGAGTTGCAAATCACACAAAAATGCCTTCCTGTTTTCCTTTTAACAGCTTCTAAATGTGCAAAAACAAGTAAATGATGTATTTTGAAGCATAGAAATAAATAATGTCACCTATACTTGCACATGGAATTTTTTTTATTAAAGATACAGCTGTGGTAGAAAAAGGTGGCAACTCTTAAGTTTTAATATGTGACACAGAAAGTATAGCTCCCCCTTTCCTCCCCTCTCTGCATCTCTTGAGCATCGTTTGTGAGCCCCTGACTTGGGGGGGGGGGGAGACAAAAATGTTGTGGTACCTTAAAGACTAACTGCTGTGTTTGAATGTGAGCTTTCATGGACCAAGTCCACAGATTTATGTTCTTGCACTTTTAGCACCTCAAACTGTTGTTTGGTGGTGTTGTAGCATGTCTTTGATGTTATCTCTCTCCATCTTCTTCTGGATCTGCTGCACACTCTTTGTCCTTCTCCTCTTTTCACATGTGCCTTTTAAGGTATTGATTCTTTACCAAGAAATCCTTTCCACCCCATTCCACCCTGCCTTTTACCTAGTCCTCCATTCCCAGTGTTCCTTGCATGTGTTTCTCTTGGCTAGGGTTTTTGGTTGCTGCAGTTGAGCAACATCTGGAAGGCCATACTTAGTCCATATGTGGCCTACAGTGAACAGCTTGAAATTGCATCTTCTCTTAAATAAGACATGGAACCAAAAGACTTCAACAGAAGATTAGTTTAGCAACTGCTGAGTTACATTTCATTAATGAGTCCCAATCTATGACTGGAGGTTTGAATCCAACTTAGTGGTTTCTTATCACACAAACTGGGTTAATTGGCTGACCCAATGCCAAGATTTGGTCCTATCAGCAAAAACTTGGTGAACAGCCAGTGTTAACATAGGGATTACCACTGTGAGCACTTTCTGCATTTTATGTCTCTTGCTTTTTGATGTGTTCTATCACACCTCCACAGTGGCGTAGCGTGGGGGGGCAGGGGGGGGCGGATGCCCCGGGCAGCGGCTTTCAGGGGGCGGCAAAATGTCCTCACCACTTTGGCCTCCTCCCTCTGCCTGGGCTTAGGAAGGAAGCAGGACTTCCCAGGCGGAGGGCAGCCCTTTTGCTGGCGAGCGCTGCTCGCCTCCGTCCGCCTGGCTGGCCGTCGGGGGCTTTCCGCCGCCTGCCCCTGGCTCCGCCTCCGTTACTAGTTCGATCCTGGTGGGATACCAGATTGCCTAATAGCCATTCATCCTTCCGAGGGCGGTTAAATGAGTACCCAAGCCAATGGGACGGAGGTGAGCAGCGCTCGCCAGCAAAAGGGTCGCCCTTCGCCTGGGAAGTCCTGCACGCGCGCACGCGCGCTGCCCACCTCCTCCCCCCCAGCCACCCAGCCAGCTTGCTGTCAGACGGGACGCTCGTCGGGGGTGGGTGGCGCCGTAGCGGGGAGCCCCTGGCTGCTGGCTGGGTGGCTGGGCGGGAGGGAGGAGGTGGGCAGCGCGCGTGCAGGACTTCCCAGGTGTAGGGCGACCCTTTTGCTGGCGACCGAGGCTGGTTAAATGAGTACCCAAGCCAATGGGACGGAGGTGAGCAGCGCTCGCCAGCAAAAAGGTCGCCCTCCACCTGGGAAGTCCTGCACGCACCCACCTCCTCCCTCCCGCCCAGCCACCCAGCCAGCAGCCAGGGGCTCCCCGCTACGGCGCCACCCACCCCCGACGAGTGTCCCGTCTGACAGCAAGCTGGCTGGGTGGCTGGGGGGGAGGAGGTGGGCAGCGCGCGTGCGCGCGTGCAGGACTTCCCAGGCGGAGGGCGACCCTTTTGCTGGCGAGCGCTGCTCGCCTCCGTCCCATTGGCTTGGGTACTCATTTAACCGCCCTCGGAAGGATGAATGGCTATTAGGCAATCTGGTATCCCACCAGGATCGAACTCGCAACAGAGGCAGAGCCAGGGGCAGGCGGCGCGTCAGCAGGGGGGGCCGCCTTCTGCCTGGGTCCGGGGGGGGGGGGGAAGCAGCGGCGAGCGGGGGGGGAGCGAGTTTGTTCTTTGCCCCCGGCGGCTGAACTCTGCGCGACGCCACTGCACCTCCAGCCATGCTCTGTGCTGCAAACTCACCTGAAATTCTGGATAATACTCCAGATAGCCAATGAACTGATTTATAGTCCATGTAAATTCATACAATAAAGTATTGCCACCTAGGAAGTATTGCTACCTATGATGTTAGGTGTTGTTTTCACCTGCCTCCTGATATTTTCTAAGCACCCATTCAAAAAACAAACATCTGAGCCCTGACTATGTTATGAGAGGTTCTTGAAATAGGTGGACAACCACAAAAAGAAAGTAAGTAGGACCTATCCAAAACTCACATTATTTCTCTCCCAGAATGGCCATTCCAGAATCCCATAGATCAGGGGTTCTCAATGTTTTCAGGCCGCAGGTCAGACCACTCCCCCTCAGACAGCTGAGTGGGCCGGTCATGTGATTCCCACACTATAATGTTGCCATAAAATGCATCCACTGGTGTGATTTTTCACGTATTCACACACATTTTCATGTGTTCTTGTGTATTCTCATGCGATTTGTGAGTTCTCACATGATTTCATGAGTTCTCGTGAGTATTGTCGTGTGATTTTGACACTTCTGCCATTTGCAGCAGCAGCAGGAGTGAGGGTGGCAGGCCACATGAAATTTTGCCGCAGGCTGGGTCCTGTCCACGGGCTGTCGGTTGCGAATTACTGCCATAGATGATGACTATCTTGGTTGGGAGATGTAGATAGCTGTCACCCAAACAAGTTGCATTTCCAAGTTCTGGACTTGTTATAAGGCTCACATACAATATTAGCTGGGATTTATATTTTTGTTCCTTAAAACTGAGAGATTATGACCTTGTGAATGCCTCTGTACATAGCAGGCTGATGGAGATGTGTACAATTGCAGGGGTTCTCATGAACTCATGCCTATAAGGTCATTTCTTGATTCCTTAATTAACTAAACAAAACCAGGAATAGAAAAAGAAATTAATTAAATGAGACCAAAAGAAGATTGAGGGAACACAGCCCTGTAGGGTTTTTGCTGTTTTTCATTTCTACCGGATAATGTGTTAGAAAAAAGAGAGCTGGAAAGAAAGACAGAATGCAAAGGAGAATGAGAAACTAAAAAAGACTTTGAAACATGAATGAGAGAGACAGGATGACAGAACAATTGAAAGAGAATACTGTAGGAAAGAACAGTGGCTTGCCAAAAAGAAGAAAAGAGAGGGCAATTCGAAAAGAATGGAGATGCTGATCAATGCAGATGAAAAAAGCAAATCTATACAACCTGACTAAAGAGTGGCATGGCTGCATCTATATAACTGCATAAAGATATAAATGCCAGTATCACTGAATAAAAGAATAACAAATGTTCCCAAGAATAAGGCAAACCATCGTCTGTATATCAGGATATGTGTGTGAGAGTGATCTGTTCATATTCACAATGAAGCATTAGCTTGGAGCAGGATTTCAAACGTGGTAGGTCAGCTCAACAATTGAGAAAGTTAGTTTTTCTACTATACCTTCCAGAAACTCCTCAGCCATAATTTTAATCATGTCTTTCTCAAATTAATAGGCAGAAAGAAAGAAATCAGTCAATCCTTGGGAAGTGCTTTGGTGCATTTTTGATGCACCTTTTCCAGATCTCTCACTGAACCAAAAGCCCCTTAGTCATCTTTCAGAGTGTCAGGTAGCCATTGAGTTCACATTTTAATGCAAAGGTTTTCTCCAGCGTGTACAGTAAATCTCCGTTTACAGCCAAAGAGCAAATGCTGTATGCTTCTGGAGACGTTTCCGTTATCATGTGGCAAGCATGACTAGACATTGGAGCACACAGAATGCTGTTACCTTTCCACTGAAGTAGTAACTATTTATCTACTTGTAATTTCTTGCTTTTGAACTGCTGGTTGGGCAAGAGATGGGACAGAGACAGGAGTTCACTCCTTCATTAGCACTCGGGTCTCAAACTGCTGACCTTCCAGACGTCGAGTTCAGCATCTTAATCACCACAGACCTTTTCTCTGATTACAACTCTAAAAATAATGTCATAACCATAAAGTATACATTGATAGTTAGGAAATGCTGAGAGGAGAGATAAACATATCAGTTCACAGGCTGAAAGTAGGAGCATCCTTCCTCAAGCTGTTTTTCAGAAGTTTGCCTTGGACAGGAGCAATTCCCTTTGGATTATTGCATATGTAAACAAATGTTCTCCTTTTTGGATATACACTTTAATGTGGTGAAGAGGTTTGACTGTCAGTGAAGACTGTCAGGGAGCAATATCATCAAGCCTGGTCTCCTAGCAGGATCACCCAAGGTGGAATGGTCATAGCTGAGACAGCAGACTAACATGGATCCGCACTCTTCAAGGTAGCAACAATACCTGAAAGTGACACTGGTGGAGCAATCAATGGCAGTGACATTCAAGCTTACTTTTGTTAACACTGCACAGAACATGGCAATAGAAAACCCCTGCTGAATTTTCAAAATATCTAGTAAACAGCCGAATATGCTATTGAAGTACCCCACCCTTCTAGTAAAAAATAGTCTAATATTTTAACATTTTTAAAATTACCTAATTTTCATATACAGAGGAACTCCAGGTTATGAACGCTTTGAGTAATGAAAATCTTGTGATACAAAAGGATATTATTATTATTATTATTATTATTATTATTATTATTATTATTATTATTATTATTATTATTATTATTATTATTATTATTATTATTATTATTATTATTCAACTTGTATGCTGCCCCACTCGCAAAGTGAATCTGGGCAACTAACAAAGAAACAGAGTATCACAAATTACAATTACAAAGTATCACATTAACATAATATATATAAAAAAACATTTCAGGAGCAATACACATTTCAAGAACAATACACATTTCAAAGCAATACACAAGGGGAGGAGGAAAAAAGATACATTGCATCGCTAGAAATACACGGCATCCCGAGAAATCCTGAGAAAATCATGCTTTGAGATAAGATTTTTTTTCCAGATACAAAAAAGTTTCCCTATATAAATTAGATGGTATACAGTGGCTTCTAGTGGCCATGTCTAGTAGTGCATTGTATTCTGCATTATGTTTCGAGTTACGAATTTTTCACAATACAAAAACTCCCGAAGAACGAATTAATTTCATAATTCAGGGCCCCACTGTATGTCAATTATTTTAAGAAACTATGGTGGCTTAGTAGTTAAGACACTGAACTGGACAACTAGAAGGTTGGCAGGTCAGCAATTCAAGACCTGAGTGCTGCATGATGGAGTGAGATTCTGACTCTATCCCAGCTCCTGCCAACCTAGCAGTTCAAAAGCAAGAAATTGGAAGTAGATAAATATGTACCACTTTGAGGGGAAGGTAAACAGTGTTCTGTGTCTAGTCATGCCTGCCACATGTCCATGGAAATGTCTGCAGATGCAGACCACGCGGGTCTGCCTCTTTGGTTGTAAATGGAGATGAGCACCAAACTCTATAGTCAGATATGACTGGCTTTTGAACAAGGGCAACCTTTACATTTTTTTAACCAATTATTTCAAATTGTACATTACTCTGATACAAATGAAGAAGAAAATATTCTTTGTAATAGACAAAATAAGTGTATTATTTAGAGGGAAGCTCTTCAAACAAGTAGATCAGCCATCTTATAAGACTTCTTTCAGTCTTCTCTTGTTACCTCTTTCTTCCTACCTCCTACTGAGAAGCAAGAGAGCTCACTGAGAATGACTCTTTTTTTAATCATTTCCCCTGCTGAGTATTTACTCTTTAAATCATCTGATTCTGCCATTTTGTATTTAATTAGAATAATACTCAGCCTTGATAAAGTACCTTTCATCTGGCCATCACAGACATGAATTAAACCATTGGTATCTCTGTGAGCACAAGTGTATCTCAGAGGAGATGAGAGGACATTGCATTATTTATCCAAAAGAAAGGAGGGGGAAAGGGACATGAGGACAAATGATGAAGATAAATTCCTCATTCATGTTCAGGCAAGTTTTTCTTAACAGTTAGGTCCAGATCAGCTTGCAAGCTACAATTTTCTAATTTTTATTTTATTTAATCAATTGGATTTATATCCCAATTTATCCTGGAACTAAGACCCTAGGCAGTTTCCAATAAAATTGAAAGATATTCGGGTTAAAGTAGCTTTAATTGTGTTTTTAAAAAATTGAAGTAAAGCAAATTTATAACACATGGTTTTAAAAGAAAGCATAGCATAAATCAAAGTCATCCATCATTTGTGGAAAGTCTGCTGAAATAAAAAGGGGGTTTACCTTGTCAAGAAAGAGCAACAGGAAGGGATCAGATATACAGCCTGGGGATCATTATGGATGTATCTTTGACCCTGGAACATCAAATTTCAACTGTATATAAAGCCGCATTTTACAAACTTTATCAGATTGCACAGTTGTATCCTTACTTGGACAGATGTTCCCTTAACATCCTGGTGTATTATTTGGTAGTCTCATGTATTGGCTACTGCAATGCTCTCTATGTGGGGCTGCCCTTGCACCTGATACAGAAACTCCAGCAGGTTCAGAATGTGGCTGCCAGACTGATGACAGGAACAAAAAAAAATTTGAACATGTTTCTCCAGCAGTGGCAGGTCCTATCTTTAACATTCAAAGCCCTTCACAGTTTGGGACTATGAATGTCCTACATGGTCTGGTTTGGTTTTTGAGCAGAACCAACCAGAAGCAGAACCTTACATACTCTGAAGCAGCAAAGGTCTTATGCTGGATTTCTAACTGGGTGGAGGTCTCTGTAAGGGTGGTTTGAGTCCTGTGATAGTGGGGTAATGGGTTTAGTTATCCTTACACTTATCTATTGGAGCATCTCTCCTATAGAACATCAACTTGCATCACCCATTCATTCCAACTGGCATTGCTCCAAGTGCTGTTACCAAGGATGATAAGGAAAGTGGCAATGAAGAACAGAGCCTTCTCAGTGGTGGTGCCCACACTATAGATGCTCTACCAGTGGAGTTATACCAGGCTCCATTGTTGGATGTTTCTAAGAAACATCTGAAAACTGTATTTTTAAAAGAGGCTTATGGCCAGTGAATAAATGTATATTTGGATTATCATCATGTGCTAATGGATACCATCATCTGTTATCAGCCATACAGGTCTGGTTTTAACTATTGTACACTGCCCAGATATCCCCGATGGAGAGTATAGAAATTTTTATGCACCCCCATTGTGGCTTTCAGTACATACAGAGGGCTGAAACAGATACAGTTTCCGTGGTTTCAATTATCTGCAGTTTCCAAAGGCCTGGAAATATTTAATGGAAATTCCAGAAATAAACAATTCTTAAATTTCAAATTGTGTGCCATAGTGCAATCTTCCCATCTTGTTGTGCTCAGTCGATGATTTATCTCTCTTTGTGCGAGTCCTGTCTGTCATATTTAAAGAATTACAGCATACAGTGGATGCTGCTGTCCATGGTCCTGGGCAACAGCAATAGGTCTTTGAACAGATCATCCATAGATACTCCTGGAGACTACTGTAATTTATTTACTAACAGAAAAAGGACACATATCTTCACTACATTTCTTTGGTCTAGATCAGGGGTCAGCAAACTTGGCTCTCCAGGTGTTCTTGGACTTCAATTACTAGAAGCCCAAGTCAGCATACCTGCTGATCAGGACTTCTGGGAAATGATATGCAAGAACATCTGGATAGCCAAGTTTGCTGGGCCCTGGTCTAGATACAAAGAGAAAAATAATTTTAAGAGCATTTTTACTATAGTTGTAATAGTCATGGGAGTATCAGGCAATAATCACTAGAGGTATATCAAAATAACATCAATGTTAATATCTTCTTAAAACAGTCCTATATGCTCTGCTTGACTTACTCTGATGGTGTCTTAATTATTTTTACCTCTCTGAAAACCAATCTTTAAAGTTCAACTCTGCAGTATATTCTCCTTTTTCAAAAAGCAGACTTTTAGTTCTTTCTATTGCTGCCATTCATATTATTAAAATGTCAAGTTCCACGTTTATTGCACCAACTTATAACATCACAAAACCAACTTATCTTCTAACTCCTAAGAAGTCTATCATTAAGTTTTAATTTTAGTAATATTTTTCTGTTCCATCACTGCATCACATTATGAGTAAAAAATCTTGTTGAAATTTGCCATGTCTTGATTTGTTCAGAGATTAGATTCTTTTTATAGTATCATTCCATGTTTAAGCAGCAATTTGTGCAGCTTGTTACAGAAATTAAAAGGAAGTACAAACTAAAAACTTATCCTTTATTTGTATCAGAGTTTTGCATAATTCAAAATAACTGATATACATGATATATAAATAATTTTTTTAAATTAAAATGTTTAAAATAATTAGACTAGTTCAGAATAGAAGCAGGCTACTTCAGTAGTGTTATTTCAGCCATTTATCAGGTCTTGTTTGATATATATGGTGAGGTAATGATTTCATGCACAGAAATGCTACATTGATTCAATTTCTCCACATTCACAGAACATTTGTCCTGCATCCAAATAGCCCAGAGATTCTCAACCTATGGCTCATGGGAGGGATGTGGCCCATGGTGCCATTTCATGTGCCCACCACACCCAGAAGTACCATGTGGAGGAGAAAAGGCAAAATGTCAATCTGGACCTCAAAGCTATCTGAAGGAGCCTGACCCAGCCCCTAGCTTAAAAAAGTTGAGAACTCATGAAATAACCTACCGTATTTTATTTTATTGTTCTTTGATCTACCTACTTCATTTCAAAGTTTATTAAATGGCTGCCAGATGCTCCAGCCAAAATCATGTCCTGATGGAATACAATCTTCAGCATTCATCTGTTCAACAAGGTGTGTTGTTTTGGGTCTCCATTGGTTAGCCTGATCACTTCTGGTTAAATATTTAGAGCTTGAGAGATGTGCAGAAATTTTTTCCTTGATTTTAGCCATTATCTAGGGCTGTGGTGGTGAACCTTGGCACTGCAGGTGTTCTTGGATAAGGGCTCAGCAGGTGTGCTGACTTGGCATTCTGGTAATTGAAGTCCAAGAACACCTGGAGAGCCAAGGTTGGGAAACCCTTATCTAGGGGGTTGATAGCCACAATGTGAACAGGTATGGTGCTGTATTATATATTACCATATATCATACATTATGTGCTAGCACTTCTCAATATACTTCTGGAGGGGCATTGCAAAGTCAAATAACAGAAATTTTCAGTGGAGGTAGGTTTGAGGCATCCAGTGATAACCCTGTATGTTTCATTAAGTGCTACATTTACTTGTTTGGCATGTGCTGATTTACCATACAGCACTGATCTCATTACTCTCTCATTGTACGTTCACCAGACTTTCACCCTCCAGACTCATAAAGGCAGAGCTATATGGTTCCATCTGGCCCGTGTGTTAAGTTTTATCTAATTCCTTTTAGACCTTTTTATTCTTCCATTGAGTGATTTACATTGGGCTAACATCACTGAGTTTATGTTTTGTTTAATTTTATCACTTGCAGTTATGTATTTTATAAGTTGGGGTTGCTGTATATTCTTCGTCATCTTGTTCCACTATTTTGTAAACTATTCAGAGTAGCTATTACGTTAAATGAGTGGTATACAAATGCAATCAATCAATCAAGTAGACTGACATAATGGTTCAGTAGGAGGATTAGTGTGAAAATCTAAACGTATTTTTTTGGGCCATTATTAACATAATTTAGCATCAAGAGTGAAGACGTTGATTGATTCAAGCAACTACCAGAGTGTGAAACTACATTGCCCTGATGGTGCACTGTGTTACCTTTGATTTGCACTGGTTACAGAACGAGCAGTTAATCGGTAACATTTATAACTCTAATAATTGGCACACAGCAGAAAGCAGAAGTAATCCAATGGACTGTTGTTGTTGTTGTTTTTAAAAAGAGAGAATTTACCTTGTTATTTACAGCTGAATATAAATGTGCCGCGTCAGGCTCTTGCAGCACAAATGGAAAGTCAGCTGAAAGAAGCAGTGATATTATGAAGAAAGGACGTAATGGCTAAGAGCTGCTGTCAATAAAAGCACAAAACTACCTGCATATGCCAGTGAATGTATCTATTAAACTCTCCATCAACATACATAAAATTTCTTTCCTTGCTCTGCTTCAGTTTTCTTTGTCCCAGATCCACTAAATCACGTTGGGGATAGGGTTGTTTAGTGATAGTATATGACAGGGATTCTCAATCTGTGGCCCGTGGGCAGGATGCGGCCAGTGGCATCATTTCATGTGCTTCCCCCCACTGCCTCCACCATACTAGAAAGTGCCATGTGATGGAGGAAGGGCAAAATGACTGTCCGTCCCCCAAAGATGTCTGAGGGAGCGTGACCTGGACCCCAGCTTAAAAGGTTGAGAACTCCTGGTATATAGCAATCATTTTGGAAGACAAGAGATTATAGGTGATGAGAAGGGCCCTATATGGTCTCCTTTTGACATGTATGTGCAATGTATGCACACCAACTGGAATTAATCATTTCCCTCACCCTGTACTGAATGAAGATTTGACCAGAAACATTTAAAATGATTATTTGACTCTTTTGTAAAATGGTCACTTTCACTAGTGAACATGTGATTTTTTGAATGGTAATAGAACAATTCTTAGTATTTTTACACATGACTACTTGTACTGTATTCATGCGATGTTTATTAAATGACTGTAAAATAAGATCATTATTCAGTGGGTGTGTGAAGGTGAAACGAACCATCTTTTCAAAAGATCAGGAGGGGGTTCTATAAATTGTTATCAAAGGTGTGGGGTGGAATAGCCAGTTATCTTACGTAAAGGTAAAGGTTTCCTTTGCTCTAATGCCAGTAGTATCCAACTCTAGGGTTCAGTGCTCATCTCTGTTTCAAAGCTGAATAGCCAGTGCTGTCTGTTTTTGCAGACATTTCCATGGTTATGTGGCAGGCATGACTAGACACTGGAGCATATGGAACACTTTTTACCATCCCACCAAAGTGGTCCCTATTTATCTACTTGCAATTTCTTGCTTTTGAACTGCTAGGTTGGCAGGAGCTGGGACAAAGATGGGAGCTCGTTCCATCCTGCAGTACTCGGGAATCGAACTGCTGACCTGCCTTCCAGTCAGCATCTTAGCCTCTTGAGCCACTGCTTACTTAATCTTTAAAGATTGCCAATATTATCCTTCCTTCCTAAAGAAGTGTCACACTCCTATATGTGCTGTAAGATCTTGTCACAAATTTATGCCAGCTGTGCATCCTGAAATGCCTTAGGAATAATGCCATATTATTTCATGTCACATTATATTTACAAATCTACCCAATATGAAGTAGTATCAATCTTCCTTCTCCAGGGGCAACCCAGTGAGGCATTCTTCTTCTCAGAGTGATGGGTGACAGTAGAGTTGACATTGCCATCCCTTTTCTGCTGCTGAAATTGGCTATCACCAACCCTTTTCTCTCCCCTGTGGTCACCTGCCAGTATTTCTGCTGCCCCTTAGCTATCTATGTAAATAATGCCTCTGACCCGGAGAGTCCTCAGGACCAAAGAATTATGAGGAAGGGTAGCTTAAAAAGGGAAATATTTTGGGCCATCTCTCCCCCTCATGCACTGCACCCATGTAGATCTTGACCTTGTGTAGCCAAGGTATTTGAGGCTGGCCAGAATATATACCACTACTATACTCCTCCTTCTACTGTATTTCTCTCCTTCAATGAGTGTTGATTGTGAGCAAAGCAGTGATTTTCTTCCTAACTTAGATGGTGGGAACACTTGTGGCATCACTGTTATTAATATCTGCCTGCGGACCACCCTTTCTGACAGCAACATCAGAAAAAAACTTTCATGTTTGCAAGTAATTAAAGAGATGGGAATATCAGAACACCTTATATGCCTCATGAGAAACCTGTACATGAATCAAGAAGCAACAGTTAGGACAGAATACGGAAGGACAGAATGGTTTGGAATAGGAAAAGGAATAAGACAAGGCTGCATTTTGTCACCATCCTTATTCAACTTGTACACAGAGCACATAATGCGCAATGCAGGGATGGAGGAATCACAATTTGGGATCAAAATTGCTGGGAGAAACATCAACAACTTGAGATATGGAGATGATACCACCCTAATGGCAGAAAGTGAGGAGGACCTAAAGAAGCTCCTGATTAGGTTGAAAGAAGAGAGTGCAAAAGCTGGCTTGAGACTCAATATCAAGAAAACCAAGATCATGGCAACAGGCCCTATCAGTCCCTGGAAAATAGATGGGGAAGAAGTAGAAGCAGTGAGAGATTTTACTTTCTTAGGATCAAAGCTCACTGCAGATGCTGATTGCAGCCATGAAATAAAAAGGCGACTGATTCTTGGGAGGCAAGCAATGAGAAACCTTTCCAACATGGAAAGTGCACGATCTACCATATTAGATAGTGGCAGTAAAAAGGCAGCTGTTAAATAAAGAGATCACCTCGTGCATGCTGTCCCTTGGCTTTCCCTTCCTGTCTGAAAGCAGTTAGAATTTTGATCTGGCATTTCACACCAATATTTTCTTCTTGTACCATTTGCTTGTAGGCAGCTTTGCTGCCTCTGCCATTAATTTGCTGTCTGCTCAGATCCCTGCTATCCAAGGTGACAGGGGTCTTAGCGTTTCCCAGTGCAAGCATCAATCTGTATTCCAACAGCTGAATCTGATTCGATCCAGAGAGATAAAATAACCATTAGGCTGATATTGAACTGGTTTTGTGAATTCAGTAAATGTTGTGAATAAAGATATAGATTTCATTGTCAAAGTGCGCAAACAGAGGATCCTCCCCCTGGTATTTAATTTGATGTTCACAAAATCCAGAGAGACAGGAGGAATGAGCAGGAAGGGTTAAATTCACTGCTGTTTATGTCTCTGATTTGCTTCTGTTCCCAAAGAACCTTCAAAATGCTTGAAAATGCCTCTAATGATCAAAGCCTGGACCATACATGCCAATTGGAAGACAGACTAAAAAAGAGGGCTGGAACATTCTAGCTACCATGATGGGTGAATGGGTCATCACAAACAACCAAGAGGCCTGAACACAGGGCAGGTCTATAAAACAGCATCACACCCCGCCCCCAGACCTCAATCATGCTCTTTATCATGAAGTAGGGGGCAAAATCCCTCCTCCATCCAGGCTACATAGCATCTGGATGTACAGAGATTGCATAATATTAGTGAATTCACAAGCCAGCTTAAATAGCTGGTAAAGGCTGCCACGGCATCTGGACCCAGAACTCTGTCCACCTGTGCCTGGGACCCCACCCTGGCTGGGGCTTCAAAAGCCGCCATGGCAGTAAGACTTTTGCGCCACTGGTGCCGCTGCCCGGGAGCCGTCTGCGGCAGGACGGAGAGGCCGCCATGGTGTGCGTGCATGCGTGCGTGCGTGCGTGCGTGCGTGCGTGCTGTCCTGAATATGTATTTTGTAATTGACTGTATTATTGGGGATTTATTGTATATTTTGTTTGTTGAAATTGTGATAATTTGTGGTGCTGATTATGATTGTGTGTAACTTGTAATTATATATTTGTTCTGTGAACCACCCTGAGTCGGTTTTACCGAGTAGGGTGGTATATAAATCAAAATAATAATAATAATAATAATAATAATAATAATAATAATAATAATAATAATAATAATAATAATAATAATAATAATAATAATAATAATAATAATAATAATAATAATGATGATGATGATGATGATGATGATGATGATGATGATGATGATGATGATGATGATGATGATGAAAGTATACAAAGGTAAAGGTAAAGGTTTCCCTTGCTCGAAAGCACTGCTCATCTCCATTTACAACCAAAAATCCAGTCCTGTCTGATTTTGCGGACATTTCTGTGGCTATATGGCAAGCGTGACTAGTTGCCACAGCACACAGAATTCTGTTGTCTTTCCCACTGAAGCAATATATACTCACCTAATAGGTTTCTGGGAGCAGTCAATTAAAATAGAACTTGGGGAGGAAAGTTGTCTTTTCTTTCTTTCTCTTTCTTTTTCTATCTTTCTTTCTTTTTTCTTTCTCTCTTTCTTTCTTTCTTTTTTTGCACTACAATTCCCAGACTCCCAGACCATATTATTTTGTTCTGACTTAGTCTGCACTGCCAAGCTGTTCATTTTCTAGGCTCAATTTAAGTCACATTCATAGCCAATTTATTCATAAACCACATTATCCACAACACTTTGCACCCAAAGTCATTCACAAAAACAGCCAAGTACAGTAAACTTAATTGCAATGATAATACATCATAACACTAACTCAGTTACAACTCACTTAACATTTCAACTATTTACATAAGAATATCATAACCAATAGGTCATCTCATATCAAATACCAACTTGCTGCTTGCATTACACAGCTCACTGAACAGTTCACTTAAAGCATCTTAACTAGCCAGCAAACAAAAAAGCTTGCTGACATTGAGCAATATAATAGCAACACAAACCCCACTGCCAGGTATAAGAAATATAAACAAAGGCTCTGATCCTAACTTTTAAAGCCTTAAATAAACCTTGGGTTCTGGATAAATGAAGAATTATCTATTCTCCTTTCCACTTCTATATCTGTTCTCTTCGAAATCTGAGGTCCTTCTTTACCCCCAGTTGCTACCCAAAGTATGGTGGGTGGCTTTGTAAACCAAGCTCTCGTTCTTATGGAAAACCTCCCAAGAAAAATCCATCTGGTGTCATTGTTAAGCATTTTGCCATATTTGGCAAAGAGGTGGGTTTTTGGTAAGGAATGAGATGTAAATCTTCACTTATCCCATTGTCGGACTTAAGGTTCAGCACATTCTGTTCCATGCCTGAAAGGATTTCTTAAGATTTCCCAATGCTCCTGAACTGTCTTTGGAATTTTGAGGATAATTTTTTTCATTATACCCAGCAATTCATGCAAATCGACAATGCAGTTTCTACAGTACTGTGCAAAAGTCCTAGGCCGCCACTAGTTGGGTTGTGGTAATTCATGGAGCAACTTTGAGGGGTGATAACTTGGACACCCTAACTCCAAACTTCACCAAGCTTGAGGTGGGTTGAGAAGAGAGTCAGCAAAAGGCTCTCTCCAATTTTAGTATGTCTAGGGGGCTTGGGGGCTGAATTGTGCACCTTCAAATTAAGTTGATGGTAGCCCAAGACTTTTGCACAGTACTGTATCTTCATTTTACGCTTTGAGTTTTGCGATCTCACAGAACAGGTGGTGCAGGCTTCAGGGTTAGAATTATAAATAAATAAATAAAAGCTCCCCAAGAATTCCCCTTTATCTAAGGAGACCAACTAAATGATCATCCAGACAATAGGGAAATGAAACAATATTTACTTCAAAAATAGTGTTCAAAAATCTTGACATGAAGATATAGTATTGTTGGTTGTAGAAGAATAATTTAGTCTAATAAATGATAAGAGAAAAATAATGTTTTCACTCTTTACTACATGGTTAAGGAGAGAGCTCCACAGAATATATGCCTCACAAAATGGAGAATCAGAAACATGTCAGAGAAGATGGCAATTTACCTAAGAGTGAAGAGGGTTAAGCCACTAAAAACATGGGAAGATCCAAAGCTCGTTAATTGACTAATTTAGAACAAGCAAACAAACAACTTAGTTTTCCTAGAGAGGTTCTTCTTGTACTACTATAAGGGTTGTGTGACTGACCAACTGTGTTAGTAATTTAGTCCCTGCACAACATGCTAAATTGCTACATATTTCAATGTTAGGGACATCTGATAATGTAAACCCTTGAATTGGATGATTAGCATCATTCTTTCTTGCACATTACAGCCAGCCCATCTGTGTTGATCCCTAAGTGTTTATATATAAAAAGGGTACAGAGGAGGTTGATCCTGGAACTGGTAAAAACCACTTCTTAAATACCTTACTTACCTTGAAAACTCTGATAAGGATGCTGTCAGTCAGAACTGACCTGATGGTACATAACAACAAATTGTGGCAAATAGGGGCTTTTGCACAACCATCTGGTTCTGTTTGTCATTGTTGCTGTTGTTTAGAGGTTACATCTGGCATTACATTTTATGCTTCCTGACTCCCAGGAACCACATTTTTATGGAGACTCAGAAGTGCACAAATATTTTTATGGATCTGAACAAGGATTGGGCTAGAAAGTATCTAAGAAGGTATGTGGTGTTTTGGACCTGATCTGTGCTCCCTCTCCTCAGGAATGGAGAAGAGGGAAGGCTTCCCCACATCCCTAATTGATTTGAAATCCTCATTAATACTCAAGCTGGACACAATAAAGTTTAAATAAATAAATAAAAACAAAAACATACAAAGTGGCTTTCTATACTTCCAGAGGCTACACTAGATGAATTGTATACACAATCTCTCCCTTTTGATCATTCGATCTCTAAATTCAATAATAAACCAAAGTCAAGCCTGTATTCAATTCAATGAAGTAGCTTCATTTTCAAAGCTTTGTTTAGATGATGGAATCTAATGGGGCATTTGGGGTAGGGGGTGGGGGCAGAACAGTCCTTTGCGTGCCAACTAGGGATATCACACTGCTCAGAAAGCTAATTGGGCAGTTATGAGGATTAAGCACATATAGCTATGATTGAGGCAGGGAGGGCAACTTGTTCCGCCTGGAGGCTCTTGTTCAGCCTGTTAGAAATGTATCATATGCTGGAGGGCTTGGATTAATTTGCATCTTTTATTGGCACATAGTTATCAGCATGTACATAAAATGCCTTAGGATGGCTGGGGGAGAATCAGGCCATAGATGATGAATGCATTGTCCTTTGATTGTGGGAGAAGTGAGATGGTTCCTAAAGCAAATTAGGTTGTTCTTTCCCCATTCACACTCATAAGAGGGGACAAATCCAGCAGGAGGGAGAATGGCTGCATTAGTTATTTTCTCCACACCAGCTGCATTATCTATGTCTTTCTGCAGCATTCCTGATCCCTGCCGATATGAGGCATGAAGGAAGGGGGGACCAGATGAGATGGCAGGATTGAGAGAGATGGTCTAGCATCACTCCTTGCTGCCTTGAGAGCAGGGATACATGGCTTTTTAAGCCCAACTGCTCTTGGTATGGGCTCTTTGCAATTGTTTCACCCTGAGACTGAACAGTTTGTCCAAAGCTGAACAAGCTGGTTTTTCTTTAAGGAGGCACAGTAGAAAATTGAACCCCAAGTCTTCCAATCCACTGAGCTCTAGCCTGCTCAGTATAATTTATTTACACTTTATTTGCTGGAAGAAATTTTGTTTGTAATGAGTTGCTTCCAAGCTCTAGTATGATGTACAGGAGCATTATGCAACTAGGACTTGTCCAAGATGCAATGCAGCATGAGGTAAAATGGCATCATTTCTGTTTCCTATGCACATGTATTTATAGACCTCCTTCTGGAGAAAATAGAACAGTGGTTTCTGGAGGACTGTAGGCCAAAAAGGAGTACAGTACACACCACATACTACATTTGGCTTTGCTTCTAATCCTAAAACAAGTGTCTCGGGTCACTTTGGCTTAGTGGTTAAGACACTGAGCTTGATGGCCGAAAGGTCAACAAGTCAGCAATTCAAGACCCAAGTGCTGAGTTCCCATTGTCTGTCACAGCTCCTGTCAACATAGCCTATCAAAAGCAAGAAATTGCAAGTAGATAAATAGTTACCATCACAGTGGGAAAGGTAACAGCATTCCATGCACTTCGATATCTAGTCATGCCTGCCACATAACCACATAAATGTCTGTAGATGCATACAGCCCTGGCTCTTTGGCTGTAATTGGAGATGAGCACTGTCCCCAAGAGTCTGGACACAACTGGCTCTCAAGAAAGGGAGGCCATTAAGACAAGTGCCTAAAAGCAAGGCTGATGAAAATTCAGGATGTGGTTTTAGTGCACAACCATCTGTCGTTCTTTCATACACTCTCTTTCACTGTTGTGCAGATAAATATGGTGGAAACTGGCTGGAAGCAGAAGTACCCTGTAAAAGAGCTGCCAGAGTTATGTCCTATGCAGCTCTTTGCAAGCTAACATAGTTTCCTGCTCCTGCAATTTGATATGCAGTTTCCATGGTTTCATGCTTGGTTGGAGATAGAATATTTAAAGACACCAAAAATAAATTGGGCAGTACAAGCCAATGTTTTTGTGAACTTAACATATGACCAGGTGATGTTGAATCAGATCTCTGTGCAAAGACGAGGGATAAGAGCAGTCCTAGGGAACAGGAGACGTGTGGGGGCAGCTCTTGTTTCTGTTTACCAAATCTAATGTGACAGGGTGCTCTGATTCATTTTATAGTTACCAGCTGCCTGGTTTTATATATTTGATGCCTGTTGAAAATTCATTCTTTTCAAGGCAGATGTCTCTAAGCCTCTGCCTGCCCCCAAAAAACATCTGCATACAATAACAGCAAGTCATCGTTCATGAAAATAGAGAAAGCATTTTGTGAATCATCATCATTTTTTATTTTGGAATTAGACAGGGTTTTGTTCCTTTAATCCAGATTCCTTGAGACTCAGAGATAATATCTGATGAATTCTGATTACCGTGGCTGATTGAGGGATCGGTAGACATGCTGAATATGGAAACTGTAGTAATGTGTGAGAACTTATCAAGTTGCCTAACTAATTATAAATAACAGCCAGAATCCTTCTGCAAATTCATATCAGCTTTAAATGTAAGTATGTAAATCATGACAATGAATTGCTGCTAATTAACAAATTGTTGCTTGCATTCCAAGTCATGTGCCGGTTGCTTGACTTGGCATGCAGCTAGGAATGTGAGTAACAACTCATTAATTACTGGCAATAGTGGCGTAGCATGGGAGGCCGCCTCAGGTGCCACTTTTTGGGGGCAGCAAAATTTCACAATAAATAGGACTTTGCCGCTGTCCCCGGACTTCCTAATGGCTGGGGCAAAGAGGCTGCTGCGGGGACGAGCGCTGGGACCCTCCACCACTGCCAGTGTCCTGGGCCCCACCCTGGGCCAGGCACAAAAGGCTGCTGTGGTGCCAGGACCTCACTGCCGCCCCCAGACTTCCTAGTGGCCAGGGCAAAGAGGCTGCTGCGGGGATGGGCGCCGGGACCCTCCACCACCACTGGCATCCTGAGCCCTACCCAGGGGGCAACAAATTTGGCCTACACCCTGGGTGGCTGAAACCCACGCCACGCCACTGACTGGCAATTTACCACTTTAGTTTATGATAGTGTAAATCCACAATATATTCCTGGCTGCTTAGTTCCTTGCAGTTAATTCCTTTTCCCAAAAGTAAAGGTCTAAATAAAATAACATAATAATCATAACTTTATGAGTTGTCTGGCCGTACATCCTGCTATGGTAATGGGGTTGACTGTACAGCCAGCAACTCAACACTGAGTGTTCGGCAATGGTAAATAACGTGACTGCCTAAAGGGGGCCAACAGCTACGGGTGGGTTACTCCCTTTATGTGGGGTTATGGTCCCTTCAGTGGAGAAAATGCCACTGGAAACCATCATTTTGGGTCCAACTGCAAAATGAGCAGAGGAGCTCACATTGATGGAAGAGGTCATGCCAGATGGACTGGCTGTGAAGGCATACCTTGTTAATATCCTCAATCTGCAGTAGTCCATTACAGTCCCAATGTTAAATCCTGCATGTCTCATTTCATACATGCTGCAGGAGAAGGCTCCATGATCACTGTGTGAGGGTCACTTCATGGCAAGCTGTGATCCACCTTAAACAAATTCACACCAGTGGCAATTTTTCCTGTACCCCAGGAAAAAATGTATACTTGTTTACAAGTAGCAGCCGACGATGGGGGATAAATTTACTCCATTTTGCAGTGCAACAATCATTTTTAGTTACTTTTATAGTTAAGACAGTGTGGCTTCACTAATTGGTACAGTGATGCGCTGTTCAGGGTAACTTGCGGTCCAAGGAAGGGTGGGGTCTCACCTCTGAGTTTTCAGATCAACTGTTTTACTGCATCCATGAACTGCAGGTAAATGCTGTACTTTATGCTCCTTCGGGTTCTATCATGGTTAAAGGGAGAAGAGATTAATGGGAGAAGAACATGTTTTCTCCTGCTGGGCAGCATTTTATAGTCTTTAAATGTTCAAAAAGTAATTAAAAATGTAACTATCCTTGTTACTTTTAAAAAGGAAAATCCAGAGGGTTTTAAAATTTGTAATCTTTATGATAATTAGCTACTTTTGGATGTCTTGAAAAAATAATTGTAGCTAGTTACTTTTTTAAAAATAGCTTTCCAAGCTCTACACTGCACTCTTCCTTCTCCTTATATGCACTGCATGTGCAGGGAAATAGAAGCAGAAGACTCAGGATGTAACAGGGGGTGAAGAAAAGTATAACAAAGTTGAGAATGGCATAGAACTGGCTTCCACTCTGGGAGATGGTAATTTTTTTTCATACCAATTGCCGAAGGTGACATGAAGCATAAAGCAGCATAAACAAGCCAGGAAATCACATCCAAGCATGGTCTCTCTTTGTTGACTAACAGACTATATGAAGGCACTATATAGGTAAAGAGCCCACAGCCCGAAACGTTTGGCCACCCCGGATTTTTGGAAAGACACCAAGCAAGAAAAAGTCCATTATAACTTTCTGACTCCTCTTTTTCATCAGTTAACCACTTCTCATCTACACAAATCAATTATAATGACAAGCGTAAATGGTAAAACCTCCTTAGGTCACCTCATTTCTCTGATATGTATACAATTTTGGCAACAATAGTCTAGTTTATATTTGGAGTGTTGGTAAACTCAATGACTTTTCATGTATGGTGTATTAACTAGGAAAGTGAAAATGTTCCATTGTGACTGTTTCATGATACAATGCTCAGATGCAGCAAGTAGGTTCTGTTACTGGTTGTTCAGTCATAAAAATAACAATAGTCTTCTTTCAAATTATAGTGGGGGGTTGTGTGTGCATGTATATGTGCTCTCCTGTTACCAGTGTTTTGGAAGGTACAGTAAAACCTTGCATAAAGAGTGCCTCACTTAGAGACTAACTCATGTAAAGAGCAGAATTTTATCTGAATGATTATCCTCATTTAACAACTAAAAACAACCAAAAAACTTGCTTAACAATTAAACCGAAGTTCGCAATCCCACCACCACCAGAAGTCACAATCGGTCACTTACAATGGCAGCAACAGCACTTTTTCCAAGTGTTTCACTTCAAGAGCAACTCTCTTAAAGAGAAATCCCCTGGAATGCATTTTATGCCCTTTAAGCAAGGTACCATTGTATATATTGAATTGGGAATTAAAACTGCAAAGTCTCTGCAAGTGTATGACAGGAACATAATTATTTGCAACAGTAAATTAAAACACCAGCCAAGACTATGCTTCATAGGAAAGCTGTGCAACATTTGGGGGATTATTTTTTTTAAAAAAAATATTAAAACTTGGAGAAGAAGGTAGTTTTTGTTTATTTATCAAGTCCAGTACAGATGGCAGATACTGGAATGGCATGTAAATTTGGAAAAGCAGCTTCTGGAAAAATAAAATGGTCTTCTTTATTTGTATCAGAGCATTCAACAGTTTAAAATTATGGACATATTTATATAAAATATAGATAATTGTGGATGTATATGAAATATAGGTAAATCCCAAACAAATTAAAATGTTAAAATTGACTATTTTGGACCAGAAGCAGGTTAGCTCAATAGCATTATTTCTGACACTCTGATTTTAAAAATTGCATTTGAACACTCTGTTTGTATTTCTGGGGATTTCTGGACCATCTTCTTTTCTAGTTTTAAAGCAAAAATGAGCTCCCACTGATTTGCATCTCTGGAAACAATCAAGACTTGGTTCTTTCCATGTTATCAAGTGAAATATACACCCTCTTAAAGACATTGTGTTGACGGGGCCAAGGGAAATAATGTGCATTAGTAAGTCCTTCTTGATGATAAGAGCAGTTTGAAAGTAGACTGCATGTCCTCAGAATGTGATGGACTCTCCCTTGCTTGAGTTTTAAACTGAAGTTAGATTACCTTTAGTCATGAATGCTTTAGCTATGGATTTCCTGCATCAGCAGGGAGATGGAGTCAGTGAATCATAGAATCACTGAGTTGGAAGGGGCCTTTTAGGTCATCAAATCCAATCCCTTGCTCAATATAGGAATCCAGATCAAAGCATATATGACAGATGGTTGTCTAATTCTCTCTTGAACGCTCCCAATCAGTAGCGTAGCATGAGTTTCAGCCACCCGGGACATAAGCCAAATTTGCTGCTCCCTGGGCGGGGCGTAGGATGCCGGCGCCTGCTCCTGCTAGGGCTTCTGGGAATTGTAGTCCAAGAACACCCATACACCCAAAAAGTGCCACCCAGGGTGCCCTTCGGCCTCCTCACACTATGCTACTGCTCCCAATGTTCGAGCGCTTACCACCTGTCAAAGCAGTTGATTCCACTGTCATACTGCGTAGTGCACAATCATGTAACCCTTTCCAATTCTACAATTCTACAATTCTACTGTTCTTTATCTTTTCCAATACATAGGATCCGGGCCAAACAACTGAAGGAAAAAAGAGGGTAAGATACAGTACTGTATTTGATTTCTCTCTCTAGCTTAACCATAATGAGGTTCTTCATTCTAACTTAATCAAGTGTCAGATGAGATCAGTTCAAGACCCAAGCCTATTTTCTTTAGATTTTGTGGGCAAAGATAACTTCTTTTTGTCCTGTCCCTTTCCTCCTCCTTATTTCTTGAGAGTCATTTTTTATTTTTTAAACTTTCAAAAACAAAGATGGAGAGGAAAAACTAATATCACCCTCCTGCTTCTTGAGTGTCATTCCAGCCATTTACAAAGCAAAGGTGCTATTAAATGGAGGGCATAAAGGGGACCCTATAATAATGAGTTTTTAATTACCTCACTCCTTACCTTATTTCTTTCCAGCAGTCCCCAAATGAAACCCAACAGTGGCAGTTTCTATTGGAAATGTTAATTACTTTTGTAGATAATTAGACTTGCCAGGTTTCAGAAGCATCTGACCTCACTTAATAACTGGCAGTAGAAGACAAGGAGAAGGGGGGAAAGATGCATTTCCTAATTGCTGAGGAAAGCAAAACCATGAAAATAAATCCCCAAATTAAAACAGAATCTAACTACAACACAGAAGCATTTTGTGACAATGGTCCAATGGGAAAATTATAGATACAGGTACAAAATATATTCCGTTTCAGCACCTCTGCAAAGATCATAGTCTTGCCTGTACAGCCATCATTCATTTTTATATTTTCCATGCCTCTGAATGTTGGAGTTTTATTTACATGTGCAGAATTAACATAAAGGTCTTAAGTGAGAAGAGGTAGAATAGAGATTGGGACTGTGTCTCCTTCCAGATACTACTAAGCTGCAAATTCCATAATTGCCCAACTGATGCTTAGGAATAATGGGAACTGCAGTCCAACATCTGGAAGAGCTCATGGTCCAAAGCAAAAAAAAAAATGATACGCCAGATGGGCACTGGGTGGCATCTCTGAAAAACAGGAGCAACCCAGATAATTGGCTCATATGGCAACTCTACAAGGGGCTGAATCTTACGTGCAAGGATGTAACTCAGGATGTATTTAAAATTCTTCTTGATTTCTAACCAGAGAAGCTGGATTTTGTTGGATTTGACAGTCTTGATTAATATTGTTGTTGGTTGTTGTGGTTTTTGCATTTTTGAAATGTATTGGGGGAATGCACCTTTATCATAACACTCTGCACAATTGTAAGACATATAAGACTTTGTCAGAGAAATAAAATGTATACCTCAAAAGTGCACATTTTATAAAATGTAGTGCATGAACACACTTTAACTAATTAGGAGAATTTGTGAATGTATGGGAAAATCCATAATTTGATGCATAGATCAGGAAAAAGTGTGTACAAAAATGCACATTTTTTATTTACTACTGTAATTTGTTTAAAATGTTGTTTGATATATATTGTTGTGAATTGCCCAGAGTGATGCTTGTGC
Source organism: Furcifer pardalis (assembly GCA_030440675.1). Taxonomy (NCBI): domain Eukaryota; kingdom Metazoa; phylum Chordata; class Lepidosauria; order Squamata; family Chamaeleonidae; genus Furcifer; species Furcifer pardalis. The sequence goes on from CP126892.1 coordinate 158,692,731, forward strand.
CATTTGGGGGATACAGAAATAAACAAACATGAATTCACTTGGAGAGGTGACAGACACATCCAAGTCTTAAACCAGATACAGAATATGTGCAGAGAGACAGTCTATGAGAGATTTTGAGGAAGAGAGTAATGCAGAAACAAAGAGATTTTCACCACACTAGCTGACATCCATGTGCCTACCAAAAAATGAACATAAAAGAAGTGCAGAAATCATCTACATGCAGTTTAGTTTTGGCCCTTATGTGGTCTAACTTGGTTGAGAAATGTTTATCTTTTTGTATTCCCATTATTGATTTTTATTATATTTTGTGGTTATGGGTTCATCAATAATATATAAAGCAAGGGTTCTCATCCTTTTCAAGCCAAGGGCCAGGTCACACTCCCCCAGACAGCTTTGGGGGCCGGGGGCCCATTTTGTCCTGTCTGCCACACATGGCACTTCCAGGTGTGGCAGGGGCTGCATCCAGCTCCCAGGCTGTAGACTGAGAACCCCTGATATGAAGCAAATATTCTGGCATCGTGTTAAGCACAGAATTTTTCTCTCACTTTCTCAGAGTTAAGCAATTTGGTGGATTAAATGACTGAAAAAAATGCCTATCATTTTACCTCTTTAATGTATTGTATTAAACCACGCTATATGCTGTATTGCTTCCCATTAAACACCTGCCTCAATGAACACAAGCTATTTCACAGAGCTGGTGGTCCTAATAACCATGCCTAAAGGAAAGGTATTGTTGGAAAGAAAGATCAGGCATGGAAGATGTGCCAAATGTGTAGAGGATAACAGGTCTGAGAATTCACATTGTCAGATTGTGATCCATGCTAGTAGGTAATAGAGGAAATACACCGGGGTGTAGTTGTGCACAATCTTATTGGTTAATTCACATTCAGCTTTATCAGCCTTAGCAACATTGACTGGGATGGGCAAAGAAAGCATGAACCCAGATCCAATTTTGTTTGTTACTGTAGCTCTCAGAGGGGCCCCAGTTGGATGTGGAATCAATAATAGTCTGCAGGTGGGCAGGATATAGTTGAGTGTTGTCAAAATTTGAGAATATTCATGTCTCTAAAATCTCTTGAATATGTACAACACCTCTCAAATTGTTTTCTCTGTTGTGCATCTTTTAGCTTTAGTGTGCAATTATAGGTGACTAGGGAATTTGATCCTGGTAGCTATCAAGGAGAAGATGTGGGTGAAACTTTTGAAAAACAATTTGCAAACATGTGAAAGATACCTGATGTAGTTATAATGGGAAATTTCAATTATCCTGATACAGTATCAGTTAAGAGTCAAATTTTGCCAAATATGGCTCTTTCAAGAAATTCCTGATGTGTTGTTGATACTTTTCATCCTTCAAAAAGCAGAGGAAGAAAATAGTTATCTTTGACGTGATTTAACCAAAAGAGATTACTTGCATGAAGAAGTGGCAGTAAGAGGAACTCTTTGGGAAAGTGAACATGTTCTACTTGAGTTCTCATTTCAAAGGAAACAAAAAAAAAGTGTAGATTCACATAGGCATTGGAATTTAGGAAAAACAATGTTAATAAAGTGGGAATCTGGGGCACTGTTTTGTCCTGGTTTGCCTCTTTTCTGAAGGGCCAGGCCCAGTCGGTGTGGTTGGGGGATGGGATGTCCAACCCTAGGCCTCTCCAGTATGGGGTGCCTCAGGGCTTGGTGCTCTCACCTATCCTATTTAATATATACATGAAACCACTGGGGGAGATCATCCGTTCCCATGTGGTGAGGTATCATCAGTATGCTGATGATACTCAGCTGTACATCTCGGCTTGTGGTGATCCAAGAGATGCAGTTGGAGTCCTATCCAGGTGTCTGGAAGCTGTGGGGGTCTGGATGGAGAACAACAGGCTACAACTGAATCCCGGCAAGACTGAGTGGCTATGGGTCAGTGCCCCCGTGTTATCTCGGGAGCTACTATCTTTGGTTCTGGATGGGACTATTTTGCCCCAAACAGACCCAGTGCGTAACCTGGGGGTCCTCCTGGACTCGTAGGTGGCAGTCGCAGCTAGGAGGGCTTTCGCACAACTTCGTGTGATTCGCCCAGAAGAGTAGCGTGCCTTGGCAGGGCCCCGTATAAAAATTTGTTTGGGGGGCCCTAGGAAGGGTAAAGATTTGTTTTGCTTACGCACGTTGGGGGCCCCCGTGGCCCGGGGGCCCCGTATAATTGATACGGCAGATACGGCGGTAGCTACGCCTCTGGATTCGCCAGTTATGCCTTTTCCAGTTATGCCTTGTTTATGGTCACACACGCTCTAGTCACCTCCAGACTGGATTATTGCCATTCAAAGGCTGCAACTGGTCCAGAATGCTGCTGCTCAGGAGGTGATTGGGTGCGGGCAGTATGCCTGTGTGTCACCACTGCTTTGGGAGCTGCACTGGTTGCCAGTGTGCCTCTGAGTTCAATTCAAGGTGCTGGTAATGACCTTTAGGGCTCTACATGGTAGTGGGCCAGGATACTTAAGAGACCACATTACCCCTAGAACATCTGTCCTTCCCACCAGAGCAGACCGGAGAGGCTCTCTCATTGTGCCATCTGCTAGGAAGGCTCGACTCTCTAGCACCAGAAGGAGGGCCTTCTCTGTGTCTGCTCCGGCCCTATGGAACCTCCTGCCAATTGATCTGCATCTCTAGATGGAGTTGCTGTCCTTTAGGAAAGAACTGAAAACCTGGCTGGCAGGGCAGGTGTGGGGCACCGGTGGAGGGATGACCCCTTCCTGCTGGCTTATATAATTAAGATTTTTCTCTCTTTTAATGTATGGGGTATGTGGGGTAAATTATTTTGACTTTTTAATGGGATTTATAAGGGGTTTTATTTAGATTTGTTATTGTTTTTAATTGTTGTTAGCTACCCAGAGTCATTGTCGAGTTGGGCAGCAATAGCAATTTGATTAAATAAATAAATAATAAAACAATGATAGGTCAAATCCTATGGCAGAAGATCCTAACAGGAATCCAAATATTGGTGATCATCATGGCGATCAGCTTTGAAGACTGTCCTGAAAATATAATGCAATGACCTTTCATCTGCTTTCCATATTACAGCATGACACTCGTACTACTGATCCAGTTCCACGAGTTCCACGAGTCACTTTCTGGTTCTGAGCCCTTTTGGCATGCAACGTCCTCATCAGCCCCAGGCCAGTATTGTTGAAGCTACTGCCCTCCATCAAGATGGATTCAAGTGGGATTTAATCCACTTAGGGACCATCACCCTTCCCTGTGGACTTTGCCACCCAAGGCTATTAATCCTCAGAGTGGTCAGGTTAGTTAACTGCCGCCTGAGACTCGGCATTGAGTTTCTGGCAGTATGGCCTACTCTAACACCATAGCAGGATACCTGGCCAGACTCATTCATAGGGTACCATAAGTCAGAGTTGATTTAACAGCCCCATAAACAACATACTCATAATTTTATATCTTTATATACCTATGAAGGAACACATATAAAGTCGAAACAGATTTAAAGTAGGCAAGCTCCCAATATGCAAGGCTATTCATTCATTTTGGTAAAATGCAAAGTGGAATTGAACAGGCACCATTGATTAAATCTTCATTCCCTGCAAGATTCATATATTTTGTTTCAAAGGGAGGGGCCCAGCACTCTTTGTGAGAAACTGTGCACAGAAATGACTTCATGTACTGAGCTGTGCCACTGAGCATAGCGACAAAAACCTTCTGCTGTAATTAATGTGGTTATTAATCTAGTGGGACCCATCATGTTATGCATCTGTGCTACAGACCAAGTGCTTCATTCATGAAATTAGTTGGCATGAAATAATTTATTCTTATTTGGTGCTTGAAATGGGAATGAGACGGGTACTCATTTCAGGAGGCCCCAAGAGTTTCAATTCATAACATGTTCCAAGTAAGGCTCAGAAATACTGTTGTGTGAAACTCTGTCAGTTAGGGTAGAAAGTTAGGGAATCTCCTTCAGATTAAGGGCTGAAAGAAGTTTCAAAGAAGGGGGAAGTACATTCTACTGGTAGCTGGAACCCAGCAAAGATGTGACCCAAAATGCCACCTGATTTTAGCACAAATATCTTACTCCCCATAACTAAGCCATAGGAGAAGTGAGGAAACCACCAGGTGTCATGAAGGAGGAGTGTGGGTTTCTACTAAACACCAGAGGACAAGAATGAGACCCCATGAGGGCTGGACTTGGCCCCAGAAGCCTAGATTCCCCACCCCAGTGTAGACTAGAGAGATTATGTTTCCCTTCTCCCATTTATGCTTCTGCTGACAGCTAAAGATCCACCTCTTACTGAATGCCGGTTCTTAGCTAAGTTTTAAAAAAAGTTTTTAATATTTTTAATTATTCAAAGTATATTAATTACCATTGTAATTTACTTGTTTTAATGTATAACTTATCGTGTTTTCGAGTTTTAAAAAATCTGTCAACTAGCTTGGTTTCTCTCATTATGAGAAATGTATAATAATAATAATAATAATAATAATAATAATAATAATAATAATAATAATAATAATAATAATAATAATAATAATAATAATAATAATAATAATAATAATAATAATAATAAATTAAAGGGCTCTGCTGACTAGGATGAGCTGCAGTATGTGGGTATGTGTAGTATGTAGTATGTATTTTGTGAGGTTATATTTTATAATTTTTATTGTACTGTTGCTGTTTTGACTGTAAGCCACCATGAGTCGCCTCGGTGAGTGGGCAGCAATATAAATCTGAATAAATAAAATAAATAAATAGATATAATAATAATAATAATAATAATAATAATAATAATAAGAAGAAGAAGAAGAAGAAGAAGAAGAAGAAGAAGAAGAAGAAGAAGAAGAAGAAGAAGAAGAAGAAGAAGAAGAAGAAGAAGAAGAAGAAGAAGAAGAAGAAGAAGAAGAAGAAGAAGAAGAAGAAGAAGAAGAAGAAGAAGAAGAAGAATAGACTATGCTGAACTTGATGGGTCAGTTGGTCTTATTTGATATTAGCAGCTTCCTAGATTTGTTTTAAAGGCCCCTTTAAAATTGGTCATGATGATGGCCCAAACAGCAAAAAGGAGAAGAATCAAAACAGCAGACCTTGTATAAGTCATGTCTCCATATAGTGGCTCTGAAAAGTGAACATTTAAAATCTTATGTGTGAACTTTAAGCAAACAGCTGCCTTTTTAAAAGTAGCTAGTTCCAGCAACACAGTTTATTCCAACTTGAGGTGGCTTTTTATTATTGTTTCTTTCTGGCATTCTGGTGCCTGTTGTTACTTATAGAAGTTTGTGAAACTAGATTTCATTTCTTGCACTGTAACTTTCTCTCTCTTTCTCTCTCTTTGTCTCTTGATCTCAGTGTTCCTTTACCATAAAATGTAATTCAATAAAATCAACTTTGAAAAATATCTGTATCCCTGCTGGTAAAAACTGTTAAGGGCATCTTTTGAAATGCAAATTAAAAGGGCTGGATAATGTAAGATGTGCTTCAAAAACCTATTTGATTATCAAAAAAGAAGAAAAAGAAACTTTTTCCCCCTTTCTTTCTCAGTTTCACATCTGCTGTTTAGACATATTTTGGATTTGCTGTCTATTTGAAAGAACTTTGAACAGCTCTCACCATCTCTGGGAGCAGAGGTAATACAGTGACTACATAATTGGTGGTGACTTTTCCTCCTCCTCCTCCTCCTTCTTCTTCCATGTCTAGGCCAGACATGAAATTGCCAAAATGAAAGCACCTTAGGGTGAATTCATTCTGCAGTTCCTTTCACCTGACCTAGGGTGAGAAAGATTAGCCGGCAACACAAGGGTACACCAGTGTTTCAAAAATATCACAGTCTTCATGGACTTGGTCATAAATCCTCATGGGAGTATAGAATCCAGCCCTTTGTCCAGCAAAGCTCCTATCGAGTAATACACAATTGATATATGATTACAGTAAAACCTCATATAACACTAAAACCTGGTTCCACAAGTCTTGGTGTTATATGATTTTTAGTGTTATCTGATGCATGTTAAAATCCTATGGGATCCATAGAGATACATTGTAACCACACAGGCTTTAGCGGTTGTTATCTGAAGCATCCCATAGGATCTTAATGTTATCTGATGCAATTCTTCCCCCCAGATTCCTTAATGTTATGCGATTTTAGTGTTATTCGATACTAATGTTATATGAGGTATTACTGTATCTGACAATTTAGATAGATAAGAAGAGTTGTAATTCCAGAGTATGGTGGTCAAGTTGATTTCTGGGATAGGTAAATTTGATCATATCATGGCCCAACTGCACTAGCTTCCTGTCTACTTCCAGTTAGTATTAACTGACAAAGACCTGAATGGTTTCAGACCTTGTTGCTTGTCAGAGGATATAGAATTCCAGTTCCCATTTTACTTGGTATTCTACAGCCTTGTGTCTCCAGGTAGTTATCTTGAGGAAGGCCAAAAAGACAATAACTAAAATAAGATCTTATCCTCTGTTGCTCCAAGTTTGTGGAATTCTCTCCCACAGTCAGAAGTTCTTGAAGACCACACTAATTAAAGATTCTTATTGGAATATACTCAACTAATTTAATATCATGTCTTCGGGGGGGGGGGTGTCTAGTTTATCTGAAGATTGTGAGTTATTATTATTGGAATTGCTGCCACTGGTTTTTTAAAACAAAATTTATTATATGTCTGTATTTTTATGATTTTACTGTTTGTTTATATTTGTTTGTAAATCACCCACAGTGATATATTTATCAGTTAGGCATTATATAAATGCAACCAATCTTGATTATGTGTCAAAGGCAATCTCACTAAATTTTGAATGAAACAGGCCATCTCAACAAATGGTTGAGTGTTTGTCAGCTATCCTTTTTGTGCAAAACTGATGTCTTTTTCATTTCTGAACCAAAGCATGTGTTCAGCCTTGCATATACACATCAACGCAACAAGAACAGAATGACTGGATCATTGATCAAAAAGATGCAAACCAACAAAGTCACACTTCTAATTTTTAAAAGTCCATGCAAAAACATAGTTACTATCATAAATTAACTAAACAATTTAATCAATCTGAAGAATTTGTGGGAAAATGTTGTCACAAATGGTAAAACTGATGTCAGCCCCCACATAAAATATCTAACTGCCTCAACAGCTAAGAAGAACACTAGTCTACTGTATTTTGAAAAATGAGGAGCTGAATGATTTTAAAAAGTGGTAACACAAAATTTCTTCCCCTCCTTCCCCATCCCCAATCATACCTAACTGAAATGTTCCTTCTACGGTGCGTTTTGCAACACTTGGATACAAAATATCTTGTTCTTTTAGGGCCCAAATTACCAAATGATTCAGACTCATCTGGATTAGATTTCAGCTGCCTTGGTCCTGTTCCATTCTGGATTTAGTTGAATGGGCTACAGTATTTTAGATCTCATACTTGTTTCAGTTGTCCAAGGAGATGAGGTAAAGAACTCCATTTGTATGCTCTTGCCTAGTAGCATGAGCAGTAGCATGAGTATCCCAGGTATCCAAGGGGCAGTTTGTGAGAATAAAGGGGTTGACTCAGTGGGAAAGATTGTTGCTGGATATATTTTCCAAAACTATGCATGACCTCACATGTCTTCTGAGAACAGGCATGAAGGTCATTGAATTTCTGAGGCAGTGCATTCTGGCAGATGCATTTCAGAGACTCAGACATGCACATAGCTGTTTCACAGGCACATTTAAAAATGAGTATACAAGAAGAATCCAATTACACTCATTAATTGCATTGGGGAATAGCAAATGTTACTATAAAGCTCCTGACAAGAAATCAGCTTCTATGTGAACAGAAGAATACTAAAAAATAAAAATAAAATAAAAATATTGGAAGAATACAGTTTCTTAATCTAGGCATTGTTTAAGTTGGGAGAAATCAGCTGAAAGAGTGCACTTATTTTCAAGAACACAAGCTGAGGGGTCTCTAAGAATTAAGCACTGGGATGCCATGATCTAAACGGACAAGTACTTCACCTTGCTGTTCTGGGTACCATAGTCCAGTGGTTCCCAACAAGGGGTACACAGCCCACTAGTGGACTTCAATTCCCAGAAGCCTCAGTCAGTACATTGGCTGATCAGTGCTTTGGGGAAATGACTTAGGCTTCTGAGAATTGAAGTCCAAACACCAGCATTTGGGAAACACTGCCATAGTCTACCAATGAAAGAAGGCTATCAATGAAGGGAATACATAGGCTAGTGTGGGCTGCACAAAGCTACAGAGCTGAGGTATAAGTAAATGCAATCCAGAATCCTATTATTTATGTACAGCCACATAAGTCAAGTTGTAAATCTTAGTGCTGAGTTGCACTAGTTCAGGAGTCTGTGCTTATATTTCCTATCATACGCCTGTTACTTCACCTGGCACATGAAGAGGCAACCAAGTTTCAACAATTTGACCTTTATGCTACTTGACTTATGCTAGTGAACATAAATAATACAATTCTACCCTCAGAGTCTAAGACCTCTGAGGAAAGGAAGAAAGGAGAAGGGGAAGGGAAGGGGACAGGAAGGAAATTGAAAGAAGAGAGAACAAGTGCTAAGATGATGGTGTGGGGTCAAGGAAAGTTAAAAAAAACTTTATATGGTTTATTACAGAATTAGGGGGAGGTCCAGAAATTACCCCAAGTATAGGGTCATGGTAGCAAAAAGAATGTTGCAGACAAGTATGGATTTACTTCTCTTCCATTGTAAGGGGGAAAGAACATTTCCTCCCTCTGGGACTTCCCAAGATCAGGAGAGCCCCCTGATGTTTTTCAAAGCACTGCCATAATCACACAGGAACACCCAATCACAAATATTGACATGCAAGCAGGCAAGCAACTTCCAAAGGTGGATATTTAGTTGATAATTACAGTCTTCTACAGAAAATACATAATTACCTGAAAGAAGATACAGGTGGCTCCCTTCGGGAAAAGAACAACAAATATTTTCCAGAAAACCAATGATGAGAAGAAAACTCACACATTCAGAGCCTAATTAGACACGAATAATTTGTCCATCTGATGTTGGCAACATTTAAATCTTGTATTGAATTCATGTGTCATCTGCTAATGGTGTTGTTTGTTCCTATAAACCTGGTAAGCAAGTGTTTTCAGCTTCATCCTTTATTTTATGTTAATCAAAAAAAATGACAATGTATACAGCATAAAAAGCAGAGTAGTGAAAGGAAAGGTGTGGGTACAGTCTCTCTTGGGGAGATTTGGCAGCTATTTCTGAATGAGTATATTCAACACAGTCTTGCAGACATTTTAAAAGAACTCATCCTAATTACAGGCTGAAGTGGAATGCTTAATAATATCTTTCCTAGGCAGACTCCTTGACCTAAAGACACCAGCAGAGATGAAAATTCATGGAGGAATTAATTTTTGTATGGATAAGAGTTCTAATGTGACTCAGTCAGATATTTATAAACCTAGAAGAAATTTAAAAGACACCAATTTTCCAAGAGTTGTGTCTTGGCGGTCTATTGACCTAGTAACTCCTTAATTTTCATAGCTAACCGTGTTCCTGGCTGCTAAGCAAGCTAAGTTGTTCTCCCATTAATCAGTTTTCATATGGTTTCAAAGCTTGAAAATGGAGCTCAACACCTTCTCACCAACAGAACAGAATTAGTTTCGTAGTTCAGTCTGTGAGCCTACTTCATGTGCCCAGTTTTGTACATACCTATTTCAGGGCACTTGTGCCAGAAGGAGCAAACTGAAATTCATTTGTAAGAGTCAGTCTCATATAGATTAATTACTAGCTCTCATACATGTGCTCTTCTGTGCAGTCATTCACACCATCAAACAAATCATCATATCACTGGAAAATTTTCAGTGTCAGCTCAAATGCAGTCTTTCCCAATTAAAGTGTGACGTAGTCTTGGATGAAGAAGGAGGGCTACAATTGAATATTAGACTATGGTGGCTTAGTGCTTAAGACACTGAACTTGATGACTGGAAAGTCAGCAGGTCAGCATTTTGAGATCTGAGTGCTGCACAACAGAGTGAGCTCCTGTCATCTGTTCCAGCTCCTGCCAACCTAGCAGTTTGAAAGCAAGAAATTGCAAGTAGATAAATAGGTACCACTTTGGTGGGAAGGCAACAATGTCCTGTACACTTTGGTGTCTAGTCATGCCTGCCACATGACCACAAAAATGTCTGCAGACCTCACCCTCCGTGTTTGTGTCAAGGAGAGGGTGCTGGCTGATCTCCAGTGTTTGGAAAATAAAACTCCCCCTCCACGAAAATAATGTGTTAGCTATGTTTTGAGGAAGCCAAGTTTACAGTACAATTAAAACAGGTTAGAAATAGACAGATGCCCCTTTGGCAACCAGAAATCTTTTGCCAGCAGAACTTCCTGTGTGCCAGCAGAAAAGATCTTCTGCTGGCAGCACCTTATTCTACAAGATGATCTCAGAAATCTGCTACCAATAAATTTACCAGTAGAACTGTTGTATTGACTATGACCTGCTGGCCAAAGAGCCAAAACAGTGATGGAGGAAAAATCAGGACCAAAGAGGGTCTGGGTTATATAAGATCCAAACCTTCCCCAGTCCAAAGGCAAGCCAGAATGCTTGCATAAAATAGTACCAGTGCCACATACTTTTTAACATTTCTATGCTGGGAGAGATTTGGATTTAGAAGAGGTTCAATTGGCAACTGAGCTGGCTCTGGGTCATCTTGACCAGTTAGGGTTACTCTCTTATTCAAAATAAAATGTTATTATTATTTTTTGATATGCCTAATCCACAGACTAACACGGCTACTATTCCAAAAAATTCTCTTATTCAAGTTTCTAGTACGCAGCATGAAGTTAATTTGAAAACTCATACATGCCTGAAAGCCTGGCTTTTTTTTTCCAGAATGGTGTTTGCTATTGTAAGTGTTATTTTTTAGAACAGCAATTCAAAGAAACAATAGTTCTAGTTACAAACTGGGAGGAATTTATCAAAACTGGACTAAGAAAAATGCTTTGATTAGCTCAAGAAGCCAATCCTTGATCTTAAAGAGAAAAACTGCTTTGCAAGCAAACAGAAAGATGATTTAATCATAGGTCACCTGTTAAAAGATTTTCCTTAGCAGAAGATGAAGATCACAATCTTAGTTTTTTACACATCCAGATCAATTTAATCAAAACTCAGCAGGGAGTAAAATTGTTGGATTCTTAGCTCACCAAGCAAACATCTCAGCTTGGGAGATGGATGGAGAACATTTAGATATTACACTAGGGATGATATCACTACACATCTAAGGGGCCCATAGGTAGCATTTGGTGTTGTATTTCCCTACAGATGGCATTTATGTGAAAATGTGTAGTTCTCTTTGTACTGCCGTTCATTTGAATTTTCTCAATTGCACATTCTCATTTGTGCCCATTTGTCTGTATTTGCAGGTACACATTTGTGCATCTGCTATTCTTAATGCTAAAAGTGTCTTGGTGCATAAGTGAGCTATATTCTGAAACGCAGACAATTCGTCAGAAAGTGTAAGTGGCTTGATGCAATTGTTCTAAAAAATACTGATGATCTGGTAGAAAAAATAAATTGTAATCATTCTGAGAACAAGGCAGAAAATCATTCCAAAGTGCCCTCTGTGTTGCTCTAGATGTATTGTTGAATGCAAGAATAATAAGAAACATGTTATCCCAGTTTCAAAAAATTAAATACCACATGGAAAGAATCCACTGTATGAACAGTGTATTAAATTCATTTTGTTTCATTCTGCTTTCAAGACTAAAATCTTCTTCTTCTTCTTCCTCCCCCTCCTCCTCCTGCTGTTTTTGAGAACAGCTGAAGTGTTTTGCATCTGTGCATTTGTGATTAGATTCTCATTACAGAGTATACATAACAGAAGTGTTTGAGATTATAACCAATGTCTGTGCCTGTGAATCTTAGTGTGTCTCAGGAGGTCTTGTTCCAGCTGTTAAGAGGTGAGACAAGAACAAAAGGGTTTTTTTCCCCAGATGTCACAAAACCACATCTCCCTCTATTCAGGATAAAAGGCATTCTAAGTATGAGAAAACACAATCTCAATTGCAAACAAGTCTAGAGAGTGATAAATGTGATGGCCAACCAGCAACACACAGTGTTTTTGTCGTGTGACAGTGTCTTTCTGTGTGAGATAATGAAAAGGTCTGCTGCTACAAAAGCACAATTTCTTTATAGCAACAAGTAAAGATATAGCCTGCTAGAGTCAGAAAATCTCTACCCCTCTCAGAACCCTGTAACATAAAAACCAGTTATTCCCCCACCTTCAGCTTTCTCCTCAGTGACCTCCCAACATTTCCTGGCTGATTTCTTTGAGCTGTATCTGGGTCTTCACCAAGTCAAATTCCTCTGAGCATTTCATTTCAACTAGTATTGTACCAAAAATTGCATCCACATTTTTTATCCTCTTGGGTTGATTTGACAGAAAGAAATTGCTTTTGATTATTTTTTCCCTTAACAAAAAAGAATATATTGGATAAATCTTCATGGTCAGAATTTGATATCTTATACTTACTGTCATTTTTAGGTGTTTGAAGCCAGTGTGCATGAGTCCTGCCCTGCTTTTTTTGGTCACAGATCAGTCTTATAGTGGTAAATTGTTTTGGTTACATTCTCCTCTCCTGGCTGTTCCTGTTTTAGTTAATGTTCAGGGAAATATAACCATGGGGTAACTCCCCTGTCTTCAGATTTTTCAATATGTCTAGACAGTCAAAGAGGCTTTGGAGGGTTACAAAGTGACCACTTTGCATCAATAGAATAATCTCAAACACAGCACCAAGAAAAATTTGGAAGAAATTCTTGTTTAAATTCTTTATTTATAAATTTTTCAGTAATAAACAAAAGAGAAAAAGAAACATACAATACAGAAAAAAATTACACAAGAATGCAATAATACATTATACAACTTTTAAATCACCTCTCTTCGATAAGTTTCTAATACCTCTATTATCTCTACTACATTATTCTTCATTGCTTAATTCACCTCTGTGCTATATACAATGTCCAGGGGGGTTATATCCATTCATGCTATCCAAAAAATTATTTGTTCTGGTACAGGGTTAATTCCTTTCTTTTTAACAATCAAATAATTCACAATTTTTTTCCAGATTCCACAGAATCCGTTTACTTGAACTATGCCTTTCTTAACCTTCATTTCCCATGTCAATTTATCATTAAGAGCTAATTCCCACATTTCCTTATACCACTCTTGTATATCCAACGGCGCATTACTTTTCCATTTTTTTGCTATACATTGTCTTGCTGCGGATAACATCACAGCCATCAGCTCTTTACCATCATTACTCATTTTATATTTATCCACATCTGTTATTAAAGCCGTATCTGGTCCCAATTCCAACCTCATTTCCATTATACAGTAATACCTCATATAACATTAGTATCGAATAACACGAAAATCGCATAACATCAAGGAATCTGGGGGGAAGAATTGCATCAGATAACATTAAGATCCTATGGGATGCTTCAGATAACAACCGTGAAAGCCTGAGTGGTTACAATGTATCTCTATGGATCCCATAGAGGATCAGATAACACGAAAAATCATATAACACGAAGACTTGTGGAACCAGGTTTTAGTGTTATATGAGGTTTTACTGTATTTCCAATTTCTTTTTCAACTTTACCCCAGAAATTTGTCACCTCATTATAGCTCCACCACATATGTACATATGTCCCCGTTGAGTGCTTACACCTCCAGCATTTATCGCTTATTTCCTTATTCATTTGATGCAGTCTGATTGGGGTCAGATACCATCTCCAAAAAATTTGGAAGAAATTCCAAGCCATCTTGGAATTAAGATGAAGTAGCCAAAAAGAAAGCTGCTTTTACCGGATGGGGGGAAAATAACTTGTGAGAAACTAGAGGACAGATTTAAATAAAACACTGGCTTTAAGAATGCTGTGTAAAGAATGTAAGCTGCCATTGTCATTACCCAAGGTGGCAGAACTAGTTTGTCTATAATTGGCAGCATTTTATACTCTGGACATGTGCCACACAGCAGTTCCACTTCTTCAGATAAATCCAAAATTATGATTCCCTTTTCATCCATCTCAACCAAGACTCCCTTTTCTCACTTGCCTCAGCTAAGTGGTAGTTTGAGAAGTGTTTGGAATCAAACTGGTAAAAATTCATCAGTCTTCTTCCTTAGTTACAGTATGTTTGAATCTAATTTGTGAAGAGCCTGCAGGAATCACATCTCTGATAACATGGTGATTTCATGAATCACATTCACCTAGCTTCCAAATAGTTGGCCAAGTTACTCTGTGGCAGCATAAGAAATGGAAAAGAATCTCATCATTGTAAACGAATTAAGAAGATGGGGATCACAGAACATGGAAATCTTCCATTAGAAACTCCAGAGGCTTCTGTGTCCATGGCTAGGAAGAGCTGGCTAGACCAGGTGCAAGCCAAAAGCCAGTGAATACAATGATCAAGAGGAGCCATTTACACCTTAACATATTTCTGGAAAGGAACTCCAAAGAAGGTTTGAGATGAAGTTATCATCTTTGGATTATCTGTGACTTTGAAGGCCAATTGGCTTCCTTGTTTGTGGTATGTTAAATTTGCAATAGATTACTGCTCTGGGAAAGGAATAAGCCAAAGTGGTACAGAACTCATGTATATTCAAGGTGCTAAACTAAATGATCCATTATGTTATATAAAAGTGCTAGTGGAGTTAATGAGTTGGCTTTGTCTCATGCAAAAGGAAGGAGAACTTCCTCCATGAGCCAGGCTTTCCTCTTAGGAGAAATGCTGGCTGACTTGCTGCCCATCTTGTCATTCTTTTATGCTTTGCTGGAAAGAGACATACGCAGTACATATCTTTCTAGCTTTGCTAGCTAGCTTTGCTATTTTCTGGTGTCTTCTCCTAGAATGTTCATAAGTCTACCTTTTCTAACTAAGTGGAATTTCTTGCCTTTTTCATTCTTACACTTTTCATTTTTCTTCTTCTAATAAATACAGAACTTCTTTTCAGCAATTGTCTAATTTTTGGTTCAGATGGTTATGGCACTTAAATCCATGTCCTGCCATGACAAGCACCTGGAGATATTTGTTTTTACTGGGTGTGGTGGCAGCATTACCCTCGCAAAGCAGCGATCTTACTTCCTGGAGCCTGGCCTTATGATTTTTGTTAATTTTGAACTCCCTGGAGCATTGCCAACTCCAGCATAGACTGGGGTGTTGTAGACTGGTGCCAGCAGGGACTTATAGTCAGTGGTGGGCTGTTAAAAATTTTACTACCACACTGTGGGTGGAGCTGACATTGTGGGAGGAGACAACATCATGATGTCATGATGTCATGGGCGGAGCCGATGTCATGATGTTCTGGGTGGAGCCAAAGTAAATAAATAAATAAAATAAAAATACAGTACACATAAAAATAGAAATAAAAACACATTAAAATACAAATTAAAATTGACATTAAATAGAAATAAAAACATAAAAATACAAATTAAAATAGACATTAAATACACATAAAAACACACTACATAAAACACACACACCTCAACCCACCCACCCACCCACCAACCCCAAACACAAACCCTAGTCA
This sequence comes from Furcifer pardalis, assembly GCA_030440675.1. Classification (NCBI taxonomy): domain Eukaryota; kingdom Metazoa; phylum Chordata; class Lepidosauria; order Squamata; family Chamaeleonidae; genus Furcifer; species Furcifer pardalis. Next base: position 158,708,265 of record CP126892.1, read on the forward strand.
GTCACTTACCCTGGGGTCGTGGAGCAGCAGGCAAGCAGGCAGTAGCAGCAGTGGCACGGTGGCATTGCAGGGCCTAACCCAGCATGGCCCAGCATGGCAGCGCAGCCTGGCCCAGCAGCGTGGCCTGGCCCAGCAGCGTGGCCTGGCCCGGCCCAGCCCAGCCCGGCAGTGTGCCAAGGCAAGGCTGCCGCTGCTGACGTGCCTCCAAAGAGCCAACCACTACGCCCTTTCCAGGCAACCGAAAATGGCTGCTCGGAGTGTGCATGCGTCAAAATACAATTTGATGCATGTGCACTTCTAATTTTCAGTGCACATGCATCAAATGGTGTTTTGACACATGCGCATTTTCAAGCAGCCATTTTCGGCTGCCCGGAAGAGCCATCCGGAGGGTGGCTGGAGAGGTGACCGAACTGGTCACCCAGGGGTTTACTACCCCCCCCCCAGCGATCTCCTCCGGATTTCTGCTGCCAGTTTGAATGAACCAGTCCAAACTGGTAGCAGCCCACCACTGCTTATAGCCATCATCACAACATACTCTTTCTTGGACTCACAGGCCCCAAGAGAAAAAGATGTAGTGTGCTTGAGTAGCTAGAGAAAGGACCTTTGATTGAGGACCTGCGACAGCCAACCTTGACAAAAGTAGTCTTTTTGCACCTCAAATAACATGTTGCAGAAAGAAATGTGTCTCATCTTGAGAAACTACACATCTGTGAGACTTATAGTTCATTTTCAAGGGGGGAAGTATGCACAATATGACACATGCTTTATAAAAGCAAAATGGCTAAAAGGCACATAAATAAAACAAAATTGCATACAAATACACTTTACTCAATTATGGAAATGCATGCAGTAGACAAAGTGCACAAAGACATGCTTAGATTAAGAAAAAGACCTTTTAGGAAATGCATGTCCATCCATTGGGATGCTGTGGAAGAAAAAAAAATCCCATTAGCAGATAAAGTGTCAGAATTCAGTATAAATGAGATAGGAAGATAAGGAAGATGGGATTTGAACAAACACACACAAAAAGTGAAAGAGAGGAATCTTTACACCTAGAAAAGAACAATAAATAGTCTCATGGCACTATCAAATGCTCTGTTTTTAGACAACAAATCTCATCATATCCCATTGACTTGAGAACTCTGGAAGATGTGACACAAAAAAGTAACATATCACCAGGTTTCCATCTCTTCCTTTAGGTATGACTGTGGCTGTGTTTGACCTTTTAATGCTGGAGTAATACTGACTGGTATTCTTCTGTTTTGCTAATGCAATGGTTTAGACCAGGGGTGCCCAAACTATGGCCCATAGGCCAGATCCTGCCCCCAACACCAATTCATCAGGCCTGTGCCATCTTTGCTTCTCCTGGAAGTGGAAGTAAAACACGCTTCCAGGAGTAGCAAGGATGGTGTGGGCCAGATGAATTGGTGTCAGGGGCCGTATCTGGCCCACAGACCATAGTTTGGGTACCCCTGGTTTAAGCAGAGAAAATGGCAGCCTAAAAATCTATATCATCCTGTTGCAAAACAGATTGAAAGGCATGTTTTACTTCCACTTCCGGTGGAAGGAATCATGTGACCGGTCAATGGCCCAAAAAGTTTGGGCACCCCTGGTTTAGACTTTGATTCACATTTTGCTGCTCCAAGCTTTTAAAAGAGGCCTGTGTGGCTTCACCTAAGACAACTGGCAGGTCTGTAGAGAGGGAAGGGTAAGCCAGCCTTTTGTTTGGGGAAGGTGGGGAAATTACTAATTTGCCAGCTGTGTCTCCTATGAAATCTAAATACCATTTTGTTTTATTGGCAATCTGGCTTCATTAGATTACATTTGGCCCAGTTTTTCAATTCTTGTGCTATAGTCCACTTTTCAGACCATTTATTTTATACAGATGAACAGTTCCGTAGAACATGAAGGTTTGTATTATTCAAGACTTTCTAGCAATTCAATAATAGTATTGTCCAACTTCAGACTTTGTAAAATGATCTGGGTTGTGCTCACCACAGTGAGCCTGAGCATTTACAAGGACAGAAATGCTATTTTATGCTCCTGTAGCTGTCAGATTTCATTTTAATGCTTCCTGTATTAACTGTGCATGGTGGGACATTCTGTCTGAATCAGAAGTTTGACGCTGAGAAGCAACCCTGTCAGAATGGTGTAAGAGAAGGTGTTGCAATGTTACTCATTATGGTCTTGAGGTTTGTCAGGTTTCATTCGTCAGTGTGGTTACAGACATTTCATTTCATACTGGAAGCAGGTGCTACCTCTGACTTCTGCAGGCTGCTTTAACGATAAGGCTTTTTGAACTTGTTTTTTGCTCAGCATAGCTGCAGTTCAAAAAATGTCAAATCCCCCTGCATTTCTCTTCTAGAATCGTGAATATTTAAAACCTTTCCTTGTTACAGCTGGGAAAATGTAAAATCCTTTGCGCAAAAATTGGTGCATAGACAGTAACACCCAACTCATTCTAGCTTTCTTTCCTTCCTCCTTTTAGTAAAATACCTTGGATACCTTGGAGTCATTATTTCAGCAAAGAGTCCATGCATTGGTAGATATCTCCATGATGACATTCTGCACTTGCAAACAGAACTGAGAAATCAAGTCCATCTGGGTGCAGTTTTTAGCCATTTGGATATCACATCACCTGTTGGCTAGGCAGACCATGATGTGTGCCCTCTGCTTTCACCTTGCCCAAGGGATCCGACAGAGGACACTGGTGAATTTTAGTCCCAGCCCAACATAATTGACAGAGATGGGCAACACTGCTTAGTTAGACCGCTTAAGCCTCCGCACCTAGACAAGGCTCTCAAGGGACTGAAATTTGGTTGCTTTGTAATCTAGATCTGCCACAGTATTTGAGGTCATCACCTGATTCTTTTTAGTGAACTCAGAATGAATGACCACCATATAATCTTGCTTGGTCAGTTTCACAATCTTTATTTGAACCTCTGCTTCCTCTCCCACTATGAAGTATGACACCCCATCAAAAATAAGCTGAAAAGAGAGTCTTTTCTGTCTGCCCCTTCCAAATTCAAGTGTGGGTAACTCTCATCCTGGCATGGAGAGACCATGATCTACTTACTCTGTTACCACAAAAAGAAGAGTAGGAAATCAGCTTTTTTGAGTTCTGCAACCACAAGAGGAACACAGATAGAGGCATGGGGTATTACATGCTAAATAGTTTCAGCAAAGTTATTATTGATGCTACTGCTGTTTTGTTTTAGTTGTTGTTTTGGAGGGGAGGACAATCAACATGATTCAGATGTATTTCTCATAGTGAATCACGCTTTGTCAAATCACTATAAAGCATTAATTCATTGCCCCCTTTTTTGGTATTTGGCTACTTGGCACAAAATATCATGGTATTCTGGTGGATCTGTTTTGTTTCAAGATGCAGTGAGGTACTTGAAATGTGAGGTGCTTTCCTTCATAGTGGTATTTGCATCAAAGGGTGGGGTATAAATGTGAATGAATGAATGAATGAATGAATGAATGAATGAATGGTTTTCTCTAAAGACAATATAAGGTAAGGTGGGGTTTCCCCACTTTTCTTACTACTCCTTCAGTAGTCACAACCTTAACGCTAGGCTGTAGCACTCTGAAGTATAAATCTGGAGTATCGTTCTGCTGAATTTGTACTGCTGCTGCTTTAAAGAAACAGAGCCACAAGTCTTCAGAGCATTTCTTCCACATATCTACTGTGAATTCTTGGATGGGCTGTAGAGAACAAATTACTTCTTCCACATTTTATCAACAGGAAGACAGGCTGTCAGAGGTTATAGTTCAACACTTACTCATTGCCTTTCTGTTGAACAGCAAGCTTTCAATGCCTGAATAGAAAGGAATGAGGGCATCCATACCTCTCCCACTGGCCCAGGATTAATATTTTTCCCTGGGCAATGCAATTCTGTGGTGCTCAACTTGATTTCCACTCAAGCCATCTCTAAATTGATGTCTGTGTGATAAGTTATAAGTCCTTCACCAACTCATATGTAGGATAAAGAGATGAGCCAGGCATCTGCAATCTCTTTTTCTTTCCCATCTCAGTCTTTTTAGTGTAGGCTATTCATACATATGAGTATACTTTCAGTTATCCAGTACATCAAATAAATTTTAAAAGGTTTTTGGACCATCACAGTTTGTCCCTCTTAGCTGCATCACAGATCATTACCTGAGTTTGAGCTTCACTGAATCCCAATTCAGGGTCAGAAAATGCTGAGGGGGGTGGGTGGGTGGTTGGGGTATGTAGGTTAATCATTGACCACTCTCTTGAAAACAAGTGTTCAGAGTCCAAAATTAGACATTTATGTCTATAAAGGCTTCTGGCATCTTGTCAAATTTCATTTTTTAAAAAGCATAAAGCAATAAAATTGCATGCCTTGTATAATGGAGGGAGAAAGAGAGAGAGAAACCTGCTTGGACCAAACATGATTATATTTAAAATAAGGTCGACAATGTGCATGATTGCATCAACTCCAGTTGCCAAAGAGTATATTAAGCTGAAGTTATTCCTGCTCTGATTCTGCCCTTCACCACTACCCCCTGTCCAAATGAGTTAAAATAGTGTTGGTCAAAGGATGGGATGAAAATGAATAAAAGGAAGCAATACAACATCAAAACACATTTCTGAAGTCACATTAATCAATAGTAGGTCACATTTCTATGAAATGATATGAATGGCACAAGTAGTCACTGCTTTTCTAAATTGCTCTCCTATAAATAGGGTGCAGTACAGATCATCATGATCATTGCTATTATTATTCATGGTATTTCTCAAGACTGCCATATTTATGCAGTGGTGGGATGTCAAGTTTTTTACTACTCCACTGTGACGTCACCACAATGTGGGTGGAGCTGATGTCATGACGTCATGACATCATGGGCGGAGCCAACATCATGATGTCATAAAGTTGTGGGGGGGGCAAAGAAATAATAAAATAAATAAAAAATATTTTAAAAATAAAATACAATAAAAATAAGCAAACACACACACACACCTCAACCCACCCACCAACCCACAACACAAACCCGTAAATAAATAAATTAAATAAATAAATAATACATTAAAATACATCCTCCCACCCCAAACACAAATCAACCAGAGCTTTTAAACCAGAGCTTAAAGCTTATTCTGGGTAATCTTTCTCACACTAGGTCAGATGGAAGGAACTACAGAATGAACTCACCGCAAGATGGCTTCATTTTGGCACTTTTCAACTTTTCAACAGTTAAAAAAGTTAGGTACTAAGTCTTTGCCTAACCAGCCAGGCCCTTCAATATAGGTAAAGTATTAAATACACATTAAAATACACACAGACATACTACATCCAAAGGTGAGTCACTTACCCTGGGGAGCAGGCTATAGGGAGCTTCAGGCTAGCAGCTTTTCTTCCTCCTCCCCACTTGGGAGGACAGCAAGGAGGCCGTGCACCAAGTGCTTGGCGCGCATGAGCAGTGGATGAACCAGTGAAAAGGTAAGCCCCGAAGGTGGGTCCTCCCCCAAAAGCTGCTACCGGTATTCCGGGACACTGGGAAAAGTTACTACCAGTTCTGACTCACTGGTGCGAACTTGTTACATCCCACCACTGTATTTATGTGTTCCATACATAAAGTACTAGGGATGTGCATTGTCTTCAAAGGAATGGCTAGAAGCTAACCAAATCAAGAGTGTGTGGTGCCCTTCTGGCAACCACTGCAGCAAAACGTACAATGCCATTAAGCAGAGACCCATTAATGGATCCCTCATATGATATTCACACATCATGTTTAGAAGTAAGGAAAGAGAAGGGAAAACTCAGAAAGATATTGAATAAGTGACAAAGGAGGAAAAGTTAATGCTCTTTTTCTTTGAAATGAACTTTTTTGCTGCTCACTGGTGAAGGCATTGATTAACTCATTGACTTATGCTCTGTGGCTGCAGCCTCACTAATTATGGATCCAGTGAAGAGAACAAAAAGACAAAAAGCATAGATAACTGCTGCTGTCTGCATTGCCCTTTTAAGAAGCAATTGACGAGAACTGTGTCCATTGCCCTTTTAAATGCCTTTCCTCACTCCCTTCCCAGTGGCTACCTCAGGAAGCTGCTCTGCTCATTGGTGACTTGGAAAATAGAAATAAAATGAGGAGGAAGAGCTATCCTTTCCCTTTCCTCAAATAGAAGCATTTTTCCCAGTGAAACCATTACACTGTGTCCTGGCTTGTATTCACAATAACAAACTAATTAAGAATGAAAAGACTGCTCACTAAATTCCCTTTTCTCAATGATATAGGCTGTTTTGAAAAGGAAAGAACTATAAAAAAATTTTTACGGTACTGCAAAAATGTTTGTCTACAGTAGAGAGCAAGACAACAAAGCATATACAGTATATGCGAAACAAAGCATATACATATGCGAAACAAAGCATATACAGTATATGAAACACACACTAATATACTCCAAACTTCTGAACTGTGAAATAAAGCATCATGCAGCCTTGTTTTAGGAATTCATAAAATGTGCATAATTTTGTGCAAAATAATCATCAATTTGCACTAACACAAGTGTTGAGAGTGTTAAGAAAGTGCTCACGATTGTGGGTATAATTTCTCATCCTTGCATGTGAGGACAAGGTGAGAAAATATTTATATCCCCTCCAGTGCTGACTGCCTCTGTTTACTGTTGGACCAAAGATATAGGCTCATAAAATATAAAGTGAAGTGGGGCCATAAAGTACATCATATACTTTGAGTCTGTGCATGATTCCTGCCATCTCATTTTTCATACACCTAGTTGGGCATCCAGATTCTATCCATTTCATTTCCTCAGGCAAATGCCATTTCTTTTGGTGTGCTTCAGGCTTTCTCTAGCCAAATTCTTCTTGCTGCTCAACCAATAGCCAGAGGAAAATGGAGTTTGTCAAGATGATGACAAGGCATCATTCTTTGATTCAGGGACAATTAGGAAACAGGGACTAGGGACAGAGTTTGAGTCACTCCATGCTATGGAGTGAGGGAAATGTGAGGGAAATGACTCACCTTGCTCAGTAAGTGAGTAGTGTTGCAAACCTAAATATATTCACTTAGAAGTAAATAGCCTGGTTGAACAGTGCTGAAATTAAAATGGAGGAAAGCTCCTCCCCTGCAGATGTGGAACAAGGGATGAGATTTCCAGATATCTTGCACTACAAATCCCATGTTTCCCCATTTTGGAAGTTTTACATGGCTTATACATAGTTTATAGGCAACTAAATGTAGCATACCTGGAAGAAGCCTAAATTAGGAACAGCCCCCCCCCCCCCAAAAAAAAAAAAACCTGGCTCATATGACTCTTCTAAATAACCCACCATTTGGGGGATTTTAGTCTAATCATTCGAAGATGTTTTAAGAAGGTGTATTTTAGCTGTTTAGGTTGACTGATTTTAGTCATAGTACTGTGATTCGATTTTATACTGAGACTGTTGCTATTGACTGTAAGCCACCCTGAGTCGCCATGGTGAGCGGGCAGCAATATAAGTCCAAATAAATAAAATAAAAATGAATAAATACATTTGGAAGATTTTGAGAGTTAGTTAGGCCTAGCTTCACCCATGTTTCCTGTTACCATCTCAGTACTAGCTGGGTGCTTTCTTTTTTATGAGACTAGATGAAGCTAGGCCAAAAAAAGCTTCAAAGGCTTCTGTTTTAAGTCTTTTCCCTCAGGTGAGACACATTTAGCTGTCTGTAAACAGTGCACAAGTTAGGTAGAACTTCCAGAGTAGGAAATATGGGATTTGTAGTCCAAGAAATAAAAAATGTCATCTCTAGAGGGAACTGAATTAAACACCACATCAACCTTAGCGATTGGTCATTTGCTCTAGAGCTGATAGTACTGTATCTAGAATCAAACACATTTCCCATCCTTGGATTAGACAGATTTGTTCTGATTCATTGTAGATTTTTGTTAGGTCATTATTTTATAAGTTAATGCAAGTGCATTAATTGTGATTTATATATTTCCCACTATTTAAGCTTAAAATTGGGATCTCTCTTTGATTCCTTGTTAGCATTTATAATGAGAATACAGGGAAGGACATTCTTTTGGCTATGTACTGTACAGGGTGGCCCATAAGTCCCTACTCATCCTCTCTGTGGGCATGCATGCCATCACCCCAGGTTTTGCCCTGCCCCAATAGGAGTGCTTCCTCCCTCCTCCCAGCACAGAGCTTACCCCTCCCCTTGGCCCAGCAGCCCAATGTGAGCACTTTCTCCCTTCCCAGCAGAGTCCTACTCTCTTTGTCCTAGGTAGGGACTTACGGGCCACCTTGTATGATATAATATATTATACTATATAGTTAGTACCATGTTACTCTGTTTTAGTCACACCTCACATGGAATGCTGTTATTAAGAAGAGTATTAAGAAGTTGGAACATGTGTACAGAGGAGGAAAACTGGGGCAATAAAAGATCTCGAATCCAAGTCCTATGATGAATGGTTCAGAGAGCTAGGTACGTTTTGTCTGGAAAACAAAATGCTGAGAGGCAATGAGATCGCCATCTTTAAATATTTGACGGGAAATGGAAAGGTTTGTTTCTCTAACTCCAGACTCAAAACAATGGATTTAAAGTCCTGTACAAGAAAAGAAATCTATACAGTACTTACATTTAAGAATCTCTGCACACTGCTAAGAGGTGTTACAGTAGAATGGACTGTCCGCTGCTCAACTCTCAGTCCTTGGAGATTTTGAAACCAAGATAGGATAGCTATTTGTCAGGGATGTTATAGCTGTACATTGCTTGCTTTATCAGGAAGCTGGATTTGATTGACCTTGGGTTCTTTTCCAGCTCTTCATTTCTCTTGATTCTGTAATGCTACAGTATCTGTTTAAATGTACCATGGGTTGGGCCATTAGAATTCCATTTAACGTTTTGGTGTACAAATCTGCAGTAACCATTACTAAATGATTAAAAATGTCAATTAGGTACCAGATGAATAATTAAGAAGTCAGATAATTTGTTTGAATTTATTATGAAAAATATATTGAGCAATTTGATAAATATATTTAATTATCAGCTCAGCAGATACAATAATCTTTCAGCTATAATATGCTTTTTAAGCCACAAAGAAAAATCACAAAACTAATTAATTTGAGGCATAGAGGTCTTCTTGCAGCATGTAATAATAGTGAATCAGAAATCACGAACGAGGAACTCTTTCTTGAGTAAAACACAGTATTTCACAAACAGTATGAGTACTTAGGGATGATATCTTTGCTTCTGTCAAAAAATGGGTTCCATGCAACTAGGAAAACTGTCTTGTAAGACTGGATGTATACATTAAAGCAGAGCTGCAGCTCTCTGTATTTTGGACTAACACACCCAGAAATCCCCAGCCAGCAGCCCCAATGGTTATGCTAGCCAAGACATCTAGGAGTTATTGTCCCCAAACCATAATTGTTCCAAGCTCTGTACCACAGCTACATACACTTCTTGAAGGCCACAGTTGTAGATGTTACTCAGATCTCTTTGTTGGTTGCAGATCCCAGCTGTCTTCTGGTTGGCTGATATGATTTCTATCATCCTGTTATGATTGTAGGTAACAAGTGATGGATTGAGTCCTCAAGTTCAGTCTAGTTTCCAGTTGAGTTTCTAGTGTCTTTGAATCAAACCCAAATGTCCAGTGTTGTTGTGTTCTTTTTAGAATAATGAGAGTCCACTCCAGGGTTCATGAAGGCATGGTCATCAACACTCCAACAGCATCTCTGGTCTGTATCATGTATATCTGATGATGTCTCTGACAGCAGTTTAATTAGTCTTAGTTAACATCATATACCTGAGTCTTAATTAAAACCAATCACTTGGGAGGTTACACATTATACTTAAAGTAAGAGACATAGTAATAAGTCACCCAAGATTGTACAGGATACATATAAGAGTAAAATGCAACAGAAGCTCAACAGAATGTGCTACAGATGACATAGCTAAAACACAGAAAGAGGGAGAAAGAGAGAAAGAGAAAGGAAGGGAATAAGAGGGGCCAGTCATGTCCTGCCAAACCAGGAGGATTTGTCCTCACTGGGGCAAAGGGCACACACTAGATTCCCACACAGTGTAAGTAATTTGGCATCTTAAATTGCAGGGGGTAGAGAAGAGCATGTCCTCAGATAGTCCAGGTTGAAAATGTTTGTGAACAGACCAGGAAAGACAAAGGCAGGCAAGAGTGAGAGCTTTAATGACTTGTCACACACACACTAACATATAATGCTCACCAGATTTATAGTTCTCAGAATGTCTTTTCTGGAAATTCAGCTATTTCTAATCTGTTAGAAATAATGATGCTTATTTTGCTTGGATCTTCTTAGCTGCCACCTTTCAGTCAGGCAAATGGTCCCTGTATCTGTCAGGTTACCCTCATTAGGAGGAAGGTTTTTGGAGTAACCACTGCCAGGTTTTGGGAGTAACCACTGCCAGGTTTTGGGAGTACCACAGAACTTTTCAGTCATTCTGGCCAGTAGCTATAGTAGGAGCTATAGTTCCTTTTATTGAAGCTTCTCCTGGCCCCCAACCTGCACCCTTACAGCTGCAGCTTGCATTGGCTTTTTCATGACCTTAATAGTAAAAGGCAAAGGTAAAAGTCACCTTTGCTCAAAAGCCAGTCATATCCAACTCTAGGGTTCAGTGCTCATTTCTGTCTTTAGCAGAAAAGGCAGCACTGTATGCGTTCGCAGACACCTCCATGGACATGTGGCAGGCACGCCTAGACACCAAAGTGCATGGAACAGACAAAATGAGCTGGGATAAGGTGGTGGGGGTGGAAGGGAAGGAAGGAAGAAGTGTAACCAGCCATTATGATCAATGATTGCAATGTTTAGTTTCACTCCAAATTAAAAATAAGTTATAATGAATAAACAGATCTATAAATACCAAAAATCCATATTGGACTGGTACATTTATTATTTTAAGCCCACAGTGGTCTCAAAGATTTGAATTATTTTACCTGCCTTCCTGATTTTCACTGTTAAAACTCCAATAAGGATATTGGAATTTCTTTTAAGGGTAACAAGACTACCTCTGCTTATTTGTAAGTATGCTTTCTAGGCAGGTCCTTCATATAGCCAAATGTCATGCCAACTGGGAGATTCTGAGAGGCATAGTCCAAAAATATATTTTTTTTCCAAGCATTGCCTAGGACAGGGGCCAGTAAACTTTTTAAGTCAGGGGCCAGGTCATGCTCCCTCAGACAGTTGAGGGGGCTGGACTGGTATGCCCACTGCCATAAATGGTGCCGTAAATGCATCCACAGCTGCTGTTAACACATCCACAGCTGTTGTAAATGTGTCTATGGCCACTTCGGGCAGTGGCAGAGGCAGCGGTGGTTGGAGTGAGGGCGGGGACCAGGTGATTTGATGCCATGGACCAGATTCAGCCCATGGGCCATAGGTTGCTGACCTCTGGCCTCGAACCACATATAAACCTCAGCCTAATTCCTTGTGCAACATGGACTACTTTCAAAAGCCCATGAAGAGCAATACATTCTGAACCATTGACATAATCAATCTTTCCTTTTTTCCTACCAGCCCACTGGATGGTGAGGGAGAGAAGAAGAAAAGGGAAAGGTTGTCTGTGAAAGTGATGGAAGGTAGAATGGTAAGGAAGAGAGAAAGAGGTGGGGGGAAAGACAGAGGAAAGAAATTGCCTTGACAATTTGGCTCTAACCATCACTGACTTTGAACCCATCCCTTGCCACCATGTAGTTCTCAACAGGTTCCTCTGAGGGAACGTGGCCATCAACAGAAAGGAATGCTTGCCCACCCCATCTCTACTCTAATCAGCACATAAGGAATGCAATGTGAGCCTTACAAATTCGATTTTTGATATAGGAGATGATATTTATAGCTAAAAGAGACAGCTCATATTTTTCACCACCTACATGAGTTGACCTAGCCTTGGTGAAGAAGAGTGTAGCAAACTGCCCTTAAAGATTAAAATTGATTTTAGTTTTCATAGCTTTGCTGTAAAGCCTTGGGCTGACGTTCAATTTGCAGTTATAATTATAGTACATTAAGCACACAGTTCCTTTCGCCCACAGCCTTTGCTACCTTGGCTCAAGTGTCCTCTCCATAATAATCTCATTCAAAGTGGTGTCATGTACAGATGACAAGAACGACTCTTTTCATATCTTTAAACTGCCTGGAGAGTCTTATTTTTGACACATAAACCCCAAGAACTAATTACAGGCACTTCTAGCATCGCTGTAGATTTCTATATGTTCCTTGACATATAAAAGAGTGACAGAGGGTGAGCTTGAGAGAAAGCTGGTACAGTATAGCAGCTAGGTATGGATCCGCAGGCTGGATCCAGCCCATGGTGCCATTTAATATGGCCCCTCCCACCCTTCCAAGGGCATTTTAGAAACAAAATGGCCACCTCTATGAAGCTGTTGGGACAAAATGACCACCCCATCATGCAGGCAGGGCAAAATGGCCATCTGGCCCTTGAAGCTAACTGAGAGAGCATGACCCGGACCCCAATTTGAAAACATTTCACCCAACCTGCTTTAGTTTCACCCAACCCACAATGTGAGGATGACATGCCCATTTATTGATCACCTTGACAAAAAAATGTATTACCAAAAATGAAGGGGAAAGAGGGCAGAGAATTTAGTGATTAAGATGCTGAGCTTGATAACCAGAAGGTCAGCAGGTCAGCAGTTCAAGACCCGAGTGCTTTCATGATGAAGTGAGTAGCCGTCATCTGTCCCAGCTCCTGCCAACCTAGCAGTTTGAAAGCAAGAAATTGCAGGTAGATAAGTTGGTACCACTTTGGCAAGAAAGGTAACAGAATTCTGTGTGCTTCTGCATCTAGTTATTCCTGCCACATGACAACAGAAACATCTGCAGACAGCGCTGGCTCTTCGACTGGAAATGAATATGAACATCGCTCCCACAGCCGGACACTACTGGTTTTTGATCAAGGGAGATCTTTACCTTTACTAGAAGGAATGGCATTCTAACCACTTTCAGTAAATCTATAAGTAAATGGCCTCTGTTGTGCCTATTCAGTTTTTTTTTTTTTTTTTGCCTAGATTCCCATTGTGGATGGACAAATTCAAGGTCTTGCTCATCCTCTTTGTGGCTCTTTTTCTACAAAGCAGACAGCCTTTCAGATAAAGGAAGATGCATTCAAATAGAAAATTGCCATTAGTAAAGTAGTTCCCCTGTTTTGTGATGTTCATGCATGCACCGACATACTCCATCCCAGTGTGAGTGCAGCAGAGCTGAGCAATAATGTGTTGCAAGTAGTAACCTTACTTTGGAATTGTTGTTGTTCAGTCGCACAATCGAGTCTGACCCTTTTCAGTTCCATGGACCACTGCACGCCAGTCTCCTTTGTCATCTGCCATCCTCCGTAGCCTGCTCAGATCTACACCCACTGTGTCAATGATGCCATCTAGCCATTTCATCTTCTGCCACCCCCTTCTCCTTTTGTTTTCGATCTTTCCCAGCATCAGGGCCTTCTCCAGTGAGTCCTCTCTTCTAATTTGGCAGCCAAAGTACTTGAGCTTCAGCTTCAGTATTTATCCTTCCAAGGAGCGGTCAGGGTTGATTTGGGGTAACAACAGCAAGGGGGTGCATAATAACATCCATTTTAAACACCAGTAACAAAATTACTGGTAGTGTGGTTCCTTTTCTCTTGTAACAAGTAACAAGCATTCATTGCTTTTTTGTAATTATTTTAAAGAAACAAAAGTGCTTGAGGTCAAGAGGATTTTTATTATTATTATTATTTTGCAAATATTTGGTCACCTTGTTAATAATGTAAACATATTGTTCCCACCTCAGGAAAGAAGCTTATAAATAACAGAATAAGTTATGTAATAAGTAATGCAATAAGTAACAAAAAAGAATGGTTAATAAACAATGTACTACTTCATTTTAGGAATCACATTTTTAAATCTCCCTTTTGGGGAAGCTATAAAATTCCATCTTATGGCTGAAATAAAAAAGTACAATTTATGAGAGTTACCTCTTACTTGGAGAAGTATACAACATAGGAAATGTTACGTATGTGGTTAACATTATCTAAAACTGTGGTTAAGCCATTTACTGAAACTGATGAAGTTCTAATTGTTCACTTGTTCATAACAAGGAAGTGAAACCAGAAAGAAAGGATTCTTCTTCTTCTTCTTCTTCTTCTTCTTCTTCTTCTTCTTCTTCTTCTTCTTCTTCTTCTTCTTCTTCTTCTTCTTCTTCTTCTTCTTCTTCTTCTTCTTCTTCTTCTTCTTCTTCTTCTTCTTCTTCCATATATGAATCCAAATATTGGCAATCATCATGGTGATTAGCCATGATGACAGTCCTGAGAATATAATGCAGTGGCCTTTCATCTGCCTTTTGCATTGCAGCACAACCCCCGTACCCCTGATCCAATCACTTTCTGATCCTGAGCCCTTTTGGCACACAAAGTCCTCCTCAAAACCAAGCCAGTATTGATGAAGCTGCTGCCCTGCATCAAGATGGATTCAAGTGGGATTTAATCCATTTGGAGACCATTACCTTTCCCTGTGTGCTTCAGCATCCAAGACCATTAGTCCTCTGGGTGGTCAGGTTAGATAACCACCACGTGACACTTGGCGTTGAGTTGCTGGCAGTATGGTCTGCTCTATTACCATAGTAGGATAGCAGGATAAATATGGCCAGCTGAGTTAATGTCACATGCTCAACAGTGTCTCTGGTTTAGGTGGTTGTCACAGATTGTATATATAAAATTGAATATTGTATATTTTAAAAGTTGTGTACCCTTTATTTGAGATTCTTCTTTCTGTTGCCATATTGGTTATAGATTTACAGGGATGGGTTGCTAGCCTGACACCCAACCCTCCTCCTTTCTCATCTGGGTTTGGGACTGGAGATGGTCAGTGTGCCTTCCCTGCCATAGTTCAGGTCAAGAAGATAAAAGAAGAAGAAGTACCTAGAAGACAGGGAAAATAAGTGTCCCATAATTTTTCACCCTATTTGTGGGCAAAGAACCTGAAAGGTCTAGCTCACCAAATTTCTCCAGGGGAATGAGAAGTTCTTCAACCAATTCTCCAACTCACTGGAGCTCATCATTAATGATTATCACTACCAACAGTTTTTCTCTCCTGTTCCCTGTAAGTTTTATTGTTTTCTTTTGAGGGTGTTTCCCCCCCCCCAGGTATGACAGCAGATGCATAAGGGACTGCTGTGGCTTAGTGGTAAAGACACTGAACTTGATGACTGGAAGGTCAGCAGGTCAGCAGTTTGAGACCCACGTGCTACATGACAGAGTGAGCTTCCGTCTCTGTCCCAGCCCCTGCCAACCTAGCAGTTCGAAAGCAAGAAACTGCAAATAGATAAATAGGTACCACTTTGGTGGGAAGGTAAACAGCATTCTGTGCACTCCAGTGTCTACTCATGTCTGCCACATAACCACATAAATATTTGAAGACACAGACAGTGCTGGATCATTCCATTTGTTCCTCATTCACTACTCATTGAATCAGCAGCATGACGTGTGTGATTTGTTCTCCTTCTTCCTTTCACTAGTAAGGCTAAACTCCTTACCACCAGTAGTAATGAGTAACAAGCAGCCCCTCCACCCCAAATTCTTGTTCTATTGAAAAGTAGTGAATTATAGGTAGAGCCACTACAAATACAAGAGATTGATTAGATTCCACCTCATTCCTTCAAAATGTATTTCATTACAACATCTATTTTAAATGAGAGTTACTTTTGAGCTGTGTTTTCTCTGTTATGCAAGTGTGGCAGTCCTTTCTTTGCTAATTATTTTGTCACATCTCCTTGTCTGAAGCCAACCTTTCAAGATTTGAGGTCAACCTCATCCTGTATTTTAATGTTATGACATGTGCTCTGGAAGCATGACCAAAATTATAATTGTATCTGAATTTCAATGATTCCCAATACAGTACTGTATACTGAAGAAGTAAAAAGAATTGTGATAAAGGCTGTGTATCTCATGCCATCACATTGCAAGAGATCAGATGCCGAGTATCATGTTTATGAGAGGGACTACAGTGGCTTACTGGTTAAGAAGCTCACCTTTTTAGCTGGAAGGTTGGCAAGTCGGCTGTTCAAGACCTGGGTACTGCATGATGGTTTGAGCATTCTTTTCTGTTCCAGCTCCTGCCAACGTAACAGTTCAAGAGCAAGACATTGCAAGTAGATAAATAGGGACCACTTTGGAGGGAAAAGATCTTGGGGACATGAAAGGAGCCTCATTCGAGCATCCCCTGAGTGGAGTTATACTAGCAAAATCCTTTCAACCCAGAAAGCACCTTTGTGTGCTTCTGTCATGATTTAAAAATATTTATGAGAGAGAGGTGCATGACATATATTGAGTCGTTTGATTCCCCCCCCAAAAAAAAAAAGGTTCAAAGGACACTTTTATAGCCAATTCTAAACCTTTCTTTGATTTTTGAAATTTCTTTTTAAAATACTCTTATACTGATGGAGATGGAAGTAAAGCAAATATGTTGGTGTTCCACAAGAGAAGAAAAAAAAGAACAAGAATTGGTTCTCTGTGAATTCTGACTATAAAGTGACCTGTCTGGCACCTCCTGGATTAATGTGGAGAGTTAATCTGGATTAATGTGCAGTTTCACTGGAGAAGGTCCTCATGCCAGGATATATTGAGGGCAAAAGGAGAAGGGACAGCAGATGATGAGATGGCTAGACAGTATTGTTGACATAGTGAACATGGGTCTGAGTGGATTTCAAAGAATGGAAGATACCAGAGAAGCCTGGAGTAATGTGGTCCATGTGTATTTAAATGTATATTTAGATGTGAATTTTCATGTTTTATTAACATTTAATTTCAATCTAGACTACAGTAGCTAGCAATAAAATCTGTGATGGACAGAGTTACATATGAAAGTAGTATGGAACAAGGCCATTTAGCCATAGACAAAATATATGTATCTCAGAACATTCAGGCAGAAAGTTATACGGTTATTTTATTGTGAATATTTTGCTTATGTTGTCCAGAAACCTATTAACAATTTATACTTGCATAAAGTAAAGTGCATTAATGTTGTTGCCCAATTGTCATTCATTAACAAGCAGCTGATTGTGTTCCTGGCCACATAAAGAGGAATGCAAAAACCACTTCATTAATGAGTAGCAATTTGCCAACAAAACGTACACAATTTCCTTATGCAAGCATAAATGGGCAATAGAATTCTGGTCCTTATTTTTTTTATATTTTTAAAAACGATCTAGTGTGCCACCGCCGCCACCTGTCCCCATCTGAATGGAAGAGTGTGCCCAACAAAGAATATAAAGTAAATCATTCTATGGACGCTTCATCTCAGAAAAATAGAATGATTAATATTCCTGGAATCAAGGGAATGCAACAATACTGCAAATGGAGGAAAACATTCAATATCATGTCTCACAAAATCTTGCTTGAAAAATGAACTCAGATTGCCTTTAGTTAGAAATGGGTTAAAAGATCAGTAATGAATTGTAATGATAAATTGCAGTGTTCCCAGTTTGGGAGAAGTTAGCTACTTGGGGTGTCAAAGCTATTGGTGTTGGGTTTCATTTAATGTATTGCCTTCACTAATTGGTGTAGAAAATAAAATAAACAGCAGATTAATGAAATATACAGAGGTTGCTAAACTGGGAGAGTTTTCAAGTAATAGTGAAACCAAAAACATATACTCACATCATTATAATGCAACACAATTCAGAAAACTGAAACAGAGCTGAATGAGTCATCTTGCCAATGACTGAAAACTAAGTATGCAGGTAAAAAAAACATATCTCATAATATCTGCTAAAACCATTTGTTAAGTATTTCATTTATCTAGAAAGCACTATGAGTCAGTTCTGGCTTGACAGTACTTAACACCCACACAATGCAGGCAACAATGAATGAGAGTTGTAAATAGTAATGAGTGTCCAGATGTAATTCTTTATCAGTAGTCTGTGCAGAAGTGTCCTTGTTGGATTGGAATGGAATCCTTTTCTTCATGTTATAGAACAAAGATGGTACTGGCTTTGCCCCTCCAACCAACCAACCAACCACCAAATAATGAGATGGACAACTTTATTTTGGTTAAAATAATGGGCCACTTTATTAATAACAACTCAACTATGGCATAACAGCTCTGGAATGGGGCCAACATAACACAGGTAAGGCCATATACTAATCACAAAATTTCAATATTTAATTTTTCTTTAATTTCAGTTTTGTATGCCCAATACAGAAGTGCCATTCCACTTCTGGCTTAAGCTCAGGTGAACATCTCCAGCGACTACCAAACTGTCAAACTTTGGTAGTCCCTTGTTCTTGGTCTGCATTTCCCAACAGCCCTGCTTAATAACCTTGTCACACTCCAAGGCTGTTGACCAAATGCATTCCCTACCTGATATACTTTGGGCTACCTGAGATAGCCTTACTTGCGTTACCTGCCAAGTGACCAATAAAAGTTCTCCATATCTCAACCATCCACATCAGTGTGGGATGGGCAAAAACATCAAAAATCTTAAAAGCCAAACAGGAATTTACATAAAAATTCCTATCCAGCCCTTAGAAAAGTGACCAACAAAATCACACTGGTGGGTAGGGAGGAAGGATGGCCAAGTTGCCCCTGCAATAAAAAAATTCATAAAGGCATGGATTGTTATGACTATAGATTACCTATGATGGTAATTTATGTTGTAAGCCGCCCAGAGTCGGGTCTACCCGATTGGGACGGGATATCAAATGTGAGCAATAAATAATAAATAAATAAATAAATGGAGGGAAGGAACACATCACTTATATAGGGCTCAGGCTCCTCCCCTCTGCACTGCGCACTTTTGGTGCGCTCCAGCCTTGTCTCTCCAGGGGGAGGCAAGAGGCAAAGCACATGCCAGAGCAGCCACTCCTGGTGCACAACCATTTGCCAAAATAAAGGCTAGGACTCTAAAATTGTTGGGTGTCAATACCATCAGGCAACTTTTATGTAGACCTCCAAATGAAAAAGGAGAGGAAGGCTGATGATTAAGTATGCTCTCACCCACAAACAATTGATGGTTTCTAGTAAAGGTTTTCCTTGTTCGAAATCCAGTCGTAGCCAATTCTAGGGGTCAGTGCTCATCTCTGTTTCAAAGCCGAAGAGGCAGCGCTGTCTGCTTCTGCAGACATTTTCATGGTCATGTGGCAGGCATGAATAGACACCAGACTACCCCAAACGCTGTTACCTTCCCACCAAAGTGGTCCTTATTTATCTACTTGCAATTTCTTGCTTTTGAACTGCTAGGTTGGCTTATATGTATACTGGTTTCCACAAAATCAGTGGATATCGATTCTGATATAGCAGAGGGATATCAAACTACAAATGATGTATCCACTCAATGGAGGTTCAGAAGGAAAGAGCAAGTCAAGAGGTTTGAACTGAAAAAGAGTCATGTCAGCTTGTTTTGTGTAAATACAAAAATAAATCAGCAGAATAAAATATGTGAGAAGATTCCTACTCTTTAATAGGCATCTAGCCTGGTCAAGTCAGGTAAGTCCTGCTTTGCCTAAGAGAAGGAGTGGGTCTTTCCTTCTCACTCCATCTCTCAGGGAGCACGGTTGAAAGTACAGTAAAACCTCGGATAACGTTAAAACCTGGTTCCACAAGTCTTGGTGTTATCCGATTTTTAGTGTTATCCGATGCATGTTAAAATCCTATGGGATCCATAGAGATACATTGTAACCACACAGGCTTTAGCGGTTGTTATCTGATGCATCCCATAGGATCTTAATGTTATCCGATGCAATTCTCCCCCCCAGATTGCTTAATGTTATGCGATTTTAGTGTTATTCGATACTAATGTTATATGAGGTATTACTGTATAAAGAATAGTCATCCACTGTCATCTGGTTCCTGAGTCTCACCACTATGGTCAGATGGTTCTGTTAAGCCACAAGGGACATATCCCTCATCTTGCTCACAAGTCCTGCTGCTCTGAGCAGCATGTCTCTGGAATGACCATAAAGGAACTTTCAAATTCTCACCAACAGAGAGGTATAATCTCTTTCCCTCCCACACCCCATTCCTGAAACTCTGATTCAAATTTCACCACCCTAATTCAAATCTCAATTCCATACCAGTAAAAAAAATGTGGACTCAAATCATTAAAAGCATTTTTTAAAATCCCAGTTTGAACATTTGAACAAGGGCTGAATTTGTGACTGATAAAATCCTTTAAGTTGTAACTTTGGGTGATTAAGTTAACAGTTCTGTGCTTTCAAGGGCCACGTGGAGAGGGTGGGTGGTTGAGTACATAGTCATTTAGTCCGAAAATGTGGGAAACTTTGCCGCCAAAGGCAGTGGGCTGTGTAATTAAACTCTCACTCAACTCGGCAGCTGTTTTCTTTACCTTTCTGGATCGCAAGTAATCATTAAAAATAACACGAAGACATTTGTTTCTGGAGCTACCAGGTTGCTTGAAGCAGATAATCACCTTGCTTTGGACACTGGTCCCATGACAGAAGTAAAGTCATCATCACCGTCATGTTCCATTTTGAGAAGTTTGTGGAATCCTACAATAACAAGTACTCCGACACTAACAATAGAGTGGTGGTGACTTTAATCCAGTGCCGCCCAAACTTTTTTTTTTTTTTTTGGCTGGGCTGGTCCCACCCCTGACACGCAACTCTGGGGGCTAGAGGCAGGCTGCTCCCACTGTTGACAGTTTTGGCACCAGGTTTACCCTTCCAGCACTGCGGATTTTGAAATGGAGGAGGCTCCAAAAATTTCCCCAATGCAGCGATCGGCTTTGGCAAAGGCTGCAAAAGGGATGGGACCGACTCAGAGGCTGCTCGGAGCAGCGGGGACAAATCGTGACTGCTGCTGCCACTGCTGACGTCAGGGGGTGGGGCAGGTGGAGGGGCAGTCTGCTGTGAGCCCAGGTACTCACCGCAGGCCGCATTAGTGATATACACGGGCCTAATTGGGTTCATGGGCCATAGTTTGGGCACCCCTGCTTTAATCAGAGGCCTTTGTCAGCAGCCCAGTGTCTAGTTTTGCCTTCCTTGACATGCCTATAAGGAGAATCAGAGCTGTGAATCTTCTAATGATTAAAGAACCTTACAGGTATGTTCTGTCTGAAGACCCTCCTAAAGCAATCTTGCCACATTCGTGGTCAGAGCTTGTGGACGTTTTGTTTTTGACCTAAATCTAATCCGTAGTCCAAACTCAAGTAGAACCATTAAACCCACATTTTTTGGGCTGTGGCCCAGCTACATTTTTCAGGGGGCCAGTCATTATGGCCTGCATGCCAGATCCGGCCCTGACACCAATTCATCAAGCCTGTGAAGTCATGTTTTACTTCCACAGGCGCATTTTACTTCCACAGGTTCGTTTTATTTCCACTTGTGGGAGCAATGAAGGCTTTGTGGGCTGGATGAATTGGTGTTGGGGGCCGGACCTGGCCCACAGGCTGTAGTTTGGGCACCCCTGCATTTAACCAACCACTGCATGATCAACACTTATGTAAACCCCATTACTGCAATGAATCTAATGGTAGATTAGCAAATGGGTTCAGATCAGTGGTGGGATGTCAAAAATTTTACTACCCCACCATGACTTCATCACAGTGTGGGCGGAGCTAACATCATGGGCGGAGCCAATGTCATGACATCATGATGTTGTGGGTGGGGCCAAAGAAAACAAATTAAAAATAATAAACAATAAAATAAAAACAAGCACACACACACACACCTCAACCCACCTACCCACCCACCCACAACACAAACCTGTAAATAAATTAAATAAATAAATAAAAAATACATTAAAATACACCCACCCACCCACAACACAAATCAACCAGAGCTTTTAAACCAGAGCTTAAAGCTTATTCTGGCTAATCTTTCTCACACCAGGTCAGATGGAAGGAACTACAGAATGAACTCACCACAAGATGGCTTCATTTTGGCACTTTTCAACTTTTCAACAGTTAAAGAAGTTGGGTACTAAGTCTTTGCCTAACCAGTTCTCTAGGATATCTAGGGGAGCAGGCTATAGGGAGCTTCAGGTTAGCAGTTTCTCTTCCTCCTCCCCACTTGGGAGGACAGCAAGGAGGCCATGCATACGCGCCAAGCACTGTAGGCGTGCATGTGCAGTGGAGGAACCAGTGAAAAGGTAAGCCCCGAAGGTGGTTCCCCCCAAAAGCTGCAACCGGTTCTACAGGACACTGGGAAAAGTTACTACCGGTTCTGGAGAACTGGTGAGAACCTGTTACATCCCATCACTGGTTCAGATGTTGGACTACAATGTACAAAATTTCCCAGCCAGCAGCAACGTTGACTGGGAGTTTATAGGAGATGTAGTGCAGAAACTCTTTGCTGCTAGGATGGAGACATTTCTGCCTGGAAAAGAACAGCCACAGCGGGCCAAAGGAGGCATTGAAGCTGCTGGCTGCCATATGTCCCTTATGTCCAGGTTTTATAATGAACAGAAAACCTGGACGTTTTGCCCTGTCTTGCAGAGGCTTTGCAAGATAAGCCTAGGACTGTAATTGAAATGCTCAAGTTCAGAGCCTATTAGGCAAGAGGCCACATCATAAAGTGAAACAGCTTTTTGCCTGTTTCTTCCCAGCTGGTCACCCCTGCTTGGAAAAAAAGGCTTGCACAGCTGAGGTAAAAGGTACTTTAAAATAATAAGAAGAATTCCTTTCAGGAGACACTTTTAAGCTGTAGAATTTCTTTTCCTCCTTGGTCTTTTGCTTGCCCTCTTTTCCTTTCCCATATTTTGTCATTGTCCCCTTTATGACAGCTTCTCCTCATGCCATTTTCCCAGCTGTTGAAGACTACTGTGTTTTAATGCCTACAGGAGATAACAAGAATGTGTGACAAAGCATTTGGAAGCCCAATAGGTAATGTTTTGCTAAGGATGACTGGCTTACTATTCTGTAATGCAAAAGTTAAACATTGTAAACCAGGGGGTTCCAAACTTTTCAGGCCACGGGCCGGTCATGTGGTTCAGTGGGCCGGTCACGTGGTTCCTTCCACTGGAAGTGAAAGTAAAACACACCTTTGCAATCTGTTTTGCAATAGGATGAGATAGATTTTAGGCTGCCATTTTCTCTGTTTAAACTAGGGATGTGCAAACTATGGCCTGGGGGCCAGATCTGGCCCCTGAAACCAATTCATCCAGCCCACACCGTCCTCCTTGCTCCCTGAAGCAGAAGTAAAATGTGTCCTTACATGTGCATTTTACTTCCACTTCTGGGAGTGACGCGGGCATCAGGGGCCGGGGCCGGCCCACTCTATTACTATAGGAGGGTATCTTAGTAATAAGAATATCCTTACCATAGCTAGGTTATTTACTAGCTTAAGAAATAGTGCTGGTCTGATTTTTTTAATCTGGTTGATTTGGGCCAATGGAAAAGCTAGTACCACAGTGGCCATAGAAGTTTTCTCTATCCGTCTGTCCATATGTTATGCAACATTCTCTCAGATGCTTTATTTCCTCTTACCTGCCCTCAATGCCTGGGCTACACATTCATAAATAAATGAACTTTTTTCCTGGTCATGCATCACTGAGGATGTTTTCCTGAAGTCTTGATCCATATTTGAAGCAGTACCGTGGAGCTCATCTTACAGCGTCTGTCACTGATTGCAAATAAATCAGTTCTGTTACCTTAGGGAGAAATATGTATGCAATTGCAGTGGAAGAGCTTATGAACAAACCCCAGGATCCTCTGAGGAGATGAGCTTCCCAACTGTGGAAAAGGCAGAAATGAGAAACATTTTCTCATCTCCCTCCCTCCCTTTAAGTATATGAGAGATTGGAAAGGGGAAGCACACAACAGT
Source organism: Furcifer pardalis (assembly GCA_030440675.1). NCBI lineage: Eukaryota > Metazoa > Chordata > Lepidosauria > Squamata > Chamaeleonidae > Furcifer > Furcifer pardalis. The sequence continues at coordinate 158,732,040 of CP126892.1, forward strand.
ATCTAAACATTATTTTCCCCCAAACGGGTTATTAGTAAAATAGGCTTTTCTGTGTGAAAGTTAATGTTCATTCCAGCCCTACCATCTTCTTCTTCTTTTCATTTTCAGTGCATGGTATCCTGCTGCAGATTCTTAAATACCCAATAAACAGCTATTTCAGATTAGGTGAGAACGCTTGTTTACTATTCATATATAGTACTCTTCAGTATAGTCTTCATTCAAAAGCTATCAGGAAGACTGCTGGGTGTGTATGTGAAAAATCTCGTTGGCAAAGATGTTCCTAGCTGTGGATAATGCTATAAAATGTGTGTTTTTTCTCTTGCTTGAAACTCTGAATTTGATATACAGGTAATGTTTTCCTTTAAGAATAGAATATAGTCCCTACAGCAAACTCCAAACTCTAGCCGTCCTTTCTGAGCACAGGCTTCTTAATCAGTGGAAAACAGAGACCCAACAGGAAGGATTAGTTTTAGAAGTTGCATTAGGCACAGGAAGTTAGCACGATGGTACCTCACTTTACGAATTTAATGAATTCCACGGGATGGTTTGTATTACAAAAAAATTGTAAAGCAAAATATGGTTTCCCATACGAATGCATTGAAAATCATTCTGAAAAAAATGTAAAGCAGAACACGGTTTCCCATAGGAATGCTTTGAAAACCAATTAAAACGTTTTGGGGGGGGATTCATAAAGTGAGGCATTATTTTCAATGGATTTTCATTCATAAAGCAAAAGTTACACTAAACAAAGCATTTGTAAAGTGAGATAACACTATATAGCCAAACTGGACAGCTTTACCAATTCTGCTAGATTATGTCCTACCTTCTGCTGAAAAAAAATCTTCTAACATAAGATCCCACTGCTCAGTGGCTAAATTAGATACAGTGGAACCTCGGTTAACAAACAGCTCAGTTAACATAAAAATCGCATAACAAAAGGAAATCCATAGAAAATAGTGGCTCAGTTTACGGAATTTTCCCCCAGAATGGATTAACGGATTAATTGGTTTTCAGTGCATTCCTATGGGGAACCAAATTCCGGTTAAAGTATTTTTGGTTTCCAATACACTAGTACCCCGGATAATGTTATGAGTGATGCAGAAGAAGATACTCTAATGTCCCTACGCTGTAAACAGCATAGATCTCCATATGGTCTTAGTCCATCTCCATATTGACTGGTAATCAGTATTAGTTGTACACGTTTTCTACAAACCAGCTAGTCTTCAAATTGGAGAAGAGTGTTTCATGATCAAATTCACCCGGCCCTGAGCCAACACATCTAACAATTCTTCAGCATTCTGGATAACTATTACTCTAGCACAGGGGTCAGCAACCTTTATAAGTTGGGGGTCGGGTCACACACCTTCAGACAGGTTGAGGGAGCCGGACTGGTGGTCCCCTTGCTGTAAACACTGCTGAAAATACATCCATGGCTTCCATAAACACATCCGTAGCCTCAATAAACACATATACTTCCAGTTCTGGTGGCAGCAGTGGTGGCAGTTGGAGCAAGAGCAGGGGCCAGATTATTTGGCACTGTGGGCTGGATTTGGCCCAAGTGCCATAGGTTGGTGACCCCTGCTCTGCATTTTTGTAACTCTCTGTTCTTCCCTCCAGGAGTTCGTTGTGATGTATTGGGGGAGGCAGTCTGCAGCTTTGCCAAAGCCTTTAAAAACACTATTCACCTTGGAGTGGAATTGGGTTGTTAGGGAAAATTTGATATGAGGTCTCATTTCTGGACAGAACTAATCTGGCCAGACTGGTTTGACCATGCTTGTGGTTTCTCGGAACTGGGCAGAGCTCTGAAATGATTTGAAGTGCTTTAGATAGCTTAAAGGCTGATGTTCTAAAGGCATAACCTACAGGCTTTACACCTCCTAAAAGCTGAAATAAAAAACCTGAATTGGAATTTTCCCACTAAAAGCCCCCAAATCTTGGCGGTTATGTCAAATGGATTAATAATGAAATTAGTAAAGGTAAGGGTAAAGTTCGCCCTTGCTCAAAAGTCAATTGTGTTCAACTCTAGGGTGTGGTGCTCATCTCTGTTTACATCCAGAGAGCCAGCACTATCTATATCTGCAGATGTTTTCATGGTCATGTGTTAGGCATAACTGGACACCAGAATGCACAGAATTTTGTTACCTTTCCCACTGAAGTAATACCTATTTATCTACTTGCAATTTCTTGCTTTCTAACTGCTAGGTTACCTACTGTATAATATTGAAATTGTCTCCTATAGAATTGGGGAAGTCATTATATTTGGTTGAGAGATAAATGTAACCAATCAGCTAAATCATAGAGAGTTTTCTCACCCAGAGAGAAGAAAGGTATAAAAGGGGGGGGGGGGGTCACAAACAATAAGAATTTGCATCATGTCATACATTTGATTGTATTATATCTGATACCTTCTACTGGCAGAATGAACTAGTTTGTCTTGGAAGCACTGCATGATTGCAGGATTTTAATTCCTTCAGGAAGGTGCTTTTGGTAATTTATTCTAAAACACATTTAAAACAGCTCATATAAATTGAAAAGAGCAGTCTTGCTTATCTTGAGAAAAAATGGTTGGCCCCACCTGCTTTTCTTATTTGGAAAGAATCCAAGTTCTAGGAGCTGAAATACTGATCCTCGAAACAAGCTTTTCAAAAGTGAAAATGAGTGATTGTTTGTCACATTAAACAGATGCAGGAAAGGCTTTACAGCGAGAGCTTTGTAAAGTAGATACTACCTAGTTGCAGCTTTGTGGGTGGAAGAGGGAGATATTTGGAGAGTTTGGAGCAGAACCAAGGGTTGGGAAACATTGGTGTAGAACAATTAAAGGTCACAGAAATACAGCCAAAAGACAGATATTATTTAAAGAGTCAAACAGGAAAAGCAAAGCAATCATACTCATACAGCAAACACAGCACTTAGTGCACTCTTTGGGCAGTTCACAAGTTAATTAGCATTTTACCCACAACATGCTGGGTACTCATTTTACCAACTTCAGAGGAATGGAAGGCTGAGTCAACCTTGAGCCCTGGTCAGGATCAAGCTCACAACCTTTGGGTTGCAGTACAGCAGTTTAACCACTGCTCCACCAGGACTCTGTTACTGAAATTTGCCAATCTGTGAGGAAATCACTTTCTCTCAGATATTGGCAGGTTCTAAGATTCCTCCCCTCAAAATTATTACTGTTGGTTCAAAACGTGTACATATACACACTGACTGAAATCCTGTCATGCAACTTTACACCAAGTAAGGCTGATGATGTCATCAACCATGGTGTGTGTGTTTTTAAATAAAAAAATTTCTGAGGTCCCTGCAAAGGTGCTGTGAGGTGGAGTCTTTAATTTCCAAAAATTACCAATGCCAGGATGGTTTTGCTGGTGGCAGTAATTTCTGGAAATTAAAGACTCTTCCTCCAATCCTAGGGTGCCACCTCATGACTTTCCTACAATGAAAAAAACCTAAGGGAGCATCAGAATCAGATTGGAAATTTTGAATTGATGTAAAGCACTGCAGCTGATGACATTATCATTTCTGCTACAGGATTACAGCCAATATAATGATACAGTTGAGTGTAAGCAACTAGAAAGCCATGATTAAAAGACCAATTTGTGGCACACCATGGTTTAGGTGAACTGAGAAGTTTTAGGTTCTAAGTGGTGACAATGGATAACTGAATAATATTATCTAATTATTAATAACAACAATGATTCCCTCCTACAAAATGAGACACATGGACATGGATAGCTTTAAAGATAAATACTGAGAGATGGAAGGTAAACTGTCACTTGTAAATTATAAAGAGCATTACTCATTAGCTCATAGCCATCCCATTGCATACCTACACCATATGTACACTTCATCCTTATGCCCCTGCCTCCATTAGATGCTACATGAGTCAGGAGAAAGTTATTAAGTACAAATATCTGTTTTCTTTAACAGAAGACCCATGCTGCTCCTGACTAAGTAGGAAAAATGACTGTCCCTGTACATGCATTGTACACATCAACCACAAAGGACATGACATGAAATGAAAAACAATCAATCTTGATTTCTCCAAATCAGCTTCTTGCATAACTGCTTCCTTGGAACTCAGTACAATGGAGAGCAAAACCTTTATGTAACTCATAAATAATCATTTTCACCATCTATTCAATGCACTCTTAGAGTCAAGCTTTGCGGTACATTGCGTCTCCTTCCGAGAAAGTTCATTGTAATACCCACATGCTGTCTTTTTATGGCATGACTGTCAGCACCAGAATTATATTGGCTAATTGTGTGGACTGGGCAAGATTTAGCTATACAGTAGAGCAGTGATGGCGAACCTTGGCACTCCAGTTGTTCTTGAAATTCAATTCCCAGAAGCCCTGATCAGCAGGAGTGCTGACTTGGGCTTCTGTGTATGTGCAGTAAACCCATTTGTGTGGATTCACAGAGACTTGAACTTCTGAGAATTGAAGTCCAAGAACACCTGGAGTGCCAAGGTTCACTATCACTGCTATAGAGTCTGAAGTAAGGAGCTGGTGGCTGGTCAGCACTCATCACAACCTAACAGCACGGTACATGGTCTGAGATCGGGGGGGGGGATATGACCCAACATCTGGAGACCCAAGTATTCTTCATCACCCTGTAAAATCTTTGGATATTTTCTTTGGCTAAATGTGCAAATGCAGACCAAATCAAGGCATTTGTGCAATTTTGGAGCAACCACAGGGTGGAGCAAAAAGCCACTGTTTACCCTACAAGGTGGAGCCATGCCAGAATGGATTCTTCTAATTTCTTTTAGTAAGTGATCCAAAACTTGAATTGAGGAAAGATAAAATGGAAACCAGCTCACAGTATTAGTACAGTGAGCCTTTGGGCCAAACAATTAGATCTATGAAAGCTCAAATAACATTTCTGTAATAGAAAAACATCATGTAAGGCATTCGATCACGCCTGTCTTGGTTGTTAAACTCCCTTCCCCCATAATTTAAATATTTTGTTTGCGAGTCTGCCTAGCATGTGGTTCAGTAATGCCCTCACACCTTTCGGGCCTGTTGGATTGCAAAACCAAGATGGCAATCTTCATTACCCGTCACTAGTTCCATCTTTCAGTGAAAACAGTTTCTGTTCCATAAGATTGCTCTTCCACTCCATATTGACTGTGGGCTGTTCCCAGCTATTTCAAGCAGATAGATGATAGGATAACAGCTGGTTTCAGTTCCAATATCCTTATAGTAAAAGACAGTGAGAATGCAAGCATATGAACAGGAGTCTAAGCAATGAATAAGTAAACACATCGAAGCAGGCATCAATATTTCGGGAGATGACACTGGTTCAAACTTCTAGTACTTCCTTATTACTTGTGCTGTTTCTTTAATAAGTTTTATGCAATATTAAGATTACACAGTTAAACAGACAAGTTTATGGAAGTGAGGTATGTAGGTATAGCCACATAGCACAGATCTGGCTTTATATAGAAATAATCTCTTTCATAACAGAATGGATGCTATTGTTTTGCTGATCAGAGCCTTATAGGCATTTCTGCAAGTTGGGTAAATTTGTTAGACAGGGGGGAAACCAGCAAAGTGCCTTATAGTAATTTAAAGACTATCAAATGTTATTTGATGTATGCTTTCTTGAATTGGCATCCACTTTACTAGATGCATAATGTTCACAGGAACATTTTTCCGTGTAACCTTAGGTAATCCAGTAATGTTTGTTTTCATTTTCGTCTCTTAGAAAGGTGCATGCATTTATTTATTTTTACTTTTCCAGTATGAAGATATAGGAAATACATAGAAAATTGAACTGGCAATCTAGAACACACCAAATTTACATTGTGTGATTGGAACTTTATACTTCAAGAAAGAATCATTTGTATAAACCAAGTAAACTGTTTGGAAGTTAGGAGTTTAAAAAAATAAGCAAACTGCTCTGAAATTCATGTCATATCTGTACAGTTTAGGTGGTGGGTAGATTGGCAAAACAATTAATATAATTCTTGTCATATTTTTTTTTCAGTTGGTGCCTATAGAGGGCTTGAAGCAAAGGATGTAGATTAAACAATCAGTGATCAGAACTATGGACAGCTCTCCAAAGCGTCAAAACTGTGGTTAGGCTGGATACAGGATTCATACTAGAAACTCTCATTCAGAGTTAATTGTATTTTATGTTCCTGCAACATTTTAACTCCAGCAATGTTATCCTGGTTGATTTATGAGTGTGCAACCAGAACTACAAAAGAAGCTTCTGTTTCCATTCAAATGGAGTGGAATGGAACTATTCATTTCATTGATTATCCCTCAGGGGCTTATTGCCCCTCTTAAACAGTTAAAAGATTCACTTCTCAATCCTTTCTAGCCCTCAAACGATTACCATGTTTTCAATTGGCCACATGCTCCGTTCATGAGACATCGTCTTCTGTCTAGTTTAGGACAGGCTTTTCTATCTAGTGTTTTCTAAATAAATGTAGTAACCTTTGTTTAAGATTAACCTTCTGATTGACTGATTTCTCCAGATGAGAGAATGATAAGGTGAGTTTGAAAGCTCTCAAGAATCCCCTTGCTGTTCACTCTGCTAACTAAAAGATTTCCTACCAGAAATTCTCACAAACTTAACAGTCTGAATCAAAATTTACAATACTAATGAAGTCCCCAGTATCTCATGATTCAATTCTTCCTGTCTCCCTGTCTGCATCCCTCTTTAATACAACCAGAGAAACCTTGCATTACAATCATTTGTCTACCAGGGAGATGATACTTCACCTTAACAATTGACTGGTCTGCCTAAAATCGGGAGGAGGAGGGATGGAATCTATATTTACTTGGGGTTTTCGTTTCCAAAACTGCAAAGCACACTTGTATTCTTTCCAGGCACTTATGCTTTCTTAAAAACAGAACAATGAATGCTGTGGATGGGTGTTTCTATAGGTAAATGCTAGACCAATGGCTTATATAACTTAAGCCATTCCAGGGAAATGCAAAGTTTGTAGTTGGGAGAAAATGGTTTTATAACCATATATTTCAGAATCATAAGGAGGAGTGCTTTTGAGATGCAGGATATGTTTTACCTCTAGCTCTGGCTTCATTAGGAGAGTTGTTCAATCACTAGTGTGGAACAGAATTTTTGGGTCAACTGAAATTTGAAACTACAACTCTCACAATTCTTTACCATTATCCATGCTGACTGAGGCTTCTGGGAATTTAAGTTTAAAATATCTGGAAGTTAAAAAGCTCCTTGGTGCAGCTTCACCAAGTCATGAACAACAATACCCACATGCTTGGATGGATCTCATTTGGTAATTATAATTAGACTGTATTCTAATATTCTGGAGTATGCTTAAATGAAGCTGAGATGCCCTGTGTGGAACTTGAATGGAGATAGATGGAGAAAGTCTTGTTGAAGTTGCCAGAATTTCAGGTGAGAGGCCATAAGGCCCTGAGAAGGACATAAATAATTCCTATTGACTCAGAGACTGAGGCCTCACTGTTGTTGATTGATTTTACCAGAGAAGATGGTGACAGGATCACATCTTTGGAGAATTTCTCCAAGAGACCCACATGTTTCTGCTGTCAGAGTACATAGCATTCTCAGACTAAGAAAGGATGGGGTTCCAGGTCGTAGGACCAGAAACTACATGAAATGATGGGACCATGTGTTGAACACTCCTCTGATTTACTTGCTTTTCTATATGCCACCTTTCTCCTCATACGGGAACCAAGGCAGCTCACAACAATTAAAGTAATACAATAATCACAAGTTAAAATACCTATTTGAACCAATAAATTATTCCACACACTTTTTATAACAATCTCCAGATTGGAGGAGGTGGTTGCACCAGTCTTGTTGCCCTTTTGGAATGGAGTGCCACTAGCACAAAATCTGATAAGGGCAACATCACAATACCTGAGACTTTGAACGAATAAAGGTAAAGGTTGCACTTGCTTGAAAGCCATTTGTATCTGACTTTAGGGTTTAGTGCTCATCTCTGTGTATAACCAAAAAGCCAGTGCTGTCTGTGTCTGCAGACATTTCCATGGACATGTGGCAGGCATTGCCAGACACCAGAGTGCACAGAATACAGTTACCTTTTCTGCTGAAGCTGCACCTATTTATCTACTTGCAATTCCCTGCTTTCAAACTGCTAGGTAGGCAGGAGCTGGGACAGAGACAGGAATTCACTCCATCATGCAGCACTCGGGTCCTGAATGGCTGACCTGCCAACCTATCAGTCATCAATTTCAGTGTATTACCCACTAAGCCACTGCTGGTCCCACCTCTAAATGCAACCTGGAGCCTTTTGGCAGCATAATGCCTGATTCCAGGACTGAGTCATAATGAATCCAATTGAGTGGGCAAACACTTCTCAGCAAAATACCTAATTCTAAGTAATATTATTATTATTATTTATTGCATTTGCTACCCCGCCCCAATCGGGAGAACCCGACTCTGAGCGGCTTACATCAAGGTTAAAACATAGAATAATCTATATTAATAAAAAATCATCAAAAGTTAAAACAATATACAAGCTGCACATAAATTATAAATTCAGACCCAAGGGTGGCAATCCATTAAATAAGCCACCTAGCATGAGAACCCACGTTCCCGGGTCCCCAAACTTGTCCTGCCAGCCAGGTTTTTAAGCCCTTCCGGAAGGGCAGGAGCTCTGTCTGAAGGCGCAGCTCAGTGGGCAGGAGGTTCCAGAGGGTCGGGGCAGACACGGAGAAGGCTCTTCTCCTGGTACAGGCGAGGTGTGCCTCTCTCACCGAAGGAATAACAAGGGAGCCCTGGTGGGATGGACAGATGTTCTTGGGGTGACGCGGTCTCTTAGGTATGCTAATAATAGCAATTATAGCAAGAACACATATATACCACCCCATAGTGTTTGGTGCACTCTTTGGGTGGCCCACAAGGTGATTAGCATTTTGCTCCCAACATGCTGGGTACTCATTGAGCCTCACCAGGATTGAATAGTTTTGGCTGCAGTATAGCAGATTTATGACTGCACCACCAGGGCTCATTCTTACAATGTTATACTCTTTCCAAACCCATTCAAAGTGCTGCGTCAATTAGCCACCTCTTTCCCTGCATTTAAATGTGTAGCTTATTTCTTTAGATAGCCCTTTGTTTTCTTCTCTTACATGAGAGAATATACCTTAGATAGCTTTTCAGTGCTGTTTGTTATTTTTATGCTCTTATTTTGTCTCCTTGCTAATCTAATCTTTCCAGCCTCATCTCTTCCAAGACTCAGTTAATGTTCCTAATCATTTTCATTGTCTGTGACATTCCATTTCTGAGCTCTGGTTAGTTTTGGGAAGAAGAAGATAGGAAGGCTAGGTCACTTGGCCCTGAAAACCCTATTCCCAGTAAAGGTGCAGCTGCGATTTATATGACAGTACACCATTTACCATATTGCTTTTGCTTTTCTTCTCCAAGATTTGGTTTGACTCAATTTTCGCTATTGGAATGGAAATTTTTATTATGCAGTCCCCCTGTGACTTCCAGGGTAGATTTCCTTTTCCCACCTCAACCCAAACATACTCACATGGAGGTAGGAAACATGCAGACAATACACAATTATTTAGCTTAGCACAAGCTAGTGGAAGGTGGAAGGAATTCCAGTAGGCCCTAAGAAAGTTAGGCAATTGGACAGCACAATGGCAAATTTAATTCACTGTTGGCGGATGAACCGTAATGTGCATCCAACGACATTTGAATTATTCATCCACATTATAACTCAGCCCTGTTCCTACAGCAATCCACTTCCTTATCTCCCTTTCCAATATTCTCAGGTCTTGTAACATTAGTGCATATGAAGCAATAGCCCTTTTGCTATTGCTTAGCAACAACTCGTTGCCAGGCCTCAGGCTGTTGTTTCCCTTTAGTTATAATTGAACAGGAAAATGAAGGCAGAGCGTGCTTTATTTCAAGAAGCCATTTTGAGTTCTTGGGGAAAATCTGTTTGGTGTGGGTGGGCTTGTAAGGAATAGAAATGGATCCACATTGGTTTTGAAAGTCAAGGAAGGAGCCCCATGGGTTTCACCCAGCCTTTGCAGAGGATAACATTTATTTTCCCTTGAGAATGGCCCTGCCAGTTCTACAAACCCTATCAAAGCAGTAGCCACTCTCCCCATAACACGGCCGGAGTCTTCACTAGTTCCCATAACAGGGAAGGTATGGGTGCATTCCTTGGACATGAGAACAGGGGGTGGGTACAACATCTGAGCAGGAGGTCCCTTAATTTCCATACTGTGCACCTGATTGGTTCTGACCTGTGATGGATGGCCAGTCCAGCATCATGGGATATGAGGTGAAGGGCAAGGATATAAATTACTGAGACATGTCTTGCTAGAGAGTTCTTTTTGGGTTCTGGAGTCTGCCTCAAATTTAGTAATCATGTAGTCTTTTAATCTAAACAGGGAAGCCCTTAGGGCTTCCACACTTAGAAAGGTTTTCATTGTTTTAATGTTCTTTCTGAACTGAAGAGGCTTCATTTGCCTAGAATTATTTTTGCTTCCTGAAATTTTGAATTGTAACTTTCTTCTGCTCAAATATAACATCATTTTCAATGAAGTGGCTGGAGTGCATTTTTCCTTTTCCACGACCTTTTTAATGGCCTGACTCAGGTCACGATCTGTAGAAAGGCAAGCTAAATCTTGGGTTGTTTTGCCACAGGTTGTCAATTCAGGTGCATTCCCACTAACTTGTAGGCCACGATGCTACTCATGAGTAAGGGGAATGTTACAGGGCTATGAACTCTAACACAAAGAAACTCCAACGAACAATCAATGTTGTTATTTTTTTTAAAAAAAAATTGCCACCATGGCTGGTACAAAATACATTAAAAATGATAATATTCTTTGGTCTGATGATGATACCACTTTGAAATATTGATGAAAAGCAATCTCAATAAATATCATGCTACTAGTAAGTCAAGCTATCTCTTCAAGACAAGGCTGTACAGAGTTTGTTGATGCCACTATCATCACAAGATTTCTCAGCCCACATATGAAAATGATCCATTAAGCATTTTTTCTCATTGAGGTTTCCACAATGTATGCAAAATATCTCTACCCAAAAACACACAGCAAGCACATAAGGACTGATTGATTTATGAACATGATATAAGCAACCCAGTCAATGCCTCTAGTTTTTTTTTAATTTATGCAAAAACAAAAGGAGAATGCTATAACTGTGTTGTGCAATTTGCAGTTCAGGTTTTTTAAAAAACCTTTCTTGCAAATGGATTTTTTTTCCTGAAGACCTAGATGAACTATTTTGTTATCTTTCAGGAGAAGAAGAAAAATATCAGACAAAAAACAAATGAAAAGTACAAACAAAGAAAGTAAAGACAAAAAAAAATATGGAACCTTAAAGACTAAGTGCTATATTTTAATGTGAGCTTTCATGGATCAAGTCTACTTTCTCAGACAACTTCAGAAATCTCATATTAAAATATAGCACTTAGTCTTTAAGATGCCACAATGTTTTGGCTTTTGTCATTGTTGCTGTTGTTGCTTTTACTATACTTTTCTTTTTTCTTGTCTGGTATGCAGGTACAAATTAACATGGCTACCACTTCAAAAATGAAGGGGAAGAAATAGTTTCTCATTCCCACAAAAGGCAAGCAAGGATTTCCATGACACAAATGTCTTAGAAGGAAGAATGATAATATTAAAAGCTTATTTATTTAGAACATTTATTCCATTACATGCAACATGATCTCAGGATGAAGCATAGCATCAGAACAATATAAAAATAATTCAGTATTTGAAAACAATTTTTAAAATATTGAAAGCAATACACTTACATTAAAACCAATAACAATATGGAAGTCTGCACTGCTTAATCCTCAAAGGCCTTGGTGAATAATCATGTTTTAACTTGATTATACCAAGCTATCGAATGATTCTTCCTATTTACTGTACATTGTTCAGTATTTTTGAACCAAAGATTAACCTGCATGTCAGCATTAACTTGATTTAATAGAATTATTTTTATATAGGTCTGGAGACAGACCAGGGGCTTCCATGAATGCAGATGTGTCCCTAATTCAGGGAAGTTCTTCTCATGTCTCATGATCATTGTTCACTATTACTGCAAAACCACAATTTTTTCATGATGGTCAGCAGAGAATATTAATGCCCCTCTTGAATCTATGCTTAGAGACTTATCTACCATCAACATAATGTTGTATCTGTACATGAGATGATTGACTGCAAGTGAATGGCTTGTGTGCCTGTGGTAAAGACAATTAAGCATTGCCAGGGGAGGAGATTCTAAAAGCAGCCAGACTAGAAATCTGCTAATCTAAATCCATTAAAGAGCCTTTGTGGCTGCAAAAGTTATTTTAAGCAGTTTTTCCCAAAAGCAATCAGCTATCTGCTAAACTCAAGAATAGTATACTAGACATTGTCTTGCAGAAAGCTGGTACTCATTAAATAAGACATTGAAAGGTCCAGGATGAAAAGCTGATCGTGAAACCTGTTAGGTGGTTTTATTCATATTTTTAACACAATAAATACCTTTTTAAAATAGCAATCTGGTTTTTTCCTCCCCCCCTCCTTTGAGACTGCAAAGAATAAGTTGATGGTAGATAAGGTCAAGAGGTCAAATGTCAATTGAACAACTAACAACATGAAGATCCCATAATCACAGTTTTGAAAATGATGAATGACACATCTACCCAGACATCTCAAGTGCATGGTGTGTGCATTCATAGGGATAGTAGGTGTGGTGGAGGGTGAGGTCATAGTAGGCAAGAGAGTAAGATCTGGGCAAAGTATTGTAGAGTGTGTTACAAGCAGGATGTAAGCTAAACAGAGAGTATAACAGATACACTAGTACCTCAGATAACATTAAGACTTGGTTCCACAATTCTTAATGTTATCCAGTTTTTAATGTTGTGCAATGCATTGAACACACAACGCATTGTTCCATTTCCAAAGATGAAAGGGAACAGGGGGTGATCTGCCTGCCTCTTTGGAAAGGACAGTGGGGATTCCATGCATGGCACACATACCAGTTCAACCCTCAACCCAAGTGGTGATTGCAGCGGAGATCTCTGCCCCAAAGCCCTGCAGACTTTGGGACAGAGATCAACATTGGGGAAATTGTGCAATGAAAATATTTGCCTCAAATTCCCCAACGTTATCCGATTTTAGTGTTATCTGAGCTAGACGTTATCTGAGCTACCAGTGTATACCAATGCAACCACAGGTTTCTAAATGTCCATGGCAAAGTACTCCCCCCCCCCAAGTCCTTCCTGGAGATACCAAGCATTGGACCTGTGACTTTCTTTATCAAAAGTGTATTCTCTGCAACTGACCTCTCCCATGTGTATCACTCAAGTATTTGCACTAATCAAACACTCAGTGAACAAAAGGCTCTTTGCTGCTAAATGGCACCCACTCAACAGGCAAGTTGTGTAGTACATTTGGGTCAGCCAAGTTAAATGTCACTCGAGGCAAAAGAAATTCCTATCATTATCTCTTCTCATTTGTGGCAAGAATCATATAATAATCGTTATTAATATTTGTTTGTTCTTTACTAGCAACCACAATTAGCTGCCTGAAGCAAATTACTATCTATTCCATTTGAGAGCCTATATCTGCTCTGGACAAAGGGTGAGACAGGGAAGCACTCAGAATGGATTTTATATTAATAAGCAGCATCACAAAGAATAGCCTAGACATGGTATTACTTTCAGGACCATGGAGAGCAATTTTTCAATTAAAGCCCTGATACAAGAGAGTTGGATACAACTGGCTTTCGAGCAAGATTGACCTTTGCCTTTACCTTTAAATTATTGAATGGCCATAGTGGCTTAATAATTAAGATGCTTAGCTTGATGAGTGTGAGCAGGTATAGGAACTACCGTATTGCTTGACTCCATTGTAAGAAATTTTCAAGGGTCTCTGTGTGCAGCATAACTAGGTTTGGACTGGGTGGGTGTGACAGCCTGTGGAAGGTGATCTTTTAGCCCACAAACTTGCATCCAGCAAGAGCCATGGTGGCTTATTTGTTAATATGGTTGATGACCAGAAGGTGGACATGTCAGTAGTTTGAGACCTGAGTACTGCATGATGGAGTGAGCACTCATGATATACTACCATAAGTGCACTGTGAGGTTCCCAGCAGTGCAAAGAGTTACAACCAAATTTAATTTTGACTTCATTAGTGTGATCATGGTACACAGCAAGATTATTTATGATGTAGTGTATTATGTTAAACATAAATAAAGGGGTAATGTGAAAGCAGGAGATAGAGGAAAGCACTCATGTCATGAAGAACAATTTTGACCAGAATTATGCAATATATGATTTATTTACACTTCACTATTAAAAAATTGTCGGCTCCACTTTGGCATGTCTGACTTTAATTCGACCTATTTACTTTGTATAATTAAACTTTGAAAAAGCAATGGCCGATGTCAACATGGAAGCCAATCAATTGTCAGATTAGTACATTTTAGAAGGTTTTTCTCATAGAAAGGGGTGGGTGGGTGGGTCCTTCTTTCATGGAATATGGGGATTGTAGTCAACACGGCAGACTGTGGTGGCTTAGTGGTTAAGATTCTGAACTTGATGACTGGAAGGTCAGCAGGTCAGCAGTTCAAGACCTGAGTGCTGTATGATGGAATTAGCTCTTGTCTTTGTACCAGCTCCTGCCAACCTAACAGTTCATAAGCAAGAAATTGCAAGTAGATAAATAGGGACCACTTTGGTAGGAAGGTAAACAGTATTCTGTGTACCCTGGTGTCTAGCCATGCCTGCCACATGTCCATGAAAACATCTGCAGATGCAGACAGTACTGGCTCTTTGGCTATAAACAAAGATGAACACAGATCCCATATTTCCCCAGGTAGCTATGCTGGAGGGCCTGGGGAATTCTGGGCATCCTTATCCAATTTCAAAAATCACTCATCTCTACAGCAGAGAAACTCGCACTCCAACAAGCAACTGAGAATGGATTCTGCTGCAGCTAAAACAGTCTTTCAAATAGCCTTTGATGGTTCGCCAGGGCAAGTGTGATAACAAGTAGCCTACGGCTTTCCACCCTGTTCAGTGACAGTTGTGTCAACATTTAAATAAAGGAGTGAATCGTGATTCAGAACTGATGGATGGAGAAGTCACAGTTCTGAATTGACTAAAGCTACAAACAACTTCCTATGGTTTTTCTTTTCTTTTCTGCAGATCGAAGACCTTGAACAAGAAAATTGCATGCACAGTGTCCTAGGCAGTGAGGCTAAGAATAGTGCCAAACAAATACTCGGAACAACACATAATTCAAACTTGCTCATGGGATGTGTTGCTTAAGCTGATTTGCATATTAATTCTGGAAAGAAAACATCAGCTCTTTCCTTGGGGCGAATATACACAGCTGTATTCCTCAGCGTTTACTCACTCCTGCCAGTCATAACAAAATCTCTTACTTTCACAACACACATGCACTTCAGTTTCTTTGCAATGTGTAGACAGGTGGGATGACCCTGCGGCTGGTCTTGAGCATTTTTCCTTTGATTATTCAAATATTCAGCAATATTCTACTTCTCTTCCCAGGTGTTTAAATGTGCTTATAAGATGCTATTTGCTTTATTCGTACAACAGCCCTATGAGAGAGGAATGGTGGAGTGGACATCTTGCGAGTTGGAAGGAGATATGAGCTTTGGGTCTCCCCAGTGTCAACCCAACAATTTGACAATTATGCAACAGGTATGCATGGATTTATTTTTGGTGTGTGTGCGGGGGGGGGGACCACATATACTGGCAGAAATACTGTTGTGCAGCTCCATGTATGTAATAGCATCAGCAGTACTGACAAAACATCACTGATGAAAAGTTTCCTTTTGTGATTTCAGATTTGCAAACACTGCTGATGTCATTCCTATTCCACACATGCAGCTGCATTACAGAAGTTCAGCCGCTATCATCACTTCTAAAACACCCCCATTTCTTTCTTTTAGTTTCCTCCTGAGAAGAAAATGTTTGCAAGAGAGAAATGACACATTTTGATACAGCACTAATTCCTTTCACCAACACAATAAGGTGGGAAAATAGGAAGTTGTCAAAAACAGGAAATCAGCAGAAACTCAAGATTCTGCTTCAGATATGAAGCTGCTTGTTTATTGAAGGAGGTGTTGCTGTGGAAACAGACAGCAGTTTTTAGTTTAGCTTAGAAAAGTTACTTTTTAGACTAGAATTCTGGCCACTGGCTCTGCCAGCTAGAGAAGTCTGAGAGATGTGCAACTAGGACCGCTCTTTCTTTTCCTCACATCACAAAATGGGTTGATTTTTTTGACGTGCTCATTTATGCAGAGGCGCTATTATTGTAGTTGTGAAATTGGATTCAGGAAACACTCTGAAATAGGGGAAAGTGACAATTTCATTGCAGCTAATTTTTGATCAGAATTACATTCATGAATGCCTTATACTTGGAATAGAAAAAAAGAACTTACAATTGAGGGGGGAAGTTCCAGTGGGAGAAACTAAAATTCAAATTAGCCCATCCAGGGTCAGGACTCAAGTATGTAACTCTTACAGGTCTATCTTTAGACCCCTTCACAACTAGGCATTTTGGTGCTGATTCAGGAATGTCACCTCTCTTTCTTGAAAGGCTCTTCATCCTCTTTAATGGTTGCATCACAGTGAGATCTTCTTTCACGTCCCAATCAAACTCTGGACTATCAAAATGAAGACACTTTCTTGGCTTTGTCATTGGCCAAAATTAAGTCCTCATCGGTGCATGTTTCTGGCAGTAACCAGCAGACCAGTAAATGAGTTGGATTCTGTATCTCTCCATATTAACACTACATGTTGTTGTCCACCAGCAGCCCCTACTTAAGCATGTTGGTCCTGCATTTAGGGACTCTGACCCTCAGCCTATTCAGGGCCCTCCAAGTGGGATAGCAGAAGTCGAGTTCCTCAACTATATTTATTTATTTATTTATTTTTATTTATTTCCTTCGACTTATTATCCCGCCCAATCGGGTCAAAAACCCATTCTCCTTTAATGTTATTCCTTGTCCAGTGAGTGCCTTCCTCCATCTTCTAATTTGTTTTTGCTCTTGTGTACCCTCAAGAATGTTTGTTCTTGCCATAAAGCTCTTCTTGGATCTGAGCCAGCAGACTTGAAGTTCATATCTGTTCAGAGGGTGTCAAGGGTCATTCTCTTCCTTAGTTCTCTCAGCATCTGCTACTACTTCACTTCTTATCTTATGTGGAGTGATACCAACTAGAGGGTATATTATCTCTACTGGTGTAGATTTGAGGCATCTTGTCACTATACTCATGGCTTCATTAACAGCGATGTCAATTTGTTTTGTGTGTGTGGATGTGCGCCATACAGGAAAAGTGAGATACAACATAGTCTTCTTCATAACAGGAACTACCATGCCTATTGCTTTGGCCAGTGCAGATGGGGGAGAATTTTGTTCCAGTTCATTTTGGGAAAAGTGTATCAAAAGCTGCAACTTCTGTTTCATATTCAGAATACAAAGAATTTGAGTTTTTGTTTGTTTATTTTGCTTTTCCTTTTTAAAAGATCACCAGTCCGAATATAGATGAAATGAAACTGACAGTTTTGCCTCTTCCTGCGCAGCCATCTTAAGTGAGCAATGCTTGATTCCAGCAGGTATTGCTGTGAAAACAATTCCTTGTTTTGTTTATTTAAGAGATGAGGAGTTTCCTCCTACAAAGATAATCCCCCTGCAATTAAAACAAAAATCAGCACATTGCCATAACAGAGACGGGCATCTGGCGTAATGCACGTTCCCCACGGGGAGACCAAATATAAATTCACAGATGCACACAGGGGAGAAAGATAAGGGAAAATGGAAATTATAAGGTAACGTTTATGATTTATGAGGAATTCTTCATTTTACTGCTAATCATAATGGACTCCTGCTGGTTATAACCTTATTGTAATCAAAGGGGTCTATTCGTTTCTCATACAGTTATGCGTACATAACACTTATCAGCTGCACTGCGAGCTATGCTCTTGCTGTGAGGGGCAGAGAGGTCCCATACAATTAAATAATTTGTCATAGCTGCAATATAATGATTATAGCATTATAATTATAGGTAAATATGTGCAGTTTAATTTAAAATAAAAATCACAGCAGTGGCCCAATGGCTTCATCCTAGAAGGAAAAAGGCATAGCACTGTCAAGAGGGTTACCATTCATACCAGAGTGTGAGCGGGTATAGGAACTATTGTATTGTAAGAAATTTCCAAGGATCTCTGTGTGCAGCATAACTAGGTGTGGACTGAGTGAGGTATGGACAACAGAGTGAGCATCCATCATCTGCTCCAGGTCCTGCCAACCTAGAGTTTGAAAGAAAGAAATTGTAAGTAGATAAACAGGTGCCATTTCATCAGGAAAGGTTAAAGTGTTCTGTGTGCTCCAGCATCCTGCTACATGGCAATGGAAATGTCTGAAGACACAACAGCACTGGCTCTTTGGCTGTAAATGGAGATGAGCAACTATCCCCCTAGAGTCGGAGATAATGTGCATTCAAGCAAGGGAGACCTTTACCTTTACTTGCATCCAGAAAGCAGTTGCATAATGAATTGATACACTGGCCCTCTCACTTCAAAATAGGATCATAGATAGGTACTTTATTCCATCTGTCCCAGTACTGGCTGTGGCTCTCAGAGGTTCTTTCCTAGCCCTTTTGGGACCCTGGTGGTTTTCTGGCCAAGTAAGGTTGTCCTTGCTCGAAAGCCAGTCATATCTGACTCTAGGGTTCGGTGCTCATCTCTGTTTATAGCCAAAGAGCCAGCACTGTCTGTGTCTGCTGATGTTTCCATGGACATGTGGTAGGTATGACTAGATGTCGGAGTGCACGGAATGCTGTTTACCTTCCCACTGAAGTGCTACCTATTCATCTACTTACAATGTCTTGCTTTTGAACTGCTAGGTTGGCAGGAGCTGTGACAGAGATGGGCAGTACTCGGGTATTGAACCTTGACCTTCTTGTCTTAAAGTTCAGCATCTTAACCACTAAGCTACCACTGTCCAGGTAGCCACCATCATTTATTGATAATGAAATGAAATGAAATGAAATTAATAAATAAGTACTAATGGGACTGACCTCACTTAGCTTCCAAAATCATAAGAGATTGGTTCCCCACCTCTCCCCAGTCTGCCTCTCCATGCTTAGGTCCAAGTAGCTCCCTTAGTTTCCTGACCTCTGTCTAGGCAGCAATTTCCCTGGCTTGGTATTCAATCCCTTCTTCTTTGCTACTTGACCTTGATATCCTAGCCTTCTATGCTCTCCTTCATATTTCTGCAGCTTTCACTTGCTTGTCTCTGCTTTTCCTGCTTCTTGGCTTTCTGAATGGTCTACTTGGCTGCAACCCTAGTTATTCCTGACCTTGCCCTGTTTCTCATTCTGGATCATTTCTTTGATTGGACTGCTTCCCTGGATTTTGACTCTGGTTTCCCATGGCTTGTGCTGCCATCTGTTCCTGCTGAACTCTTCTTTTGTGGCTCACCAGAATCCTCTGGTTGGCCAACCTGCTTTGCTCACTGAAGATTTGATTTGGTTTAAGAACATGAAAAACTGCTTTTCATGTTGATCCATATAGTATAGCCCAATGCTGCCTACTCTTGCTGGCAGAGGCTCTGAAAGGACACAGGCAGAAATATTTCCCAACTTGATACAATCAGTCTTTTTAACTGGGGATGCTAAAGATGAGAGCTTGGATATGTATGAACTCTAAACACCACTAGATTTTCTCTCTCAATTTTAAAGGTTCCAATATTACAGAGGTCTTTATACTCATCTCTGTTCTACTCCACAATGTTAGGTTTTATGGCTTCTTGTCTTCTTCTTGCTCTGTGATTTAAATTGGTTACAAAGAAACCTTGAAATAATTTTCTATCTCCATTTTCCGCATGGCTATGATCCTTAGTCTGAGGTGGCATTCTTTCAAAATCCATAGCAAATGACTAATAAAAGTCTATTCTTTCTGAAGATACTTATCTGTCCATCTTTTTATCTAGCTGTTCTGGTCCTCCCTTTTCATTTCAGTAAATGTGGCTAGGAGGATCAGTCTTATAGAGATGTAAATCTCTTTTCAATGAGACAAAGTATAATTTAAAAGAATATGATGCAATTCTGCTGTTGAATCTGGATTTAGGTAGCATAGATATGCAAAGAAGGCTGGTAGAATAAGAAAAAACTAATAACCTTTTCTGAATTCTGTGGAGGAAGAATGGGATACATATATAAGCCAGTATGTTTTGAAGTGGTAGCTATGTTAGCCTGTTCAGGCATATCAGATAAGAAAGAACACCATTTTAAAAAAATGCTGGTATATTTTAACATGAGCCTTCTTGGATCAAGTCCACTTCATCACACAACTGAAGAATAAAATATAGCAGCTAGTCTTCAAGGTACCACAATGTTTTATCTTCTTTTTTTAAAAAATGTTTTTATTTTGTCAGATGTACGTAAGCCAGTATCCTTTTTCTTCTTCTTTCTTGACTGCCAAAATGAAGCCACTTTCTTCACTTTGTCATTGCCCAAACCCAAGTCTTCATTGGTGCATGTCTCTGGCAGCATTTGGAAAATCCGTAAATGAACCTGACTCTGGGTCTCTCCCTATTCACACCGTGAGTATCCTTTTAAGAACACCTTTTATTGTTTGATAGATCGTGCAATCAGCTGTATGACTGATCCTACAATCAGAACAAAACTAGGCATGTAAACAGCATACCAGAACTATAGGAATGTTTACACAATCACATATATGACTGAATTACTTTACAGGACACTGGCCCGAAAAAATAAGATTCCTGAGTTATATCAGCTTTAATCGTGCTTAAATTTTGAATGGACTCCTTGGACTCAATGGAACTTGCTAGTTACAAACAACTAATTTTCATGACTCAAGTGGCTAAGATGCTGACTGGGAGGCAGAAGGTCAGCAGTTCGATTCCCGAGTACTGCAGGATGGAATGAGCTCCCGTCTTTGTTCCAGCTCCTGCCCATGTAGCAGTTCGAAAGCAAGAAATTGCAAGCAGATAAATAGGGGCCACTTCAGTAACAGCATTCCATGTGCTCGGTGTCTTGTCATGCCTGCCACATGACCATGGAAACGTCTGCAGAAGCAGACAGTGCTGGCCCTTTGGCTTTGAAACAGAGATGAGCACTGAACCCTAAAGCCAGATACGACTGGCTTTCGAGCAAGGGAAACCTTTACCTTTACCTTCTTTAAAAATAACCAGGCTGTGCTGTCAGGTACTGAGGCAGCTCCAGTATTCACAGGATGCGTTCCCCATTGGTAGACTGACACTCACAGGATTGGATCCCCTTCCCCCATCCTCACCCTGATACAGCTGCTAAGCACCACCTGAGAGTCATGGGAAAGGTTCTGGACCATCATAAACTCCACCTAGAGATCCTGGGTGACTTAGCTATGTTAGAACCACTTCAGCAATCAAGGTTCCTGGGCTTATTTATTTTATTTATTTGTCATACTTGCTTGCTCTTTCATGATTCTTGAATTGCTTGCCTTGTTCCTGGTGCCTGAAGACCTCTTGCCTAGCTCCTGGTTCCTGTTTTAGAAGATCTTCTGCTTGCCCTTTTCTAGTTTTTGTGGGCTGTTATTGTGCCTCACCTAGATCCTTGCTCCTTGAACCTCATCCTTCATTTCATTTCATTCATTTCATTTATTCGATTTATATACCGCCCTATAAGTAAAACTGACTCAGGGCAGTTAACAGAACAAATATATAATGACAAGTTACACACAATCATAATAAGCATCACCAATCATCACAATTTCAACAAACAAAATGTACAATAAATACCCAATAATACAGTCAAAATGAAACATCACAAATTGTGAATTACAAAGTATCACATCAATCCAGAACAAAGCCATTTCAAAGACAATACATATTTCAAAAAACAATACATGTTTCAGAATAATACACAGTTCAAAGCAAAACACACTTCCCTCCAGGCTACCTAGTTCAGGGGGAGGTGGAGAGCGTTGGCGGCAACTGAGTCAGTGTTTTATGCCTGGCCACGGCTCTGCCATGCAGGTGTTTTGCGGTTTCTTGAAGCCGGGGGGCCTGTCAAGTGAGGGAGTCCATTGGCGGTAGCGGCGGCGGCTGGGTCGGTGTTTTATACCTGACCCCAGCTATGCCACACAGGTGCTCTGTGGTTTCTCAAAACCAGGGGGCCAATCAGGTGAGAGAGTCCTGTCAGGGGTGGGGTCCCTGGTGCAGGTGGAGAGAGTCCTTGGACCTGTTGATGTGGTGGCCTCTCTGCCAGCTACAGATGGTTCCCAGGCGGCAGAGGTGGTGAGAACGTCCTGCCGCTATGGCAGTTTTTGAAGCCCCAGCCAGGGTTGAGGTCCTGGATGCAGGTGGAGATGTTGGGGCCACCTGGTGCTGTCCATGGCTTTAACCTGGTCCAAGGAGGATGGGGCCCAAGGCCAGCTGAGTGGCAATGTTGGGGCCACCTGGCATGGTCCGCGGCTTTAACCTTGTCCTGGTAGGGTGGGCACTGGTGAGCTCCAAAAAATATTACTACCACACTGTGGGCGCGGTATGGTGGGTGTGGCCAGGGGAAAGCCCTGCATTGCATGCAAATTAGGACTACTTTATTTCAAAACTTGGGTGGGTGAGGCCAGCCAGAATTTCTGCTACCAGTTCTGGAGAACTTGTGCGAACCTGCTGATGCCCACCACTGAGGGTGGGGCCTGCGGCCAGCTGAGCGGTGATGTTGGGGCTGCCTGGTGCAGTCCATGGCTTTAACCTGGTCCCAAGAGGGTGGGGCCTGAGGCCTTGTCCTGCTCCAGATCCTGAAGGCACTCTGCCTCATCTGGTCTCTTGGGCATCTGATTTCTAGCTTGCTTGGACTACACCGTGTGAACCAGAATAGCCCTGTATCCCTGTCTTGGACTTGATTTTGGACTTGGACTCTAAACTGAGATGCAGTTACTGTTTGGCATGTTACTTGCTTGACTGGGTCCGGGTGCTTGTGTTACTTGGCACCTGCCCACTTCCTAGACTCTTACATGGACCCAACTTTATATTACATAATTCATTTTAGTGGATCAACACACTATCAAGAGTCATTCATATTCACAATATATTGTTTATTCTTTACTTGCTGTTAGAGGTGACAAAATCAAAAAGGGATATACTTGGTTGGGCTTGCTACTGTTTGCCCAGTTGAAAGTGCCACTGCAGGAGATGATCAGAGAATCCTGAGTTATTGCACACAATCCCAGTAGTGGTGCTCACAAATATCACTGTTAGCTGAGTCAGATTAAGAATTGTGTTGAGCATGAGGCTCTATCTTCAGTGGCAGAGCAATAGATTGTTGATAGATTACAGAGAAGTGTTATGACAAAGGGTTGCTGTTATGAGGATCTACAGACTCACCAGCTAAAACATTTCTTATTCCTTAACCACCATTTGCCAAATGGCCAAAGACTTCAGGGGAAAAAAATTCCATGGAAAAGGGGGAATGAGGGGGGGGGGATAACATACATTAGCTTAGTTATTTCAGAACCTTGGACAGCAGACTCCATAGTTGTTAACTAGGAGGTACTATATAGGTGTCAGTGTAACTACAGATAAAAGTTTTCTGTGTTGTGAACTCTGGAGAAAGATGTACTCTATGAGTTCGTCATATAGCTAGCACAGGATCATCCATCTTATTCCTGCACCTCCTTGGTGCAAATGAGCAATGTAGAAATATGGTCACACTATCAAGCTTGTTGAAAACACACTAATGCATGCAAGCCCTGAGAAAATATCTCCTTTCAATCACCTCTGAATATCACCAAGCCTTTCCTGCTGATTATGGTATCAACAGATCAGCCATTAATGATATGTTGAAGAAAAAAGGAAAGGTAATCTAATGCTGTTCACATTTACAAATATTTCCTTGGGCGAAGAGGTGATTCACATGGGTTATTGGCTTTCCATACCTCTTGTAAGCTATGCTTTCTCTATGGCCTACCAGATCCTCTTTCTCATCACATCCTTGGTCATCTTCATATGCAATACCATGTCAGAATATTTATCAAAGGGAACTTGCTGAGAGACAATGTCCATGGAAGCTTTGTCATTACTCAATTCCAGAGTGATTCTAAAATCAGTTCCTTGCTTTTCCTTCTCTACAACAGCTGGTACATGGAAGACTTCCCAGGGGTGGGCATTAAATGTAAGAGATTCAGCAACTCTGTAATTCTCAAAATCAGCACAAAGAGGGGCATCTCAAGGGTTTTCATCCTTTTGACCGAAATAGCAGGTGGTTGTTTAAGCTGCTGTGATACAACATGTGTTCTGTAGTTGAGATGTGCTGATACCAGCAGGTAATCATTCTAATATATGTTAAGGAGAGGGACAAAACATTATTAAAAGGGAGGGTGGGAGACTGTTTTGTCTTCTCTTAGTTCAGCAGCTCATCTGGCTACTTCTCTCTAACCCTCTACCTTTATTTTAGTCCTTCTTTCTGAAGCCACGTCATACAGGCTATTCATGAAAATGTGACATTCTGAACCCTCTGATTCATCCATCCTCCTTATTCACAGTAAAGTTGGGACATGGTAAACAAATGACAATACATTGAAGACTAAGGTGGTCAGCTATGACATTGCTGCCAGCAATGTATACAGTCAAATCTCACATAAAGAGCGCCTTGCTTAAAGAGTAACTCACTTAAAGAGCAGAATTTTCTTTGAATGTTCACTTCGCTTAACAAATAAAACCAGCCAAAAACTCACTTAACAACTAAATCAGGGTACACAATCCCCCCCACCAGAAGTCAAAATTGGTCACTTACAATGGTGTTTCGCTTAAAGAGCAAACTCGCTTAAAGAGCAATCCTGTGAAACACATTATGCTCTTTAAGTGAGGTACAACTGTATTGCTACCAGCAAACTTTCTACAGAAAATTATGAGCAAAGCAGACATGCACATAACTGACTGCAACATCTAATAGCAACCAGCACCAGAAGGTCTTCAACTTTGACCAGACAATACATGCTAATACATTTCAAAGGAATTAGTGGGATGCATTTGTGGGGCTTGGGAAGCTTGCCTTCCAAATATTCCAGACATTAGTGTTCAAAAGATCCAGTCAGCATGGCCAATTGTAAGGGATTGTGGAGAATGTGGTGCAAGACATCTGGAAGTTCAAAGCTGCCATTTCCCTGTGCAAATGGAATAATTTTTTATGAAAAAGGGGAGCAATATTGACAGCAGCCTTTAAACTGATGTTCTGAATCCCTTCATTATCTTAAAATTGAGATTCTTCAGTGGAGCTACAGAATTTCCTACCTCCATCTTCTTTGGAACCATCTTGTGATTCACCTTGTGCTCTTTTTTATACTTGATGAAAATTGCTAGGTTTTGTTTGTCCCATTATCCAAGCCATTCGGTGTTATTTAAAAAAAAAAATTCGCTTTGAAGCTTTTGACCGTTGTTTTGTTCCTTTCTGCTTTACTCAGCAACTTATTGTCTTGTTTAATTGCATCTATTATATGTTATCATTTTATTGTATGCTTCCCTGCATTCTGCAGATAAGGAGGGGCTAGAATGTGGAAAAAAGTATTGTGGAACTCAGAGTATAAATTGTAGCCTGTATAGGGGATGGAGCAGGAATGGGAAAAGAATGTAATTAGTTTTTATGAAAATATCCCTTTTGCACCTCTTGGCGCTGGTTATCAAGAAGGGATGCATCTTATCTCAGTAATTCATTCATTTGTAACTATTAGGTGGTATTTTGAAGAAATGAAGTGCAAGCAAAACAATGGACACATTTTGTGAGGTTAAAATGTACACATATTTTTGCAATATGCTGCAATGTGCAGTAGTCAGTGGTGGGAAATTGCATGAATTTGGTAAAATGTGTGTGTAAGGAGAAAAGCCTTAGAAATTTCACTGCAGGAAGCACAAGTCTCAAAATCAGAAAGTAAACTCATCCATTAGTGATGACTCTGAGAAGGAGAGTAGTAATTAATCTACAAGCAGACAATTTGTAAAGCTAGACAAATTGATCTAATTTACTGAGATAATGTGCAAACATTACATATTCCCTTTGGCTCGTGGGTCATCTAGAATTCTATACCAAAGGCCCTCTGGGACTATTCATTTTACATTGTTTTCAAGTATAGTATGAATACAATTATGGATTTTTACAGCCAATGTTTGTATCAGAGATTTCATTTCTGTCATTATACAAATAAGTTGCATTACCATTTTTTAAAATTCAGAATACATAGCAAAATTTATAGTTAGATTAAATCTGATTTAAGGTAATTTATTTCCTTTAGGTTAGGACAATGATGGTAAGCATTGGCACTCCAGGTGTTCTTGGACTTAAATTACCAGAGGCCCAAATCAGCACTCCTGCTGATCAAGGCTGCTGGGACTTGAAATTCAAGAACATCTGGAGTGCCAAGGTCAGTGATGGGCAGCAACAGGTTCGCATCTACCCCCGGCAGGGTGGGTAGCAAAATTGGGTGGCCTTTGGGCAGGGAGGTGGCAAAATTGGGTGGCCTTTGGGCAGGGAGGTGGCAAAATTGGGTGGCCTTCAGGCAAGGGGGTAGCGAATTTGGGTGGCCATGCCCACCTCCCTGCTCTGCCCAGACTAACACAGCTACCATTTAAAAAGTTTTATTCTGTGCAAGCATATCAGAGAGTAAACAAAACAAAAACACAAAAACATTTTGACACCTTAAAAACTAACTGCTGTATTTTAATGTGATATTTGTGTATCAAGTCCACTGGCTCTTTGGCTATAAACAGAGATGAGCACTGAACCCTAGAGTTGGTAACGATTGGTCTTCAAGCAAGGGCAACCTTTACCTAATAACAGAAGATCCCTGGTTGGTATTCAAATTTGATGTCAGGTTTTGTCCCTACAAGTGGTTCAAGGTCTCCCTTGCTCAAAAGCCAGTCATATCTGACTCTAAGGTGCAGTGCTCATCTCCATTTACAGTCAAAGAGCCAGTGCTGCCTATGTTTGCAGATGTATGCATGGCCTATGGCAGGCATGACTAGATCATCTACAACGCAGGCTCCGCCCATGATGTAGGCTCCATCCATGACATAGGCTCCACCCACAGTGTGGTAGCAAAAATTTTTTGCTACCCACCACTGGCCAAGGTACACCATCACTGCTATAGGATTATACCTCTGCCCTGAGTAAATGTAAGCTAAAGTGTTGTCATTTGCTTATTTTGACTCCCACTTTGATAATGAGTGTTTTTAGAATGTATTAATACTATTCAGAGAACATGTCATGATAGTTCCACAACTGTTAGCTCATTAAAAAAAGAACAGGGACAGTATGAGATTCTGTTTGGCTATCACAGATAGCATATCTTTTTCTCCAGAAATCATTTTGGGCATGTAACGTCCACTTACAGTATATTGGCCTCAGTGCCCAGGGATCCTATAAACAAATAAGAAAAAGAATAAAACTGGAAGATATACAGAGGTTAGACTACAGGAAGTAAAGACTCCAGAGAACAAAAGGCATCATCAAAACACTACAAAATTTAAACCTGTGTGTATGGTGTGCAGATAAATCTAGTGCCCGATTGCACGTGAATTCCTGGCTAGCAATTTCCTGAAATGTCCCATAGAATGATATACTTTGCAATTGTCAGACACTGGGTAGCAATGTATACTATCTTCAGACAGTGTGCAAGAATGTTGGGAATGTGGGATATCTGCCCATTCTTGGAGTATTTGTGTGGTTTTAAAATGACCATGAGATAGATAAAAATAGCTGCTAGTTGCTGTGGTGGACTGGGAAATGAGTGAACAACATTCCCATGGAACCTACATATTCCAGAGGTAAGAACACTCTCAACCAAAGTTATCCAGCAATCTGAAATTTAAAATACTGAGTTGCTAGCATTAGAAGAGAAAACGAGACAGCTGGATATGTCTGCTCAAATTCTACTGGTTGTATTTTGTATTTATATTTTATATTCTGATCTAGACTCTGTGAGTAGGTCAAGAAAATAAAGCAAGGAAATAAGAAGAGAAAGGAAGAGGGAGGCAACAGAGATAAAGAAGACTCCCAGATATGAAAAGACATATATTTCACAACAATATGGGAACAGTGATCTTCTAAAAACATTGTGGAAGCATCCTGTACAATATTTGTGTGCACATAGCTCCATTGTGCATAATTGCCATGGCAATCTGAAAAGATGGGGTTTTGTGGCTGAACATAGGTGACCTTCAATATGTCAGATTGTTGTGGAAGCTTCCTGAATTAGAGCTGTGTTGCTGGCTAATCTTTTTCACACTAGGTCAAGTGAAAGCAAATGCAGAATGAAAGAATGAAAGCTGTAGCTATTTGCAGCATGGCAAAATTTCCTAACATGCTGAACTCTTGCTTCAAGAATACATTTCAAGAGTCACATTGACCAAAGCATCTAAGTAATACTTGTTAAAGCAGTATTAAAGTAACGTAGTTCTCGGCACACTTGACAGCTCTGTCAAATTATTATTTTTCCACACCAGTGATTTGCTCCAGAATAATGTCTGTTTAATTCACATCTCACTTGAGGAAAATACAGACTTATGGGGCATGTCTATACAACATATTTAAATGGGCTTAATAATCAATTTCTTTCTCAAAAAAAATTGGTACCCTATAATTCAGAGAGAGCAGAATTTGCTAAGAGAGAATTTAAATCAATTACAATAAAGTCATGCTTTATGAAAACTCATCCTCTCTTCCAGATGTCTTCCATGTTCCACCAGTAGCACAGCTATTACTGGTGGAGAAACAATGATTTAATAATCCAGATGTCATTTGTCAATCATGGGAAACGTGACACCCACTCTTCTCTCTTTTCAAATAACTCTTCAAGTAGAAGACACCCTGAAATGCAGGAATGTGTTCTTTCACAGTTTCTCAAATAGAGGACTATCCTTTATAAAGTAAAATATAGTAGGGCAAAAAGTCCTCAACACCAATGTAGTTTAGTCATAGGCTTTATGTACTACAATACAATGCTCAACAACCAGTTATATCAAACTCTAGGGTATGGTGCTCATCATCGCTGTGTGTGTCTGCAGATGTTTCCGTGGACATGTGGCAGGCATGACTAGAAATCAGAGTGTACAGAACACTGTTACCTTCCCATTGAAGTGGTACCCATTTATCTACTTGCAATTAGTTGCTTTTGAACTTTAGCTTGTCAGGAGGAGCCACCTTACAGACATCTAAAATAGTTCACTTGGGAGAAAAGCCTAAACTGGGTATGGCCTAGCTAGGCACAGCACCACCAAGCTTCTTGTTCAGGAAAAAAGTTGCCAGCTAGCACTGACCTAACTATGCCTCAGATGCTTCCAATTTCATCCTTGCTCCAGTGGTTTAGGTATCTGACTGCAGAGTCAGAAGTTAGGAGTTCAATTCCCTGTTATTTATCCAGGGAAAAGAGCCAAACTGTGTAGTCATAGGCAAGCTCCACAGTCCCAGAGCAACCCCAAAATAAGGGAATAGTACCCTACTTCTATGTATTATCTACCTAGAAAACCTTAGAAAGGATTGTCATGAATTAGAATTGACTTGATGGTACACAATCATTAGTAATACTGAGGTGTCTGTTTGTCAAGTAATAGTCTCAGAATGGAGAATTATGGGATTTATGCTCCCAAATGACTATTGGGAATCATGAATTCCTTCACTGAAAAAAATAGAAAAACATTTCTGGCTTCATACAGCCTCTCGAAGAAATTTGTTGTATCTCTTGGTTCTGCTTGAGAAAAAGAGATAATAAAACAAAAGATATTGGATATCCATCGGCAACATAATTTAAATAAAATAAATAGTCCACTCTTTGAAATGCCCCCACCTAATAATATGAGGCCTTTGTTTACTTATCCAGCTTAAGTAACCCAGAGCATAGGAGATCATACACTCTTTTGTGTTTTAACATCTTACCATCAGTATTCAAAGAGGAGTTATTTAAGAAAGTTCCTGTATCTGTCAGGCTGGGAAGGTGGAGACATCTGAACACATACTTCTAGAATGCCAGTTTTATGATAACCTTAGACGTGACCTGATTGCTGCCTTCCCTCAGATTGAATTGAATAATCATATTTTAGAATCATGCTCTCAGCTAGAACCACTGACCTGATGGCCACTGTTGCCAGATTTGCCTGGAGGGCAACCAGGGTACAAAGCATTAGAGAGAACCAGCTACAGTGGGGACAGATGAAAAACCAACTATAATGATTTTTATTTTGCACTAGTAATTCTATTTTATATCCTACTGATGTAATTTTATCCACTATGTGCAATTATATATAGACAATTTTATTCTTATTTTATAACTGTAATTATAACTTTCAAACTGTTTTATGTGCTGTTTTATTCTTTTTTAACCAGATACTTGTCCCAAATGTAGCACAAAATTTAAAAACTTATTTTATTCTATTTTGTTTTAAGTCATACAAATGTGTTTGTGGTGGTGCATTTTGACAGGATTTCATGCACTTTGATTGAAAAACATTTCTGGTTTAAACACCAAAGTTATTTACATGTGCATTTACATAATCTAGGCCAGGGGTTCCCAACCGTTTCAAGCCAGGGACCGGGTCACACTCTCTCAGTCAGCTTCTAGGGCTAGACAGCTATTTTGCCCTACCTGCATGATGGGGGTATCCATTTTGTCCCCACAGCGTCAGAGGGGTGGCCATTTTGTTTCTTCAATGCCCTTGGAGTGATGGGAGGCACATGAAATGGTGTCATGGGCCAAATCTGGCCCACAGGCCTTAGGCGGATGAGTACTGTTTATAGGTAAACAGAAGAGTTTTCTGGAATTTTTTTTATGCATTCCTGACAGCAGTTTGGAGACTTTATGCACAGTTCTCTCTTGGGGAGCATGTCAGACTTGGTCATTCTTTCTCATCCTTGGCCAAATCAGAGGGGATGAGTCAAGTGAACGAGCATGAGCATATTTATTAAAATGGTGTTTTAATTAATCACAAATTGAGCACCCAATGAATTACTGTCAGGAGTTCTCAACCTTCTTAATCTGGGGGCTGGGGTCATGATCCCTCAGACAGCTTTGGGGGCTGGACAACCATTTTGCCCTTCCTCCACCACATGGCACTTCCTGGTATGGTGGTGGGCCACATGAAATGGTGTTGCAGGCTGCATCCGGCCCACGGGATGCAGGTTGAGAATCCCTGTACTAAGTGAAAAGTGAGTAGAAGAGGGAAAGGGGTACTTCAATAAGTGATTGATGGCTCACAGAGGATAAACCTCATTCTCCAGAAGGGAGGGTTACAGTGTCCATTTTATGTTTTTGAGGGCTGAGCTACACACCATAATATTCAATACATCTTCACAATTTGATGTGCAGATAGTTCAAAATGCAAAAAAGAGAGTGAATAGAACAAGCTGATAATTGTACGGTAATGGCAACAGGAATGCCAGTGAGGCATTTAGCCCTTTCCTGTCTTGCACTGAATTTAAAGGGATGGGGGTTCAAATCTGGTATTTGCCTTTGAGTGATGTCTAATGACAGCCGTCTTCCCATCATCCATGTTTGCTCTGAAGCCGTCATTGCAATTTGCAGTACAGTACTGTATATGAAACCTGTATGTTAGATGAAGAAATGGCATTTAGTTTGGTCCAGAGAGCTATAGGTCACCCTTGCTCGAAAGCCAGTTGTATCCGACTCTAGGATTCAGTGCTGATCTATTTATAGCCAAAAAGCCAGTGCTATCTGCATCTTCAGACATTTCTGTGAACACGTGGCAGGCATGACTGGACACCAGAGTGCACAGAACACTACCTTCCCACCAAAGTGGTCCCTATTTATCTACTTGCAATTTCTTGCTTTTGAACTGGTAGGTTGGTAGGAGCTGGGACAGAGATGGAAGCTCCCTCCATCATGCAGCACTCAGATCTCGAACTGCTGACCTGCTGACCTTCCAGTTGTCAAGTTCAACGTCTTAACCACTAAGCCACCACAGTCCCTCCAGAGATCTATACTTCCCCTCAATAAAGTCTCACTCCCGTGTTTCTATTTTCTGGTACCCTGAT
Source organism: Furcifer pardalis (assembly GCA_030440675.1). Lineage (NCBI taxonomy): Eukaryota > Metazoa > Chordata > Lepidosauria > Squamata > Chamaeleonidae > Furcifer > Furcifer pardalis. The sequence continues at coordinate 158,764,070 of CP126892.1, forward strand.
TTGCCATCTGCTGCAGAAGAAATCCGTATGTTTGTCTTCTTCCCAAAGGCAGTGTGTTTAGCATCATAGAGCAGAATACTGGGGGAGGGTGGGAGAGGAACAGAGAGAGTTATTCATGAAGGTGAAGGAAATAATCCGCAAGAGCAGATGAACAGTGGAAAAGCATGTCTGTAGCTCAACGGTCTTAGTAGCAAAAATACTAAATTCAAATGAAGCCAGGACCAAATTAAACACAGAGGAGGATGTTTGGTCACTGTGGACCTATTTGTTCCACATGTCATCTTAATCGGTATTTTCACCACATTTGAAAAACATATTTCTGAACACATTGTGCATCAATAACTGTATATTTCCTTCTCTTAATGCATTATCCCTCCACCCATGGTATGTGCCTGAGATTTTGGATATGCAAATGAAGCTCTGCTATCTCCCAGATGAGCAATTACAAGCTAAACTGCCAAAAGTTTACAAGCTCACATAACAATAAATGGAGAGTCTTTTCCTATCAAGGGTGCCCTGCTTCCAGATAGAGGTGACTGAATATTTCAGTGTCATGGTCCTGGCATCTCATGAAGGGAGCTCTTAGAGGACAGTGTTTCCAAGAAACTGATTCATTAAAGTGGAGATAGTTTCTGTTGTTAGTATTCAATTAGGAGTCAAAAGCTCTTGCTGATTCAGGACCACTTACAGTATCTGGGAATCCATTGGTAATTGGCCCAGTTGTTGCATTTCCTTGCCTTGGACTAGAGTTCTCAGAATATTCCATCCAGAATGGCCATTAAATAGCTCTAAGCAGAGAGTCCTTAAAGAGATGAAATGTGGCATTGACCACCCCAATTGCCTCCCAACCACATGTTCTTATCATGCATCTATTTTGCAATATCTTTTAGGTAATGGTAAAGGTCTCCCTTGCTTGAAAGCCAGTTGTACCTGACTCTAGGGTTCAGTGCTCATCTCTGTTTACAGCCAGAGAGCCAGCACTGTCTGCATCTGTGGACATTTCCATGGCAGGCATGACTAGATGCTGCAGTACACAGAATGCTGTTACCTTTCCCACCTAAGCAGTACCTATTTATCTACTTGCAATTTCTTGCTTTCAAACTGCTAGGTTGGCAGGAGCTGGGGCAGATAACAAGAGCTCACTCCGTCACTCAGTTCTCGAATTGCTGACCTGGGTGCTAGTGAAGAGGAGATCCTAGAAATGTGTTTCTTTCTCCACCTTAAATATTATATCTGTCCAATACAGCCTGCAATTGAGCCTTGGCAGCTACATTTCCAGACAGTCTATTATTAATTCCAGCCTGTTGCATTTAGACTCAGGGCTTAAACATGACAAAAATACAGCCGCATGCAGGGTTCTATTTTAGAATGGGTATTTGGAGAAGGCTTTTGTCTTTAATATTCTGTGTAAAATGCACAAGGCAGCCTTGAAAGAAGTGCAGCTAGGGACATAAACAGAACTTCATTGAGTGAAGGGCTGGTTTCCCCCTCTGTTTTGTTTTGTCAGGCCACAGGAGAAAATATTGCTTTAACTCAAATGGCACCATAGCTTTGACAGGAGAAGCATCCAGCCGAGTTGCCGCTGTGTTCGTTGAGAACTTATTTCAATCACAACATTGCTTAAACAAACCAGGCAGAAAGAGGTGCGCACACACCCCTTGGAATTTACTTAGCTGTTGAGAAAAGCAATTACCGGAACTCTCAGCCACATGCTTGATGGTGAAAACATTTGCATGCAGCTGCTGTAAACCCAGGCAAGCTGTCCTTAAACTGCAGTTCCATTCAGTGCTCATCCATCTGAGATAGGTTACTAGCTGATTGCATACTGATATTTGGGGATTGTCAAAGACCTGGAGTTGTCATCACCTCTGGACGTGCCTGGGTATGAAAGAGCTGCAGATTCTCTTTTTTCTGTCTGCAAAACCAAATTAAAAGATGGAGGAAGGAGCTCACTGGTCAAGAAACAACTTGAATGAAGGATATAGCTGAGGGACTCAACCTCCCCTGCGTCACTTAGAGGACCCTGAATAGGTTGAAGGTTGGAGTCCCTAAATGTAAGCCCAACATACTCAAGTGGGGGCTGCTGGTGGACAACACCACACTGTGTGAATGTGGAGAGGTACAGAATCCAGCTCATTAACTAGTCTGCCGATTGCTGCCAGTGACATGCACTGCTGAGGACTTGTGTTTGGGCAGCAACAAAGCAAGTGGCTTCATTTCGGCAGTCCAGGGTTTGATCAGGACACAAAAGAAGAAGAAGAAGCCTGATTCCTGGTTATCCTGACTAAAACATTCTCAGATGTAAAATCTAAAATACAGCTCTTTCCAAACTCTCAACAACTAGAGACTATTGTTTTGGCTGGGAGTAAGAAATATAAGCCCACAGTGTCAGGCCAGTATGTAGTGATAATAGTCCTTCTTCTGAGGGGAAGAGGCAGCATAGCTCTGTGATAGAACATGTTCTGAAAGGCTCAGTCTCCATTAAAAGTTTCTCAGGAAATAAACGTGGAACACATCTCTGATGTGAAATTCTATCTTCTCTAGAAAAAAGGTAACAGTGACAGAGAAGGACTAATGCTCCCCAGGATGGAGTCAACTTTATTTGAAGATGGGTTGCTGTTCTGTGATGGCACATGTGTCTATTTGTAGAAGGTCATGTGATCAATGCTCACCATCTCCAGATAGATGAAAAAAAATTCCACTTAAATCTTTGGAAACTCAGTACTGGACTCACTATATCATGAGAGCTGACAAAATATGAGACAACTTCCTATTTTTTCTAAACACTTCAATGGTGTGATTAGAAGCTATGTGTGAGTTTACTGGAAAATAATTAAATATTGGAACCAAGCTAAATGGGAATCTGGGCTCATAAAAGAGAAGACCTAGGGATGGCCAGAATCATGATGGGTTTTGCCAGCATTTACAAATATGGCTGGGAGTTTTTGGCACTCACCAGGGCTATCAGAGACCTAGGGAGGAAGGAGATGAATGCTACTGTTAAGTAGACAAATGGAGAACAACTTGTACAGAAAGATATTGGATATCTTCTTACACAATTTTCATAGATGTACCACTGCCTGGATAACTAGGCATTGTGGAAATTTGCAGTCCAAACTAGATCCTGGTCAAGATATTGGAGGAGAGGTTATTTTCACTGAGATTACACTGAATGGAAATTTCAACTGTTTCCTTCTCATCCAGATCAAGACATACATCCCACTCCTGCATAGCATTTCATTTTTGTGAAAATAGAAACTGAAGCCAGTTTTCTATAGCTAATGGCCACATTTTGGGGCAGAGATTCATCAAGATCATAGCTGGAGAGGTATGTCCTCATGCTAAAGTTACACTGCAATCAATTTATCCCACATTTAAGACTCTATTTTTCAAAGATTCAATCACAGTTCCTCATCATATCAGTAAAATGGTGGGTTTAGTCACTATTTTATAAATAATCTCCCTTATTTTCTTATGCTAGAAAGAACTTTGGTTTAGACACACTATACATGGCCAGAAATATTGGAAATCCCAAAATGGTTCCCACTTTATCCAATCAAATACTTTTATAGCAATCACAAGGAAAGAAAATGTCCAGAAAACCACAACAAATTAGGAATTTCCAAGTATGGTATGGTTCTACAAAAAAGAATAGGTGAGAGTTGCCTTTCATTTCCTTATTATAAAAAAATTTTTTTCTCTCTCTCTCTCATACACACACAAATACAAAGGTAAACAATTTATGATATTCAGGTTGGAAAGTAGATTTTTTTTTCAAAGTATGGAACAGAAAAGTTGGGAAAACCCAAAAAACCAATACTTTTATACTTTCAGGTCCCGGGGTTTGAGAGTAAAATTCTTTAAAAATCTGGATAGATTCAACTGCCTTTGTAGGGCTGAATTAGGGTTGCAAGCACTACCTTTATTTCCCCAAATGCTCCTCTAGTTTAATGTCCATATGAAAGGAAGGTGCACCCTAGTTTTCTCCACACTGGAAATAAGTATTATTACTGAATTTGATAAACACAAGAGTTAACTTTTGAAGTCTCCCAGATTAACACATTATATATCCAGGAGGGAAAGAACATGAGATATAAAAATTTCAGGGCGCAGCTAACAGATTTTCACATCTGTAAAATAAAAGCACCCTTCCTTATATTCTATACGAAGCAACTGTACCCTGAGAAGGAACCCAAATTATTCACAGCACTATTTCAATACGATCCACAATGAATTTGCTCTGTTTATCTCTGCCAGTCAGAAAGGGGAACTCCCCATCCTGAAATTTCTGGACTTCTTGCCCCTTTCCCATTTTAGCATTTTCCAAGTTGCCTCTGGTGAGCAACTGCATTGAAGCTGTTTAATAGGCCCCAGTGGGATTTGAGGAGTGAGGAAATGCATCAAAGCACATTATTCATGACTTGACTCAACCAGAAGGGAGTGCATTAGCAGAGTCTTCCCTGTAGACACAATTAACCCATTGCAGCAATTTATTTATTTATTTATTTATTTATTTATTTATTTATTTATTTATTTATTTATTTATTTATTTATTTATTTATTGGGGGACAGCAGCAAATACTAGAGTGTGGAAGTAATCTATTACAAATAACAAATTACTTTCAATTAATTGTTTTTTATTTCAATATCTAAAGAATTGGTCCAATTACTACACACATTTAGAATAAACCAATGGAATTAATGAAACTTATATGTGTTGCCTTCTAAAGTTTCAGCTGAGTCAGTGGGTCTACTCTGGTTGGAACTAACAACTACATTTAGGTGTAAGGTACATTAACAATAAAATTATATATTATCAAGTCATGTCCAAGTTGTGGCAACCTTCATAGGGTTTTCTAGATATAAAATATCATTCCATGGTTTATTAGTCTGGGCCCCTGTTGCTTATTCACATGGCAGGGCTTGTAACTCTTTCAGGATCACATACTCCCTGAGAGTATCTCTGTAAGGATGCTATGGTTGACAGTATCGAAAGTTGCCAACAGATCCAAGAGGACAAGAAAGGAAGAAGCTCCCTGTCCATGTCCCAGTGAAGGTCTAAACCCCACTAGAATGGATCTAAACTGTTGGTTTCATCTAAGAACACCTGCAGCAGATCTGCTACCACCCTACCATGCCCATGAACAGGCCGATAGTTATTAACATAATCTATGTTCCATTGAACTTCTTTAAGAATGGGAGTACAACAGTCCATTTAAAACACAGAAGGGTTTTATTGCTCTTTTAGTGTGTTTGTAGTATACCATATGCCGGTTGTGCTCCGCCCTGAGTCGCTTGTGCAAGTAGGGCGGAATATAAATTTGATTAATAAATAAATAAATGTCCTTCCAGAAGTTTCCTTTTCTTACAGTCTATTCTCAGATGACATTATTGGCTGATTTTATTAGTCAAATTAAGCAAGAGTTGAAAGGGAAATGGTGACTTTTCAGCGTTGTCAACATCACCCAGGAATATAGGTTGAAACTGATCCCAAAGAATAGGACTTGATGGTGTGTCCAGTGACCCAGCCTGCACTATTGAATTAAATATGGCCCTTTGGATGACCTCAACCTTCAATCTAAAATGAGATGCAAACCTTTCACATGTTGCTTTATCCTGGCCAGCTGCAGAGGAGGAGGAGGAGGAGGAGGAGGAGGAGGAGGAGGAGGAGGAGGAGGAGGAGGAGGATCATGATGATGATGATGATGATGATGATGATGATGATCATCATCATCATCATCATCATCATCATCATCATCATCATCATCATCATCATCTTCTTCTTCTTCTTCTTCTTCTTCTTCTTCTTCTTCTTCTTCTTCTTCTTCTTCTTCTTCTTCTAATTCCAAATATTGGTGATCATCATGGCAATCAGCCATGAAGACTGTCCTGAAAATATAATACCATGGCATTTCATCTCCCTTCTGCATCACAGCATGACCCCTGTACCACTGATCCAGCTCTGTGAGTCACTTTCTGGTCCTTAGCCCTTTTGGCAACGCAAAGTCCTCCTCAGCTTCAGGCCAGTATTGATGAAGCTGCTGGCCTCCATCAAGATAGATTCAAGTGGGATTTAATCCACTTGGGAATCTTCACCCTTCCCTGTGGACTTCACTGCTGCCTGATGCTTGACGTTGAGTTGCTGGCAGCATGGTCTACTCTATTACCATAGCAGGATAACCTGGCCAGACAGGGATCTGTCTACATGGAGCCTACCAGTCCAAAAGTTGCAATTGTCAGACATGCACACTAGGTATTTAAATTCTCAATGTCAATGTGTCATTAGTCTCTGTTCTGCAAAATAAAAATCAGCAATCCTTAGAATTTGTTCCATGCAGATGAATTTGCTACGTACAGTACAGAAGATATTCAAAAGAGTATTTGCCAGAAAGTTCACATGCTTTTCTTTCCCTGCAAATCCTTTCTGAAGTCTGACATGGTCACACATTAGCATATATACTACAAGTGGAACAAATACTGATTATCAAAGAATGGCCTTCGTAAAGATATGAGGAAGCCTTTGGAAATAGAATGTACATTAGACAACAGAGATGGAGTAAGAGCTGGGAATCAAATTAATAAGTCTTCTGTTCAACTAGCTGTATGCAAAACAACAAGCGTGACAGAAAAATTTGGACTAAAAGTGTAAATTAAACCTTCATTTATCAACAATCTAAGTCAGGGGTTCCTAACCCAAAGCCCGTGGGCTGGATCCGGTCCCCGGTACCATTCCATGTGGCCCACCCCCACCCCTCCAAGGGCTTTTGAAAAAACAAAATGGCCACCCCTTTGAAACTGTTGGGACAAAATGGCCACCCCCATCATGCAGACAGGGCAAAATGGTCCTCTGCCCCTCAAAACTGACTGAGAGAGCATGATCTGGCCCCCCGGTTGGAAAGGTTGGGAACCCCTGATCTAAGTTAACACGTCTTCCTACCACCAACCACTAGAGCCAAGGAGGCAAGTCTGAATAGTACCACCACCGAAAAACCCCATCCCTACTGAAGTACTTCTCCTATAAATAGGATTGCCCTACTGCAAGCTGTTTTAGGTAAAGGGCTCCCTTGCTCAAAAGGCACTCAAGTCCAATTCTAGGGTGCAGTGCAGAGGAGCAAAAGGCTGTGACCATGTCATCAGTTTTGGGAATGTGGCAGTCCATAAAAAGAGGCCTCAGTGAGTTAACATTTCAGACACCCATGCACTTTCTCAGGTGTGGGGGACAGTCACTTCCAAAGTTATGTTTTTCACAGGAAACGGAGATGGCAATGTAGCATCGATGCTTGGCAGAAATTCTAGAGATGGCCATTCTGCACAGTGACTTTTCCAGCTTATGCCCAAGCAGAATGCCAAAACAATTTGGCTGCCAGTGACACCCATTTTGTGTTGTTTATCCCTGAGATCAGTCAAAAGGGAGCAACACCCATGTTTCAGTCCCTTTGGCAAATTTCTCCAAGTTGCTAGATTCAACCAAGTTGCTAGATTCAAACCATGTAGAGCTTCTCTCTCTCATCCCCAAATAGTTATTATTGTTATTATTTTAACTTGAAATAATACTTTCAAAAGCCATTTTTCTTGATGAATTACAAGACTGCCTTAAATGACAATTGATAATAATTATGCCATAAACTGGCAAATAAATGTTATTGGTTTAAAACCACAGTGCCATTCTATTAATATTTTCTGATACAGGTTCATTGGGACATTTACAGAGGTAATGGGGGTAATAAATCCTAAAGGAGAGTTGAATGATCTGCCTGGTAGCTTGCCCTTGGTTGTTGAACTTGGCAAAGGTTGAAGAGCCTGGTTCTGAATGCAGCATTGAACTCCAACAGGTTACAACACTATGACCATCAAAGTGCAACATGTATTGGCCTCAATCTACATGTGACATAGGCATTCCATAATTGGGACTCCTGACACTTTGTTTACATAAGGCAGCTAATACAATTGATGCTTTCCCTTTGCTTCTGTTCTCATAAAAAAAAAGACATTGGTAAATCTGGTCACAGATTCTCCCATAGCACATATAGTTTAACTCCCACAAAGGAAATCTAGGCTGGACTTCAAACCACTCAGGTTGTAGTATGTAGGCTGTACACCTATTCTCATTTATTCAGAAAACCTTAATTTTATGAATATAATGTCTTTATTTTTCCCCATTTGAAACATCACCCTTAACTAATGAATGAAATAAAAGAAATTAATAAACTAATGAGCATAATTCAACACATTGAATTCACACACTAAATCCCTGACGGTAGTGTTTTTAGGCTCTACCTGCCACGTTTTTTTTTAAAAAAAAAATGCTTCTCATTCACTCAATATTGCTATCCCAATCAATTTGACAGTAAATTTTTGATTTAAAATTAGAGCCTCTCCAGACAGACATTAAGTCAACAGTGTTTTGGGATGGGATGGTGTGATTTTTTTCTGGCATCCTGACATAGAAGTCTAAAAATCTTGCCCTTCTTGCATTCTGACTCTGCCTTGGATGGCACCCACCACTGCCATACTTTCTAAATAACAGTGTGGCTTTTGATGCAGAGAAATTTCCCTACTCCTGCTCTAAAACAAAGGTGACCTTTGCCAGCTTACTGGGCAGAATTTTCATGCTGGCTCTCCATGAGCGCCCAAAAGTTTTATTTGGGGGGGGGGCGGCGGCGTGGCTAAGCATGGCATAGAGAGAGCAACCATTTCCTCTCTCTCCGCCAGAACAACGTGGTAACAACGAGAAATAACAAACATTAAACAACAAACTTTTGGGGAATGATATAATAAAAAGCGACCTGAAAGCCGTGGTGAAGCTGTGAAAGAAATTGGAGTCATGTGGGGCTCGGGGCTCGGAGGCGCAGCTCCGGAGGCGAGACGAGTCGGGACCTCGAAAGAGGGCTCCAGCTCAAACAGCCTTCCGTTGAGCGGGCCGGGAGCCGGGAGCAGAAGCGGAATAAAACTTTTAAATTCCTGTTGGAGTTAAAATCGTAGGGCCGGAGTCTGCCCCCTGGACAGAAGTGGACTTTATGAGGTAAACCGGGCTTACCGGGGACGGACAGGGCACAGCGAAAGATCTTTGTGTTGACACGGACTTTCAATACAGTTAATGTGGAGATCGAGTAAAGATTGAAGGGGGATAGCAGTGAAAGTGGAAAGAAGATTGTGAGCAGAATACTGGGCTCAACAAAGACAGGAGAGGAGAGAGGAGGGACGGAACCAGAAGAGGGGAGAAGAGGAGACTAACAAAGAACGTAGTGGAGCGGAAGGCGAACGAGAAGAGAGTGCAAAAGGGCGAGAGTTCCGAGGGTCAGAAGGAGTGGGAAATAAAGAGAAAAGGAGGACTTGAACTGTGCTGAGCCGGGTGAAAATAAAAACATGGTGAAGTCTTTTTTTGGATTTTGCTAATCTTAGGAGTGTGAATTGAAGGTGTGGACTTGGCTGGTTGAACTTAAAGCGGCGATTCAAAGAGGCTACGAAAGGAGAAATACAGTACTTTTAAGATAAAAATGGCGGACGCAATTGAAACTTAGAGTCTTAGACCGGAACTTTACTGGGTGAAGAAGAAGCAGGAATAGAAATACAGCACTCAAACTAAAAGAGCAGATTCGAGACTGAATTTTCCTATCTTTTTGAAGCACAACATTTATTCTATCTTTGAATCGGTATAAGGGAATCCTCTGCTGGTTACTTGGATATATAACTTGATTTCCTCTTGCAGCCTCAGAGTGTGGAATATTTTTTAACTGGATTATTTTTGAAGACAGGATTAATTTTTTTTTGCTTGCTTCCTTTTTCTTCTTCTTTTTTTTCTTTTTTTCCCTTTCTTCTCTTTTCCTCTCTCTCTCTCCTTTCTTCTCTTTCTTCTCTTGTTGTTTCTTCACTTTACTGGCCCTCCCACTTTGTTCCCCCCCTCCTATTTCCTATTTGAGAATACTTAACTATCTCCTATCTGAGAATACTTAACTCATACAGACACAAATCATTTTAGGTATATAGGCATACAAGTATATAAGTACATAAGCATCTTTCTCTTTCTTCCTTTTTCTTTAATTTAATACAGGTTTAAATTGATTGTTGATTGTAGATTAATTAACTGTGGAGTAATATAAGGTTGAATCAGCTATTTCCTTTCTTTGATTTGTGGTTGGATATATATATATATATATATATATATATATATATATATATATATATATATATATATATATATATATATATATATATATATATATATATATATATATATATATATATATATCCTCTTTTCTCTATTGCTTATAAATAATTGAATCTTGGGATAAAATTAATTGTTGAATTAACTAATCAATTGTTAATGGTGGGAGTAGGAACAGTCATTTTTTGAAATTGGTATAAGATATTTTGATGAATTTATAGTATAAACTTTGATTAATTAAATCAATTGGGGTAAATTGGGGGTAACACTGCTTAAAATTGAATTGTTGACTGATCGATTCAATGTTTGATTGGTTTGTTGAATAATTGATTGATTGATTTGCTTGATTAGTTTGTTAATAATTTACTGATAAGCTGATCAAGCTGAACATTGTGTATTGTGCAGAAAATAATTGAATTTTGGGACATAAAATAAATAAATTGATTAAAGCAATTAATATAGATTTGGCTTCCAATATTGAGGAAATATAAAAACAACAACAATAATAAAATATAATAGTTTGATTTGTAATAATATAAGTCCCATAATTCAATTTAATTGATACAATCAGAAATAACAAAATGGAAGAAGGGAAAAGCAAAGAGGAGGAAGAAGTTACAAAACCAAAGACGAGAAGAGAGAAGAAAGAACAGAAAGACCAGAAAGACCAGAAGGACCAGAAAGAGAGACAAGAAGTGCAAACACCTCCTCCTGTAGTAGAGATATCAGCAATAGAGAATGTTCAAATGTTTGTGGAATTTGGAAAATTTATTAAGAAGGTGGATATAATAGAGAGAACAATGTCGGATGGGATGCAAGAAAGGAAAAAAGAATTTCAAGTAATTTTGGATGAGATGAGAAAATGCAGGGAAGAGACAAAAAAAGAAAGAGAAGCCGCAAAAAATAATTATCAGACTTTGACAACAGCTCTAAAAGAAGTAACCAAAGAGGTGAAGGATAATATGTCGAAAATAAATGCTATGATGGTAGATGTATACAAGCAATTGGACGATGTTAAAACAGAAGTTACCGGCTTGTTTCATGCAGACCAATCAACAAATGTGAAGATAATTGCTCAAGATAAGAGATTGGAATTGCTGGAAGAAGAGAATAGAAAAAGGAATATTGTGATTAGAAAGATGGGGGAGAGGACACCAGATAAGCTTAAAGATCGAGTAATTAATTGGCTGAATAATTTGAAAATGGGTAAAGATTTCATGGCTGAGGACATTGTGAGTGCATTTAGGATTGGGAGTAAAAGGGGGGAAAGGGAATAGAAATGTATTGATCAAATTTGCAAATTGGGGGAACAAGTTGAAAATCATGGCCTTTATCAAACAAGCAGGTTCTGATGTCCTAAAGATAGATGAGGATGAGGTGGAAGTGTATAATGATATTTCTCCAATGGAAAGAAACTGGAGGTACAAGATGAAGCCAGTAACAAAATTGTTGATGTCAAAAGGTATAACATACAGTTGGAGATTTCCGCGAAAATTGAGATTCTTTTATGATAAGAAAATGCATGAAATTGATGACAAGACAGATGTGTTCTATTATCTAGCTCAAATTGGTCTGATCAAGTTTGCATCCAAGGAATGGACTGATTTAAAAAAAGGTTTACAGGAGGTTGGAGGTTTGGAGAAGAGCTCGACTCTAGCAGAGGAATTGGAAGGGGCGGTGGGGGGGTCGGATTCACTGGACTTGGGGAGCCTGGTATTGTTGGATTAAGAAATTTACAAAGGATGAGGTGGAGAGAGGGGAGGGAAGGTGGAGAAAAAGGGGGAAAAAAGATCGTGATCCCATGCCATGCACCACTGTCCCCATCCTCCCCTCTTTGGGAACCAAAGGCAACGCTCGAAGAAGGAGAGCGGGGAGGAAGGCTTTCGAGGTTTGTGTAGGTATGTTTTTTGTAGTAGATGTTATTAGTGTCTTTATATATGATTTTCTCTGTAGGGTGGAGGTTTGCACGTCCAGGAAGAAGAACAGTTTAAGAGATATAATAGTTAGTAATGTCAAGGGTAATTAAAATATTGTCTTGGAATGTGAAGGGGACAGGTTGTGTTTTGAAAAGAAAGAAAATTCAATTAGCACTTAAGCAAGATAATTCGGATATTATATTTTTGCAAGAAACTCACCAAAAATCCTCTGATGTAAATAAATTGTATGTTAAAGGGAGACAAATATACGAAATAGCACCAGGATCATCTAAGGCTAGAGGGGTGGCAACTTTGATATCAGATAGATTGGGATTTAGTCTCACCCAGAGTATTGCTGATCCAAATGGAAGGTATTTAGTTATAAAGGGGACTATCGAAGATGAAGAAATAACATTGATAAATATATATGCACCAAATGAACACCAATTGGAATTTTTAGATAAAATAGCAGAGATAATAAGGAAAGAAAGTACACAAAATTTGATAGTAGCAGGCGACTTCAACTTGATTCGTTCAAAAATAGATAGCACTGGGGTAAAAAGGGATAAAAATAAAGACTTATTATCAGATTGGCTTGTTACAACAGGGTTGAAGGATGTTTGGAGGGAAGTAAAAGGTGAAGAAAGAACATATACTTTTTTTTCGCAAACATATAATATGTATTCCAGACTTGACTACTTTCTTGTTACAAAGAATTTAATAGACAAAGTTGAAAAAATTGAAACGGGTATTTTCAAGGAATCAGATCATGCAAAAATAAATATGGAAATAAAAATAGGTGGGCTTAAGAAAAAAAATTTAAGTGGAGGTATGATCCCAGTTTATTTAGGAATCAGACAACTAAAGATCAGATGACAAAAGAATGGGAAAAATACTGGGAGTGGAATGATAATGATGAAGTTAATTATAGTACAGTCTGGGATATTATGAAGGCGATATTCAGGGGGGAATCCATAAAACTAGCAAGTATAAGGAAAAAACAAGAGACAAAAAGATAACAAGAGTTAGAATCACAGTTGAAAGACATCCAAATTAAGCATGCGAGAAGTAAAGACCCGAGGTTACTGGGGGAAATAATGAGAATAAAGAAAGAATTAGATGGTAGAGATATGGAAAAAGTTAAAAAAGATATTATTTTTCTAAAGAGGGAATATTTTGAACACGGCAATAAGAATTCTAAATTATTAGCAAGGGCAGCCAAAGAGCGGAAAACCAAAAGTCAGATAAGTGTACTGGTGGATAACGTGGGAAGGAGATGTAACAAGAACACAGAAAAATTAAAAATAGTGGAAAAATTTTATAGATTGTTATATTCAGGAAAAAATGTAAATTTAAGTAAGCTTAGGGTACAATTTGAAAAACAAAGGATTAATAAAATTAAAGAAGAACATAAAAACATAATGGAGGCAATGATTACGGAGAAGGAAATTAGTGAAGCAATAGGTAGACTAAAATCAGATAAAGCCCCAGGCGAGGACGGATTATCTGCAAATTTTTACAAGGATTTTAAAGGGATGTTGATAGGAAAACTTAATAAATTATATAACAAGATATTAGATGGAGAAAAGACACCGGATTCATGGAATAGAACAATAATAACATTAATACCAAAACCAGGGAAAGATGTAGAAAAAATTGAATCATATAGGCCAATCTCTCTAATAAATCAGGACGCAAAAATTTTTACAATGATAATGGCAAAAAGAATGAATATTTTTATCGGAGATTATATTAACAAAGATCAGGCAGGGTTCTTGAAGAACAGGCATATGGCAGATTTAATTAGGAAGGTACTGGACCTAATGGAAATAGCGGAATGAAAGAAAGAAAAAAATGGATTTTTAGCTCTAGACATATTTAAAGCATTTGATTCTCTACAGTGGGGCACAATACAGGAAATGATATGTCTATATGGATTTGGGAATAAATTCTTAGGAATAATGACTAAATTGTACCAACAGAGCACTGCTAGGGTTAAGGTCAATGAGGAATATACGGAAGAGATAAGATTAGAAGCAGGAATGAGACAAGGGTGTCCATTATCTCCAGTAATATTCATAATAGCAATGGAATTTTTGGCCAATATGATTCGACAAGATAAAGGGATAACAGGTTTAGAAGATTGTAAAATAAATTTATATGATAACTTTATTGATAGTTAAGCAACCAAATCAAGCATTGGGGAAAATTCTCCAACACCTTAAGGAGTTTGAGGAAATCACTGGCTTAAAAGTTAATTGGGAAAAATCAGAAATGATAACTTGTAATATGGGTATAAATGAACAAGAGGAAATTAGGGCAAGATTTAAAATTCAAGTAAAATGTTCAATTAGATACTTAGGAATAATAATTATAGGGAATTATAAAGAGCTTAAAAGGTTAAATTATGGGAAAGTAAGAAAAGAAATTGAAGGGAAAATAAAGAAATACAAAAATTTGAACCTTTTTTTATTATTATATTATTATATTTGAATTTCTATACCGCCCTACTTGGCAGAGCCAACTCAGGGCGGTTTACACACATGTATAGTTACAGTCACAACATATCAATAAATCAATAGTCAATATCAAACAAAAATAGTCAATAAATAGTCAATATCAGAATCATAGAACATCAGCACATAAACATCATTACAGTAAAAGTAATTCAATAAACAGTAACAAAAAATTCAATAAACATCAATATCAAGCAGTAGTTAAAAAATTTCCATACAAAGAAACAAAACTAAGCAAAGCACCACGACAAGTAACGAGCCTCTCCGTCCACCGCACAGCGTCTCTTAAAGTCCCAGCAGGGCAGGATTCTGGGGGCAGATGGAACAAGTCCCAAGGCTGAACGCCACTGCAGCCACTTATCTCGGCTGCAGATGTTACTGTGCGGCGGCCACCTGCATAGCCAAGGAAGCGTTCACGGGAGAGAGCGGAGACGTCCATGGGTGCCTGCCGCCCGAGTCCCGCAGCTGTTGCTCCCTCGCGTCCGGCTGGCAGAGGGAGAGACCGGTGAAGGCGGCGGTGGCAGCGAAGGTCTTTTGAAGCTGCCCGAGTCCCGCAGCTGTTGCTCCCTCGTGTCCGGCTGGCTGAGGGAGACCGGCGAAGGCGGCGGTGGCGGCGAAGGTCTTTTGAAGCCGCCAGAGTCCCGCAGCTGCTCCCGCCCAGCAGGAGCAGCAGCAGGGCTCGACGATGTTGGCGTCTCTCTCGCCTGCCACAGGTGTTCCAAGCGGCGGCAGAGGTGAGCTGACCTGGCCGGCGCGGGGCTTTTAAAGTTCCCGCCCGGCAGGAGCAGCAGCAGGGCTCGACAATGTCGGCGTCTCTCTCACCTGCCACAGGTGTTCCGAACGGCGGCAGAGGCCTTTCCTGGTTTGGAAGAATAGCTCTCTCAAAAATGATGCTTTTACCGAGATTGAATTTTTTGTTTGACGCTTTACCAATTAAACATAGTATCGGCGAACTTCAAGAATATCAGAAATTGATAAATAAATTTTGTAATGGAGATAAGAGGTCAAGGGTAGCTAAAGCAATGTGGTATTTACCTCAAAAGGAGGGAGGAATGGGGATACCAAATATTCAAAATTATTACAAAGCTTTCCAGATTAGGAATGTTGTAAAGATATTAATGAATGAAGAAGTAAGCTGGGAAGGAATAGAAATGAAGGAGCTATCACAAAAGGGGAAAGCATCATTTTTGAGTAAAGAAAAGAAAAAATCAGATAACAAAGGAATACAAAATAGGTTTTTAAAGATAACGATGGAGGAGTGGAAGAAAGTCAAGAATTATATAGTCCCGGGCATTTCACCAATTTTAGAATTAGGAGATTTTAATAATTTTTCGATAAGAATGGATCAAAGGACTAGAACTGTGTTAGCAAACAAAAAAATACATTCATTAAGAGATTGGATAAGAGTCTGCACAGATAATGATGAAAGGAAGGATATCTTTCAACAATTGGAATTAAATTGGCTCCAAATTCATCAGATAAACAAATGGAATAAGGAGAATGTACAAGGAAGAGAGTTAGAGAGAGAGTTGACAGATTTTGAGGAAATGTTGGATAAAATAAGAAAAGAGAAGAAAGGTATAAAAGGGATTATCAGTAAATTATATAAAATCTTTAATAATGTAGGGAATATACAAGAGATACTTAAAAATAACTGGGAGCAAGATTTAAACGTAACAATCCCTGAAAGAAAATGGCAGGAAATTTGGCAAAGGAGAGTAATGAGAACCTTATCAGTCCGGGTTAAATAACATAATTACAAGTTGCTATGGCACTGGTATCTGACCCCGGTTAGGCTGCATCAAATAGATAATAAGAAAAGTGATAACTGTTGGAGATGCAATCAAGATAAGGGGACATATTTACATATGTGGTGGAACTCCAATGAGTTAAAAAACTTCTGGGGTAATATAGAAAAAGAAATCAGTTGTATATTTGAACAGAAGCTTATACTAGGGCCGGGACCAGCGTTATTGACACTTATTGAGGATGGCAAAATGAATAAGGATGATAAGGAATTAATGTTAATTATGATGTCAGCTGTCAGACAATGTATAGCGAAGAAATGGAAAAGTGAACTCAAAGTGAAAATAGAAGATTGGTACAAAGAGATGTGGCAACTGGCATTAAATGACAAACTGACATGGGAATTGAATGTTAGAAAAGGAATAGCTCAGGAAGATAAATTTTGGGGAACTTGGAAAAAATTTGTTGAGTATGTAATAGTGAAAAACCAAGGGGTTAAACCTGTACCGGACCAGGCTTGTTTCTGGAAAAATTGAACTGCTGTATTCCTGGACATTGTATATAACACTTGGGTGTAATTCTTTTTCTCTTTTTAATATATTATGCTAATTAATAATATGACATTAAGATGGTTAAATCAAATGTAAAAAGTAAGAGAATTGATAATGTCTTTTTTTGTGTATTATGTACTTACTTTTATGTTACTGTAGTTTTATTCTATGTATTGTGTGTAAATAAAATTATATTTAAAAAAAAGTTTTATTTGGCATGTTTTCACAGACTGTAACCCACTGAGCACAAGGGTAGACTGGGCAACTTCTAGCATTGTCTAGACCTAGACCAAAGCTATCCAATAGCTTAAGGAATAGAATGTGGGCTCTCTTAACTGAAACTCCAACTACCATACTGCATTGGATTTTACCTTAGAGCAGTGATGGCCAACCTTGGCACTCCAGATGTTCTTGGACTTCAGTTCCCAGAAGCCATGATCAGCAAGAGTGCTGACTTGGGATCCTGGTAATTGAAGTCCAAGAACACCTGGAGTGCCGAGGCTGGTCATCACAGCCTTAGAGTAACAGTATAATCCTTGAGACGCCTAAGGTGAATGGGTCATAACTGTCAAATAAATATATGTGGGAACACAGCCTTGACAACTCAACATTTCTTATTCCTAATAAAATGTGCACATGATAAGGCTGCAGGGATTCTTTGCTCCTTTCTACTCCTGAAGCAAGTACAGTATCTTTGGCCTAAATGGCATAACTGTCACTAATTTCTCCAGCAGAGAACCCAGCAAGAAGTCACTCATACAATATCCACCTATGTCAGTCAATTGGTCAAAGTTCATTGCAATCACCTGGCCTGATTTTTAAAAGCACAAAAGAGCAGAAAATAACAAAAGAGAAAACCAAGGAACAACATGTGGCATTCAACTCACTGTTAATCAAATAAAAGTTAGCACACATTTGTTCTCATATGCATGCTAATACTAATAATTTTAAAAAATTGACTTGACTGTTGATTGATGAACAGTATATTAACAGTTTCTTATCTGAGTTTCTGGGTAAGTTGACCAGGAGAGGATAAATGTAGAACAAATCTAGGTCACTGTATAAAAGGGTATTAGTCAAAACCTGGCTAGATTGCAGGGCTAGATTGCAGTTAGGGTTTGTAAAATGAGAGGCTTGGATTTTAATTTCCCATTATGTATCCCAGGAGCAGAGACAACCTGCATGGCCTTGGGCAATCTACTTCTGGGGACTCTCTACCTAGAGAACTCTGAAAAGAATCACCATAGGTCAGAATCAACTTGATGGCACAGTATCATGACTATGATTATGATTATTACATTGGTCAGAGTTTCAGGGACTCCTGTTTTACATATCTGCCCTAGGATTTGAGCAGAACATTGCATTTTGAGAGAATAAATACTCTGAAAGCTGGAATATTCTTAAAGCAAATCACAATAGGAGGTGAAAGCATAAGTACCAGGTAAAATTGCTGAAGCACAGGAGAACAGATTTTGTTAGCCAACTGATATAGAGACATATTTTTAGATTATTTCAAAATGGGTAGTACCACCCGAAGAATTTTTCTCACAGTAGCTCAAATCCTCATGGTTTCCCTTCATACATGTTCCATATATTTTGGTGAATAATTTGTTTGCATGTTCGGCTTCAACCTTTTGATATCAAGTCCAGCACATACTTAATTCTAGCTGCATACAGAGGCAGAGTCTCATGTAACTGGCATCCAAGACTGACACGCCATCAATTTTCAGGTTTCTATAACTAAGGATGGACTGCACTCTTTCCCAAAGGACTGAGATAAAGACATCATGGTAAACATCAAACAAGACAGCAATGTGTAATAATAAGGGGATTTAGGTTGCACGAGTGTTATCCTTGGCCTTTTGCAATAGGTCAAGCATCATAAAAAAGGAAGAAGAAAATAAGTGCTACAAAGTTGAATAAGATTAGATTATAAGTGCTGTGTGTACATAGGGTTTATGGGTATGTGTGTGTGAGAGAGAAAGAGATTTCCTCCTAATATCTCCACGTGCCAGGATTCCTCCCAGTGAAAATCCAGCCACTCTGAAATAAAAGTAGGAAGGCAGGTAAACAGTACTCTTCAACAGACTGCTGACAAATATTAAATTTTAACCATGTTAGAAGTTCTGATTCATGAACAGGAAAAGGAAACCCCTATTCAGAACTTGAAGAGTGTGAGAAAGCCTTATCGTTAGGATGGCTAGAAGCGATACCAATGGAAAGGTGGGTGGGGGCACAAGGATTTCTCTACAAAACAAATATGCCAATTTATCTGCAGAGATGCAATTTAGTACATTGAACCTGTAGCATTCACCTGCCTCACCTTAGCCTATGTGGTGGGTCAGGGCTTAGTGAGAGAAGCTGGCCCAAGTAGACCCAATGAGTTTCTGAGTAGAACAAAGATCAGAAACTGGATTTCCCAGTCCAGTATTCTAACCACTGCACCCACTCTTACATACTGATGAATAACTCTCATATTCCCTCACCAGCAGTGATGCTAGTAAAAGGTGAAGGAACTCAAATCCAGTAACATCTGGAGGGCCACAGGTTTCCCCACTCCTCAATCAGAGGGCTATTTCCTCTGTGCCTGGGGACACCCTTTTTACAGTTGATGGGACAGGTGTCTTGTCCAAAGACTGATAACTACAAAGATGCATTTGTGAAAGTATCTGTAGAGGAGGGATGCCCAACCGCTTTCTGTTGTAGGCCTGGCCATACCCCCAGACAATGTTGCAGGCTGGACCACAGACCGCGGAAGTGGAAGTGGGCACATTTATGGCTGACATAAGTGTGCCTCCTTCCAAGTATAAGCCAGCTGTGGTTGCATTTGTGCATGTGTGGGCGTTTTTTATGGCTTATGTGAAAGAGCCTGTTTCCACTTCCGGGTATGGCAGAGGCAGCAACAGGCCAGATGGGATGGTGTTGGGGACCAGGGCTGGCCCATGGGCCGTAGGTTGAGAACCCCTGCTGTAGAGTATTCAGGCCTAACACCAGTATCCAGAATACATGGGTATCTGATGAGGTCCCAAAAACCTTGATTACTGGGTCCAGTTGTGAGCTACATTACATCATTACTGGGTCTAGTCCTGAGTTACTCAGGCAGCTACAAGTCACTATTTTATATTTCTTAGAACATCCTAGACTTAGAGCATTCAGCACAGTTTTGTCTCATGGCACAGTTGTAGATTTAAAATGGCTCCTTCTCACTTTGCTGCTGTCTCTGCCCCCAAATTAGTCTGCTATAGTGGTGATGGTGGAGGAGGAAATCCAGTGGTATTTTGCCAGGGATGTTCTCTATTGTAGCAAAGCCCCTGTGAATAAGGCAGTTCCCATTTGTAGAAGAGCCCGGTGTGAGAGTCAGTAATAATGTACTGTTGCATTCAAAGGAGTCTTAATAGCAGAACTGTTCTTCATAAACAGGAATAGGTCATCTATTCCTGTTTGTGTTAAGATTCCTTTGAGTACAACAATATATTAGTTATGGATGTGGCTGCAGAGCCAGATATTGGGACTTCAATTCCCCACTGTGCATCCCTGAACAGCGAATCTGCATGGCTTCAGGCAAGCTACACAGTCCCAGGATGCTCCCAGAAGAAGGGAATTGTAAACCACCACTGAGTACTCTCTACCTAGAAAGCCTAAAAAAGGGTTGCCACAAGACAAAATTGACCTGACAGCACACAATCGTAATTATAATCAACTAAAGAACAGGCTCTCAAAACAGCTTTTGTTTCAGAGGACCCATGGGTGACTGATAGCTCAGCAACAATGCATAGTTAATGCAGGACAGAATCACAGAAGGATAAGATATGGACAAGGAATACATTTTATAAAATCTGTCCAGAAATTTCAGGTTACTGGCAATTTGCCTAGTTTGCTGATGAGCAAACAAGGTCATTTGAGGAAGACTTCATCTATTCACCTAATTGTTTCACACAGACACACATGTTCATAACAGGATGAAACATCAATTAGTAGTTTGTGTAGTGTGTGTCATCTCAAGTACATTCTTGACATTAGTTTATTTTTTATCCTATCTCTCTGACAAAAAGGTGCTCCAAGCTGCTGACAATATTAAATAATAATTTGATCAGCAAGGGGAAAAAACAATGGAAACTCAACAAAGGCACAGTCAGTTAAATTCTCTTCAACAGCGGAACAGTTTATTGCCTAAGTAACAATGTCCTTCTCAACCAACAGGAGGTTGACCAATAAGTAGGCAACCGAGTCTTTCTTGCACCTCCTGAAGACATTCCGGACTTGATGTCAAGAATGAAAGAAGGGCTCTTCTTCAAGATGTTAAAACTCTGGCAAGCTCATAAAGAGGAAGGTGGTTCTTTCAAATTGACTAGCTTGACCATAATGCTTACTTTGAAATTGTGCATGGAAATAAATCAGTGAACATTAAAGAAGGGCCTTTTGGATATTTTAGACTACAAATCTTATAATTCTCCATTCTGGAAGTTCTTCTTGGCAGACAGACATCATACAAACAGTTAAAATGTGGCTCATCACCTGGGAGAAAATTTTAAACTGGAAAGCTTTGAGACCTAGCTAGGCTCAGCTCTGCCAAGCTTCTTCTTCCTGTTTAGGCATCTTTCTTTCAGAACAGCCATGCAAGCCTTCCTGCTTACCTTCCAGTGTCACAACGTTCCTGAATAGCTATAAGGAAGTATCTATCTGGTTCAAACTACTGTCTTCTTCTGTCATGTTCGAATCTGAATATAGGTGATCATCATGGTGATCAGCCATGAAGACTGTCCTGAGAATATAATGCAGTGGCCTTTCATATGCCTTCTGTATCGCAGTATGACCCCCCCCCCTTACCACTGATGCAGTTCCAGAGTCACTTTCTGGTCCTAAGCCCTTTTGGCACACAAAGTCCTCCTCAGTCCCAGGCCAGTATCAGTGAGGCTGCTGCCCTTCATCAAGATGGATACAAGTGGGATTTAATTTAGGGGCCATCACCCTTTCCTGTGGACTTCAGCACCCAAGGCTGCTAGTCCTCAGGGTTGTCAGGTTAGTTAACCGCCACCTGAAACTCTGCGCTGAGTCATTGGCAGTAGGGTCTACTCTATTAACATTGCAGGATAGCCTGGCCAGATTGTAAAAACTACTGTATTTTTTTTAATTCTCCTTTCCTCTATTCAGATCACTGACCATCCTTTTTAGCCCTATGAACACTTATGAAGCATTCACAGTGATAGTGTTCTTCCCTGAATGTGAAGAGCAGCAACTTGCCACAATCTCAAAAAAATGTACAAATACCCTCATGTATTTTGTCCATTTTGTACCTTTTCTGAAGCTCTTGCTCATGCCTGATTCCTTTGCACACATTTATGCAATTGCTCTGCCAGGTTACAACCCTCTTCAAATTCACCCATTAACAAGGCCTACTAAACACCATGAGACTCACCTCTGAGTAAACATGTATAAGGTTTTACTGCTGGAATATAATAAAAACCATATTATTGCCTGATTGCAATACGTTGGCATTTCACCATCATTTCTTTCCCTCAGCCATTACTTCACCAGCCCTTGGGGGTGAAAACAAACATTTTCATCTTATCAGATGCATTTTATTGCCACCTGGTTACACAGTAATTTCAGCCTGAGCTTTTCAAAGACTCATATGATGGGATATCAGCTTAACAATTGTCAGGTTAATTGGACAAACAAGGAACAATCTGTCAATATAGTCGCAGGATATGAGCAGTGCAACCAGGGTAGAGAGCCAAAATAGGGAATCGGGAAGGTAGCATTCAAAGGTGAAGGATAATTTACAAAAGCTTGTTAAAGATTTTTTTTCACCCAAAGAGTATATCATTAAATCAAAAGGAACAAGAGGAATCAGGAGCGGTGGAAGGGAAAGGCTGGCCTCTGAAGTGCTTATACGTGGAGTTTACACAGAGGAGAAGATCTAACCTTGCAATTTTTCTAAGCCAGATCTATTTTGTTAAGAAGCAAAAGTTTGAAGAAACAGAATTTTTGTATAGTTTTTATTCATTTATGTTGTCATTTTGTTGTCAAAAGTTGTCCAAAAGACCATAATTCAGCAGCTTCCAGAAGAGACTCAAGATTTTTTTTAATCCCTGAAGAGTTCCACAAAGAAGAGTGACAATGGTTTCAATATCTTCTCAAAGGTTTCCAAAAAAAATTTTTTTTTAAGTATGAAGGATATTATTTAACCTGATTGTTTGAGTACTGTTGCTTTTTGTGATTCAACAACGGCAGCCAGCACTGGTGTTTTCGCACAGATCTCTTTGGAAAGGGAATAAAGGGAAGTAATCATTTGGAATAACTTCATACCCGTATAGTATTAAGGTTTTTGGAAGAATCTGGACTTCACTTGGCAGAAGACTCCTCCTCTTAGGATTAAAATGACCACAGATATATGAATATGAGGATCCTCGACACTTTAACTATCTTGAGTTATCGCTTTGTCATGGGTGGGGCTGTATAGGTGTTATTTTTATTCAGGTAATCATACAATTGCTTATGAAATATCTTTATTCTAAATCTTCTAGTGGATCTCAGGGAATTTGAGAAGAAAGTGGATTTCATTCTATCTTCAGGCTTCAGGAAGTACCTGATATGCTGTGGTCCATGGGGTCTCAAAGACTTGACTGTGAGACTGAACAACAACAACAAAATGAGTCTGAGTAGGGGTTTATGTGAAAAAGGAAATCAACAACTCCTGCACTTCTTCTTCTTCTTCTGTGTCTAGGCCTGTTCCTTGCATTTAAAAAAGAACAGCCGAAAAGTGTGAATTATATGAAACACATTTTGCATAACATAATTTGATGCTGAACTTTTCGGTCCTCAGAATGGAATAAAGATGAGCCATTCAAAGGCTTGTGGTGACCAAAAGAGACCCCTTTTGTCTTTTTCTATTGAAGAAATCCTTAAAAAACCGTCTGCCAAGGTTCACTCATGCGGCTCCATGGTCTGCAGTCACCAAACTGAGGCTACTCCAATCCTCCAATCAGAACCACTTTTGGAAATAAGTAAGAGTAAGTACCACTTCTTCTAGCTTATGAAACGTAACATGAGTTTTGACCCTCTGATTTCCCCCCCCCCCCAAAAAAAAAAAAATTCTTCAAACAGCCACCGGAGGCAATTTATTTGATTGGTATTATCAAAATCAGCATTCAACATTAATTTACAGTACAGTCCATCCATACTCAAAAGTTGTCTCATTGAATTCAATTCCAGGATTGCAGGCTTTTGGTAGCCACACAGAATAACTTGTGCAGAGCAGGTAGCCCTAGAATTTTCATTCTTCTCGGTAAGTGAGTCACTATACTGGATTTTCCTGGCCAGCCCTATTACTGTTTTTTCAGGCACAGAAATATTGTGCTTTTTAGGAGAAGCTTCATAGCCATGCTCAATAGATGGAGTTGTGGGGTTTTGGGTTTGTTTGTTTTTTACAATCTATAGTTGAATAGATGGCATCAGTTCTATTGGTCCCTTGCATCAGGACCTTATTCTTCACTTTAAAATACATTTTCCCATTTTACAGCTAGTTTGCAATTTACCATGCATATTCTGCAAGTGGCTATGATGCTGACTCGAATGTGGGAGTTCAGCAGTTCGATTCCTCAGTAATGCAGGACAAAGTGAGCTCCTGTCTTTGTCCCAGCTCCTGCCAACCCAGCAGTTCGAAAGCAAGAAATTGCAATTGTTCCGTGCGCTCTGGTGTCTAGTCATGGCTGCCACATGACTAGACACCTGTAGAAGCAGACAGTGCTAGCTCTGCGGCTTTGAAACAGAGATGAGCACTGAACCCTAGAGTTGGATATGACTGGCTTTTGAGCAAGGGAAACCTTTACCTTTACTATTCTGCCTTCAGGTGAACTTAGCTCATTATTTCCTTTAATTATTAGATATAATTCACTTGTTGATTCACTCTTCCACATAAGAAAGAGGAAATATAATATTCTTTTCACTTTTGATGAAAGCAAGGCTTTTCCAAACCCTGATGATAGAGTTCTTTATTGGGCAAAATATTTTATACAAAAATATTTATATTTGTGCAAAATAGCTCAATTTTTATACAAAGCTTTGCTGTTCGTAAACTGTGCAAAGCCCACAAATCTACCAATTGCTTAAAACTAAAATGTCAACTTATATTATAGGAAAATGAAGACTTAGGTGGCTTGTTTGACACTCTTTGAACTACCAGCCATTCCTGATTATCACGAATGTTCTGTGTGAATATAAACTATAATTCCAAAAGCGAAGGGTATTAGTGAATTTTTGGACAAGCTACAGAGGCTTAGAGAAAGGAGAGCTCTTTTGTACAGCTCTTGGTTGGAAATCAGGAATCTTACAAGGCTTCAAAATTCCTCACGGAGGTGTCTTGTCATGTGGGGACAACCTAAGTTGATGATAAAGAAGGATATCTTTTCCATTTCTGGATGCACAGAAGTATCACCAATTACACACTCATAAAGGGTATATTTTCTCACTGTGGCATAGCAATTACACTTATATACTGCCCCATTGTGCTCAGTGCACTCTCAGGGAAGTTTACAAGGTAATTAGAACTTTCCCCCAAACATGCTGGATACTCATTTTACTGACCTAAGAAGGATGGAAGGCTGAGTCAACCTTGATCCCTGTCAGGATTGAACTCACAATGCTCAAGCTGCAATGTAGCAGTTTAACCATTGTGTCACAGCAGCTCCTTGAATGGAACGGACATACTCTTAATTATGTATGTTTGGGAAAAGGTGCATTTACAATTATTATTTAAATATCTATTTAAATGCTATCTTTTCTGGGTGTTTTTAATTGTAGATGTATCTGGAAAAAGGATGTAATATACTTATAAATTTAAATATGTGAAGTACCTGTGGTCCAAAACCTAGAGTAGCTAAATAACACAGCTTGGAAAAGGTAACTTTATGGACTACAGAGTGTGATGGTTCCCAAGTGGATTAAATCCCACTTCAATTCATCTTGATGGAGGGCAGCAGCTTCATCAATACTGCCCTGGGGCTGAGGATGACTTTGTGTGCCAGAAGGGCTCAGGACCAGAAAATGATTTGCATAACTGGATTGGTGGTATCGGTGTCATGCTGCAATGCAGAAGGCAGATGAAAGGCCACTGCATTATATTCTCAGGACAGTCTTCATGGCCGATCACCATGAGGATTGCCAATATTCGGATTCAGATACAGCAGAACAAGAAGAAGAAGATGGACTACAACTTCCAAAATCCACCCACTGGCCATGCTGCCTAATGGCTTTTGAGAGTTGTAGTCCAAAAAGTAGCTTTATAAAATGTGAAAAATGCAATCTGTGACATATTAGTGTAAAGTCTAAATGGAACATAGTGACCATTTTACAGCAGCAGTATCAAATTATAATACAATCTTCCTACCTTTGCTCTAGTGACTTAACACCTGTAATAGGAGAGAAAAGATCACAGAACCTTAATACAAATAACTCCAGTATTTTGCAATGCCTTTTGTCAAATATTTGATCTGGCATCCGTACAATATACACACAATTGGTGAAGTACCGGGCAGAGTCGGATGAAATGGGAAGGAACAGGTGGGGTGGCACATCTAACAGTGTATCTCCACACTGAAGAATGAATTGAAATGGTAAATTTAAAACCACTTCATGTCATATGGAAATTGAAGAACTCATATTCTAGGAGTTCAAAGATATGAGGTGCTGTGTGAACTAAAGGGCCCTGTGAGAGCACATACAAAGAAAACTTAGCTGCATATGAAGGGCGGCACTCAGGGCAAACAAGGAACTCACAAAAAAAATGGAACAACAAAACTAGCACTTTGACATGAAATATACTTTATCCTGTTGCTATGAAGTCTAGTTTTAGGCAGAATACTTGATCTGGCCATGGATAAGGAAGAATTTCATCTCGATTCATTTTTAATCAGAATGTACCCCAACATGCAATTTGTTTCCTGCCCAGGATGAAAAGAAGATGAGAAACTGAATGCAGGAACATGTTTCAAAGGAATTTGTTGCACTCAGTACTGTTTAGTTTGAGATAGCCAGAGGATTCTTGCTGTTGCTCCACTTACAAAAGTGGAGTTGTGTATTGTTAATGCATTGTGTTGTGATTGGGGGAAAGGGGAAACAATTTGGTTCTCTCAGAGAATAATTCTAATATTGACCTTGAAAAGAACTGAAATATTGTACAAATGAACAACAAACATAAAAAATACTTCCTTTGTCATTTATGACTGATGACTTGATAAAATCTGCTGAAATGACTTAGTAAAGGTAAAGGTTTCCCTTGCTCGAAAGCCAGTCATATCCAACTCTAGGGGTCAGTGCTCATCTCTGCTTCAAAACCGAAGAGCCAGCATTTTATTTATTTATTTATTTATTTATTATTTCGATTTATATGCCGCCCTACTTGGCGAAAACCAACTCAGGGCGGCTTACAACATAAAATCGAGTACAATATAATATAACAGGTCAACAGTACAAAATCACAGCATCCCAAAATACAGCGCAATAAAATAAATATGAACATAATATAATCAAAATACAGTCCGTACCAATATTCAGTACAAATGGACAGTAAACAATATATTCACAATACAGTTCATACCCAATACAAAAGCCATACAATAATTGATTCAATAATGTAAAAATACAAGCATTGTCTGCTTCTGCAGATGTTTCCATGGTCATGTGGCAGGCATGACTAGACACCAGAGCATACGGAACGCTGTTACCTTCCCACCGAAGTGGTCCCTATTTATCTACTTGCAATTTCTTGCTTTCGAACTGCTAGGTTGGCAAGAATGACTTAGATAAGCTGTTTAAAAACAACTTCTGAAAATAAATAGCAATGTTGTGTCCACAAAGTAACTTCATAACCATTAACTGCTTTTGAAAAATAATTCTTTTCCCCGTTATATATTACCTATAAACTAGTTATTTTCAAGCTCTGTGTTAAATTAGGTCTTGCATTAGAGTACTACGTGATTAAGCAAAACTGTTGGATACTTCTTTGTGCTATCTCCAAAGATGCACAGCCAGTAACACAATGGGCCTTAGGCTAGTTTAGTGACACTCGTTGTTACAGAGCAGAATCTTTAGCTTTGTCTTGCCACTTTCTGAAAAAATAAACTTCCAGGAATTTGTTTTCAAGTATGTTACATTTCTTTTTTCATGCCTTTGTTCTAGCTCAGGGGTCAGCAAACTTTGCTCTCTCCAGGTATGTCTGGACTTCAATTACCAGAAGGCCAAGTCAGTGCACTTGCTGATCAGGGCTTCTGGGAGATGAAGTCTAAGAACATCTGGAGAGTAAAATGTGCTGACCCCTGTTCTAGATAGAAACAGCTGACTATGACAATATTATCCAGCGGTATATCAGTTGCAAACACTATGCCTGAAGTCCTGTTTGCAGTGTAAGTCAAAGCTGTAACTTTCAGTTCCTCCCCCAGTAAACAACACATCTATCTCACAGTTTTGCATGCATATGACAAGCAAGCATGTGTGCATGTTCTTGAAAACCTTCACAGGGACATTGCATTCAGCAGGAAGAAATTAACCAAAAGTCATGATTTGGGTTATGCTTTGAGCAAGATTTCATCCTATAAGAACTATAATTAGACCACTGTGAGTGGGTGGCAGAGACCTCAACACAACTCATATAAGCTGCTGGTACCCTCCATCAGGGAGTCTGTTCCAAATTTTCTTTAACTTTTCTTTGTATTTATTTCACCTTTCTCCCAATGAATGGATACATTAAATGTATGAAAAGACTCCTAATTTATATTTTAAAGATTACTAATTTTAAAAAAGGCTTAAATGCTTTTTAAAATCCCACAATAAAAATAATGATGTCCAATTTAATTGCTAGCAGATAAGTCTTTACCTATAACTAAAAGGACAGTTGGGAAGTGGACCATCTATAATATGTTGTATGACTGGCAATGCAACCAGTTTCTCACAACATATGTCCTTTCAGAGGCTGAAATGCTGCACAATCACTGTAGCATCTGTAGGGATTTTTTAAAAAAAACAGGATTCTGGCCATTAAAAAGAAAACAGAAAACTGGGGACAAAATGGCTTAGTAGTTAAGTCGCTGAACTTGATGGCCAGAAGGTCCACAGGTCAGCAATTCAAGACCCGAACATTGCACAACAGAGTGAGCTCCTGTCTCTGTCCCAGCTAGTGCCAACAAAGCAGTTCAGAAGAAAGATTTTGCAAGTAGATAAATAGGCACCATTTTGGCAGGAAGGTGACAGGGTTCTGTTCACTTTGGCATCTAGTAGTGCCTTCCTCGTGACTATGAAAATGTCTGAAGACACAGAGAATCCTGGCTCTTTGTCTGTAAAAAAAGATGAGCACTGCCTCCTAGAGTCAGATTCAACTGGCTTTAAAACAAGGGAGACCTTTACCTTTACTAAAGCTGCACCCCACATGGAATGCTAGCTGTCATAGGACCAACCCTATTAGTTTTCATTCATTTCATTTATTCATTTCATTTATTTGATTTGTATGCCACCCTACTCGGTAAAAACCGACTCAGGGCGGCTCACAAGCAAATAATCAACAATATAATACAGTATGATACAATGAAATAGAACGATAGGATACAACAATGCAATGGGACGAGCAATGCAATGTAGCAATACAAAGCTTTCCATGGTAAGCGTTTATACCTCAGAATGGTGCAGTTTGCTATCAATCTGTAACTTTTTAGTTTTATTATTTCTTGAAGAGGATTCAGCCATTCTTTCTCCATCCGCCCCCCCCACACACACACACACACACCAACACACACACACTTCTTGTTGCAATTGTTGAAGCCAAAGCAATTTAAAACAAACCTCAAAGCTATTTCTCAACTGAAATGTAACATTTCTCTCAGCCAGTGCCAGGCTGAAATGTCACCATTTCTGGAAGTCAAATGCTACATTTACCAAGGAAAATGTCATCTTGCCTCCAAAGCCCTCTTCCTCCTCACTGTCCCTCTTCCCACTTGTAACATCCTTTGTTTCACCTGCTCCACTTTCCCCTTTCCCTGAAAGAAAATATCCAAAGGGCTCCAACAGCAGTTAACATTTTCTTATTCACATTTCAAAACCTTATGCCAAGAAAGCAGTCAGAAAAAAAAACGGCTGAAGAAATCTGCATCTTGGTAATGTCAGAAAGGCCAGATGGGAATACATCACAGGGCCATGGCAGGCTTCATACTCACCTTTGACTTATTTGAATCACCGTTTTCTTTTGTTTAGGTTTCCTTTTTAAACATCACTGGCAGAAACATAAGTGTCAAAGCTTTTCACTGTGTAGAAACAGAATGTCTAGATGATTTTCATCAGCTTGCTTACTGAGCTGGTAAGTTTAGAATTGCCTTTGTCGGTCATATCTTCTCAAAAGAATCATCTTCTGTGCTGAATAATCCTCAACATTGAGGAACATTAATAATAATATCATGTCAGAAATTATTCTGGGTTGAAAGGATTTTTGCAGAAGAAACTCCATTCAGGGAATGCCCAAATAAGGCTCCTTTCATATCCCCAAGAGCTGGGACAGAGATGGGGGCTCAATCCGTCCTGCAGTACCTAGGTCTCGAACTGCTGAATTTCCAGCCTTCCAGCTAACAAGGCAAGCTTTGTAACCACTGAGCCACCACAGCCCCACTGACAGAGGCTGGCCATGCTGACAGAGGCTGATGAGACCCTGCCCTTGATCTGAGAGAGAAGCAATGGTCAAAATATATGTCTGTTTTAAGACACAAAGGCCAGAATCCAATTGGTGTAAATGTAAAGCTTCTGTAAATTGACATGGATGCGGCGGCAGCTGCTTCTATGTCTAAGCCAGGCATGAAAACTGCCAAAATAAAGGCACCTTTTGATGAATTCATTCTGGAGTTCCTTCTGCCAGACTTAGTGTGAGAATGATTAGCCAGCAACAGAAGGTGGCTGTTACCAGGGTATGCCCAATTGTGGTTCAAAAAAGTAATACCTCATATAACATTAGTATCGAATAACACTAAAATCGCATAACATTAAGCAATCTGGGGGGAAGAATTGCATCGGATAATATTAAGATCCTATGGGATGCATCGGATAACAACCGCTAAAGCCTGTGTGGTTACAATGTATCTCTATGGCTCCCATAGGATTTTAACATGTATCGGATAACACTAAAAATCGTATAACATCAAGACTTGTGGAACCAGGTTTTAGTGTTATATGAGGTTTGACTGTACCACAATATTTGAGGAACCTCTTTCTGTGTACCCTGCCATGGATTATTGAGGTGGACTGATGAGGTGCTAGAGAATTTCTTGGTAGTATGTGTAGTCATGCACTTGACTGAGCAACTTGGGTGACCTCCTCAATTAGTCACAATCAAGTGATGCAAAAAAAAACCCACCAACGATTCTAGTCAAAGTTGTCTTTAAAATTGATTGTAGGCTGTCCAAAGATAAGAAAATTCATCTAAGGGTGTCCATTGCAAAAGAGGTGTAACAAGTGGCTCAATTGACATAAACTTTATATGTAATAATTTCTCACCATAGCGGGAAGACTGTGACCCGTGTGTCTGCTCCATCTATTATCAAAGTATGAAATATTGATTAACATTTCCTTAGGCCTTCTACTCCTTCTCTTCATCCAGGCATGAAGAACTAGGGATTAGTACAAGATGAGTTTGCAGGACTCTATCTTTTCATATAGTAAAGTTTTTGTAATTACAATTAAGAGACCAACTCTAGCTCTGCAAAACAGTGAAACAGAGCCCTGAGCAACTGAAATTCAATTACCCTTGGAGGGGGACAGAGAGACTTTAACTACCATTTCTTGATTAGCATCTTGATTAGTCTTCATTGTTTTGTCTCTAATTGTACTCTGCCCTGGGAATGTCATCTTAAACTGAATACTAAATATCATTAATAAATAAATGGGCTGTTCAGAGGGTTGCTCAGGACGTCTGTTGCAAATTAAGTAACCCTTCTAGAAAAACAATATAATCAGCCCAATTAACTAGACTTTCAAAATCCCTTGGAACTGAGGAAGAAATGTAGTAATGGAAGGAGTTGGGCCTGCTGAATTTCTGTGTGTCACACAGCTCTTGACCACTTCTAGAAAACAGTGGCTTTTGTTTATTTCAGGGCATGGGGATGAGATTGTAAAAGGTACTTTCTTTGAATTTAGTAGTCAAACTGTGACTATTAAAAAACAGATTTGATTCATACAGTGGTGGGCATCAGCAAATTCGGACCAGTTCGCCAGAACCAGTAGCAGAAATTCTGGCTGACTCCACCCATCCAAGTTTTGAAATAAAGTAGTCCTCTACCACAATACATGTCAAATCAATCTCTTCCAGCTATCACCAACTATTTTCTACTTACCTTCCATGGAAGCAAAGGTCCAATGAAGTTGGAGGGAGCGCAAGGGTAGGATCACCTCTAAAATCCAGTTAACAACTTACCACAAGCACAGAGAACCAGCTCTACTGCATTTCTGCATCCAAGTTCATTCCTCTTTTCTTACAGTGCCTAGAGAATCAGACACACATATCACATTTTATAAGCCTGCTGGGTAATGTTATTGCTAGGGCTATAGAGCTCCTGATAATAGAGCTTGGGTTATAGGGTTGTTTTATAAATTAATACCATTGTTGACCATTTCCTTCTAACATCTTTTGTGGTTTTATTGGCTTTTCCCAAACTGATCTAAGAACTTGTTATTACAACCAAAGGATTTGATCTCTCATTCTAGTTTTCTCTCTTTTTTTATTCTATGACTAAGAATTGGGGGCATGCCTTTTATCTGTTGTTTTAACAAGAGTTTTATCTTATATCAGCAGAGAGCAGAGGCCAGGTATACCAAGATAATGAGAAAATTACATTGTATGGGCAGAAAGGGAGCAGAAAGCCTGATTGAGACACAACTATTAAAAGGTGACCGCGGGTTTGATTGATGTACAAAGCTCTCTTGGTACAAGTAATAACAGGTACTGACAGGCTATCTGTTATTACACTGAAAGTGGCCTGCCAAATAAAGCCACAATTCATCCAAGTGTGTAAAAATAGCATCACAAGATTTCTGTGAGAGCACCCTAAAGTTATATTTGGTCCAGTATTTGGTTTTCTCAGTGACCAATTGGATGCTACATGAAGACCACCAGCTGGGCAAGAAGACCACCAATAGAGCACAAACACCTTCCCACATCCACTCACCAGCAACCAATATTCTGAGACATACTGTCTCTGATTCTAGAATTAGTTCATGGCTCTCATGATTGGTAGTCATTGATACAGTCTTATTTTCTATCAAATGTTCTAATCTTTTTTAAAGTATTATTCAAAATGGTGGTCCTCTGGCCAAAAATATAATAGGTTATCATGAAGGAATGGGGTTTAAAAAACCCAATGAAGCCCTAATCCTATGTTTTTAATCTCTTGGAATGATACTTCCTATACAGTACTTATTTTAATTTTTGTTTAAAAGCTTCTCCACTAGCAGTCCCCTAAGTTTTTTCCTTACCTTTAGTTCCAGCTGTCCTTTGTGATAATTAAAGAACTGTGATTAGTGTCTGGCTGAAAGCAATTTTTGCCTGAAAGTTTTGGGCAGAGGGAGATGAAATGAAGCTTTAAGCATCTCAGCATCCTGCTGCTTGATTTCAACCATGCCTTGCAGAGAGCAGCAGGATGCTAAATGCTATGCTTCAGTAGCAGAAGGCTCTACCCTGAGCAATTTGTATGTACCCAATTAAAACCATTCTCTTAGACTCCAGTACAGGGGTGTCCAAACTACAGTCTGTGGGCTGGATCCGGCCCCTGACACCAATTCATCCAGCCTGCACTGCCCTCGCCGCTCCTGGAATTGGAAGTAAAATGCACCCATATTTACTTCCACTTCCGGGAGCTACAAGCATGGTGCGGGCCAGATGAATTGGTATTCGGGCTGGCCCTGGCCCATGGGCCATAGTTTGGGGGCCCCTGCTTTAATAAGACAAAATGGCAGCTTAAAATCTATCTCATCCTGTTGTGAAACAGATGGCAAGGCATGTTTTACTTCTGCTTCCGGTGGGAGGAACCACATCACCAACCCACTGAACCATGTGACCGGCCTGCTGAACCACGTCACTGGCCCATGGCCCAAAAAGTTTGGGCACCCCTGCTCTAGTAGTTCCTTTTACTAAAGGGTGGGACATTCTTCTAATAACAATTAACCAAATAACTGTAATCTCATCGCAAAGTTTTTTCACAAGTTCTGTTAAGTTAACAATTGGACTTTTCACTTGGGCAAGAAGCCTTAAAGTAGACATATCTCATTGTGCATAAAAGCACATTTGGTTTGTTTTAGTGAAGCATGACATGCTAGCATGGATTTCTTTTAAAATGGACAGGTTGAAACATTTTTTAAAAATCTTGCCTGCCATGCAAGTAGCAATCTTCTTCTTTCATGTCCAGGCCAGACTTTAAAATGCCAAAATGAAGCCACCGTCTTGGCTTTGTCATTGGCCAAACTTAAATCCTCATTGGAACATGTTTCCAATAGTAACTGGCTGACCAGCAAATGACCTGGAGGCTCTTTTTATGATCAGAACCCTGTTTTTCTATAGGTCTTGGAGCTTCTCCATTCTCCACCCATAAGCAGACAGTTCCTCATTGTGGACTCATCACTTTTCACATGAACAAAGTGATGAATATAGCAGTACAGTACTAGCACAATCTCGTCCTCTCAAGTTGTTGTTGTTGGGAAAGGAAATCCAAAGCACCATCTGATAAATATTGTATATACTTAGAAAGTTGCCTATAGGAATGAACTTCTTATAAGTTCAATATCTTCAGCCACCAGAGTTCACTGATAGATGGATTCAGTACAAGATTGTATTCATTTTCATTAAAAGTAACTTTCCAGAGACAGTCTGTTGAGGAACATAACTGAATGGCTGAACTAGCAGAAGTTCATCATAGGTCACAATTGTTAAAAATTTCTTTGTCAAGCTCTAAAGCAATAGAGGAGATAGGCTACATCTTTTAAAAGCAAGGAAAAATACAGGAATGTGCAAACATACTGCCAATATTACAAAACCGCTTCAGAGATATGTCCTTATGTATGTCAGACTTTGACATTTAGATATGCCAACGTAAAGAAATGCATGGACTTGCTTTATACATGCAACAGAACATGGTAGAATCTTGGAGTGAGTGCATGGGCAGAATGCTGCTTTTGATAATGCTGATTAAAAAAATGTACCCTTTAATTTCCTGAAATTTTTGCTTCAAGAAGAGAAATCGATTTTTCTACCTCATTTGCTGGTTGCTGCTTTTCTCAGCTTTTTTTAAGGTTGGAAGGTGATAAAATAGGCCCTCCCTCTACCTGCCTCAGCTGTTCTGGTGCCTCCTTAGCTAGCCATGCTTTCTTCTCCCAGCCTTTCAATAAAGCATGAGGAGATCAGGAGGTTGCAGAGGTCAAGAGAGAAGGCTATATGTTGAAAAATTCACCACTGACAAAAGCCCGTTGGCTACCACATAACTAAGGTTACAGGAAAGTGGTTTATTTTTACATTGGAAATAAGTCTGTCATGTTGATTGATATTTAATGGCCAAAAATGCAGAATATTGTGACAAGAAAACAAGTAGCACTTTATGAGCAAAACATTAGCCCTGCATGTTCATTTCTCCATTAAAAATGTGAGCATCCACATACCATGGTTTGAAGTATACAATAAACTTCCCCAAATCCCCCTATCAGTATGATTAGTAGCCATTTTTAATAGAAGATGCCAAAATAAATTAATTTCCACAGAAGTACAATTTTGCTTCCTCAGTGTTAGTGTTGCATTGATTTATTCAGCTGCATGCACAACTGGAATCATGCATATCCAATCTAAGATTAAGGAAAATATTCATTTTTTCTCTCTGCTAGTCTTGTAATTATTAGCACATTTACAGTTGGTAGATAAAACACTGTCCTTCCTGTACTAGGAATACCTGTACCTATTTATTTTTTCTGATAAAGAGAAAATGAATTCCATTTCTATTAAAAAATTTTACCAAAAAATAATAAATCTCTCCATATTCAGGAACGAGCTTGAAACTTTAAAAATAAAAATGAAAGAGAAAGCTATACTAATTTTATACTAATTGTATCATAGCTAAATGTGGGGTTTGGATTTTGCCATGAACATTCCCTGCTAGAAAATTATTAATTTTGAGCTGCTATTGAAACAACAACAACAATGTCAATTCCAACTTATGAAAATAATTTTCAGGGTTTTCCAGGTATAGAGTATCAGAAGTAGTTTAACATTTCCTTCTTCTGGGAGTACTCTGGGACTTTCCCACTTGCCCAATGCTACATAGGTTGACTCTTCTGGGAATGACAGTGGGGAATTGAGCTCCAGCTCATTGAGCTACCCAATGCAAAGAAATGAGCTATAGTTGGAGCTTATGCCTACAACTAGTTCCTTTTAAAAAATAAAATCAGTACCCCATATTGTCAATAGGGATGATGGGCTTTCCAGAAGACCACTGTATTGCAAGGAGTTAAGGTAGCATTGCCCATTTTCCTTCTTTGCACCTCTAAGATGCTTAAAATCATATAATAGTGTCTCTGTGTTTAAATATGCTTGCTAAATTTATGTTTGGGAAAGTACATACTGATCGAATGAAGACACTTTCCCATGGAACTCATTAGTAAGACGGGGTGTTTGGCAAGATAATACAGGATCTCTGGCATCTTATATTCTTAGATATGATGTCTAGGAGGCAGCTGTGAGATAGAGAAGGCTGCAGCATGTGAGCATTTGCCAAGCCTTGTGACAGAACATTTGTGACCTTGACTAAAGCAGAGTGTACAAACAGCTGCCAAGTTTTAAGATAAAACACCTAGGATGTATGATGAGTGGGAAATCCCAGACAAGAGAAAAGGCAAATCATGGTGAACTTTTGCTTATGTTCTCAGTCATATAGTGGCCAAGGACAGATGTCATGGGTCCAGCTGCAAGGACAAACTAATTACTCTAGGTGGTTGTTGGTGAGTTAAGAATATCTTTTGAGTGGAGGGGAATCAAGGTTGATTTCACCGTATCTGTACTGTATAGATTTCCCAGCTAATCTTTCTCACACAGGAACTGCCGAATGAACTCACTAAGAAGTGCCTTCATTTTGGCACAGACACAAAAGAAGAAGAAAAGGGAAAGGTTTAGTCCCAGATTTTCAGAGTTCTTCTGAACATCAGGGGTACCAGTAGCATCCTTGCCACCTAATCTGAGCTCCCTAGGTGGCTAGAGAGGTGACAGAAGGAACTCATTAGGTATATATGAAAAAGCTTATAGGTACTTGCATTCTTGTCTTTTGATATGTTCTGTGCTCTCTGTCTCTGATATGTTGTTTAGCTTAGAAACATGTCAGAATAAAACTTTGCTGCTTATTTTGTTTCTGAGATCCTAAAAAGAACCTAAAGCCCATGAGACCTGGACAGTCTAAGCTGGCAACATCCCCCACCCCCCAAGTTCTGCTCTTGATCTGCTTTGAGCTCTTCCTTGTAGTCAATTTTCAGAATTTGGGGTTGGTTTTCCTTCTCTCTCTCTCTCTCTCTCTCTTTTTTTTTTTTGCTCAAAAGAGGCCACTGGGAAGCAAGCAAAGACCAGTAGCAAAGGAATCATTTGGAGCAAGAGGTGCTGATTTGGTCCACTTTCCCCAGATCAGGAGTTCTCAACCTTTTAAAGCCATCAGACAGCTTTGGGAGCTGGATGGCCATTTTGCCCTTCCACCACATGGCACTTCCTGGTTATGGTGGAGGCAGTGGGGGGCCACATGAAATGGTGCTGCAGGCCCACGGGCCACAGGTTGAGAATCCCTTCTCCAGATATTGTTGGACTGCAGTGTGCAGAATTCCTCAGCTTTGGCTATGCAGGCTAGGGTTTAGGGGAGCTGCAGTCCAAAAACAACTGGAGGGATGCAGTCCCCCATCTTTGGCAATCCTATTCAAAATCCATCATAAAGCTTCTCATTGTCAAATGGGGAGGACGGAACTTTTTCAAGAAGTTTGTCACATTTAAGGAAAAGAGTGTATTCTTACACTGTTTAAACTTTTCTTTGGATGTCTTGCCTGAAGCCTTTTTTTTAAGGTTGTGAATATCCTATTGCTTTGCATGTAGAAATATTTCAAGAAAGAAATGTAGTTCTTATTTCCCAAAGGAGCATGGAGCCAAATTTATAAAACCAGCATTACGTGTAACATTTTCTTGCCTGCATCCTTCTCCCACGTTCTTTAATAAACGGTAATCCTGAGTGCTGCTGTTTGTTATGGGATTTCTAAAGCTGAGGTCCCAAAGGCATATCCGAATGTGCAGTGCCAGTTGTCAAAGAAATGTTGCCCTCCTGCAGCAGGGTGATCGCTAACAGAGCCTTGTCAATTCCCCCCTCCCACTCCCCTTCACAAGCTCTCATTTCTCTCCTTTGGCTGGAAACATAAACAGAATCACTGATTAAGTTTAATCAAAGCTGTACCATCTCACTTTCCTACTGGCGAGTTCTTGATTAGCTTCCCGTAATTCTATCAGCAGCAATTTCATTTGAGGTTGAAATCAAAGCCTCTCCGCTCAGTCTCTGTTGGACCACAACTGACCTCAGGTTATTTTATTCTTTTAATTTGACAAACTACAGCTTTGAAAAACTGTTTACAGCAGGACTGGTACTAAAAAAAAAAAAAAACCCACCCTGAGTTGCTGCTGTTGTTGTAGCGATCCTTGGGCAACCCGCATTTCCAAAATCCGCTTCCAGGCCAAGTAGAGAAGGCAGCGAGATCAAGGTCACTGAACATCAACAATATTATTTGAGAGCAGTCCTCAGTGAGACATATTACAGATGGCTAACTTCCATATTCTCAGGAGCTATTCTGCTCTCCAGCCAATAGCTCTGGGGACCAAAATAATCTACATCGCCTGCCCCTACAATAGAGTTGCCATCGTCTTGATATAGTTGGCCTTCCTATGGCATTTTGCTGCCCGAGACAAGCGATTTTGGCACACACGAAAATGTCACAAGGGCCTCTTCTCCTGTCTGACAATAAAAATATTCATTAATAACAAAATAACTGGTGCCCTTTTCTGACATGGCCTATTTGTTGCCTGAGGTAGACATCTCACTCTGTCTAATGGCAGGGGTGGCACTCTCACTGTACAGACTTCGTAAGTACAGGACAAAATTTGCCTGTAAAGTATATTTCCTGCTTTGCTCTTCTTATATAGAGGGA
Source organism: Furcifer pardalis (assembly GCA_030440675.1). Taxonomy (NCBI): domain Eukaryota; kingdom Metazoa; phylum Chordata; class Lepidosauria; order Squamata; family Chamaeleonidae; genus Furcifer; species Furcifer pardalis. The sequence continues at coordinate 158,803,188 of CP126892.1, forward strand.
GCCAAGAAAAACACCTGGTCCATTTATAGTCTAGCCATGCCTGCCACATGACCATGGAAATGTCTGCAAACACAGACAGCACTGGCTCTTTGATTGTAAACAGAGATGGGCACTGAACCCTAGTCGCATATGACTGGCTTTAAAACATGGGGAACCTTTGCCTGTACCTTTTACTATTTATAGTCTGGATACACAAGAGTGGTGTACACAAGAGTGGTGAGGTTCACCTTCTGGTCCAATGTCCAGGATCTACCCCCATTCTGGCCGGCTGGACAGCTGGTTAGCTCTATGGAATAGCACAGACTAAATGTAATCAAGCAGAACACATGCAAAGTGCTGCTCCCCGTTTCCCAAATTGCTGCGATCCAACCCATTCCACCACCTCCCCACCATTCACTGGGCACATGTGGAGTCCCCAACTGAGCCAAGAATCTGGGCTTCCATTGTTATGTTGAAGGCTAATTCAATGAGAGTCTCACAGAGATATTTTACAACATGACAACAAATGGGAGAGGAAACTGATCAGGTTATAGCAGGCAAACAAAGAAATACTTTGGACTTTGCTTCTGTCTTTTGATGTTTCCTGTCCTGGTCATGGTCGTAATAAATGGAGACACTGCTCAGTTTCTTCTGTTGCTCTTGGGGACCTAGTGTTCTCTGTGCCAACGTGAACTTGGATAATATGAACCTGCTGTTTGAGAGAAGGGTAAAGTAGCATCCCCCATACTACATCTAATCTTATCTTATTTTTTTTTTGGGGGGGGGGGACAAGTACTTTAGTTGCCTTCCTATCGTCTTAATATTTGAGATGAAATTTCTTAATATATGGGATGAAAAAAGAATTTCAACAATTTGAATATGGACAGGACAGCAACCCTCTTCATTGGGGGTCACTCAAAAGCTGAGTAATCGCCTCAATTTCAGGCTGAAATATTCCTACCTACATTATGGTTTGGCTAAAGAAATTGCAAGTAGATAAATATGTACTGCTTTGTCGGGAAAGGTAACAGTGTTCCATGCATTCCAGCATCTAATAATGCCTGCCACATGAACACAGATGCAAACAGAGTTGGTTCTCTGGCTGTAAAGAGAGATGAGCACCACACCCTCTAGTCAGACACAACTGGCTTTTGATCAAGGGAGACCTTTGCCTTTATGTTCCTTATGACATATGTTTTTATCAGTACAGCATCCTGTGGTTACACATCCACAGGGGAAGTCCACTTCCAAAACTCTATTCTTTGATGTGCATGTGAGGAGTTTTGTTCATTTCTGATCACTGCCCTGATAGTGTCAACAACACTTGGTGTGATTGACACTTACTCCTTGAGGGCTGGAGATGCATTTAATGAGTTGTGTACTTTGTTGAGCTAGTTAAAGGTCCAGGGTTTCATATGAAGCTTTCTGGTGTATAGTTTTCACTCATTCAATCAATCTGACCTAGGCTTTCAAGATGAGCTTGTGATGACAGTGTATATCAACTTTCTGGGTAACTGAATTCACTTTGAAATCATGGTAGAAAGATTATTGTCACTCAGACTCTTTCATTGCATCATTAGCACCAATCTTATTCAACCTATTAGCTTTTGGAAGCAAAGGGTTAGTGTATCTCCTCCTGTGTTAACAAAACATATCTTTTTAAAAGAAAAAAAATGTGCATCTGAGAGGAGACAGAATAGCAGTGATATAGACAGAATAGTGATATAGTGGAGAGAGGATTTGTAGGGTTAAAATCCTAGGACTTTTTGAGTAGGGACTATGATACTGGCCACTGCCCCCCTCAGGAAAATCTGAATCTCTCTGAGTTTAGTATAACCTGCCCAACAGATGTAAGAGAAATTGACTTTTGCATAAACTGTATATTCTGTCAAACAAGGACAGCTTGTATTTTGAACTAAGGGGTCACCTTACCCCACTTATAAGCCGTGCTCAATTGCAAGCCATCTCTCTTTTAAAATAAATTATCTGACGTTGATTTGGTCTTCAGTAGCAATTAAGAGCCCTTAACTTTACAAAACATCTTCTCCTTTGTTGCGCTATATCTACAGGTATGATAGGTCCAGCTGCTTGCACTTCTGGACTCTCTTTAAAGGATTTGACTATTGGAACTGCCACGATGAATCCCTGCATTTGCAAATCTACCACTGTACCATTGTGTAATAGAAATATATAACATTATGTATGATTTAGACAAAACAATTAAAGAAAGTGTTGCCACACCTGCTATTTGATCATCAACCACCAAGGAAGAGACTGAAATCAAGGCATAGCTTCCTCACAACTTCTGCCCCTTCAAAACTAGCCCTTGCAGACCACCATAGAACTATGGAAGGTGAGCAAAGAGCTACCAGATAACTGGGCAGAACCACATGACTCTCTACCACCTGGCCAAGAACAACCATGGCCTGTGTGGGAAGCTTTAATTAGACTATGTGCAGGGGTAGGAAGATCAAAGGCTAACCTGAGAAACTGGGGTTTCCCTATAGATGACAGCCTGTGTGAAAGCGGAGAAGTACAAACTATCTCCCACATGATACAATGCACACAATGCCCCTCAATGTTCACTGAGGAGGACCTTATGTTGGCAAGAGGAAATGCTGTTGATGTGGCCCAATATTGGGCAGATGTCATCTAGCCCTTTCTAACTCTATTTTATTTTTAGATGTGTTAATTTTAGCTTTGTATGTTGTTATATGCTGCTGGTACCTGTGACACAAATAAAGAAAGACTGCTTCAAAATATCAAGTGGGGCCATTGGGTAGAGAATTCAGGACAGCCAAAATACAGCACAACTAATATATAGAATTATCTAGTATATGATGTGGCCATGGTCATTATATTAGATGATTTTAAAGATGGTTAGACTGAATCAATAGTATGATGACGATGTGCAACCTCCCGATTTTAGAGGCCATCTGAGGTTTGTGATACGTACTCCTTGTTGCTTCTATAAACATCCAAAGAGCATGAAGTCTTTGTAGGTGTGCTTAACAATTTCGTAAGATCCACATTTCAGTAAATCTCATAAATTTGATTGCATGATCTCTAAGTTAACACCTCCCAGAGCCAAACACACACAAAAATGCAATTTGCTGTCAACTATCCATATATTTTTTTAAAGCTTGTACTATGATTTGCAGCACAAGGCATTTGAAAAATACATACATTTAAAATGTATAGATTTGAACAATGTCTACAGAAATAAAACTTCTGTGTGGGAAGAAAAGGCTGACAGTCTGATGCAGACCAGAATCAGAATGAGCTTGGCTGTTGAAATAGAAAACCAGGAAGAGATCAAACTTGACAGATTTGCACATCTCTAAGTCTTTCTATGACAGCTCCTATATTTACCCACCAAAATGAAAGTGCAGTGTCAGGCTTTGCTTGTGTTGCTTCTCTAAAACACCAGTGCCTTGGAAATGCAGCAGAAGAGAGGTGTTTAGCACATGAAACAATGTCACAAGCTTTGGAAGCAGTTTCAAACAATTCCCACTCATACTAGTAGAAACTATGTGCAGGAACTTCCTAATGGATTATACTCATACCATCTAGAAGAGTCTGGCTGGACATCCCATTATGGTGATGGAGTAGACCATACAGCCAGCGACCCAACACTGAGTATTGGGTGGTGGCAAATAACCTGATTCCCTAAAGGGGCTAACAGCTACAGGTGGATGAGCCCCTTTAGGTGTGGTGATGGTCCCCTCAGTGGAGGAAATGCCACTGGAAACCATCATATTGGGCCCAATGGCAAAATGAGGGGAGGAGGAACCACTTGACTATTCTGATTCCCAATGATCATGGAGGCAGAAGAGGCCATGCCAGATGGACTAGCTGTGAAGGTGCATCCTGAGTTGGTTTCACCAAGTAGGGTGGCATATAAATTGAATCAATCAATCAATCAATCAATCTTATTAATATAATCAAAACTGTGTCAGTCCATTACTGTCCTGGTATTAAATCCTACATCTCTCATTTCATAAGTGCTGCAGGAGATGGCTCCATAATCACAGTGTGTGGGTCACTTCCTGGCAAGCTGGGATCCACCTTAAACAAATTCGCACCAGTGGCATTTTTTCCTGAGATACACATCCATCAAATGTGAAAATGATTTCCAGGAAAAAATGTATACTTGAATATGAGTAGCAGCCAACAAAGATACCATCTACAGACTCCAGCTTAGACTGTGGAGGTGAAGAAAAATGATGAGGGAAATTCTGAAACATGAATTCCAATAGAACCAAGTGTGCACATTCACAATACCTTACCAAGGGAGGGTACATTTAGTCTAATCTCTGGTTATTTCAACACCATTGATGTGGATATCCAGAACGTATTATTTTAGATATCAGTTGACCAATCAGTTCTTGCCGTCTTCTTCCTTTCACATTTTGAGATATTTGGAACACGTGATTTGCAATTATTACCATTTTAAAAAAATTCCACAATTAGCATTTGTCAAGTTTAATAGGTACTAATGTTCTAACATGGAAAAGTCCACATTTTATATTACATGTCAACAATGTATGTATTAGAGATTATAACTAAATAAATAAATTAGGAGCCTCTTGAGAAAAGAGGTAGCCATCTTATTAAAGCACGATGTGGTTAGATAAACAAGATTTCAAACATAGACTTCTAAGAGTTAAGCCTTTAAAGTCTTGGACCCAAAAGGATGTCTCTGTTAGTTTTAATTTTTCCCAGGTGTGGTTTTGTGTTTTGTGTCTTTAAACCCAAAAAAACTCAAGTTCTTGGTAAATTCTTAAGGATCCAAAAAAATTGTCTCATATTGTCAGAATAACTGCATTGCTTCTGTGTGTTGTAGGCAGACTTGTTCAAGACATGCTTCTTTCTCCCATTTGCATAGATGAAAAGAAAGGAAAGCGTCGGATCAGGACAACCTTCACAGCTGAGCAACTCCATGAACTTGAAAGAATTTTCCAAGTGACACACTATCCAGACATCAATATCCGCAACCAACTGGCAGCAAAAATCAATCTTCCAGAAGCCAGGGTCCAGGTAATTTAGCTTCCCTCTGATGTAGGACAAGCTTAGCAGAATTGTGGTCGCTCAATTATTGCCACCTAGGGGCTAACTAAGACTAGAAACGTAGAAACAGTGAGATTAAAGTATACTCTAGAGCAGTGATGGCGTACCTTGGCACTCCAGGTGTTCTTGGACTTCAAATACCAGAAGCCCAAGTCAGCACTCCTGCTGATCAAGGTTTCTGGGAATTGAAGTTCCAGAATACAGGTACCTGGAGTCCCAAGGTTCACCATCACTGCTTTATAACATGATATATCTCCTTTATCTGTTTCTCAAAGGTAATGGTGATTCTTGGTGTATGAAAAATTCTGATGGTACTGCTATGGAATTCTGTCAACAAACTAGATAAATACCAGTTCTGTTCCAGAGATCCCTTTTTTATTTCTATGCCAGCTTCAATAAAAAGTTAAGTTTCTTTGACACATATTGATTTCTAATAATCACCAATGGCATGCATTCACAAATGAACTCTTTTTTGTGAAATGTGGAGCTTTGGTTTTATTGAAAAACCAAGTACTTAATTAAAAATAATGTTCTGAAAGGAGTGTATTGAGGTAAGATTCATGTTTCATGCCTCTTTTGGAGGAACTGTATCTTCCTCAGTCAAGGACTCTGAACCTCTGCAGGCACATGTCATGGAGGAACTGGCAGCTATTAATGGCCTGGAACCTTCAGAGGAGGTTCCAGAATTCAGTTAGGTGAAATTTATTTTATTATTTTGATTTATATGCCGCCCTATTTGGTGAAAACCAACTCAGGGCGGCTCCCAACATACAATTAAATACAATATAACAATTCAGTAATGATACAATATAATATAGAGTGTAACAAAACAAAATAAATATAACCACAATACAATCAGGATACAGTCCATATTCAATATATTCAAAGGGCCTCATTCCAGTTCAAAACAGCAATACTGACCAAAGGCATAATCCACAAAGGATAGGATACAGCTCTCCGTCTAGTTATAAGGGAGGACCCCATGAAGTAAGGGGTCTCATTGAGAAAAGGATCAAGACTGTATGCTACAAAGTCATCTGAGTCCTGAGGCCAGCTCACTTACAAGAAGCTCTGCTGAAAGCAGATTATATTACATTGTTTTATAGTAGCTGGAGTGCTGAATCTTCTCCCTGGTTTGTCTTTTCATGAACAACTTTGTCTGTACCAATGTTTTCTCTTGTGTTCTTGCCTTGCTTGACTGCCTGGCGTTGACACTACTTTGACTACTCTCCTGGCCACATTCTGTTTGACATTGGGTGTCAGCTGGGCTGTTATTTATAGAGTCCAGCTTCTAGATCATCCATTCTTAATCACTGAACTTGTTGCTTCCATCACCTTTGTATCCCAACTTAATTTAGCTATTTGGGCCTCTTTTGTTAGTCAGCCTTCATGACTGGTTGACCACTCACAACTGGAGAACAAGCCATCATGTGGCTTACAGGCTTCATGTGGCTCCAAGATTGAGTCTTATACACATACCTGAGGAGGAGCAGAAAAAAGTGAGTCAAAACCAAGGCAAACTAAAACATTCAAAGCAAGAATTCTTCAACCCTGAAATGGCTTGCAGTTGTATATCACTGATATTTGCCAGCAAATGATAGAACCCACTTAAACCAAACAAATATCTGTTTTAAATGCCATGAAAATGAATTTAAAATAAGTAAAATGTTTGCATTTTTTAATGTCACCACTAATTTTCTTTGCTCCATGTAAAGGTTTCTGGCAAGAAATAAAATTATCCCTGGAACATCTGAGCTTGATCACCCTTGGGGTTCAGTTTTGAGTGAAGAAGGGTAAACTGAAGCTATTTCAGTTACATTGGCTCAATGCACTGATAAACTCTCAAATCAATGTCCATTTCTCCAGAAGCAGATCCTCAAAGCAGCCCTAGCAAAGCAACAAGGAAACACCCTCCTCTGGCAACCAGACTATTAATCTTCAGTTGTATCTTAGGTGAAAAGATACCTTGGATACCTTGGAGTCGTTATTAAGTGAGGAGTCCACACAATGGTAGACATCTCCGTGACGACATTCCACACATGCAAATGGACCTGGGAAATCAATTCCATCTGCATGTGTTTTTTAGCCCACTGGCTAGGTGGACCATGATGTGTGAACTCCACTTTCACGTTGCCCAAGGGATCTGATAGAGGACATTTTGGTGAGTCTTAGTCCTGGCCTAACATCATTGACAAATAATGGGCAAAACTGCCACATTAAGCTCAAGCCCCCACACCTCGACAAGGCTCTCACCCAGCAAGGGGGGGAGATACACTCTCAGATATATATTAATACTCAGTTTTGATAAGCATGCCATCAAAAATCTTACTTTTGAGGAGTCCAGTTCAGTGATGGGATGTAACAGGTTCTCACCAGTTCTCCAGAACCGGTAGTAACTTTTCCCAGTGTCCCGGAGAACCGGTTTCAGCTTTTGAGGGGAACCACCTTTGGGGCTTACCTTTTCACTGGTTCCCCCACTGCGCATGCACGCCAAGCACTTGGTGTGCATGCATGCGTACAGTGCTTGGTGCCTATGCACAGCCTCCTTGCTGTCCTCCCAAGTGGGGAGGAGGAAGAGAAGCTGCTAGCCTGAAGCTCCCTATAGCCTGCTCCCCTAGATATTCTAGAGAACTGGTTAGGCAAAGACTTAGTATCTAACTTCTTTAACTGTTGAAAAGTTGAAAAGTGCCAAAATGAAGCCATCTTGTGATGAGTTCATTCTGTAGTTCCTTCCATCTGACCTAGTGTGAGAAAGATTAGCCATAATAAGCTTTAAGCGCTGGTTTAAAAGCTCTGGTTGATTTGAGTTTAGGTGGGTGTTTGGGCGGGTGGTGGGTGCATTTTAATTTATTTATTTATTTATTTATTTATTTATTTATTTATTTATTTATTTACGGGTTTGTGTTGTGGGTGGGTGGGTTGAGGTGTGTGTGTGTGTGTGTGTGTGTGTGTGTATGTGCGCACTTATTTTTATTTTATTTTATATTACTTTAAATTTTTCTTTGTCCCTGCCCACAACGTCATGATGTTGGCTCCGCCCATGACATCATGATGTTAGCTCCGCCCACACTGTGATGATGTCATGGTGGGGTAGTAAAATTTTTGACATCCCACCACTGGTCCAGTTCTTCAGTCAGCATCACCAGTGGCCATACTAGCTAGGCAAATATGGAAGCCATAATCTAAAAAAGTAACTACTGTATAGTGATTTCTGCTCCATTCTGTTGAGCAAACACCACTCCACTCCCTTCCTAAATTCCTTCATGCTGCCTTTGGTAGAAATCAACTGTGAGATTATCTGTCAGTTTGTCTGTAGAACATCCTACTGTTGTGCAAGGCTGGCTTGTCCAGACTTCTGTCAATGTTATGTTGTATGCCTGTCCTTGTGGCAATCCCCATCAATATCTATTTGGCTCTCTTATTTGCCTGGAAATGAGTGGCATATGCAAAAGCAGAATTATAGAACTGCAGATTAGGAGGGATTCCCCCAATTATCTTTTATCCAAATGACTGTGAATTCAGGAGATCCACAGCTGAATCAAATTCAGATGTTTGGTCTTCTCTAGAGATGGGCACCACATGAGTGTAAATATTTCTACTTGGTATTTATCAATTTATTCATTTTTAAAATTTTATTCCAAAGGCTGAATATTGATTTAATTGTATGGTTTCCTTCCTTCGTTTCCTTGCAAATAGATCTGGTTCCAGAACCAGCGGGCAAAGTGGAGGAAACATGAAAGATTCAGCAATTTTGGCGGCCTTCAGCATCTAACTAATGCTGATTTTATTCCAGCTCCACCAGCAGATGTAAGAGTGAGTATAGTTATTCTGCACAGACAGAAACTCTTGTGAGATATGCCTTGACCAACCATGTTTGAGCCTGGAAGTTGCTGTGAATCTTTAGCAACATTATGCAGGCATTACTCTTTGCTTCACCAGAATTCTAAAATCAGAATTTTTCTTCCTTTATTCCTTCCAACATTAACCCTTTAACTGATTTCTTGGCCAGATAAATTTCCTCTACAATGTGATACAGAGGATATGATGAATTGGTGGCTATTGCTTATTCTAATAGAAATAGCCTGGGTAAATTAAAACTTTTATAGAAGTAACATTAATGAATAATAAAGGCCATTTGAAAACAGGCTTCCTATAGAGCAGTGTTTCCCAATCTGATTTTTTTGGACTTAAATTCCCAGAAGCCTAATTCTCCAAAGCACTGATCAGATAATGTACTGACATAGGCTTCTGGGAATTGAGGTCTGCCTGCGGGACCCAGAGCCCACTTTGGGAACCACTGTTGTAGAGGCTATAAAATATCCCAAGATATTTATGAGTAATGATTTTAAGCTAGGCACTATGAGCCATAGAGTTGCAACACGTAAGCTTTTGACAGCATTATTGGAAAAGTATGGAAGCCTTAAAGAAAAAAAATATGTATATTGTATTTGTACTGGTCTAGAGCTGTATTTGATCCTGGGCAAAGCTTGGAAATAATTAATTACTTGCTGTGGATGTCTTTTTACAACAACTAAGTCATCATGAATTTATTTTACAGTTATAAATTGATAGCAGATAACATCACAGCATACACTGCAACATTTAAAGCTACATGAAAACAATTGCTATTATTATATTGCCTCACTAAATAATGGAGGGTGTCACATGGACTGGCTTGAGCTATATCTTGCATTATCCTGGTAGTGTTGAAGGAACAGTGATGGGAAAACACTATGTTTTGCACATGAGGCCAAAGGCTTGTGGAAATCAACATCAAAAACTAAAAATAAATTTACTATTATGGGTGCTTCTAAGAAATGGCAAAGCAAAGAACTACTTTTTAACTATTATAACTATAGCAGCAGCTTACTAATTAACTGTAAGCACAGATAACTACTTTTTTAAAATGGGAGGGAGTAAGAATGAAAAAATAAGCAGCCCTCTACTTTCTGAGCACCTCTCTTTTGACTGTTAGACTCTAGGGCAGGGGTGACCAAACTTTTTGGGCCGTGGGCCTGTCATGTGGTTTAGGGAGCCCAAACTACAGCCTGGGGGCCACATCTGGCCTCGATGCCAATTCATCCAGCCCACGAAGCCCTCGCTGCTCCTGGAAGCGAAAGTAAAATGTGCCTGTATGGGCACATTTTACTTCTGCTTCCAGGAGCGATGAGGGCTTCACAGGCAGATGAATTGGAGTCTGGGGCCGGGGTTGGCCCCCAGGTCGTAGTTTGGGCATCCCCACTGGTGGGTAGTAACAGGTTCACACACACCCGGAAGGGGGGTAGTAAAATTGGGTGGCCTCTGGGCAGGGGGGTGGCAAAATTGGGAGGTCTTCGGGCAAGGGGGTAGTGAAATTGGGTGGTTACACCCACCTCCCTGCCCTGTCCCATCAGATTTTGTCCCTGCAAGTGGTTCAAGGTCTCCCTTGTTCAAAAGCCAGTCATATCCAACTCTAGGGTGCATTGCTCATCTCCATTTACAGCCAAAGAGCCTGTGCTGCCTGTTTGCAGATATATACATGACCTTATGGCAGGCATGAGTAGATTGCCCATGATGTAGGCTCCCCCCTTGGCATAAGCTCCATCCATGACATAGACTCAACCCACGGTGTGGTAGAGATTTTTTTTTGCTGCCCATCACTGGACACTCCTGCTCTAGGAGAGGTACCAAGATGTGGAAGATAATGAGAAGGATAGCTTTGGAGGTCACAGTCAAGCTCAAAAACTACAATTCCCACCATACCTTTCTTATCAGAGGGAGAAAGTTCAGTATTTTCTTTTTCCTCCAGTGTCACTCTGGAGGTCTGTTTTCTATTTCCTTATTCCAGCCTCCAAATAGTTGCAAGCGGAGCAGCTGAGCATGGGGTCCACACCGCCCACCTCCCTGGCTTGGACTACACAACTGCATATCTTTTACTTATTACTTCCAAGGATCAGCACTGGATAATTACCATGGCTGCTAAATTTAGCACCCCAAGGCTTAGCCCCTCTTGCCCTGCTCTAGTTATGACCATGCATGTGCCAACACCAACCATATCCACAATAGAAGCTTAAAACATGGTTTGGAATTTGTTTGCCATTTGCTGGTTTTCTCTACCAGTCCCTGTTTTACAAATTTCTGCACAATGTGGAGCTGAAAGAGCTGTTTCTTTGGCAAAGCTGTTTTCTGTCTCCACACTGCATCTCCAGAAACACTGCAACCGCTGGAGCAAAAGCAATCTTCTTTTCCCTTACTGATTGCCTGTCACTATATTTTAAGGACTCCATTTAGAGATACACTCTGAAAATCTGTTGCTCTTTTTATTGCTAAACATTGAGGGAAATTGATAAGGCAAGGGTTGTGTTAACCATAAATTGTAGCCAGAGAAACACCTGCATTTGTATTCATTCTCTGTCTCTCTTTCTCTCTCTTTCTCATCCTACCACATGACAGGCTCCTTGTCTGATCTCCAGCAATCTTCCCACATGGTACTGTTCACCATGGCAAGAACATTGTGTATCTGCTTGGCTACCAAACATTTTACCTTGTGCCCCACTGCCTGTGGACCCAGTGATGACCTCAAAGGCATATCTACTCTTTGACTACCTCTCTCTTTGCAACCTGGCACCTCTTCCTCTGAAGCCAGAACAGAGATATATCAATACCAATTTCACATAGAAGAGAAGAGCCTGTGAGGCAATGTAACAGTTTTATCAATGGATTGTTGGTTCATCAGGGAGCATAGAATAGAGTATTCAATGCCCCTCAGGGAATTCCACCATATTCTGGTCTCTCACTGGCCAGTAGATAAGCCTGAATTAATTAGCATCTCCAACTTACCTCACTAGGTTGTGAGGGAGAAAGAAGGGGAAATCCCATATATCATTTGGGGCTCCTCAAAGGTTGAGTGAACTATAAAGGTAAAGGATAACAATGGAAAATCTTTGCTCTCACTAAAGAAACCATTGTTACTGCCTGAAACAAAGTAAGATGCCTTTCCCTGTCATCAAATATGGCTGGATGACCAGGAGAATTCTCATTCAACAATGATGATGGATGGTAATAATAATAATTTCGTATCAGAAATTATTCTGGGTTGAAAGGATTTTTGATGGAGGAACTGAATGAGGCTGCTTTTATGTTCCCAAGATCTTTTCCCACTGAAGTGGTCCCTATTTATCTACTTGCAATTTCTTGCTTTTGAAGCGCTAGGTTGGCAGAAGCTGGGACAAAAATGGGCACTCAAACCATCATGCACTACACAGGTCTCGAAATGCCAACTTGCTGGCCTTCCAGCTAACAAGACAAGCTTCTTAATCACTGAGCCACCATAGCCCCTATGATGGATGGTGCCCTCCACTGAAAGCAGTAAAGTGACTTAGTAGACTCAGAGTTGAATCAGCCCTCCAACAACATGCCATTTTATCATGATAACTGCTGCCAGAGGGAGCTGCTTCACTTTGCCCAATCTTGTGTGACTGACCTTAAAGGATGAATGCACTGTGGCCAAAATGGGAAACAATAATACAAGAAGGTTGACGTTCCATCCCTTGAAGGTCTCTATGACAGGAGAATACTCATGATGATTTTAAATTCTCCATTACCTAAACTTAAGGTATGGTATTACTACAAAGGTGGTGTTGGGTTTTATTGGACAGGGTGCTGGCACTACACTAGAGTCCACATGCTATGATTCTCTGCAGGAAATGAGATAATAGTAATAATAATTTCGTGTCAGAAATTATTCCTTTGCTGGATGCCCAAATGAGGCTCTTTTCATGTCCCCAAGATCTTTTCCCACCGAAGTGGTCCCTATTTATCTACTTGCAATTTCGATCTGCAAGGTTGGCAGGAGCTGCAACAGAGTCAGGCACTCAATCCATCATGCAGTACATGGGTTTTGAACTGCTGACTTGCCGGCTTTCCAGCTAACAAGGCAGTGGTGAGCTCTGAAACATTTTACTACCACACTGTGGGTGTGGTATGGTGGACGTGGCAGGGGGAAAGCCCTGCATTGCTCCCTAATTAGTACTACTTTATTTCAAAACTTGGATGGGCAGGGCCAGCCAGAATTTCTGCTACCGGTTCTGGTGAACCGGTGTGAACCTGCTGATGTCCACCACTGTAACAAGGTGAACTTCTTAACCACTGAGCCACCGCAGCATGAAGGAAATGAACTACTGTATGTTCGAGTTGATCAAAATGTTGCATCAAGACTTTATCACCAGCTACGTCTCATTGGGTAAAAAGTCAATTTAAAGGTTTTATTGTGAAGTGAGAGGTGAGCTGTTATGATATTTTGAATGGGGAAAACTGGTTTATAATATTATTAGTGCAACAGAGAGGAGGATTAGGGAGATTACACAGGAAGAAAAACTGACTGGCTGTGCTAAGGGATTTCTCTAATAAACAATTAAAACATTGATGAAGTAAGAGCACTTTTCTGTTGGTTTCTACTTTATATTTGTTTATTATTTGCTGCTTATACTGAAAGAAACAAGCAGTAAACCAAATGGGAAGGAGAAAGCCATCCTGGAAGCAAAGAAAAGAGGGAAACAGTTCAAATTTCTCTGCTAGTAAGATGAATAATATTGAGGTAGGACACTGGAGCATCAGAGACACCTATAATTTTTGCATGTTGCTGGACTCCAGTTTCTATGAGCATAAGCCAAACAAGCTAATGGCCTGGGATGATGGAACTGTAGTCCATCCATGTCTGGGGCACACTATAGAATCTTATTGTACATACAGAAAAATGATTGTCCTTTGATCCAATTTTCAGGCTAATCCAGGGTTTTCAATTCAGTTTGGCCTGGTCTGGTATGTCCCATCTCAATCAAATTGTGCTCCAAAAATTGTTCCAGGACCATATCTGGCCATTCCACTTCAATCTGGTCCTCATGAAAATTGGTCCAAATCAAACTGATTTGGTTAGTAGTTCAGAAGATTTGCCCAGATATTGTGCACAGTAATAGGGCTTTTTGGATACTGAGAAAAGTCTGGGCCACCTCCATTTTTAAGACACCATTTATAACTTTAAAAAATGAATAAATATCAAAACAAGATTTCAAAATTGTGATATATTTTAAACATTTTTTTAAAAAAATTCTGTCAGTGGATCTCTGTAGATACAAACCCATTTGGGCATCAATTCAAAAGTCTAAATTTGAGGCTCTACATCAGTATGAACTGGGGAGAAATAGTTCTTCTTCCCCACTCCTTGTGGAAATACTCCTCATTTTTAATTTAAAGTTAATTTAATGCTATTCTGATAAAGCATTGAATTAAGATTGAAGAAACTCCCGCTTTTCCCCGGGTCTTTCCACCTCGCCCGGGGATGGAACAAGCTGCCGCAGCTGTGGCCGGTGAGGTGTTCCCCCCCTCCCTCCGGGACCTCTTTCCACCTCGGCCCGGAGGCCGATAAAAGACTGGCGGCGGGGGCGACGAGAGGACGCTCCCGCTTCTCCCCGGGTCTTTCCACCTCGCCCGGGGATGGAACAAGAGGCCGCAGCTGTGGCCGGTGAGGCGTTCCCCCCTCCCTCCGGGACCTCTTTCCACCTCGGCCCGGAGGCCGATAAAAGACTGGCGGCGGGGGCGACGAGAGGACGCTCCCGCTTCTCCCCGGGTCTTTCCACCTCGCCCGGGGATGGAACAAGCTGCCGCAGCTGTGGCCGGTGAGGCGTTCCCCCCCCTCCCTCCCTCCGGGACCTCTTTCCACCTCGGCCTGGAGGCCGATAAAAGACTGGCGGCGGGGGCGACGAGAGCTGATTAGGAACAGCTATTCCCCGACAGCTGATTAGGAACAGCTATTGGCGGGCGTATGTTATACTTGTGAAAGTTGATGATATTTGTATTTGTATTTGTGACTTGATATTTGTATTTATGACACTGAATCATATTTGTAATGCTGAATGGAATATTATCTTGCTATTATACTGTTACATTTTTTATATACTGTATTGTATGTTTCTGCCTTTACTGTTGGACTCTATTGATCGACTGTATATTAATTATGTTGTACACCGCCCTGAGTTGGTCACACCAAGTAGGGCGGTATAGAAATCCAAAAAATAAATAAATAATAAATAAAACTCAAGTTCGAACATTCCCAATTTTTTTTCAAGAACCCTTCTGCCCTTTCCCAAATATCATTCCAGGGAGATGAGATGGATGAATCAAAAATCAATCTGGTCCAAATCATTGTTACAATGGCCCTAAGATGCAAACCTTGGGAAGTTCTAAATTGACTTCCATCTATTTCTGCCAATGTGACTAAAAGAAAGGGAAAAGGCAGTGGCGCGGCAGCTACAGGATGTCCTGGATGAAGCGGATTATCTAGATCCTTTTCAGTCAGGATTCAGGCCCAGATATGGTACGGAAACTGCACTTGTCACATTGGTGGATGATCTCTGGAGAGAGCGGGATGGAGGGGAGCCGTCTGTCCTTGCTCTTCTCGATCTCTCAGCGGCCTTTGATACCATCGACCATGATATCCTTCTGGGTAGGCTCCAAGGTTTGGGAATCCAGGGCACTGTGTTGTCCTGGTTTTCCTCATTCCTGAAGGGCAGAACCCAGTCGGTGTGGTTGGAGAAGGAGGAGTCCAGCCCCAGGCCCCTGCAATACGGGGTGCCTCAGGGCTCGGTACTTTCTCCTCTCCTATTTAACATCTATATGAGGCCACTGGGTGAGATCATCCGTTCCCACGGGGTAAGGTATCATCAATATGCTGATGATACCCAGTTGTACATCTCGGCCCGTGGGGACCCAGGCGGTGCAGTGGAAGTCCTCTCCAGGTGTCTGGAGGCTGTTAGGGTCTGGATGGGGGCAAACGGGCTACAACTGAATCCCGGCAAGACTGAGTGGCTTTGGGTGAGGGGACCTGTGTTATCACGGGAGTTGCCAGCTTTGGTTCTGGATGGGGCAGCTTTGCCCCAAACAGACCTGGTGCGTAACCTGGGGGTCCTCCTGGACTCACGACTACTGTTCGATGAACAGGTGGCAGTCGTGGCTAGGAGGGCTTTTGCACAACTTCGTGTAATACGCCAGTTACGCCCGCTCCTAGACCGGGACGCCTTGCTCATGGTCACACATGCTTTGGTCACCTCCAGGCTTGATTACTGTAACGCGCTCTACATGGGGCTGCCCCTGGTGACCATTCGGAGACTCCAGCTGGTCCAAAATGCGGCGGCCCGAGCAGTGACGGGGCGTGGGCGTTATGCTCATGCTACGCCGCTGCTTAGGGAGCTGCACTGGTTACCAGTATGTCTCCGGGTGCAATTCAAGGTGCTGGTTATTACCTTTAAAGCCCTATATGGTAGTGGGCCAGGATACCTAAGAGACCGCGTCACCCTGAGAACATCTGTCCGTCCCACCAGGGCGGATCGGAGGGGCTCCCTTGTTGTTCCATCGGCTAGAGAGGCACACCTCTCTAGTACTAGGAGGAGGGCCTTCTCCGTGTCCGCCCCAGCCCTTTGGAACCTCTTGCCAATTGAGTTGCGCCTACAGACAGAGCTCCTACCCTTCCGGAAAGGTTTAAAAACCTGGCTGGCTAAGCAAGTGTGGGGACAGAGAATCGTGGGGTCCCATATAGGGTGGCTGATCTAGTGACAGCCACCCTTCGGTTCATTTGGTGTGATTTTAATGTTTTTATGAATTTTTTAAAGTTTTTAACATCAAGTCTTAGGATGTCGATATTCAGTCTGTAAGCCGCTCAGAGTCGGGCTTGCCCGATTGGAGCGGGGTATCAAATACGAATAATAAATAAATAAATAAATAAATACCTAATTAACTCATCCCACACTATTCTGTGTATCCTTGTTCCAACAATGGTCAATGCAAAGTGTGTGAAGAGTTCCTCAGTCAGTCAGCCCAATAAACTGGCAGGCAACCACTACAAAACTGATCCAGCCTACACAGAGCAGCTAATTCTGTGTGGACTCTAGGGAAACAAGGTGGATGAGTCTTTGAACTGGAAAGAACTTCGGGCAAAAGGTTTAAGAGTTTAGATAAAAAGGTTGAAAGGTTGAATTATACATTACAGATAGCCTAACACTAGAAGCTGAAATATATTAGTGTTTGAGAAACATGATTGAGGCAGACCTTCATGACCAAGAAATCAGATAAAGGCTGTGGATACTTTCCAATGACCAATCACAAAACAAAGCAAATCCCTTTGCAAATTGCCAGAGGTGTGAAAAGCTCCTTTAGTGATAGTCAGATGTTTTCTTAATATTCACAAAAATGATATATTGTAGTCCAAAACTGGATGCTATAATTTGTACACCCTAAGTTCTTTCCAGCTGCAAAAGAGCAGAAGGTGCTTAAGGAAATAAGGAGGAATTCAAATGCCAAATAAGAACACCGTCCCAGCTATACTTATCAACCATGGTAGGATAACACAGAAGAATTGGTTTCAAATATACAGTCTCTAAAACCCTAAAATAAAATACAAATACAGCACATAAGATCATTATGTGGCTTTACCCTTCCAGTGCTCTTCCTGCAGAAACATATTTAAATTCTTCCACCTAAACCAAGTTGGAAAAGGCCTTATCATCATCCTGTCTTCCCATCTCATCTGCTTTTTCTAACTCAAATCCTAAATCACAGCTCCTTCCTAAGATTTCTCCATACAAATATTTCATAAAGGTTACAAATGAACTAAAAATCTAACCATACTCTGGCAGGATCTATGCTCCACTTCTTCCCAACAATGCGACAACTAAAACTCTGCTCAGTCCATGTGACAAAACAGTATCCTGCTTTCAAAGTACTCGCATTTTTGTTGCAGAATCTTATGATCTAGTCATTCACAGTTCTGTGTCCTGCGATTGGCAGTTCGATTCCCCTCTGTGCCTCCTTGATAGAGGCTGGTCTTGATGATCCATATGGTCGTTTCAGCTCTGCACTTTTAAGATTATTAATATGACGATAATAGCTCACACTGATGCCCACTTGAACCCTTCCCAACCAGGAGGAGGCAGGAGCTTCAGTAGATTTCATCTCTTTAATCCATTTCTTTTCATTTCTATGATCAAACATTAGTCCAAAAGTTGAATCTTTGAGAATTTTAGATTACACACTTTAAAGGAAAACTCACGTAGCGTTTTTATTCACAGCAATAAAACCTCCACATCTGAGAAGTTGGAAAGAGTTGATTTCTGTGATGTTTGTTTTCATACAATTTTCAAGGAGAGAATATCCTCCATGGAATTAGAACAATGGCAATAAAATTGCTGGCCTTACTTCTTAAGTAAGGTTTGCAGGAACAGCATTCTAAGTGGCATGTATGTAGCAATCTTTCCAGCTGCCAGGTGGTCCATTAAAAGAATCAAAGCCTGCTGATTGGACAAGGCCCCTTTGCTTGAAATCTTTGGCAACTGTGCCTGGTCACTGTCTCAAAGACCCTTCTATGATCTAATTTCTCATCATTGTTTCCAGTGCCTCTGCTGTTTCATCAATGTCAAGTTTATCCATTCATTAAATACAGGCACAGGTACTTCTTCCTCCCTGAGTAGCTTGGCCCCCTGAAACCTAAACCTTTGTTGATCTTCAAAGGTCTTGAAAAATGCTTAGGAGCTGAAATAGCCTTGCTATTTTAATGGCTCAAATTACAAAAAAATTCCATCTTAGTTCAAAATTGGTCCCTTTTTTTCCACTGGAAAACACATTCCTCTCTTTTGAGTGTTTTCTTCACGCTTTATTTATCCTTGTTACAGAAACATCTCACTCAAGATTCCCAGCTATCTTGTTTCAGATTGCCCTGGCATTTTGTTTACTGCTTGTATTAACAGGATTATTGTGACCAATCACTCTCTCTTCCTCTTTCTGTTGCTGTTTTGATTTTCTTGGCTGTAGTCTGCTCCTTTAAAATCGAGTACTACATGGTGCCTTATTCCAATGGGCCAACATATGCATACTGCAGGATCTAACCCAGGAGTTCTCAATCTTGTTAAACTGGGGGCCGGGTCACACTCCTTCAGACAGCTTTGGGGACCAGATGGCCATGTTGTCCTTCCTCCACCAGATGGCACTTCCTGGTGTGGTGGAGGTTGTGTGAGGCCACATGAAATGGTGCCATGGGCTTCATCTGGCCCACAGGCTGCAGGTTGAGGATCCCTGATCTAACCCAACATGAGAAGGCTACAAAACCCAGATGGCCAAACACGAGAAGGCTACAAAACCCAGATGGCCAAACATGAGAAGGCTACAAAACCCAGTTGGCTGACTGGCACATGGGAACAAGGCTCGAGATTTCCACAGTGATATACAAATGAGAGTTGTTTAGGACCAAGACTAGAAGACAATACAGTCCTATCTCTCTGGTCTTTGCAGGAAGAGTAGCTTGGCTCACAGAGGCTCAGGAAGAAGAAGGGCTGTGGGGTTGCAGCCAACAGACTTGGTGTGACAGACAAGTTTACAATGTTGTTGGTCATCCTTCTGATTTTTTTATATTTAACTCAGAATCAGAGTAAACAGCGTCCCCGATGGAAGACACCTTCAAATGGAGAACTCTTCTTTGTAAAACAGAACATGTGGCCACCTCACTACATAATTTCTCTTATGAAAGCCTAGTGTTGCTGCAAGTATGCTTTTGTCTTGTCTATAGAATAGCTGCCATAAGAGCATGAGTTGGTTCAAGAGAAGAAAGCACATAAAACAGAATAAATGGCTTAATTAAAAGATAAACAGCAACCAGATCAAAACAATCAATGGCAATTCAAAACTGATTGCATTTTATAATCAACAGCACAAGCTTCTTCTTTTCTCCCTTTCTTTTCCCACAAGCTGATAGCTCCAGAGGGAAAATGACCCTGATTAAATTTCACATCTTGTTGAATCTGTTTGGAGATCTGCTGTTTTCTTTTTAAAAATAAAGGTTTTACAGGAAGGTAGATAGCCATATGGGACTGCAGTGGCTTAGTGGTTAAGATGCTGAAAGTGACAACCAGAAAGTTGATAGGTCAGCAGTTCAAGATCCGAGAGCTGTCCCAGCGCCTGCCAACCTAGCAGTTTGAAATCAAGAAGCTGCAAGTAGACAAATAGGTACCACTTCAATGGGAAAGGTAACAGTGTTCCATGCATTCCTATGTCTAGCCATGACTGCCACATGACTACAGAAATGTCTGCAGATGCAGACAGTGTTGACTCTTTGACTGTAAACAGAGATGATCACCATCCCCTAGAGTTGGATATGAGTGGCTTTCGAACAAGGTAGACCATTACCTTTACCTAGGTAGCCATGTATCTTAGAGAGGACAAGTGCCATCTGGACAGTTGTCAGAGAACATCCTTTCCTTTACGTTTTTCTCTGTTTGAAGGAATGTTTAGTCAAAGATTCATTTAAATATTTTTGATGAGTTTTTTTTAAAAAAGGAAGATTGGAGATGGTGCAGTTCTCCACCCACTCTCTGGTTGCTTCACAAAGTAATTAGAATTTTGTCTGTAACTAGCCGGGTACTCATTTTATTGACTTCAGAAGGATGGAAGACTGAGTCCAGATTGTGAACAAATATTTGGAACCATCTCTTTATATTTGATATTGATATGGCTTGGAGAAGCTCTTCACCCATTTGTATTTTCTTATTTGAGAAGGGATTACTTTCAAAAAGTTGTTCATACTTCTTGAGAGGTCCTTCTCCAATCCAGGTAACGTAAAATCTTCTACATCTCCTTGAAACTTATCTACAAGATATGAGCTTCACCAGTTCAACAAAATCTCCATAATTTTCTGGATGAGGTTCGACTTTTGTTACCTTTTTATCCAGATCTTGAGCAAAATTGTCCCATTTGGCTTTCTTAAAGTTGAATTTGCTTTTAAATGAATTTATCTCTGGCTTGACAGCTGCTTCTATATTACATATAATAGTCCGATGTTGTGTTCTTGGGAATGGTTTGGCAACATTCTTCTTGGATCGGCAAACAATTTGGTCACTGACAAAAATATTATCTGCGCTATATCCTAGCCTCTATCAACCACTATTAAGGGATGGAGACAGCTTTGGATCATGTATTAACCTTAAACCTATACATGCACCCTTATAAACTCAGAAGAGCAGAATAATTCATCTCAGTGAGATTTGCAAACCATGTCCTGATGAAGAAAATCAATTTGTACCGTATTATTCTAATTCAAAAGATTCTTCCAATATACTCCATATAATTTGTATATATAATAACTAGAATGAGTGGTCCAATAAATTCAACCCAGTCTGGTTTCATTTCAGTCACAGCCCTTTCCCTTTTCTAGCAATATACAGTGTTTTATAAAAGTCCTAAAATCACAACATTGTTTTACTAGTTTCATAAATGTGACCATGCAAGGAAAGGAAATCTATTTAAAGAGAAGCTCAATGTCCCATAAATTACTGATACCCTGTATCACCTAAGAAATAGAAATGAATGAATGAATGAATGACTAAAAAAAGAAAGAAGCAGCTACATTCATGCATAGATTGATATGAAGCCTCCAGCCTTCTCTGCATCCAAATAAAGGGCATACAGATCAGAATTGATTCAATATGTTACATTTAGGAGATATTCCTAAAGATCTGTGACATTGTCTGTGCATTTCTGAATCTCTGGGTGGGGTGGGCATCCCTGGAAAGAAGGGGAGAGACAAATAACTATGATCTGGAAGAGTTATACATCACCCTAACTGTGTGACCTAGCCACTCAAAGGCCATCCAATAAACATTCACCCACAATCACACACACACACACAATCTTAATAGTTTAATAGTGTTTCAGTAAAGGTTATTAAACAAAGCTGAGTAAGAGGGAAAAGAAAAAGAAAATTTCAGAATGAAAGAGGGTATATAAACAGTGATATTAGTCTCTCTCTTTCTCCTACAACTCCACAAAATGGCTAGTAGAAGAGCTGCAAGGGAACAGACAGATAGACAGAGATAGGTAGAGTCACAAGTACTGCTCAAAACCCTCTGTCTGAGCCTTCTCTAGGACCACAGTTGTTGGAGAATCCTGGAGAGAGCTCAGGCTTTTCAATGGAGTGGGTCACTCTTTTTCATCCCTTGGCACCAGGAACTTGGTTGACCTAATTAACTTTCAATTTTCCCCTTTCCTCAATTCAATTTTCTACACACTATTTAATACAACAAATGCCTAAAAGTGATGTGAAGGATCCATTGTGGTAGCACTTCTTGCTCTGCCCTGTAGTCAACTTAAAATTGCCCAAATACCTCTGATTTCTTCTCTCTTTCTCTGAATATTTGTATAGTTAGTGCATATCCCCAGTAATCACCATGCCAGCTAATGTTCATGGTAGTGGCTAAAAACACAGCCGTCTAGTTTTTAATAATTTCCTTCAGTTAAACATTCCTTGGCCTTAGCTAATAACTGGATGCAAAAGTGTATAAACACTCTTAGTTCAAAAGCAATAGCAAAAAAAAAAAAAAGCAGAGAAAGAGATAAGGGAAGAAATTTAATTTGTCCAACTTATTCAGTTATTACACATTCTTCGTCTGGGCCGAATTCCAAGATGTGATGAGAAAAAATGTCCATTACCACAGATGGAAGCCAACATAATTTCAGCAATTACAGCTCATTCGTTTCACAAAAGTCCCAAGGCTAAGTGAAAGCAAGAGGGACCACATCAGATAGGAAAGAAGTACATTTACTTGGAAGAAGAATTAAGAAATATATAGCTCAGCTTAACTCCCGGGGTGTTAGGATGCATTTTGTACTAGAATCATGTGAGAAACTTATTTTCCCATAACAGTGGGAAGACATCATGGCAAGGCCACCTTTAGATGGTCTGAGAAGCTACTTTCTCTAGGCCAGTGTTTCTCAACCTTTGGTTTTTGTACTTGAATTCCTAGAAGCCTAAGTCAATTCCCCAAAGCACTGATCAGCCAATGTACTGACTTAGGCTTCTGGGAATTGAAGTCCCTCTGTCGAGTGTGGGCCCCACATTGGGAACCACTGCTCTAGGCTCTTCCCTTCAACAATGCATCTGACATTTCATGTAACTGTGGCAGAGGGAGGGAAGGTGTTCTACAGCCCTTTTGTTATCTTGCTTATTTATAATGTTCTCAAGATTAGGACTCAAGAAACTTTTGCTCAGTTTCCTGCTCAGCCATGGGAACTCACTGAGGAGTGGTGACAGTAACTTGAATAACCTATTAGGATTGCCCTAATTTGGAAGAGACTTGGTGGCACCCAGAAACATAAAGTACCTTTCTATCATAAAGAATGGAATGCCACATATAAAACGATAAAATCAATGTAAAAAAGGACAGAGTGTACAAGCAGTATAAATCCCACACCAAAAACCCAACGAGGTAGCAGCATTTAATTTCTGAACAGAATGAAGCAGCCAACAGCACCATTCCACAAAAGCCTGGATAAACAAACTGTTTTCGGCTGCCACAAAGCATAATAGAAGACCATGGAGAACGGATTCTGTAAGGTGGGTGCCACTGCAGGGGGAAAACAGAGCCATATCGCCTGATCTCCAACCTAACAATGCACCAATTGGCCAAAATCTTGCTATGCAATTGCAGAAGGCAAACACTGCAGCTTCCATTGCTGGCAAATCCCCGCATTTGCCTTTGGGGAGTATGTCTGCCTTCTGGCTTGATAAATGCCTCAAAATCCAAGCCATGACTTGTTAACATGCCAGTGAGAAGCCACTGAAAGTTATACTTTTTGGCTTCCACAGGCATAACTAAGTAAGAGGATTTGGGCCATATTATCATTTTGGCCATTGTATGCAGGCCTGTGCTGGCCATTTGGACACAGGGACAAGTCCCAGTGCGCCCAGTGACTGGTGCCCCCCAGAGCCGGGCAGAAGTATGTCACCTGGTGGCTACATGGTGGGGCTCTGTTTCCGTGGGGTGGTTATTGCCGTGCACCAACCAGCACCACCCCGTGCCGTGGCTGTTTGTTACATGTTGGATATCACTGTGCTGTCACCACTGCCGCAAGCCACAAGTTGTGAAGAAGCCCAGTGGGTCTTTTCCATCCACTGAGGCCATGGGGTGGTGGGGCTAGTTGGTGCACAGTGATATCCACCATGCACCAACCAGACCTGCCCCCTCATGGCCTCAGTGGATGGGAAAGATCCACTGGGTTTCTTCGTGGCTTGCAGCAGTGGCGACGACACCAGGTTAGATTCCGAGGGAGAAGGCAAGGGGGCTGGAGTCAGAGGCCTCATCCCACCAGCCCTCACAGAAGCCAGGGTCCATCATGCCCAAACCAAAATGCTGGGGAGAGAGGGAGGGGTTGGTGGGCAAGGCACCTGAAGCAGATCAAAGGTCTCTTTCTCTCCACTGGGTGCCACCTCTTCCTTCTTTCCACCCCTCCCCATTGTCCAGCAGAGGCGGGGAGAGAGGAAGGCAAGGGAAGCGCCTTTCTCTCTGGTTCTCTTCCATCCATTACTCTCCCCCTCCTTGCATGTGCCCAGGATCTTTTCTCACCAAAATGGTCCCTATTGATCTACTTGTAATGTCTTGCTTTCGAACAGCTAGGTTGGCAGGAGCTGGGACCCAAGGTGGGCACTCAACTCATGATGTCATGCAGTACCCCCCATTGGCACTGCCCCCTCCCTCCCTCCCTGTCCACCACCCTTTTAGCATAGCCAGCACGCACCTGAGTGTATGGTATGATAGACAGATCAGTTTATTTTTATTTCCATGTCAATTTCATATGTTTCATCATACTGTACATCCATTTCATTCCACAAATTTCAAAGAAATGTATGCAAATGTCAATTACATTCCCATCTGTATTATTTCCAAGTAGAGTGCATTAAATCAATTCTATCAGAATTTATTCCAAATCGAATCCCTCAAACATATGGATTATTTAAAATATGTTCTGAAATTCAAAAAATTGTAATATGCCATGCAAATCCTCATTCTTAAAACAGAGACTGATGGGTTTCCTGTCTTTTTGGAAAGGTTACTTTCAAATGTCTGTTTTCAGCCCTCCTTTCCAAATATATTTCCAACAATACTGATTTGATGACTAAATTTTATTATGTTACAAAGAAGCTTTTTAACATCCCCAACAGCAGATCCAGGGCAAAACCCCAGTGCTTCATTTAATCATGTGGTCATGATTTAAGTTCATCTTTAACCAATAAGTAAGTGGTGGCTTAGTGGTTAAGACACTGAACTTGACAACAGGAAGGCCAACAGGTCAGCAGTTCAAGATGGATTGTGCTCCCATCATCTGCCCCAGCTCCTGCCAATCTAGCAGTTCAAAAGCAAGAAATTGCAAGTAGATAAATAGGTACCTCTTTTGTGGGAAAGGTAACAGTGTTCTGTGCACCTGCAACATGGCCACAGAAACATCTACAAATGCAGACAGTGCTGGCTCTTTGGCTGGAAACAAAGATGAGCAGGACTGGCTTTCAAGCAAAGGTGACCTTTACTTTTACCTTTACTAATATATCAATAGCAGGTTGTATTCTCCCATTTCTGTGCAGGCTCCACAAGGTAGGAACACATTAACTTGATCTGAGGTATTATTTAATTAGCTAGTGTAGCAATACTGTGGTATGAGACTCTTCCCCTTTTTCATTCTGTAGGTCAAACTAAACATCATGGTGATTGCATATTTCATGCTGTTGACATATTCGTCTTTCAGCGATGGGATTTTGCAGTGGGTGTTTTAAGCAACCAGCCTTGCCCAACAAGTGTGTGTTCACCTTCCAGTGACCAGTCATTAAACAAAGCGTGCTTAAATGCAAGTTAGGCAGTTGAGGAAAAACATATGCTACAACAAGCAGACATCTCTATCCAACAACACAAGTACCGCTTCAAGATAAGCATATCACTCGTTGGACACTTAGTATTGCTAGTTCACTGTTGCATTATGCCCAGACCTATTAATGTAGCCCATTTTGTCAGGGAGTTTTGTACTGGGATTTCTTCCAGATTTGGCAGAGGCAGAGTCTGACCTGGATATGGCTCCCTGGCACTGAATATTTGTTTCTGGCTGCTGACTGGTGCTCAACACCTCCAGCTGAGTGCATTTAAGCTGTGCTTGGCATTCCATAAGTTCTCAGTCCACAGGCCAGGAGAGAGCTAAGACTTGGGTGAATACAAGCAGTGAATCTACCGCTTCTCCCTCTTGTGTATGAGATCAGAATCATGGAGTGAACAAAACTGTCTTCATCCATTAATTGTTCTTCAGTGCACCAGACCTTGGAATGACTCCAAGGAGAAAGTATCATCTCTCAGCGAAGGTTGCTTTTCCCATGGCAAAACTGCATGATCCCATTTCTTGGAACAGACAGTAGAATTTCAGGCTAACTTGAACTCAGCAATTTGCTACAATCAACCTGTGTTTTATAAAGTGCTCCTACCAACAGGCACCTGGAAACTGATGCTGCACCATCTTCATAAAGACAAGAGAATATATCACCCAAAACAGTTACACAGTGTGTGGCATATAGACTAGGGAACTTGCAGCAAGCATGTTTAGAACTGAGAGATAAGGAAATCCATAGGACAGACTGCTTTCTGTTTATAGTTGTTTATATCAGGGGTTCCTAACTTACAGCACGCAGGCTGGACCCAGCCCACAATGCCATTCCATCTGGCCCATTGCCATCTCCCCCACACCCAAAAGTGGAAACAGGTGCATTTATGTCAGCCATAAAACATGCCTATGCATGAGCAAACATGCCCACAGCTGACATAAATGCAGGATTGGATGCATTTATGACAGCTGTAAGTGCACCCACTTCTGCCAGTGTGGTCCAGACTGCTCAACTGTTCCGGGGGTGTGGGCTCACAGCGCAAAATGGTTGGCCAACCCTTGGTTTATATACTGCCATTCTAGCATAAGCACTATTCAGGACAGTTTACAAAATAAATTAGAAAGAAAAAATGAACAATCAAATACACAATTTCAATAAAATAAAATAAATAAACAAATACTTAATTACAACATATATAGTATGGCCACCCTCAACAACATGGTCTGTGCAGATCTCAGCACAAAGCAGGTATTTCTCCACCAGGTAGCAAAGTCCCAGACCATATAGGGCAGTGTGATAAACCTATGGCACATGTGCCAGAGTGGGCACTCAGAGCCCTCTCTGTGAGTAGGCACACCATTGCCCCAGCACAGTGTTTGCCCTGCCCCTCTGCCCAGCAGCCCAATGGGAGTATTTCCTTCTTCTCCCACCAAATAATTTTCCCCACCCTTCTGCCCAACAGTCCAGTGGGAGTGCTTCCTCCCTCCACCCAGCGCAGAGTTCACTCTGCCCCTTTGTGGCATGAACAGCAGCCTGTTGAGTTTGGACACTCGGTCTCTAAAAGATTTGTCATTACTGATATATGGTGTTGTATGTCACTAACAGCACCTTAAACCTGGCACAGAATACAATGGCCAACTAGTGCAGAACTGCCAGAAAAGGGGAAATATGAATGGATCTATATACTCCCGTAATCAATCTGGTGGCAGCATTTTGTATTTGCTGAAGTCTCACATACCAAGTTCAAGTGAAGTCCCATGTAGAGAGCATTACGTAATCTGAGCATTGCGTAATCTGGGGGTCCTCCTGGACTCACGACTACTGTTCGAGGAGCAGGTGGCAGCCGTGGCCAGGAGGGCTTTTGCACAACTTCGTGTAATACGCCAGTTACGGCCACTCCTAGATCGGGACACCTTGCTCATGGTCACACATGCTCTGGTCACCTCCAGACTTGATTACTGCAATACGCTCTACATGGGGCTCCCCTTGATGACCATTTGGAGGCTACAGCTGGTCCAGAATGCGGCAGCTCGGGTAGTGATGGGGTGCGGGCGTTACGCTCGTGCCTCACCACTGCTTCGGCAGCTGCACTGGTTACCAGTATGTCTCCGGGTGCAATTCAAGGTGCTGGTTATTTATTACCTTTAAAGCCCTATATGGTAGTGGGCCAGGATACCTAAGAGACCGCATCATCCCAAGAACATCAGTACGTCCCACCAGGGCAGATCGGAGAGGCTCTCTTATCATTCCATCAGCCAGAGAGGCGCACCTCTCTAGCACCAGGAAGAGAGCCTTTTCTGTGTCCGCCCCAACCCTTTGGAACCTCCTGCCAACTGAATTATGCCTATAGACAGAGCTCCTGCCCTTCCGGAAGGGCCTTAAAACCTGGCTGGCAGGGCAAGTGTGGGGATCTAGGAACGTAGGGTCCCATGTTGGGTGGCTGATCTAATGGGACAGCCACCCTTCCTGCTTCTCGCTGTTTATGTGTTGTAACTTTGTACTGTAATTTTAAAACCCTTTTAATATTTTATAAATTATAGCTTTTAGCTTGAGTTCTAATTTAAATTTTAGTATGTGTAGGGTAGGATGAGATTGGTCAGTCTGTTTACACTGACTTGGGAATTTATTGTTCAAGCTATGCCTCTGTTATTCTTGTTGTAAGCCGCCCAGAGTCGGGTTTACCTGATTGGGGCGGGATAATAAATTTGAACAAATAAATAAATAAATAAATAAATAAATTACAGTAACCAGTCTTGGAGGTTACCAATGCATACATCAGTGTTGTAAGGGAATTCCTGTCCATTTATGGGGAAAGCTGGGAAATCCACTTCAGATGATAGAAGCAGCCTTGACCACTGATGAAATCTGCTCTTCCATCTTAAATTCTGCACCAGAGTCCAAACCATATTACTAACTGAAAGGATGATGTTATCAAACGTAGGTAGGGATCAATCCAACTGGTCAGTATTCCATCCCACCAACATGAGCTCCATCTTTTCAGGATTCAATTTCAGCCTATTTCCCTCTTCAACACTCTAATTGCCTCCAGGCAGTGCTCCAGGAGCTGAATAACCCCACTGCTGAGATATTAAAGGAGAGATAGAGTTGCATATTAACAGCATACTAATGACAGCAAGCCCCAAAATCTCTGTATGACCTCCCCCAGCAATCTCATTAAGAGCTCCATCTATTTATTTGGCATGTGCTGATTTATACCATGTGGCAGTAACATATTATGCTGTGGAGTAGCACAGGGGGAGAGCTGTTGCTCTTATTGTTTGCATGTGTGCACCTACTCTGGTTGCAACTTTCTGTTTTGTTTTTGGTTTGTTTCATTTTCGTAGGTCATGGTTTGATCCAGAGTGACCCACATGTACTTTCAGGCAGTGGTGGGCTCCAAAAAATTTTACAACCACACTGTGGGTGTGGTATGGTGGGTGTGGGCAGGGGAAAGCCCTGTGTTGCACCCAAATTAGGACTACAGTAATACCTCGGATAACGTTTACCTCAGATAACGCTAAAATTGCATAATGTTAAGTAATCTGGGGAGAAGAATTGGATCGAATAACGTTAAGGTCCTATGGGATGTATCAGATAACAACCGCTAAAGCCTGTGCGGTTACAATGTATCTCTATGGAGCTTTAACGTTATCCGACCCATCCCATAGGATTTTAACGTGCATCGTATAACACTAAAAATCAGATAACACCAAGACTTGTGAAACCAAGTCTTAGCGTTATCCGAGGTATTACTGTACTTTATTTCAAAACTTGGATGGGTGGGGCCTTCCAGAATTTCTGCTACTGGTTCTGGCGAACTGGTGCGAACCTGCTGGTGCCCACCACTGCATTCAGGTAGGGCACTGTTCCAAAATCTTGCCTTCCCAGCTAAATTCAGTGAAGGGCACAGATTTGTGTTTTTAAAGGGCTTGATTTCGTTTGTCTGTTCTTATCTTCTTCTTTTGAGTCTAGGCCAAACATGAAACTGTAAAAATGAAGCAACTTTTGGGTGAGTTCATTCTGCAGTTTCTTTCACCCTACCTAATGTGAGAAAGATTAGCCTGCCATTGTCCAATGTATGCCTGACTGTGGTTCAAAAATACAGCAATCTTCAAGGAGGTTCTTTCTGTGTACCCTATCTGTTCTTATAATATAAGGAAAGATCTTCTAAGACAGAGGTTACCTGGTGAACAAAGGACTCAAAGGTTTTCCCCTGAATCATCAAGGCCCACTGTCCGAATGCCAGCAGAAGATTTTTCAACAAGCTGTTGCATTCTGAGCACACCTTATCAAACACCTGTGTCATGACCGTTGTATGACCCACACACACCTTCCATTCCTCATAATAAAATAATTTAGCAGTAATTGGAATCCTAATCAACTCTGGTAATTTACTGCTGTCTTGCAGTTAAAAGATTAGTCTTATCTGCACTTTGTGTTCTGATATATTTTGAACACAAGAATCATAAACTGTGGACCGGGCCAACAGGATGGCACTGTGAAATTGTGCAATTGTCAATATTTTTTATATGAAAAGTAAGACAGCATTCACTAAGAAGTCCTATGGAGAATGTCCAGTCCGACAAAGATCCTGTACAACTCAGTTGTCAAGGAAAATAAATGTTTGAGTGCATTGGCTGGTATCCTTTCTGCCCCTCTTGGTACACAACAGCTGTTTGTTCAAGTGACTGGACTTCTTCAGCATTATTGTCTGCCTGCATAATCTGGCTGATTCTTGGCCAGCTATATTGGTAAAACCTACCCCTGATGAAGCCTGCTTCTCATGGTCCATAGAATTAAGGCATTATGGGAGGTATGGCCAAGGCACTAAGGACCTCAAAGCCAGGCGTTGCTCTCACCAGAAGTGGTTATGTTATGGAATTGGTCATGTATGGATTTTTAAAAAGGCAATGCCAGTGTCCTCTTCCCTGATGTCCATGCCAATGGAGTTGCCACATAGCAATGATGGGGGTGGGGCGACTTCTAGCGGCTTGAGCACTATGCCCAGTGAACACTACATTCCTATTCAGTAAATAGGATACTGAACCCAATGTATACCTGGAAAATGATCTTGGTACGATTTAAGACTTGCCCCCTATTGTTTGCTAGTTCATCATGAGTCATACCTGTATGATAGTAAAGGTAAAGGTCACCCTTGCTCAAAAGCCAGTTGTATCCGACTCTAATGCTCATCTCTGTTTACAGCCAAAAAGCCAGCACTGTCTGTATTTGCAGACTTTTCCGTGGACATGTGGCAGGCATGTTTACCTTGCCATCAAAGTGGTCCTTATTTATTTGCAATTTCTTTGTTTTGAACTGGTAGGTTGGCAAAAGCTAGGACAGAGATGGGAGCTCCCTCTGCTTCTATTCCATCACAGCAACAGAAAACGCAAAACTGTTGGTTGTTCCTTCAAATGTAAAGATAAATGGGGTGGGGAGAATATTGTTGCATTTCATTTTTTGATATAAACTTTCAAACTTAAATTCCCCAAAGCAATATTGCAGTTGAAATGCAGATATTTGTTCATGTTTATCAGAAAACAAAACAAAATAAAATAAACAAAACAAAATAAAATAAAAAACACTGTAGCACTTTAAAGACTAACTGCTATATTTTTATTGTTAGCTTTCGTGGATCAAGTCCACTTCATCAGACAAAGAGTGAAACTTACAGGCATGTTCTTTATATACCAAATTCAGGGGCTCAACTGGAGAAGGGGTGTGGGCAAGACGACAGAAGGGGTGTGGGTGAGATGACAGACAAGGGAGCACAAGATTGCAGCTTCACACAGCCATTAGCAACAATAGATTATTCAGATAAACTCTAAATGACTCCCTTTCAATCTCAAGGTTGCTGAGAAAGCCCACTACAGTCTCTGATCAACTTGTGACCTGCATGTGGGGGGGGGGGGACAAACATCTGTACCTGGTTTCTTTCTGTTTTACTAAAGAGAATTGGCAGGAAAGTTGTAATATAAAATCATATAGCAATCTGTGTATCAAATTTGATAATGTCCCAGAAACCCTTCACTAATATTTATTGTTCATGTTTGTACATCTTAGAATATTGTGGTGCAGTTTTCAAAACAAAGCTGTGTACAGAAAAATGGATATTGTAAGAGAAGTCACATATAAAAAATGCATACTAGTGATTAAAGCACCCAATACAACAATGTGTAATGGAACAACATAAAAACAAATGCATCTAAAGAAAAGAAATGTAAAAAATGAAAAATTAGCATGTTTTTTTCTGGGGGGAAATTAGAATTATACATTATGACACTGGGCAAAAACCTTTGCCCTCTACTCAGCTGAATTACTATCTTGCTTTCTGCATCACCTGCTGATTAATATTAGGGCTTTGGGGCAAAAGTTCAGGTTAGCAAGTAAGCAATACAAGATAGTTAGTCAGCACAGTGACTCTCAACTGGTCATGCTGATTGTTTGTATTGATGGTTCCATCTGGATGAGTGGTTGAAGGACACTTCTGCCATTCCTAACAGACCATCTGCCTCATCCATAAGCCTACCCATGGACCAACAAGAAACAATGGTTGCAGGGCAGACCAAAATCAAGGACACTGATACCTGAGCAGGCAGGAAGAGATGAACAATGGCCCGAGGAGAAGTGGACTGGTTTGGCCAGTGATGAGATGGGAACAAGTGTGACTGGTTGGGAGGAAGACGGAATAAAGGATGGGGAAGGGGAGGAAGGAGGGGAATAGCTAGAGGCTCTGGATAAACATCTGCCCATCTTCTGTGTCCTTCAGAAGAGGAGGAGCCTTTCATCCTTATTTATTTATTTATTTATTTATTTATTTATTTATTTATTTATTGGTCACATTTCTATCCCACCCTACTCGCATAGCGACTCAGGGCGGCTAACATGGAGTCATAAAACAACAATAAAACACAACAATCTAATCATGAGATTTGTCAATATAACCCTGACCAATGCTTAAATTTAAAAGATAAAAAAATTAGAGAAGTTAGGAGATTAAAAAGATTAAAAGAGGGAGGGGAGTTGTCATATGAGCCAGCAAGCTGGGGTAACCATGTGACCAGTACCCCACACCTACCCCCCCCATCCTTGTGATGGCAAACCTTGGCATTCCTGGCGTTCTTGAACTTTAATTCCCAGAAGCCCTGATCAGCAGGAGTGCTGACTTGGGCTTTTGGTAATTGAAGTCCAAAAACACCTAGAGTGCCAAGATTCACCATCACAGTTCTAGACCCTTCAACTAGGACCGTGTGAGTGAGGCACCCCTCATCTGGGGCATCCCAAACTCAATACTAGCAGCAGGTGCAAATACCCCATGAGTACAAGCAGCAGCTCTAGCAGGTGGCCCAGTTCCTGTCTGGACCTACAGACATCACTGAGAAAAGCCTAGCCACTGGAGCTAATGACTCAAATGCAGTCCCAGCATTGGACTACAGAAAACTTGGGTTAAGTGACTATAACTGGGGCCCAGACAGATGAAATACTAGAAACTAGTGATGGATCTGGTATAGAAGAGTGGGAGTGTAATAAAAGTTTTTGCATCTAATAGCCAGCCTGCTGGGTGAGTGGAGTCAGGATTTAGTCTAGTTACCCTATCCTTGGAGAGAGAATCCCAATAAGTATGTTGAAAAACATGTATGGAACAGAGCTCATAAAAGTTTTTTTGAGTTGGAGTTCAGATATTACTTCACAGGATCCATAGGCTAGCATGGGGAGTAAACCAAATACAGTACAGTAAAACCCCATTTTACAGAATTAATCCATTCAGTGGGGTTTTCCTTATAACAAAAACTCCTTATTTCGAAGCATCCATAGGAATGCATTGTGCAGTTTCCGATAAGAATGCATTGAAAACAAAAATTATGTAAAGCAAAGAGCGGTTTCCCATAGGAATGAACTGAAAACAAAACAAAAATTCCAAAAAAAATCCGTAAGCCAAGTCATTATTTTCAATTGATTACTTTCCATAAGTCAAGTTTTCCATTACCCAAAGCATCTGTAACCCAGGGTGCCACTGTATGTAGATACAAGACACATAAATACATTCATATAAAAATTTTCTAAGCTCTGGCATGAGTTTGAGATAGATCAAAGTCTACTTTTTAGACTGAATAAAAGCATACAACACTATAACCTCAACACATTATAAATTCATCTACAGATAATTTTAGATTTGCCTCATATCAATTTCACTGTGAGTGGTCCTCAAAAGGAAACTAAATATTACACTAGGGTGAAAGAACTGAAAGTTCTGTTTTGTAATCCTTAGCTCTCCCCCTCACAGAAACACAGTTTCCAATAGTCATTAAAATATATTATGTTTGTTTGTTTGTAATATTTTTATACCGCCTGTCAAGGCAGTTTGCAAAAAGTCATAAGTAATATAATTCAACCTTGAAAAAGAAGATTTGAAAACACAATTAAAAATGGTACCATCTGTAAAAATAATAATACCTAGTCCCTTTTCCCCTTTGGCAATAGCATGACCTATACTCAATAAACTCAAATTAAATGAGGAATAAAACCCAGACTATAAACCAAAACTTGCCTCCTCCGGCAGAGATAATCAGCAGAGCTAAAGAAGAGAATTGCAATGAAGACATTTAAAAACTGTGGGATGAATATGTTCTAAGGCTATTTTACTTAATATTTTCTGGTGTTGGTCACATTTTCCATGTCTGGAATTTACAGTTAAATTGGCTAAAACATACACTCAATTTAAAGTCAGCTGTCTTTTTTTTTCAACCCCATATAAATGCCCTTCACGTCCATTAACTGGTATTAAGAGAACCAGTTTGGAGTAGTGCATGGAGTGTCAGACACAGATTCAAGAAACCAGAGTTCAAAACCCTGTTTGACCATTGAAACTAACTGGAGGATGGTGCTGGCAAATCCACTCCTTAAATACCTCACATACAGTACATGGAAAACTCTATTAGGATTACCATAAAGCAGATGTGGCTTGACAGCACATAACAAATGCAATTGTTGTCAGCTGAAAGGAGTTCCCTTTGAATCTTTAATTGCTTCAGTGGGTGGGACTGTGGTAGTTTAGTGGTTAAGATAAACTTGATGACTGGAAGGTCAACAGGTCAGCAGTTGGAGACTTGAGTGCTGCACAACAGAGTTCCCATCATTTGTCCCAGCTTCTGCCAAACTAGCAGTTTGAAATCAACAAATTGCAACTAGATAAAGAGGTACTGATTTGACAGGGAAGTTAACATTTTTACTTTTCACTGTTGGCCTAACTTTCATATTATAACTGTGTTTGGTACCAGTTTTCAAAGTGTAATTTATGGAATATTCTGGTGACTGCAAATGAGAGAATTGGGGGAGGGGGACTCAGTTACAAGAACATTCTGCGATTTCCCACATATTGATCATATCAGTACTGAATCTGTGTATCATATAGGACAATTCTTGGGGAATTATTTCCAAAGCTGAACTTGCAAACTTCTCCTTTCACCTTCATCTGAACCCTGCTAAGTGGTTTTACAACTATTATTGCTTTATAACTCTCTGACAATAAATTCTTCCATTACGTTTTATTGCTTGAGGATAAAAATGTGTGCCCAACATTTCTTATTTAAAAACAGAAGTATTGTATGCACTTAGAGGACTGATACATTTGATAAAGACAATGCAGATCATCCCAGCTGGAGATCTGAGAGCAAATAGGTGGGTGGAACTGGTTGTAATGCTTGACTGGAAACAGCCTTTTTCTGACAACTGGGAACATCAGAGCATTTTAAAAAAACCTTAAACTAATTATAGCTAGTGAGAGTGATTTCAAACATTCAAAAGAAGAAGAGCAGCCATTCAGCATAAACCAATGTAGTCTAACCAAATGACTTACAGAACGATACTAGATGAAGAAAACCATTGACACACAACCCTTCAAAATACAGTGTTTATACTGTTTATACAATGTGGGGCACAACCCCACAGGGGATGCAATCTGATTTTAAAGGAAGGGAATTTGAGAATGAGTTAGACCAAGTTAATGGCCTTTTAGGCTTCCTCCTTGTGAATAGGAGTTAACTTTCTGAATGATATGTCAGGGAGGGCATCAGGATTTTAGAGATGTTTAGGTGGGACCACTGGTTTAAACAGACAATTTGCAAATGAAGCAATGCTAGGCTTAACTTGCATAGATAAGAAACTTTACGAAAAATAAACACACTAAGCTTCTTAAAGGAACCCCACCTGGTAAATGTAAAGTCTGTTTTCTCCCTCATCCTAAACCATGTTTAGGTGTCAGAAAGGAAGTAGAATATTCAATGCCTAGAGAAAACAGTGTTAGCCTTTCCTTTCTTTATTTCAGATTTTTTTTCTCACTCCCAAATGTGGTTGGTAACAAGACTTCATATTTAGCCTGCTGCTATCAACTTTCCCAAAATCATTGGTTTCTATGAGTAGGTATTCATTTCTTATAACATGCCCAAGGTACAATGCTTCAGTTTAGTCATTTTTGCTCCTGGAATTATGTTTGATTCAGAAACTCTTTGTTTGTTTTTATGGCAATCTCTGCTATCCACAAAGTTCTCCTTAAACACCACATTTAATTATTTGAATCATTTCCCCCTGCCAGCTGTCTTCACTGTCCATCTATCATATCCACATGTAGCAATTGGGAAATGCATAACATATAGCGTGTTAAAACTCAATTAGTCACATCAATAATTCTACATAATACCAATCATCACTGTTGGTCATTGCCATTACCATCACCATTATTGTTTCGTTGGGTTTTCTTTATATTTATAGCCTAATTCTGATTTCCATTCAGTGAGCCCAAGGTTGTAGAAATGAGTGCCTGCCCCATCCCTGTCCACTTTATACCCAGAACTCTGTAAATTAGGACATCCAGAGAGAGAGAAGCCATTCATAGAGTATCATTGTTGGGCAGGGATTTAAATCTAGATTTCTCAAGTCCCAGTCTAAAACTCTCCTTACTGGAGGCAGATCTCTTTTTTTTTTCACAAGTAAGCATAACCCATTTAAGCAGGATTTATTTAAAAAGCCTGTTTGTTATCATGTCCAAATGACAGATGCAACCATCAGCAGCATTTATGTTCATGCTTATGGATTTAAAAGGCATTTGTAGGATGATTATGTTGTCAATAAATCTTTGGAAGCATTTAAGATCTTTTCAGATGGAAGGCTGGATGTTGGAGAGGGTGAGGTTTGACACGGTTTCTCAGCAACCTGTTGTTTAAAGTTGTCAGTGCTGAATCACAAACAGGAATAAGAGGCATATGCTAAAAATGTTTGTTGTGGTTGTGCTTTTTAAAAAAGTTCATGCTAATTAAAATGTTATCTTTGTTATGTATCATTTATTTTAGCTTTATATTTACTTATTTTGCAATAATTATGGTGGAATGATCTGTGCAGGCTGAACTGTCATGCTTTTAATTTTTAATATTTCCACTTATTTTTTATTTTTTGGAATAGTAGCAGTGTTAGTCTGTGGTTCAGGCATATCAGAAAACAAAACAAAATAAACAAAACAAAATAAAAACACTGTTGCACTTTAAAGACAAACTGTTTTATTTTTATTGTTAGCTTTCGTGGATCAAGTGTCTTAAATTCAACACAAAACGGGAGTAGAGGAACTAGTTTGTCACCAGCTAAAACTAAAGCGTGAAGGTTGCCCTTGTTCGAAAGCCAGACATATCAGACTCTAGAGTATGGTATTCATCTCTGCTTACAGCCAAAGAACCAGAGCTGTCTGCATCTGCAGGCAATTCCATGGTCATGTAGAAGGCATGACTAGACACAGAATGCTGTTACCTTCCCACCAAAGGGGTATCTATTTGTCTACTTGCAATTTCTTGCTTTCAAACTGCTAGGTTGGCAGGAACTGGGACAAAGACAGGAGCTCACTCTGTTATGCAGCACTCGGGTCTCAAACTACTAACAGATGATCTTGCAGTCATTAAGTTCAGCATCTTAACAATTAAGCTACTAAAATTTTGTTTTAAGCTAAAGGAATTTAAAACCATCCCTAGACAAATGAGCACTGAACGCTTGCCTGGCACAACAAATGGTTAGCAGCTCTCCTCCCATCTCCTCTTTCTTTACTGGTCTTGCCATGAAACTGCTCTGTGTTTGTTTCCTGGGAAGTTATCTCAAGTACACAGATGTTTGTCTTCTGCCAAGGATTTGATAGTATATATTGATTTTGAATGTCTGCCATCATGTCTCCTTTCCTTCCTCACACTAGGAAGGGATTAAAATATTTAGGTTGCTTCCCCTCCCCCCCATTCTGTTCCCCTCCCTGCTCACCAGCAAATATCCAGTTTCTCTCACTCCTTTAGTGTGACTCATACAAATTGCTTCAGGGGAGGGCAGTCAGATGTAAAGATAAAAATGATATTTCTAAAAGGCTACTGTTTACCTGCCACCTAGCAGGGCATGTCTTCCAGTTTCATAAGTACTGTAGTGGCATTACCGGAGCAATAGGGAGGGAGGGGGAAAGAAAGAAAGAAAGAAAGAAAGAAAGAAAGAAAGAAAGAAAGAAAGAAACTTACTTATCCTGCCTTAGCTATGTAGATGTATTCTCATCCATCATCTCCTTCAGCTAGTCTAAAAATTGTTTCAAAAACTCACTAGAACACACACACACTGTCACTAGCAAAGCTGTAAAAATTCCTATCATTTGAATATCCCGTGATGAAACTTCAGAGTGACAAAGGATTCTCTATCTGATTTCATTGCTTTTTCTTTCATTACTTTTTAGTTATATTCTCCCCATAAGCAAATAGATTTTGAAGTTGTCTTTAAATATTCGTTTCTGGTCTCAAAGACTGTGATTTCATAGTAGCTTTTTGCTGAAGAGAAGTCCTAATGAAGGCATGGCACAAATGATGATAACATTAACAGCTTTATTTAATAGGGGTAAGTGAGGCCTGAAAGTAGTATTTCTTCTGGTCCAGGAGAAGAGAAAGAAGGAAAGGGATGATTTGGTGTGTGAGCTCAGGTTGCTAATAAGGATTATACAACTTTCACATGACAAAGTGGCCTTCAACATATACCCAAGTGTGGTACCCAAGTGTGATTTATTTCTACTCTGTGCATACCTTTTATTCTGCTTTTATTTCTCACAATCAGTGTCTTTGTAATGACTCTTCATGATTGCCATTAAAGACATGCATGTGTCTCCTCCCACGAATTGTTAAATCATCCTTTATTACTACGAGTGAAAGGGACTGTGGTAGCTCACTGGTTAAGAAGCTTGCCTTGTTAGCTGGAAGGTCAGCAAGTCATCAGTTCAAGACCCAAATACTGCATGACGGAATGAGTGCCTGTCTCTGTCCCGGCTCCTGCCAACCTAGCCTTTTGAAAGCAAGAAATTGCAGGTAGATAAGTAGGGACCACTTCGGAGGGAAAAGATCCTGGGCATATGAAAGGAACTTCATTCGGGCATCCCCTGAGTGGAGTTCCTCTAGCAAAAATCCTTTCAACCCAGAAAACAACTTTGAGTGCTTCTGAAATGATTTTTTAAAAAAACCAAAAACTACAAGTAAAATTTTCTCCATGTTGGAAAGTTTGCATTTTGATTAGAATTCTTGGTTCTCTTGTCCAAATGTGTTTAAAAAATAGATCTACTGAGTGTGGACTCCATGCATTTGAAGAAGTGGGTTGCAGTCCATGAAAGCTTATGCCAAATAAAAATGGCTAGTCTTCAAGGTGTCGAAGGACTTTGTGTCTGTTCCTTTTTTTAGTGATACTAATATACTTTAAAATTAGATAAAGAGAATACCTTGAAATCAGGAACAGTTAGAAACAGATGCAAGCTTGATGGTCATGTTTCCTTCTCCCCCACCCCAATAGTCACTCGTGTATCAAATAACTTCACTACCACATTAAAGATAAAGGTAAAGGTCACCCTCACTCAAAAGGCAATTGTATCTGACTCTAGGCTTCAGTGCTCATCTCTTTTCATAGCCAAAGAATCTGTGCTGTCTCTGTTTGCAGACATTTCCATGTACATGAGTGCACGGAGTGCTGAAAAACTATCACCCTACAAGAATAATGACAGGCAAGTCATGGGCCTTGTGGCACATTTAATCAGTATGTTCATTTCTACCTGGCTGATAGCAGGATTGTAGAGTGCCTGTCATGTCCTAAGAAAATACCTGCACTATCTATATTTTTGAATGGTGAACGTTTTTGTTAAAAGCCTGATAGACAAGTCCATTATTTTTATGGAGGTACAATCATATGGTTAGACATGTAATGCAACCGAAGCATGCAGTGAATACTAACACAAATTCTCATGGCACAAGAAAGACTCCCTTCTAGGCGAAACTAATTTGTCTCTAGTTAAGCAATCAGCAGGCTTTTTGCTTCTCCCACCACTGGGTTTCCTTAACTCCAATTAGCATTATTTCATGTCCTTTGTTCTGGTCAGTTGTAGTTTTGCCTTCTCTTAGGAGGATGGACTCTTCCTTGAGTGTCTGGATCCTTTTGGCCACTTAGCTGATAAGAATAGAATGGTTTTTATCACTTTTATTAGCTTACCTAATACATTTCCTTTCCTGTACTAACAATGCAATTCTACCCTGCCAAGACATCTGAGCAGATGTAGAGAGAGAGAAAATTATTTTTCTTATTTTTTTAAAAAAAGTCTAAAGCCTTTGTCTGAGTGGTTATTAGCTAGGCTATCGGAGTACACAGAAAGAGCCTCCTTGCAGAGTGTTGTATTTTTGAACCAAAATTGGACATACTTTGGTAATGACAACCTTGTTATTGGCCAATCTTTTTCACCCTAGGTCAGGCCAAAGGGACTTCAGAATGAACTCACCAAAAGGTGCCTTCAGTTTGACAGATTCATGTCTGGCCTAGACGAGGAGGAGGAGGAGGAGGAGGAGGAGGAGGAGGAGGAGGAGGAGGAGGAGGAGGAGGAGGAAGAAGAAGAAGAAGAAGAAGAAGAAGAAGAAGAAGAAGAAGAAGAAGAAGAAGAAGAAGAAGAAGAAGAAGAAGAAGAAGAAGAAGAAGAAGAAGAAGAAGAAGAAGAAGAAGAAGAAGAAGAAGAAGAAGAAGAAGAAGAAGAAGAAGAAGAAGAAGAAGAAGAAGAAGAAGAAGAATTATCTGGCTGTCAGGGATTTTTTGAGGGGGGAACATGCTTCAATTCTAACCCTAAACTCACTCATGCTTTTATTATGTAAGTACCAAAAACCAACACTTATCACTGGTCAAACAGCAAGAACATGCCATGAGTACTAACAGGATGGAAGGGGAAATGAGGCCAGTCTGGATAAGATATACGTACACTACAGATAGCCAGTGCTTAGAAATGAGAATCTAAATTACAGGCATAAGGCCAGGCCAAGATTGTGTATCTTTTTGGAAAGAGGTGACAAATATATAAATAAAATGTTAAATAGAGAATAGTTAAATGAAGATATATAATGTCCCATTAGTGGTGAGTGCACTTAGTAGTTTATAAATATTGGTTTGATTTATAAGATTTTGTGTATTTTTTTACATTGTATTTGCATGACGTTGTTTTTATTGTTTATGTATATATTTGAAAATAAAAAAAATTAAATAAAAGGAATTCTTTATGCACTGACTTCCACAGCAAATTCTTTTCACACTGCCTGTCATTTCCACTTGAGCTTGCTTTTATTTCGTGCTTAGTCTCTGTCCCAGCTCCTGCCACCCTAGCAGTTTGAAAGCAAGAAATTACAAGTAGATAAATAGGGACCACTTCAGTGGGAAGGTAAACAGTGTTCAGCGTGCTCCAGTGACTAGTCATGCCTGGCACATGACCATGGAAATGTCTGCAAATGCAGACAGCTCTGGCTCTTCTGCTATGAAACAGATGAGCACTGAACCCTAGAGTCGGATATGACTGGCTTTCAAGCAAGGGTGACCTTTATCTTTACCTTACACTAGGAAGCAAGCACAGGTTTCATTTGCAAATATGATTACTCAGTTACAAACGTCTGTTGACTCATGTCTCTGAATTACTATCAGATTTCCAGTTTTAGTGAGAGACTCTTTTGTCATTTATGGTTTGGTGCTTTGAAGAATTTATTTATTTATTTAGATTTATTATCCCACCCCAATCAGATGAACCTGACTCTATGTATGTATATGTATGAATATGTATATTGTAACGAAATGCGAGTTTTGCTGGGTGTGTGCGTGTACGTGTAAGGGACTTACCTGGATGAGTCTAAAAACAGCCAATTTTTTTTACCTATCCAAGTACTGTAGGTCCAATTCCCACATTGTACAGACATTACATGAGCCATACCAAGGAAGAAAGCACCTCATCCTGCTGCTTGTCCACAAGTTGCCAGTGTTCATACTCCACAAAACATTGACTAACTTATAGAAAAAGTCCAGCCCACAGATTAAAAAGGTTGAGACCCCCTGGTATATGCCCAGGATACAAACACAGCTTCTCATGTGTTTTAAAAGAGAGGGTGTCTCCCTTTTTATTTAAGAAAACTTGCTTTGCTAAGTTATCTTTGCCACACCCCTTAACGGGCAGTCCACTACTTTTTCTCTCTTTACCTTTTCACCTCTATTTGCCCTGGTTATAACATGGAGTTTATGATGTAATTATTGTAGACACATCTGAAATAGCCTGCCTTATCACCAAGCTGATTACACTTAACAAGGCAAAAACTCCTTCCCTCACTCTCTGCCAGGAGTCCAATTTTAAGCTCTAATTGTTTTATAGGCCCTTTGAACTTGGATGAAAGGGTGGGGAAGAGAAAGAACAGGAAAAGGGTAGCTATTTACACAGGTTGTACAAGGCACGTCTGTCAACTGCTTTTTGTTGCAACACTCTGCCCCTTGCCAAAAGCCACTCGAATGACTGGGAATAACACCCAAGGAGGCAAGTGGATCATCAACTTCTTGGCATATCAGCCATGCCAGGGACAGAATTGTTGCTAATGGTAGCTACACGTGACCAAGTTTTTCTTTGGCTTTTTTGGAAGGGGTGTGTGTTCATATTCTTTGCCAGAGTTGGGGTGTGTGTGTGTGTGTCAGTGTTTTGAGCTATTACTCTAGGAAGCCATTAGGAAATAGCACAATCTATGGGGTACATAAAAAGAGCCTCCTTGAATATTGTGCTATTCTTGAACCATGATCAGGTGTACTTCAGGCAATGGCAACCTTTTGCCAGCTAATCTTTCTCACATTAGGTCAGGTGAAAGGAAGTGAATTCACCATTTTGTCAA
Organism: Furcifer pardalis; assembly: GCA_030440675.1. Taxonomy (NCBI): domain Eukaryota; kingdom Metazoa; phylum Chordata; class Lepidosauria; order Squamata; family Chamaeleonidae; genus Furcifer; species Furcifer pardalis. Next base: position 158,846,151 of record CP126892.1, read on the forward strand.
TTTCATGTCTGGCCTAGATAAGGAAAAAGGAGAAGCACCATCTATATCTATTGCAGTGGTTCCCAATGTGGGGTCCACTCCCCACAGGGGGACTTCAATTCCCAAAAGCCTGTGTCAGTAGATTTGCTGACCAGTGCTTTGGGGAATTGACTTAGGTTTCTGGGAATTAAAGTCCAAAATCCAAAGATTGGGAAACACTAATCTATGGCATATTGATTTATCCCACATGCCATATTGCCCATCGCCTTTAGTGACTGTCAGATGAACAGGCTCACAAAGTGTATGTGGAAGGCCACAAAAAGGAATGCTCAACATAAAATGGCTGTGCCAGGATCTAAAATCCTTTAGTCATATGAAGATGTGAATGGGAGCAATCTTATAACAGGAGTTACAGTAGATTTTTCTCCAAGGAGTAATTTCTTCATGAAGACACTGATGGACGCATCAGCAAGTAGAATACCACTTGAATTATCATTTTCTTATGTCTCCTACCAAGTTTCCCAAAAAGAACTAACTAGGGCAGGGATCAGCAAACTTGGCTCTCCAGATGTTCTTGGACTTCAATTCCCAGAAGTCCTGATCAGCAGGCATACTGACTTGGGCTTCTGGTAATTGAAGTCCAAGAACACCCGGAGAGCCAAGTTTGCAGATCCCTGAACTAGGGGATTCTAGGATATCCCTTTTGATGAGCTGGTGTATATTTATTCACTTATCTAGTTCACTATGGGCAAAACAAGTGGTTTAGTCACTTCAGCTGCCTGAATACCTCATTAAGTTGCATCACCTGGTTGCAAAACCTTGGTTCAGTTAAGTTCCCCACTGCATCTCCTGAGCAAAGAGGCCAAACTGGGCAGAGTACCAGAGTACCACCAGAAGGAGGGATTGCTAAATGATTTCTCTATACTTTGTACCTTTAAAAATTCTGAGAAGGGCCTCCATAAGGAACAGTGCAGTTAATGTTATGTAATAATAATTCTCCACCTTTATCTATTTCCTGCATATAGAAAAGAAACTTTTCTTGAATAAGGTCTAGTTAAGATCTAGATATGTGCGCTTATCACCAGATTCAAACTTGTTATATATTGGCAGCATTAGCTCAGTGTAGATATCCGGCTGGTCTGTCACAGTGAAGACACATAAAAATATACGAAACAGTTGAGATCAAAAATAACTAACTTTATTGAAAAAGTTACAGTTAAGAAATAAAGTCTAGCTCTTGTTTAGGAAGGGGTGTGTTAGGGGGTGTTTGAGTGTCTCAGTGTTGAAGGCGAGATGGGAGGTCAAGTCCTTGCAGAAGCAAGCAAGAAAGTTAAAAGGGATAATAGCCTCTAAGAATATCATTTTGGGATAGATGGGAGGGATCAGAGAAAAGGACAGAGTACCCTTTAATGAGGTCTACTTCCAAACATCTTCCGGTATTTGGGTTAGTGAGGTGCAAAGAGATGATGGTTGAAGGCTTCCTGGTCAACAATTCTCTTTCTTATTGGGTGATGTGCCAATCCAAGGTTGTGCACCAATTCAGACCTTTCCCTTCTTCTTGCACAGGTTCTGGAACTGCTGTTTGGGTATTGGTCTGGTCAGTACATCAGATGTCATTGCTTCTGATTACTATTCAAGTTCAATGGATCAATCTTGCAGCTATAAATTCACATCTCCATGCTTGGTTCATGATCCATCCTTTTCTGATTCAGAGACTTTGATGCATCTTTCACTGTCTCTGAGCATATTTATTGGTGTCGGCTCTTTGGTTCCTGGTCTTTGAATACTATGCATGGCCAAATCATCTCTTTACAACCACGTAATGTTGCTATTTATTCTGTTACAGATTGAGCTGTAGCTCTCTGTTTATGGCTGTGTCAACCAATTAGTCAACTTCCATAGAAGACTATGCACCCACTTGTAGAACCATGACACTTTTGAACTTGTTTCCAGCCAGCATCTACATACCCAGTTAATCTAGGTTGGCCATCTTCTGGTAATCTGAATTTTAGATCTATTGTGACTTTGAAGAATCTTCCTATTCTTTTTACTATTATCCAACGCACTTCACAGGCTCTGGCCAGAAGAACAAGTCTGTCTGGTGACACACTTCTGTTTGCCCTGTTTGCCCATCTTGGTCATTGCTCAATGACTTCTGTATCCTCTTCTTCTTCAATAGGCTATGGATCCATTTCTCCATCAGAGTCTCTGTTAGGTCTTGCCTAACTTCAGGTTCTAGAGCAGCGATTCTCAATGTTTTCAAGCCATGGGCCTGACCACACCTCCCAGGCAGCTGATTAGGCCAGTCATGTGGTTCCTCCCACCCAGAAGTGGAAGTAAAACATGTGCCATGCATGCACAGAACATTCTGTGCATGCACAGAATGTGTTTTATTTCAGCTTCTGGGAGAGGAGAGGGCATTGGGGGCTGGATGAACTGGTGTTGGGGGCCAGGTCTGGCCCATGGGCCATAGATTGTGAATGCCTATTCTAGAGGAGTCTGGACATCAGCAAGTTTCCCCTCTTGTGGTTGCAGTGGCTAAGTTACTCTGGATATTTTTTTTTGTCAAGTTGTCTGTCTGTCTGTCTGTCTGTCTGTCTGTCTGTTTGTTCAACTTGTATGCCACCCCACTCTCAGTACGACTCTGGGCGGCTAATAAAGAATCACAAAATATCACAATTCCCATAATACAATAGAGTTACAAAGTATCACATTATAGTACAAAAAACATTTTGAAGACAATACACAAAAAATCAATTCCTTGCTGAGTCGCACAGCTGCTTCCACTTCCCTCCAGGCCGGACCGGCCGAGGGAAGGAGTCCAGTGGTGGAGGGTCATCTCTAGCCACAGGTGGGGCCTGGAGAACTGCAATGGCATCACAGCTGCTTCTTCTCTACCCCCCTCCCACTGATGGTGAAGACTGGGGGGGGGGGAGCAGGAATGGGTTTGCTTTCCTTTCATCAGATAATGCCACATATGCACACTCATTACACAAGTTTTAATGTTTAAAATGTTTGTAGCCTTTGCAGCTCATTGCTGTTGTTCAATTTGTTTCACTTTTCTTTGGGATCATATACATATGTCTTTGGTGTCATGAGGAACAACATACAGTATAGAATATTCCAACTCCTTATGAAAGGAAAGATCCCTGGGAAGAGAGGTTCTGAAGAGTTAAGAACAGGAAGATTATTGCCATTAAGATAGCCAATATTTGGAATGGATATGGCTCTTGAAGAAGATCAATTCATATGCCTTTGCAGTAAAAATTCTTCAATGGTCAACATTAATCTTTTCAATGAAAATTAAGTGAAACAAAAGTAGTTTACTACATTACATTGATCCTTAGTAATTTTTTAATGCATTGTTTTTAATTTTTTAAAAATAAAATCATTAAAAATAGCCTTAAATGGCCACAGTTGTCCAAATTAACCCCCTAGTAACAAGTAAAATAATTTAAACTTCAGTCATTACTCAAACCATTAATGTTGTTGTCATTTAATGATTAAAATAATGACTTGTAACACTGACATTAAAAAATGTAATGAATTGGGGTAAACAAATTAATCTTAATATATAGTTTAATTTAATACATAATTTCCAGGCTCTGAAACCTAGTGATTTTTTTGTTTGTTTGTTTGATGCCCTTCTAGAAGATGTTTACACATTAAGCAGCCATTTGACAACTGTGGAGCTCACGTCGTCTGTTCTCAGACACCACCTTCTCTGTGAATGGGGTAGAAGTAAACCTCCCCCCCCAAAAAAAAAAAATAGAATTGACGTTCAAAAAAGGAGCACTGAATGGAAGTTCGGGTGCTCCAACATTCACACCATGTAGATGATGCAACTAGGAGCAACCTCCCACAGCTCAAACAAACATCTGGACATACAGTCTGCTGTATACTCCAATAGCTGAGATCCTGGAGATGATCTTTGAGTGCAGTCCCCAGGCTGTAGCAACTAATTTCCATATCTTTTTTAATCTGCAGTGCTGAGGAAGGATTTGATTATGCCTGGACCTTGTCGGTTTTCCTTCTTTAAAAAAACCCTTAGTTATATTACGAGGCAGATTGGGGAGAAAGGGGATGCAGATGAATTCCTGCCTTCTTGTGATGAGGTCAGAACTTTTCCTCAAACGTGTTCTTTCCCTGCCTTCTTCTCTCTCTTTCCTTTTTGCTGTGATAGCATCACTGCCAAAGTTATTAATTACTGTCTCTTGCATCTCTTCTTCTTGTTTTCTCTGGGCTGAAAGTGGCCAAGTAATTCTGCCAGAAGCAGTTGTGAGAGTGCTGGATATATTCTCTCCTCTGAGCCATAACCATTTTCATATCCCTTGTGACAGGACAAGGTTTTTCAGAGAGATCTGGAAATGCATAAATACTGTACTGTCATGGATGTCGACTAGCAGCAGATAGTACGGGTGTCAGACTACAATGTGGAAGGCAAATGGAAGGTCCCTGTATTATATTGTTCCCAAGACAATCTTCATGGCTCATCACCATAATGATAGCCAGTATTCAGAATCAAATACAGCACTTGAAGAAGTGTATATGAAAAGACTAATGCAAAAGACCCATATCTGGAAAATATTAACACCAGCATGACAGAGTGCTGCTATTGTATAAAGCTGTGGTCCCCAAAGCCCAGTGGGGGGTAATTTGATTTTTGAGGGGGACAATTTGAGAATGAGTTATTAACAGTGAATAGTCATTTAGGCTTCCTTCAAATGAATGGGACTGCGGTGGCTCAGTGTTTAAGAAGCTCGCCTTGTTAGCTGGAGGCTGGCAAGTCAGCAGTTCGAGACCCGGGTGATGCATGACAGTTTGCACATCCATCTCTGTCCCAGCTCCTGCCAAACTAGCAGTTCAAAAGCAAGAAATTGCAAGTAAATAAATAGGGACTGCTTAGGTGGGATAAGATCTTGGGGAGATGAAAGGAGCCTCATTCGGATGTCCCCTCAGTGGAGTTTCTCCAGCAAAAATCCTTTCAACCCAGAATAATTTCTGACACAAAAATATTATTATATGAATAGTTCACTATTTGAATAATAAGAATTATATGTCGCAGAGGACAAGGTAGTCTCCAACACATGGACAAACTCAGGGCACTCTCTAGATACAACCTTAGTTATAGTCTTGCACATAATGAAAAATAATCTATCTTGATAACAGAGACATTTCCTGATAACATTTTTTCCATCAGATGAACAGTCGTTTCCTAGAGGATTAGCCCACGGAACTGGGGGCGGAAGGTAACTTTGTCAGGTTTGCTTTTCTCTACAAAAATACCCATTTTTCATCAGCCAAGATTGACACTGAGACAAAGTACGTTTCCTCAGAAATCTGCACATTTACGAGGCTTGTGATGCAATTTGATGAAGTGCAATGCATACATTTTAGAGCGCATAATAAAAATGCATATATTCCAAAAATGTTCATTGGCTTTTGCCAGCTGAAGTGTTGAATAAGTTATGTGTACATTAATAATATATATTAATCTTGCAACTCAGTATGGAACTGGGTTGTTGTTAGGTGCCTTCAAGTTGGAACTGGCTTTATGGTGACCCTGGCAGGGCCTTCAAGGCATGTGGGATAATTAAGGAGTTTTACCAGTTCTGCAGCCTCGGTGAGATTTGGTGGCTGAGTGGACATTTAAGTCCAGACCTCCTGAATCCTACTCTGTCACTATATTCCAGAAAGTGCCTCCTTGAAGACTGTGGTATTTTTGATCCACAATCAGGTATACCATGGTAACATCAACCTTGTGTTGCCAACTAATCTTTCTCACACTAGGTCAAGTGAAAGAAACTGCAGAATGAACTCACCAAAAGGTGCCTTTATTTTGGTGGTTTCACGTATGGCCTAGACATGGAAGAAGACTCTGTCTCAGGGTGGCCAACCTTGGTTCTACAACTGTTCTTGGACTTCAATTCCTAGAAGCCCTGTGCTGACTTTGGCTTCTGGTAACTGAAGTCCAAGAACAGCTAGAGCACCAAGTTTGGCCACCCCTGCTCTAACTGCTGCACCACATTGGGTATCAGTGGAGCTGGCACAGGACTAAAATATGGTGGGATTTTCCTCATAACCTGCTTAGGCAATACGTGCAGTATAGCAAGTATATATCAGGCAAACATTATATTTTCACCCACCAATTTGTTTGCATGCTGGAAAAATTACACCTGTCACTATTTCTGCTTTGTTGTTAAAAATAAAATGAAACTATAGAAACCCAAAATATTAACAGCCAAAATAGCTGGCTTAATAACAACCACAAGTCAGCTATGTGAAAATACCAGTAATAGTAACCGTAGGTATCTGTTTTCTCAGGGCTATGACATAAAAACATTTTCTTCACATGGAGAAACATAACACTCTTAACACAATTATTTTTTAAAAAAATGGATTAACATTTGAAACTTACAGGATATCAAGTTCATCAGTCGAATTTGTATACCTTAGTCTTGGTGACAGCAAGTGAAACAGCTGTGTGTATTTTTACCTCCCATTAAATTTCTAGACAGCATGTTATGTTTTTTGGTAAAATTAAAGACTTCAAGCATACTAGGGATGTGCACTGTGTTTGGACAAGTGTGTAAATATGGAGTTAATCAAGACTATTTTATTTTAAAAATGTATTTATTTATTTATTTATTTATTGGACTTATCCCCCACCAATCTGGGATGGTCTCCCACACTGTGCAGCTATATGTTTCCAACGTGACTTCAGGTTGGGGAAATGAGCCCATGTACACCCATCAGAAGCAGGAACACCCCAACATTGGTTCTTCACATTAGATCAGGGATTCTCAACCTGTGACCTGTGGGCCGGATGCAACCCATGGCAATATTTCATGTGCCCCCCCCTGCTTCCACCACACCAGGAAGTTGCTTCCAGGAGCAATGAGGGCTTCACAGGCCAGATGAATTGGCATTGAGGGCTGCATCTGGGCCCCAAGCCATAGTGACTGGCTCCCTGAACCATGTGGCTGGCCCACAGCCTGAAAAGTTTGAGCACCCCTGCTCTAATGCACTGAGAACATCTCTGAGTGAGGTTATCACACCAGAGCAATCACTGTCTGCATTTTTCTTTTTTTAAAAAAAAGCTGTTGTATTAGTCAGGGACATTCATCAATATGCTGTAGTGCCTAGGGTTGAAGTTTTTCCCTTTTAAAAAATATTAGCTATGCTAGAAGACAATGGTCAAAATCCTGCAGCATGACTTTGCACCCAGTGCATCTTGAAACAGGCACCAGAAATGTTTAACCTACACTAATTAAAAGCTCTGTATCCACCTGTTTCAAGTTCTGAGGCTCCCTTTTGCCCTCGAGAAGCCTTTGGGAGCTTCGGGGAGGGGGAAGAGAAGTCTTTGAAAGAAAGAGAAAATCATTGCTGGATCACCATTGTCAAGATTGGAACCGCTTTAGGCCCTCCACAAAGATGAGTTAGTGATCAGTTTGTCTTATTAAACCACTTCACAATACAGTTGTACCTCGCTTAAAGAGACACTGCCCTGGCCATGCAGGTGGCCACTTTTGCTGCCCCGGCTGTACGGGCAGCCATGGACGTCTCCTCTCTACCCCGGATTCGAAACACCTGCCCGGGGGGATAGAAAAGGGCTTCTCTCTGGACACTGTATTGTTGTTTCAAAAAAAAAAAACCAGGCCTTTCCCTTAATGAGATCATGAGAAAGACCTTCTCTGTTGCTGCTCATGCTGGACATTCATTTTACTGACCTTGGAAGGATATAAGGCTGAGTCAACCTTGAATCCCATCAGGATCAAACTCACAATGTTTTGGCTGTAGTACAACAGTTTAACAACTTGGCCACCAGGACTCTTTTGAATACTCAAAAGTAGTTTACCATTCTTTACTTTTAGAGCCATCTTGAGACTATACAACTTGCCCAAAGCAACCCAGACTGGATCTGCTTACAGAGGACACAGTTGGGAATCAAATTCCCAAGTTCTAGCTTCGCAGCCAGATACCTAAACCACTGTTCTGTCCAGTCATTTGATACTGTATAAATTTGTCGATGTTTTATCTTTAAATACTGTTAGTTTTAATATTGTAAGCCACCTCGGGTCTTCCTGAGGAAAAAGTATGGATAGATGGATGGACAGACGGACCAGTGGACTGACCAATGGACGGATGGATGGCCGGACGGACAGACTGACAGACCAATGGACAATCTTTTCTGCTACATATGCTTGCAAAATGGAGATGTAGTCTGGAGGAACCAGTAGATCTCTTATCTTCACTGCCTTATATTCCTTCCCTCCTTTGTGTTCTTGCACCTTCCACAGACTGGAGTCAAGGCAATGTTTTATTTGTCCAATTTGTCAGGAAACTTCTGCAACTAAGAGTTGGTGAAATGTTGTTTATATTCACGTTAGTAGAGATGCAGCTGGGAGAGAAGATTTGCAGCTTATGCAGCCTTGGAGAGAAAACATCATAATGTAGGCTGAAGAATAAATCACTTTAAAATTGTCTGAGAAGAAAATTAGAATGAAACCCCGTTGACCCTCTCCTCCACCTGTTCCTCAAGCTTCTTAAAGCCCAGTCATTAGCAGGCACAAGGGTTGGGGGATGTTTCCAGGAGATCTATCCATATGCAAAGCTCTTTGGATTAGGAAGCTGTGTAGCCCCGCAATGCCAAAATGTCTGCACAATTTCTGGCAGTCAGAAAACAGGCTTACAAAATTGTCTGGATGCCTCTAAAGAAAAGGTTGCTCATAGATTTGATAGGCATGAAAATGATGAACTTTAGATTAGAATGTGATGAGCTTTTTTGACCTCGCATACTAGATGTTCAGCAGATGTTCCTTACTAGATGATGCGCTTGTAGCATTTAAAGGAATGTCGTACCAAAACAAAACCATCCAAGATGATGGTTTTTTATGAATTGATGAATTTTTAAAGTTTTAACTATTGTATGTCATGGACTACCCATTATGCTAATGGGCTCTGTAAGCCGCCCAGAGTCGGGTCTTCCCGAGTGGGGCGGGGTATTAAATACAAATAAATAAATAAATAAATAAATAAAAATGTAACTAGCCAAGCTGCCCAGGGAGTTTGAGAAACTGCAGTCCAGAAAAGTAACTTCTCCAAACTTTGAAACTTCCTGAAGCTTGCCAGAGTCTTGAACAAAGGTTTTTTTTCCAACTTCTGATGTCCTTCAATTAGGTGCAAGATAGAAGATTTTCATGTAAATTCGTTTCAGAATTTGCTCAGTTTACTCCAATTATCATCACATGCAGAATGGAAAGCATCAGACATTTAAAGAAAGAAATATTGAGTGTTGGACAAACTGGAGCTGACAGGCTCACTGATCCAGTCAGAAGAGGCTTTGAGTGCTTAGCATTAAAAGACTGGCTTAGATTCCTTTGACTCAAATCCTACTGCAAAATACAACACTTATAAAGGCAGCTGGGCAAGTGAGTGTCACACTTGGCTACCCATTGTCACACACCCTGGTACATAACCAAGTACCCAGCCAATTGTGCAGTGTAGGCATATCAGAGCATGAAATGGAAAGCCAGCAAGATTGTGTAAGCAGCTGTTACAATTTCTGGTTTATGCTATGTGATACCAACTGGATATTTACCCATGTTAATGTTAAACAAGCATTACCCTATTTGCTGGCATATAAGACACACTTTTCCCCCCTTAAAATAAACTGGAAAAATGGATTGTGTCTTGTACTGTACATAGTGGCCTACAGTGGGCTATTTTGGTAACAACAGGGTGCATCTTATACTCCGATGTGTCTTATATGCCAGCAAATACGGTAGCTTGTTTTTTTCCTCTATAACAGGCTCTTAATCTTTAATATTTATATGGTAGACAAGTACAAGATTCTCTCTTTGCAGAGAATAGCTGTACCTGTTGAATTTGACTACCATAAACACGGGAGAATTTTGTTTCATATTGGACTGCAGTTTTCAACATCTTGCAGATAGCAATATCTATTGTTAGCTAGGGGATTCAGAGTTGCAGTTCAGAAAAATACATTTTCCAGACTCTGCAACCATTGTATTCACACCTACTTGTCAGTATTTTATTCATGGCTATGTTTTAAACCAGGGCTAGGGAATCTTTTGTCTGTCCAGATGTTTCAGACTACATTTTCCTTAATTCTTTACCATTGGCTCTGCTTCTGGGTCTTTCTCTAAGTTGAGATTCAAAACATCTGTCTAGCCAAAGGGTCCTGACGGCATCATTCCCAATGGCAAACCTTAATGCACATTTTACAAAGCCTCAATAGATGAGAACTATGTTTCCCAAAGCCAAGTATTTTTAAATCAGATTACACCAAAACTAACCTGAGAAATTCTTGTAACAGCAAACACCACATGCTTTGCTTCCACAGATGGACAATAGAGAGATAGCATTTGAAGGGAGCCAGTGAGAAAATAAAAAAAATGAAAGTCATCTTGGAAGCAGTTTAAACATGGCAATGCAAAAAAAGAAGAAAAGTACCCAAAAAGGGTACAATTACTCAGTGGGGCTTTTAATAGTGACACTAGCAAGCAAATTAGAAATTACCATGACAGGCAATCAGAGAAAAGGTGATGACCGATAGACTTCCATCCAAGCCATATTTTACAAAGAAAATGATTCATCATTTCTGATAACTGTCAATGAAATTCTTCTCAACAGACTGTCAGCAGGTGCTGAAAGTATTTCATATCACTTCATACTCATAAAAGCCTGGTACCTACCATAATGGAAATCTTTTTCTATCATCATCAAACTGCCTGAACTTCACAAACTGCTGGGTAAAGTGGAGTTAAACCTAGCACTTCCTAGCCATCCAGTTGTCCAACTGTGAAGAGTGAAACTCTAGATACCATAGTAGGGGGATAATTGAGAAAGACAGGCCACAACCTGGGCCACTGTGGCTGAACAGAAAGGAAAGTTGAATGTGCTGCACTCTGAAGTCAGTGAAGCTTTTTTTAGGACTTTCAGAACTGAGAAAAGAAAAAGAGAGATAAAGAAAATTCTTTGGGGAAACTTCAGGGAACCACACTTCAGTGATGTAACAGAGGTAGCCAGTGTATGATCAAGAAGATGAATCTGATCTTAAAAGCAATGTTGACCAAATAACAGATGGACAAAAGGTTTTGCCACAGTTTTCTTTCTTGTTATTGGGAGCTGGATTGGTGTGTTTTCCAGCGGGTATTTATTAATTTATAACATTTTACTCCTTGCCTTATCTCCAAGCTGCCAGGCTGGCTCTCAGTGCCGACACAATTAAAAACAATGACTTAAAAAATACATTGGTGTAACTTAATAAAGGTAAAGGTTTCCCTTGCTCAAAAGCCAGTCGTATCCGACTCTAGGGGTCAGTGCTCATCTCTGTTTCTAAGCCGAAGAGCCAGCGCTGTCTGCTTCTGCAGACGTTTCCATGGTCATAACAAATCATGCACCGGAGTGCATGGAACGCTGTTACCTTCCCACCGAAGTGGTCCCTATTTATCTACTTGCAATTTCTTGCTTTCAAACTGCTAGGTTGGCAGGAGCTGTGACAGAGACGGGAGCTCATTCCGTCCTGCAGTACTCGGGAATTGAACTGCTGACCTTCTGCCTCCAAGTCAGCGTCTTAGTGACTTGAGCCACTGCAGTAACTTACTGGTGTAACTTACAACTGCATAAATGTTGAGTGAAAATTGCTGCAAGTTAAGAAGTCAACAGAGGTGTTTGCTGTTACATAACAAATCATGCACCTCATGTGCAATAGCAAATGTGTACAACAACTTAGCTTGCAGGAATTCACAACTCAGATTTACAGCAATGGAACTATCCCAGCAGACCTAACTAATAGGATTCTGGCCAATGAAACATAGAATCACAATAATTTAAAGACAACGGAAATCATAAATGCAACACAGTCTTGTTCCATATTAACCAAGGCAAGTAAAGCTGCTGCCTAGTAAAATTCTAGGCCAAGAAAAGGGTGGTGCAAGAACTATAAAACCTACTGAAGCAGACACTACCACCACCACCACCACCACCACCACCATTACCTCTTCCTCCTCCTCTTCTTCTTGTGCTGTATCAATTCCAAATATTGGCTATTATCATGTTGATAGTCTTCCTGTTCAAAACTTCTCAGAGCAGTTCTTCTGAGGACATTCCACACCAGTCTCTCAGGTTCTTCAGCCACAAATTCCATCTTCGCCCATGACCTGTCTTTCTCAAGGTTCTTGCCTTGCATAACGAGATGGAGTATTCTATATTTTATGTTGTTCCTCATGATATGGCCAAGATGCTGGAGCTTTCTTTGCTTAATGGTCTTCAACGGTTGTTCTTTATCCACCTGGTGCAACACTTCTACATTAGTCACATGGTCAACCTATGATATCCTTAGCAACCATCTGTAGATCCACATTTCAAAAGCTTTGATTTTCTTTTTAGATGCTTTAGTCAATGTCCAAACTTTGACTCAATGTAGCAACACTGGGAATACGTAATATCTCACTGTTTGGATCTGCATAACAAGATCTCTACTGCATAACAAATACAGTTCCACCTCACTTAAAGAGCATAATGTGTTCCACATGATTGCTGTTTAAGCAAATTTGCTCTTTAAGCAAAACACATTGTAAGTGGCTGATTGTGGCTTCTGGGGGGGGGGGGGATTGCGAACCGTGATTTATTTGTTAAGTGAGTTTTTGGTTGGTTTTATTTGATAAGTGAAGCAAACATTCAGAGAAAATTCTGCTCTTTAAGCGAGTTACTCTTTAAACGAGGCATTCTTTATGAGAGGTTTCACTGTATCACCAGGTAGTCTGGACAGATTATCCTGCTGTGGTAATAGAGTAGACCATACTGCCAGTGACTCAACACTGATTGTTATCTAACCTGACAACCCTGAGGACTAATGGCCTTGGGTGCCGAAGTCCACAGGGAAGGGTGATGGTCCTCAAATGGATTAAATCCCACATGAATCCATCTTGATGGAGGGCAGCAGCTTCATCAATACTGCTCAGTTTCTCAGACTTGTCCTTGCTTGAAGACTCCTATGCTGAGGTCCTGGCGCACAACATAAAAGCTAAACTATGTCTTGTTTGAGTCTTTAGCTGATGAGCCTCGTTTACATCATTTCTCATTCCTGCAGGGTATCTGTATTTAAGCCAGAATCTGATAAATCTGGGTACTGTCTCTGTATTAATAACACGTTATCTGGTTATTTGGTAACTCATGGATTTTCAAGGTATGGCGTAGCAGAAGGGTTAAGATTGGGAAATCTAGTATTTCCTGAACCCTCTAAGATAGTGATGGTGAACGTTTTAGAGACTGAGTGTCCAAACTCAATAGGCTGCCATCCGCACTCCAGAGGGGTGGGGTGAACTCTGTGCTGAGGGGAGGGAAGAAGCACTCCCATTGGGCTGCTGAGCAGAGGGGCAGGGTGAACTTTTTGCTGGGGAGGAGGAAGCATTCCCATTGGGCAAATTCTGTGCTGGGCAAACAGCACATGCACCTACAGAGAGAGCTTTGAGTTCCCCCTCTGTCATGCGTGCCATAGGTTCACCACCACTGCTCTTAGAATTCCACTAAGCTATTCAAATAAGGTTGACCTACTGACAATCAGAATTATGCCACATATTTTTCTCAGCATCAAGGCTTGCTAAAAATGTATACGGATTATAGTTGTTTATTGGTTGTATATTAATATAGACATATTGAGATAATTTTTATGTGAGCTAGTTTGCAACAAGCAGCAGAGCAAGCAGTTGAAATCTGAGTACTGTACTGTATATTTCATCACTCTTCAAGTAGCATTGTTGTAAAATGCCTAACATGTAGATCTAGGTCTGTGTAATGTCTGAACCAAGACATGCCTCTAAGATATAAAAATGTCCTGTCTGCCTGGCTGAGAATTAAATCCATTTAAAAATACACAGTTTTTTAAAGTACGGCACAAATCCATTATAAGCTCTTTTTTCAACAGCAGTCTGTTGCCAAAACCTTTTGGAACAGAAATGTCTGGAATAGAAAACCCTGCTGGCAAAACTATTCTGTGGGCTCAATCTAGCCAGCCTTGCCTTGCAAGGGAATTTCAACATCAGGGAGTGACTGCCAAGGTGGCTCCAGTGCTCCCATTGTCACCAAGCATGCCTGGAAGATGCTGGGATTGAGAAAAAAGGACTTCTTTTGACATGCTTACTGCTTGAACATGCTCATAGGAGAGAGTATGTCCCTCCAAATAGCCTCCTCTAGCATCACGTTCTGGAACTAGCTGTTCAGATAAGGAGCAGAGCCACTGGAAACAATGTCTTCCCAGCCATTATTCAAGACAATTGTGAAGACAAGCATTGTTGTCAATGGCATAAAAATCGAGTGAAATCTCCAGGAAAATAAAGAGGGTCATGCTCCCTCTGGAACTCCCCTAAGCAAAGATAAGAAAGCAAGACAATTACAGCTATTTATTTTTTGGGGGGAAAGGGACAGCGGTGGCTTAGTGGTTAAGACACTGAATGTTGCAACTTGAAGGTCAGCAGGTCAGCAGTTTGAGACCCGAGTACTGCATGAAAACAAGAAATTGCAAGTAGATAAATAGGTGCCACTTTGATGGGAAAGTAAACAGTGTTCCATGCGCCCCAATGTCTATTTATGTCTGCCACATGTCTATGAAAACATCTGCAGATGCAGCCAGCACTGGCTCTTTGACTATAAACAGAGAGGAGGACTGAACCCTAGAGTCACAAATGACTGGCTTTCGAGCAAGGGCAGCCTTTACCTAGGATGAAAAAGCAGGCTGGAAGTCAGGCCATTCATTTTACTAATCTTGGCTAACTGTGGGAGATGCTTTCTGTGTGGCAACATTCCCTCCCAAATTCATTCCCTACCTGTTTGTTGGGCAGGAGGAAATGCACCATGCTGGAACTGGAGAAAGCTATGGCTTCACATGCAGTAGTGGCCGTGTCTCCCACAAGGGGCCAGAAGGAGCAGCAGGGGGCTGTTTCCCTTAGCAAAAAGTGACTCTGTGTCTTGTCTTTTGTTTTGTTTCTTAATTTTTTTAACATTCTGACTTGACTCCCTGTCTCACAACTCTTTTCCTTAATTTGTGTGGACAATTGCATTGGGTCCTTTTGCCTTTCTCAGATATTCAAATAAAATATTCTAGCAAAATAAATCCACTAAAGTTTGTCTGTTCCTGATTACTCCAACACCAGCTTTCATATAGAGTAACAGAAGCATCACCACTACTCCAAAAGATCTCAGGGTGGGAGGAGAAACTACTCCAAAATGTCAAGGGAAAGGTTGTCCCTTCCCTTATAAAAATGTATGGAGTTGCTAAGATTATTTCTCTTGCCTTTTAAACTTTTTTTTTAAAGTTCTGCATTGTTCACAAAAGCTTCCAGGCAGACTGGCATATTTTTATGCCTTCACTCTGTCTCGTTAGTTTTGACACATTACTGCTAATCTCCAGTCTTAAATAAATAAATTAGTAGGCAGGCAGGCAGGTAGGTAGATAGGTAGGTATCGTGAGAATTCATGGAATGTTGTTATTTCTTTGAATTACTTTTCATATATTCAGTTACATTGGTTGGTTTAATAGTCTAGTAGGTTGAGAAAGCCTAGGTTCCATTTAAAAGTGTGACATTAACAACACATTCCAGCAACATTCCAGAGACACAAAGTCACTAAGTCACTGCCTTTAACAGACAGACACATGTTAAAGTCCCTGAGCATGCATAGTTTGCATATGAAGGGGAATGAAGTTCATTCAGGTTAATTGTCAGTCATTAACCTTTTCACACTTGAGAGGGGTTCCTAAGGAAGGAATACAGTAAAACCCCTTTGTTGTTGTTGTTCAGTCACACAGTCGATTCCGACCCTCCGCGACCCCATGGACCACCACCCGCCATGCACTTCTGTCCTCCACCATCCCCCTCAGCCCACCCAGCTCTGCCCCCACTGCATCCACAATACCATCTAGCCATCTCATCTTTGGCCGCCCACTTTTTCTTTTGCCCTCCACCTTTCCCAGCATCAAGGCCTTCTCAAGTGAATCCTCTCTTCTCATTTGATGTCCAAAGTACCTCAGCTTCATCTTTACAATTTGACCTTCTAGGGAGCAGTCAGGTTTGATTTCTTCTAAGATTGATCTGTTTGTTCTCCTCGCTGTCCATGGGACTCTCAAAACTCTCCTCCAACACCACATCTCAAAGGCATCTATTCTTCTGCGCTCAGCTTTCCTAATGGTCCAGCTCTCACAGCCATACATTGCCACCGGGAACTTGACTATACGAATTTTTGTTTGCAATTTGATGTCTCTACTTTTCACTATGCTTCCCAGATTTCTCATCGCTTGCCTCCCAAGAATCAGTTGCCTTTTTATTTCATGGCTGCAATCCCCATCTGCAGTGAGCTTTGATCTCAAGAAAGTAAAATCTGTCACTGCCTCTACTTCTTCTCCATCTATTTTCCAGGGACTGATAGGGCCTGTTGCCATTATCTTGGTTTTCTTGATATTGAGTCTCAAGCCAGCCTTTTCACTCTCTTCTTTCAACCTAATCAGAAGCTTCTTTAGGTCTTCCTCACTTTCTGCCATTAGGGTGGTATCATCTGCATATCTCAAATTGTTGATGTTTCTCCCAGCAATTTTGATCCCAAATTGTGATTCCTCCATCCCTGCATTGCGCATTATGTGCTCTGTGTATAAGTTGAATAAGCAGGGTGACAAAATGCAGCCTTGTCTTACTCCCTTTCCTATTCCAAACCACTCCGTCATTCCATATTCTGTCCTAACTGTTGCTTCTTGTTTCATGTACAGATTTCTCATGAGGCATATAAGGTGTTCCGGTATTCCCATCTCTTTAATTACTTGCCATATTTTGTTGTGGTCAACACAGTCAAAGGCCTTCGTGTAATCAATGAAACAGAAGTAGACTTGTTTCTGATACTCCTTTGTTTTTTCCATGATCCATCTTATGTTGGCGATGTGGTCTCTAGTCCCCCTGCCTCTTCTGAAACCCACCTGCACTTCTGGTAATTCTCTCTCCACATGCTGTTGCAGTCTATCCTGTATTATCTTGAGCATCACCTTGCTAGCGTGAGGGATGAGCGCAATTGTTCGATAATTTGAACATTCTTTGGCATTTCCCTTTTTGGGGATTGGAACATATACTGATCTTTTTCAATCATGTGGCCATTGTTTTGTTTTCCAAATCTGCTGACAAATAGAATGTAATAATTTGATTCCATCATCTTCTAGAGCTTTGAAAAGTTCAACCTGAATACCATCATCTCTGCTGGCTTTGTTGTTTGCAGTGTTTTTCAGGGCCTTTCTGATTTCACTCTCTAGTATCTCTGGCTCAAGTTCAATTTCCTCATCATAAAACCCCTACTTACTGTAAAAAGTCTGTTCCATAGGCTTTTATGTAAATCAGTTTTTTACTTAACTCAAAGCAAACCAATAGGAAAAATGAATTTTACTTAACTCAAAGCAAACCCATAGGAAAATGATATTTATGTAAATTGAAGCAACCCCATTGGAAAAAGGAATTTTTTACATATCTCGAAGCAAACCTATAGGAAATTGTGTTATGTAAATCGGGACATTTATGTAAATCAGGACATGGTTTTAGTGCAAAAATCATTATGTAATTTGAATTTTATGTAACTTGAATTTTATGTAACTGTAATTGCTGATGGGAAAGACACCTGTGTGGGAAAAGATGGAAGTTCCCACATAGCTCACATTCCTAAAGGGGAGGGGAATGACCAAAAATTGTATAAACCCCCCTAGAATTTAGGGGCTTAAGTGAGAGCCTTATCTCTTTGGACATCTGATAAGGAGGAAGACAAAACTCAGAACATGGGGCCATCAGGTGTGGCTGGGAGATAGAAAAATCTTACCAGGCTGACTAGGGACTTTGCTGTAAAGCCAACAATCAGCAAACTCTTAGTCTCTGAGAATAAACACATCTTTTGAGAGAGAAGCTAGCATTTATTATTTTCTTTAGATTTCTAAGTTTGCTTCTTAATTTTTTAACATTCTGACTTGACTCCATTTCACAAGTTTTTCTTAATTGTGTGGACAATGGCATTGGGTCCTTTTACCTTTCTCAGATGCTGCCCTTTAGGAAGGGGGTCAAGACCTGGCTGGCAGAGCATGTGTGGGGTATGGGCCAGACAGTTGCCCCAGTCTGTTGGCTCATTTGATCCCCCTCTCTCTGTTTGTTTTGTTTTAGCTTTTTTTAATCTTTTAATCTTTTAATCTTGATTTTTATATTATGTTTTTATTGTGTTATAGGTGCTGAGAGTTGTGTTAGCTGCCCTGGGTCTTTTTGAGGAAGGCGGCATAATAGTTTGCTTAAATAAATAAATAAATAAATAAATTAGAGTAGATTAGGAGGTCTACCCTAGACCATGTTAAATTAGTGAAGGGAAAGTGTATTAGTTAGATTTATTGCTTTCCCAGTACTTTTATTCTGCAAATGGATAATTTCATTTCTTCAACAATAAACTATTGAAAGACAACCAACATCTCATCTTTGCCAGCGGAGCGAAGAGAGGAGTTGGGAGTGTTTTTTCATCAACTCGAGATAAGATTCCTGGGTAGCTAACTTTGGGTACATTTTCACATAAAGACAGACCTTGGGAAGGGCAAGCGGTAGAGAAAGAACAGACTTGCTTAAAAGAGACATGTAATAAGCTTGCCAGGGCAATCCTTCATCCCGAGCAAGGTCTTGAGAACAACATCTGCCTGTGCATCCCACATTGCTATGAGAAGGTTTCACAACATTGAGGCAGTTCTCAGACCAGGTCTTCTCTTGTCTCTGATGCCAGGTGGTGTTCAAAGGACTGTAATCCAGCCTACCTGCCTGGCCCATCCTTGGCCCCGTGGGTGAACTCCATTCCCGAGAGTAGGCAGGCAGGCAGGCAGGCAGGCAGGCAGGCAGGCAGATGATAGATAGATAGATAGATAGATAGATAGATAGATAGATAGATAGATAGATAGATAGATAGATAGATAGATAGATAGATAGATAGATAGATAGACAGATAGATAGCAGTGAGCAGGAGAATCAACCAGACTCTTTTGTCAGCAGCAAATTCACCTCATTCCTTGAAATGTCAGTGAAATTCTTTCTGCCTTTAAGGAATCAGTCAAGAAATCAAGGTTTGCCTTCACAGTGGAGGACATTTTAAAGAGAGATTTCATTCTATCTGTGCAAGATATATTTGTGATCCCAGGACAATGTGCTGAAAAATAGAGTATCCACCTAAGAAGAAGGAAGTGGGCTATTCCTGGTAAAGAAAAATAAATGATAACATACAAAAAAAAGTAAGAAAATGGAGGTAGCTGTATTGCAGCACAAGAATAAGACAAATTTCAAGGAGATGGACAATAATTTTACTAGGAGCAACTACTATAATTCTGAAAATATGTGTGCAAGTTTTTATATTCTCCAGAATTCTTCATTAAATTAGATAGTTAAAAATGGGAGACAGAGGGTTAATATAAGTAAGTATGCTGGTAGCCATGCAGTCCACAGATAAACTTAACCTAATGATATGGGTGCAAGCTTGATGAATCGCTTATAGTAGTTGTGTGTCGGCATCAGGTTATATCTACAGACATTAGCTGAAAATACCGAGGCTCCATCTTTGAAAACAGAAAGCAGGTCTCAGAGATCTGCCTTCTGCTTGAAATGGAGAAAACTTCTGTATTTTATCCTTCAAAAGCAAGGCCTGAGAACAAGTTCTGGAGAATATTTGGACAAAGTTGTGTACAGTACAGTCGAACCTCACATAATGAGCATTTCGCTTAGCGAAAAACCCGCATAACAAGTGGGTTTTTCACTAACTGGTCCAACTCGCATGGCGAAAATTTTCTCCATGTGAGTCAGACTTTCCCTATGGAAACGCTCACATAGCGAGCGTTTCTATGGGGAAAACTCACATAATGAAAAATTTTTGCTATGCAAGTTTTCTCCATAGAAATGCTCATTATGCGAGTTTTCCATAGCGAAAAACTTGCATAGCAAACAGCCTCGCAGAACGAATTAAATTTGTTATGCAAGGTATGACTGTACTCTAATTGTAGCTGGGTTTAAAAGAAGTACTGCCTACCAGTACTTAAACGAAATACTGCCTGCCTGCTCTTTTTCTTCTTTTCTAAGAAAAAAGGAGTCTTTTGTCTCATTTTGGAATGTAGGATAAGGATTTTGTGTGAGTAATAATAATTACATGTCAGAAATTATTTTGGGTTGAAAGGATTTTTGCTGGAGAAACTCTGCTCAGGAGAACCTGAATCAGCCTCCTTTCATGTCCCCAAGAGCTGGGACAGAGACGAGTGCTCAATCCATCATGCAGTACCTGGGTCTCAAATTACCGACTTGCTGGTGTTCCAGCTAACAAGGCAAGCTTCTTAACCACTGAGATACCACAGCCCCATTTTTGTGTGAGTAATAATAGGGAACCAGACATTTCCTTTAAACTCCATAATTAGATTACTCTGTATCACCAATTTTCTTTTGCTATCAGCCACTGAAGCATCATCTGAATGAATAGGAAGGTGAGGTGCCATTGCAAAGAACAGAATTCAATCCTATGTTTCTCTCTTTCTCTGTCTGAGGAGGTGTTCATAAATGGAAGAGAACTCAGAGAAGAGTTATAAAAATGATTAAAGGGACGGAAAGTATTGATCGATGATGGGAAAAATTAAGAGCATGCTTAGCTTGGCTGAACAGCAACTAAGGGGAGATTAGCAGATCACCTTCTCAAAGTGCTTGAAGGGTAAAGATGAGAGAAAAGAAATGTGGTGAATATTGAGGGTTGGTCCAAACAGCTAAAATGAAGACTAATGAGATTAAACTGAGAAGAAGGGAAATTTAGGCTGGCTATCAGTGAGGGCTGGCTAGCTTTTGACTGTAAGATTGATTAGATTGTGGAGCAATTTTCCAAGAAGAAGAGACAAGAGCTTTTAGGATGAGTTATTAAGACAAGCAAGAAGAATGAGCAAGACAGTTTAGGGTCATAAACCATCTACCACTTGAGGCCTTAATAAAGGCATTCTCATCCAAACTTCACCAGTATGTTCTGTGCAAGTCTTCGATTCAATGTAGACTGCACAGAACAACTTCATCCTACATCTTTAAGGAAGATTCTGGGATGGTCTCTAGCTGAGACTGAGCAGAAGGTGTGAGAGAAGAAGGTAGTGAAGCTATCAGCTGCCCGGAGTCTCTGGAGTGGGGTGGCAATATAAGTTTGAATAATAAATAAATCATAGTGGGTTGAATGTGAATGCTAAGAGAGATACTGGCAAAAGCTGACCTCCAGAGAAAGACAAGGATCAGGCCCTGATGACACAGGAGCTGCTAAAATGGAACCTAAAAAAGGAGTGTTCATTCATGTGTCCTAAATTTAATCTGGACATAACACTGGTGTAAACAGTGGGAATTAATCTGTTTTGGAAGACTGGGAAATTTGAATTTTACTAAACATATGGTGACCGAAATAGTGTTCACATTCTAAACTGTGGGGCCCAGGCAGTGATAGAACCAGTCTGGATGTTTTGCTGGGTTTCCTTGACTCTTAAAGATTTCCTGGTGTTTGAAAGTTAAATTATTCAACAGTTTGTTTCACATCTGACCTTCCACTTTGTGCTTTGTGAACTATGGAAGATGGTGGGCAGTGTAACAGTCTGACATCTGAACATCCTCTTAAAACCCCAATAGAACTTGGGTTGATTCCAGGATGAAATCAAACAACCATTTCCAATCATTTCTGGGCATAATGATACATGTTGCTCCATTGTTGCCATAATTCTAGGCAACATCAGCTTGTCTATATCTACAAACTTTCTTATTTATTTGTTTCTATGTTTTCTATACACAAAATTGCTCCAAAATCTTTGAAAACATCCAAAAGTCTTACAGCTATGAAAGAACTGTAGGCAGAAATTCTTTAAAATTTAACTCAGAATTCTATCCAAAATAGAGGAGCATAAAAGGAACAAGAAATAATATGTTAATTACATTCTAAAAATGCAGAAGCCTTAAAATTACAATCAAAAAGCAAAGATTACACCTCTAAAATGCCAAAGTTCTTAAAATTAAGAATATATAAAGTAAAATTAACTTCTTTAAACATATTATCAAGACATACAATGAAAATCATTCTAAATCTCAACCAGCATTTGAATCTATGGAGGAAAATCCATATTGTTCTCATTTGTTGCTGCAGTTGCTGCTGCTACATGATGCCTGACAATATCTGGTAGTATGGTTGATATCCAGTGTGTGTGGCACAGCATGTATTGTGTTGCATTGTGTTACTCCCATGTATCTCTTGTCCAGAGGCGTAGCTACCGCCGTATCTGCCGTATCAATTATACGGGGCCCCCGGGTCACGGGGGCCCCCAACGTGCGTAAACAAAACAAATCTTTACCCTTCCTAAGGGCCCCCAAAAGATTTTTATACGGGGCCCCGCCAAGGCACGCTACTCTTCTGCTCTTGTCTCCCTGTGCTTAAGGTTCTCTCAGATATTCACATTTATCTTAAGGGTAAACAACTGTTTTTTGCCAGTGTAGTAACTGGCCCCATTTTACTGGTTAAGTAAAAATTCTTAAAATGCTGGTGGACCAATTTGGTGAGTTACCAATTTGCTCTGCCTGCACTCTGGGACTCTAGGAATTTCCCTCTCAATTTTTTTGTTTGTTTTTCCCAATATTATGTATTTCTTGCTTTACATTCTACTGTTAGATTATTATGAAATGGATTGTTACCGTATATGCCGCCGTATAAGACGACTGGGCGTATAAGACGACCCCCCAACATTTCCACTCAAAATATAGAGTTTGTTATATACTCGCCATATAAGACTACCCCCTCTTCCGCACACCTTCCACACACCAAATAAAACATAAAAGAACATCAGATTTTATTTCAACATCTCCCTGTGGCCGGCACTAGTGCGCATGTGTGAGCTCTGCGTCGACAAGGGGTGGGGCGGAACACCGCTGCTTCCCGCCAAGCAGAACGGGCCGGTCACGCCGAAAAGGCTGGCACCCCTGTCTCACTGCTGATGCTCACCGCAGCCACGCTGAATACCGCGCGATACTGGATGGCTTGTAGAATGAGGTGGGTGGGCATTGGGAGGCCACTATGGGCACCAGGCGGGCATCGGGGGGTTACCATGGGCACCGGGCAAGCATCGGAAGGCCACTATGGGCAGCTATGTCTATCCCAACTGAAGTGCACCCGACGTATAAGATGACACCCCCCACTTGGAGGCATGTTTTTCAGGGGGGAAAAAGTAGTCTTATATGCCAGCATATACAGTATTTTTTTGGCAAGGCAATGTTATTTTACATTGACCTTGCTTTCAGACGTGGCTGGAGTTAGCAAATTGTTTTCAAGTGACTTTTAATATAAAGCTGTTCAAACCTCACTTTAAAGTACAAAGTACATTTTCACGGCTGCATCTTCTATACCCCTTTTAATTATTTTAGCACTCTATACTTCCAAAATTTCATGACTTGGCATGCCTTTGCATGTTTAGGATGGTATCGATAGAGTGGTACCTCGCTTAAAGAGCATAATGCGTTCCACAGGATTGTGAAAACTGATTAGTTGTTAAGTGAGTTTTTGGTTGGTTTTACCATATATACTCGAGTATAAGCTGAGTTTTTTAGCCCTAAAAATTAGCCTCAAAAAGGGGAGGTGGCTTATACTCAGGTCAATGGCCATGAGGGTTCCAAGACAAAAAAGCACAGTTTTAGCTCTTGCATCTATGGCAATAACATTGAAAATGCACTACTTATTTATTTGACTCATCCCCACCATTTGTAGAAACTTTGCAGAACAAAGACAATCATGCAAATATGCTCAACTTTCATGATTTAGATCAGGGGTGCCCAAACTTTTCAGGTCATGGGCCAGTCATGTGGTTGAATGGGCTGGTCATGTGATTCCTCCCACCAGTAATGGAAGTAAAATGTGCCCGCACATGTGCAAAATGCTACCGTAAATGCAGCTGTTGTAAATGTGTAAATGTGTTTATGACAGCCACAAGTGCTTTATGGCAGTGTTCTGCACATGCATGGGCAAATTT
The DNA here is from genome assembly GCA_030440675.1 of Furcifer pardalis. NCBI lineage: Eukaryota > Metazoa > Chordata > Lepidosauria > Squamata > Chamaeleonidae > Furcifer > Furcifer pardalis. The sequence goes on from CP126892.1 coordinate 158,870,200, forward strand.
AACTATCATTCCAGGAATGGCAAGGGTGGTGAGGGATGGATTATTAGGCACCATGGGCTGGATTTGGCCCACTGGTCATAGTTTAGGCACACTTTAATAGAGGATTTGTACTTTGTTTTAATGTTTGTTTGTTTGTTTGTTTTTACAAATGTTGGGATACATGAATGCAAAGTTGAAAGTTTCTTATGTTAAAAATATTACCGTAAATAAATTGTATAAATTTGGTTCTATCACACATTAAAATGGGGATTGTGGCCAAGAAATCTCAAAAGGACTGATACTTGTAAGTATTGTTATGGCAAAACTGAAAAAGGATATTCAGGTATAAGGGTGCTTCACTGGAAACCAAGGCCAAAATAATCCAAACTATAGTATTTATTTCATGTTATAATGACAGAACTCCAGCTGACACATCTACATTATATAAATGTTGATACTGTATAAATGGTGACAACATCTTCAACTTTATTAAATTGAGTTCTATTCTCCTTCCCCCCATCTTTAGGTTCCAACATTCTCTAGGGATTCAATTTGTCTTGGGGAAGCATTAGGGACTCATTGAACCATGTAAAAATGACATCTCAAGGTCCTTAAGCAATTTTCTTGATTTGGATTTTCTGTAGCTGAAATGTTCAAAGATGATGGCACAATCACCTTAAACTGCTACATTTCAGAAAAATCTCCTTCACTCTCCCAATCTCCTGCAATTTTCCCCTTAATTACCCCACATCATGTCTCAAGGTATGAGTGAGAACAGTGTAGTAGTAACTAAAAGTATACACTTTAGAGATCCAAATGGCAGACTTCAAAGGACGTGTTACCCACTACCCACAATTTAATATATATTACACAAAAATACATATAAAAAACAAAAAGTTGATAACCCCCTTCTTTTTTCAAAAAAAAAAGCACCTCTACTAATAAGAGAAGGGGGGAGGGGAGTCATGTGGTTACAAAACTTGATCATTCTTCAGTAATACTTCAGCTGCAGATGTTACACTATCTTAATCGCCTCCGGTTGCTCCTTGAGCCTCTTCAGTTGTGGATTCTGATTTTTTTGCTGTGTTTGCTCCTGCCAGTGACAATGCTTCTTTGAGCTCCTTCCACTCTTGTGTTCCGTTTTCCAGAATCTTTGCTTCTACTAACACATCCAACACGTATGAATCTTCCTTTATATAAAAGGTTTTCCCCAGGTGCACAAACCTCATCTGTTTTGAAAATTTCCAATTATATAAAATTCCTTTATCTCTCAATTTTTTTGTAACAGGCTTAATTTGATTTCTCCAAATTCTTTCCTCAAATGCTATATCGTTGAAAATTTCAATATCCACTCCTTCCATTTTGAGAATATCCGGACCAGCATTTTTAATATAGCAATTTTCTTGATTTGGATTTTCTGTAGCTGAAATGTTCAAAGATGATGGCACAATCACCTTAAACTGCTACATTTCAGAAAAATCTCCTTCACTCTCCCAATCTCCTGCAATTTTCCCCTTAATTACCCCACATCATGTCTCAAGGTATGAGTGAGAACAGTGTAGTAGTAACTAAAAGTATACACTTTAGAGATCCAAATGACAAGTCTGTGGTTGATGCTTCAGTTCTGCTCAGGTTATGTCTTTTAGTACTAATAATAATAATTTCATGTCATAAATTATTCTGTGTTGAAAGGATTTTTGCAGAAGAAACTCTGTGCAGGGAACACTCAAATGAGGCTCCTTTCATGACCGCAAGAGTTGGGACAGAGATGGGTGCTCAAGCCGCCATTCAATACTCAGGTCTCTAACTACCAACTTGCCGACCTTCCAGCTAACAAGGTGAGCTTCTTAACCACTGAGTCACCATAGCCCCTGGTACTGATCATTGTACCTCTTCTTTAGTGGCTTATAATTTTTCCCCTGATTAAGAAAGTATCTTCCCCATTTTGTATCCGTCTAAATAGTAAAGACATGTCTGCTGAGAAGGAGGAGGAAGACATAATTAAGTACACTTGAGAAGAGTATGTGTTGCCTTGCTTCATTAGAGCACAATGTGATCAAAATTCTGCACGAGGGAGAGATGAATAGCAACCCTCTGTATCCAGGCTGCTTTTGTCAGTTTTCTTCCTTTATATGGCTTGAAACAGAGGATAAAAGCTGCCCAAGCAAAAACAAAGCACACACACACTCACACAAGTAATGGATGCATCCAGATGGGATCCCATTTGGCGCATGGCTCTTTTGCCCCTATGGGGTTTTGGCTGGCAAGCAACAAATGAGAGGGGAAAGTCTTCTTACACTACATGATTGGAATGGAATCTGTGGAAATTTCTGTAGTAAGGGTGCAGAAAGTAAGTCCTCCAAATACAGTAACTCCTAGTACAGTGATGGCAAACCTTTTAGAGACCGAGGCCCCAAACTGCAACCCAAACCCCTCTTATTTATCATAAAGTGCCAACACAGCAACAACTCACTGTCCAGCTTCTCTACTCTATCCCTGGTGTTTTTTTGTTGTTGGGTTTTAATAAAAAGACATATGACTCCCACTTAGAGCTTGACAGTCCACAACACTGGCTCTATCACTGGCCATAGTGAAGCAACTAACTCAGGCAGCAGCTGTGGAGTGTCATGGAAGGGCAATAAACTAAAAGAAAAATATAGATTTTAATCACAAAATGTTCTCAGAAGATACATCGGCTCAGCACATCTTGATAGGGTGGCATCAGGTTAACAATGCAGCTAGAGAAAATTCAGGTAACATTGTGAAAAAGCATCCTTCATCTTCTAAGGCAAACAAATAACTGCTGACTAGAACAAAGAAAGGTCACATGACATGCAAATAGAAAGCCTGTGGCAGAAAGACTGGGATTTTATTTTAATCAGTTATTTAGACACAGACAGACAGACAGACAAATTAGTTTTGCCTAGAAGGGAGTCTCTCCTGTCACATTGCTAATTGTGTTGGGCCCTAACGCATGCCCTGGTTTGCATTTTCATCTCTAACACAATCTGTAACTTCATATTTTTAACTTCTGCTATCACATTGCAAAAAAAATTTGTCTAGTCAAAGCAATGGTATTCCCAGTGACAATGTATGGTTGTGAGAGCTGGACCATTAGGAAAGCTGAGCGCAGAAGACTAGATGCCTTTGAGATGTGGTGTTGGAGGAGAGTTTTGAGAGTCCCCTGGACAGCAAGGAGAACAAATAGGTCAATCTTAGAAGAACTCAACCCTGACTGCTCCTCAGAAGGTGACATAATAAAGATGAAGCTAAAGAACTTTTGGACATCAAATGAGAAGAGAGGATTCACTTGAGAAAGCCTTGATGCTGGGAAAGGTGGAGGGCAAAAGAAAAAGGGGGCGGCCAAAAATGAGATGGCTAGATGGTATTGTAGAGACAATGGGCACAGAACTGAGCGAGTTGAGGATGATGGTGGAGAAGTGCCTGGTGGACAGTGGTCCATGGGGTCGCAAGGGGTCAGAATCGACTGTGCGACTGAACAACAACATACAGAGAGCTGCTCACAAATCTGGATCTGGTGACATTTTTCCAGAATATCATTGAGCAATTCCATTCGTTTTTCCCCTTCCATTTTTCCCCTTCTTCCTTTTATGTTAGTTATCGAGTACAGGCCTTTTGAGACAAGAGTGAGCCTTGCTCAACATATATACCCAAACATATCTGATTATGAATCAGCATAGCCTTTTTGAGACTGTATCACATGCTATTTCTTCAAGATTAGGTCGCTATTGGAGCTTGTCTTGATAGATATTCTTTAAATCCCAAGAAATCTTCTCATTCATCATCAGAATGCAGCAGAGAAATGAAGGTGGCAGCAATTTAAATATCGTACACCTAATTATAAAAGAAGGGCTTTTAGCAGGGCTGTGTGCTTGCTCCAGCCCTTTTTGCCCTTTACTTGGCTGCCATGCATTATGAAACACCTAATAACAACACAGTTGTTGAGATTAAATACCACTTTGACGGAGGACTCTTTAATTTGGCCATACTACACTCCTGAAAACTAACCAGTGCTAACAGGATAATGGAAATGCAATGCAATATGCCAATGGTACTACATCGCCTGTTCTCATACCTGAGGAGCTGCAACAGTCAGTCAACTGTTTCAAGAATGCATGTGATTGTTTCGGCCTCACCATAAATGCTCAGAAAACCAAAGTACTTGCACAACCTGACCCAAGGACAGCCCTTCCAGAGTTCAGTATTATCATCTTAGATTCAACATTGAAACAGATAGGCAAATTTTTTTAACCTTGGTAGCATCCTGTCTAAAAACTGCACCTGTGAACAGGAAGTGGTGAAGAGAATCGGTGCTGTCCATTCTGCCTTTGGTCATCTATCACACCGGGTCTTCATGAACAAAGATTTAACAGTTCATACAAATTTCATGGTATATCAAGCTGTTGTTACCTCAACATTATTGTTTGTCTGTGAAACATGGACCCTCTATTGCCAAGAGATCAAAAAGCTGAGTGCTTTCACCAACAGAAGCTAAGGTACAATCTTGAACATCAAGTGGGATGACTATGTCACCAACATTGCAGTCCTCAAGAAGGCACATGTAAATAGCATTGAAACTTCCATCATAGCCCATCTTCTCAGATGGATAGGGCATGTCCACCATATGGATGGTTCCAGGCTTCCTCATCCAATTCTTTATGGGGAAAGTAGCCTCTCAGATTTCCTTTGAAGTGCTATAAGAATGAGCTGAAACAAACCATGAAGGTGTCAGGTATAAACCCAAAAACTTGGGAGGCAGTGGCCGTAGATCGCCCACATTGGCGCCAAACCATCTCTGCTGCTACCAATCACTTTGAAGGAGAACACCACAGACATGAAGAGGCTAATCGACAAACATGAAAGCTTAGTCAAACTCAACCACACCCTCCCCCATCTATTCAGTGCAGTGTCTGGCTGCATGTTTCATGCCAGGATCAGTTTATGGAGTCACCAGAGACACATTCATCAACTGAGAAAATGAGTTCCAGGAAAAAATGTATATTTGGATACGAGTAGCAGCCAACAACAAAGAATTATTTAAAAAGTTCTTTACATTTGTTTGGGCTATTTAGCTATTTGTAAGATAATATGAAATTCCCTTGAAGTTCCTACTTGAATTAAATCACCCTGCAAGGTCCTTTGATTCTTTTTTAGACACTGGCTCCCGAAATGAAAACTTTTAATGTAGGGATTTCAAGAAGTCCCTTCCTTCTTAATTTATGGATTGAAAATAAATGTCAATACATATGCAGTTACGTCCCCTGATGTCCTCATAGCCATCAAAGAAATGTGGCTTCAGGCATCCCAAAATTGATTTCGCATCTTGTATCTTTCCCCTTTTTCTTTCCCTGTCATTTCTTTTCATAGCACACACAGTTCGATTTGCTCTTTAAAGGCTTGTGGTCTTCTCACCAAGGCTAAAATTTAAACATGACTGTGAGAAAAAACAGAAAAAATACTTGCAAGCAGATAATCCAGGCAATGGTCAGTTTAATATCACTTAAACAAGGCAATTGGTTCAGCTGAGCAACATTAGTATGATGTTAAAATATGTTTAAATACAGTATAGTCAAACCTCGCATAAAGAGTGCCTCGCTTAAAGAGCAACTCGCTTAAAGAGCAGAATTTTCTCTGAATGTTTGTTTTGCTTAACAAATAAAACCAAACAAAAACTCGCTTAACAAATAAATCGGGGTTCGCAATCCCCCCCACAACTGGTCATTTACAATGGTGTTTCGCTTAAAGAGCAAACTCACTTAAAGAGCAATCCTGTGGAACGCATTATGCTCTTTAAGCGAGGTACAACTGTACTATTGTTATTTTGACTATCATTTATTCAAGGCCAGTGTTATGCCAACAGCACTGATCCAGGTGACTGGAGGTTATTGGGGTCTGAATGGGAGACAACGGGCTGCAATTGAATCCCAGCAATATTGAGTGGCTATGGGTCAGGGGCCCTATGTTATCTCGGGAGCTACCATCTTTGGTTCTGGATGGGGCTATCTTGCCCCAAACAGACCCAATGCGTAATCTGGGGGTCCTCTTGGACTTGCAACTCCTGCTCGAGGAGCAGATGGCTGTCGTGACCAGGAGGGCTTTTGCACAACTTCGTGTTATATGCCAGCTACACCCGCTCCTAGATCTGGACTCCTTGCTCATGGTCACACATGCTCTGGTCACCTACAGACTGGACTATTGTAATGCACACTACATGGGGCTGCCCTTGATGACCATTCAGAGGCTGCAACTGGTCCAGAATGAAGCTGTCTGAGTAGTGATGGGGTGCGGGCATTATGCCCATGCCCCTCCACTGCTTTGGGAGCTGCACTGGTTACCGGTGTGGCTCAGGGTGAAATTCAAGGTGCTGGTAATGACTTTTAAAGCCCTACATGGTAGTGGGCTAGGATACTTAAGAGACCATGTCACCCTGAGAACATATGTCCGTCCCACCAGAGCAGACCAGTTCATTGCAGGGAGTCCCATCTCCCACTCTGAGAACTACCCCACTTAAGAAATGGAAATGCTGCTCTCAAAGAAATACCAGTCACACCTATGACTTTTCCAAATGAATTTTTAAAAACCATGAGAGATGTTTCATTCCATGTATAAACATCCCCAACATGTAGGAAACTTCCAAGTATTCTTACACATAAATATTTTGCAAGTTCTTTCCAAAGAAGGTAGAGTGCTTCTTATGCACCTTAATGGATATCCCAATGCTGGTTCATTTCATTCTTTCTTTCCATCTTATTTCAGACATTGAGACTTCATCCTTTATACAAAAAGCCTCCCACTGCAGGAAGGTGAAGAATATTCACAAAATTCTTCCGCCTTCTTGATTTTTACTGTGTCAACTCAATGAGACACCTCCACAAGGAATTTGACAGCCAGCGAAGAATCCTTCCCTCCTGCTAAGAGTGGAGCAAAGGCCTTTCATTTTCTCTTTTAATGCTGTCCCTATTTTGTGCAGAATCCTGTTCTTGGAGAAGCAAAGCAGGCATAAACTTCAAGCACAGCCAGCTGGAGCAATTGTAAGGAAGAGGCAATCAACCCAATGCAAACTTTTAAATTGTCAGATGTCTCCAAAACTGAGAAGTGGCCCTCCTAATTTTTAGAAAATACTGTAAATCTCTGCACATTGTGGGATTTTGTGCAAAAGATTGTCCTGACAATCGTGTGGACTTTCCAAGAGCATCAGTTTATCAATTGCAAAGAGAAGAATGTGCTGGTTCTTTGTCCTTACCTACAAAAAGGAGACAAACAAGGATTTATATTTCTATCCCAGAGCAGTTTACAAAGATAAGTAGCATAGCAGTTCACACCCTCCAGTTTAGAATCTAAACCTACCATACAACACTTGAGGAGTCAGAAATGGGGATCAATCAAAATCTTGTTGCTTAGCACAGTAAATTACAGTAGAATAGACCCATTGATTCAAGTAAGTCTTGTCAAACAACTTTCTTTAACATAGTAAGTCACAGAACCAGTAGAGTTGATTCAAGCCCATTGATTCAATGAGACTTTTTGTTGTTCAGTTGCACAGTCACATCTAACCTTTCGCAACCCCATGGACCACAGCACACCAGGCTCTTCCATCCTCCGCCATCCTCCCAAGTCTCAATGAGCCTAGTCTATGACAACTTGCTATTCCAAGCAGCAGTTAACTAATCTGACAACCCTGAGGAATAATGGCCTTGGGTGGCAATGTCCACATGGAAGGGTGATGATCCTCAAGTGGATTAAATCCCACTTGAATAGATCTTAATGGAGGGCAGCCATTTCATCAATACTGGCCTATAGCTGATGGGGACTTTGTGTGCCAAAAGGGCTCAAGACCATTGAATTGGGGTAACATACCATATAAAATTAGCTTGTGACAATGTTCTTTAATTCTCACGCACATACTTTCATAATTCTTTGTCTCCATTTTTGGTTCCATTCTGTTTCGGTAATTTGTGATTTCAAATCCACTTCCCATATTTCCCTCAGTGATTTTTGGGCCAGAAAGTGACTCATGGAGCTGGATCATTATTATTGGTGTCATGCTGTGGTGCAGAAGGATGGAAGGCCACATCATTATATTCTCAGGACAATCTTCATGGCGGATGACCATGATGATCATCAATATTTGGAATCAGATACGGCACCAGAAAAATAAGTGCATCTCAGCAAGCTGCAAATTGATACTTTAACATCTGTTGACTTCCCTGTATCCCCTTTCCACATCTTGTAACTACAGAAACAAGCAAAGACCAAGGCACCAGGTGTGATTCCTGGACTCTGTCACCTCCATCCCCTAAATTTTGTCCAATGCCGTTGGGGGCAATGTTCTGAAGAACCCAGATATTCATACCATTTGTGGCACATGTTATCCTAGAAAGAGGTACTTCCCCAAGCCTGCATTTGTTGTTGTTTGAGAAACACCGTTTATTCTTTTTCTTCCTCTAGTAGAGTACACTCTGGCTGCCCTTCATATTCTGGACTGTCCTCTGTAAAATAAAGTACATTGGCAGCTCAAATTGAAAGGGGCAGCCTGGGTTTCTCCCTTTTCTCCAAACTGGAACCATTCCAGCTGAATCAACATATTCTGTCATGGGGCAAGGCAGCTTGCTAACCCTGGACACCTTGCCAAATATGCAATCTATGAGAAAACAAAACAATTATGAGAAACAACAACAAATCCAAAAAATGAAGGTGGGGGCACAAAAGGTAGTACTCAATTCCCCAAGGAAGGTGTGATTCTCTAAGTCTCCACAACACTAATCAAGCCCTGCAGATTCTAATCTTCACAGTCATTAACTTTATCCAAATGAGCAGCAGGCCGAGGGAGATTGTTTTGGAAATCGTCTGGCAATATAACCCATCTTGAAAATGACTTGGCAACTTCCTGAAAGAAGGAAGGGGAAAGGGTGGGAGATGAATGGAATGCCAAGTGTTTGCTCCTTCTAATGAAAAGGAACTGTGAAGTCGGTTTTATTACACTCACATCCAGAATGAAGTAGTGAGGAATTGGTGTGGCAGTAAGCTGGGGCTGCAATGTCATTGAACTTTATTTAGCATGAGAAGGCTTGTACCTTCACAAGGAAATTGGAAGAAGTTACATTTTTCGGGTGAGAAATGGAGCAAGTCAAAACTCCAGTGCCAATCAGCAATGAGATAGTGCCCATGAATAGACACTGCAGCATAGGCTGAGCTAGACAGTGAAAGTTACTTTCTTGGACTATAATTCTTGGAATCCCACAGGCAGAAAAGCCAGATCCTGCATTTGAGAGATAGGGAAGCCAAGATATTTGAAGGAGGGTGAGTGGATGGGTGGGTATTGAAACTAAAAAATGTCATTACAGTGGTAGTTAACAGTGGGGGAAGGCTTGGAATAAAATTATAAATAATTCCTGGAAAAACAACATGTCCCAAGCTCTATTTTCATCAGCATCCACAGACAGGATTCCAATATAGCTGCTCTATGGCCCAGGTGGGTGAGGATTCCTGACCTGAAATGTTGGGGTGAGGCAAAAAATGGGAAATATCTCATCATCTATTGCTGCTAGTCAGATTAACAAAGCTAATGTATGTGCTGTCTTGCAAGTCATAGGTCCCTGACACCATCATAGGACATGTGGGCCCAAAGTCTATAGGTTCTTCATGTGGGTGTAAGAACAATCACAGAAACTGAAGCAGGTAATTGCATCTAATTTCATTTCATTTCATTTATTCGATTTGTATGCCACCCTACTCAGTGAAAACCGACTCAGAGTGGCTCACAACATACAATCGAATACAATGTAACAATTCAATAGAACAACACAATGTCGCAGTATAATCAAATATCATACATTAATAATTCAAAACAATAGGACTGAACACATACTATGTTTGCGCCAGGTGTGCAATTGAACACATGGCCAGGAATGCAACCAATATGCCTCCAGAACCCTGTCGATCAAGGACTACAACTACTGTGATTCCTCTTGTGTGCACATAGAGAGTCAACAGGGTTTAGGTTGTGGTGTCCTGACCTAGTCAGACTCCACCACTAGCTCTCAAATTCTAAAGGCCCCTGAACTGGCAGTAGAGGTGGTGACATGAAGCATTTCTATGCCTCTTTATAATGGAAGGGAAGGGAAGACAGAATCTGTAAGGAGAGAGAGAAGAGATTTATTTTTAAAATATGCAACGTAACCACATTATCTGTGCCAAAATAATCCCCTGGGGTTGATGTCATACTGGGAATGGTCTGTAGTTCATAGATTTCTATTTTATATATATTTATATATTGCCCTTTTTTTGAAAATACAGGCAATACTAGCTCTCCATCAATCATCTGGCACTTAATCCATCCTCCATGATTTCAAGAAAATAATAGACAGTGGTTTTGAGAGTCCTTCAATACTCTTGTATGTAATTCATCTAGTCCTCATTCAAAGTTCATCCAGAACTCATTCAAAGTTGTAAAGTATTCCTTGTTTATCAAGCTCAATCTGTAAACATGCCCTCCCCCCCATTTGTACTTCACTTTTGCCTGGACTGTCTATATTATGTCTCTTTGAAATTCTTTCAATTTGTTTTTCAAAGGTTTCATCTTCAACTACTCCTTGACTGAATGGTCAGTAATAGACTCCAACTACTTTTTATTTTTTGCCTCAGTTGTTTTAATCCAGATGCTCTCAATGAGACAATCAAGCTCATTCTCATATATTTCTATGTAGTAAAAAGCATTTTTCCAGATATTGTGATTCCACTTCCTTCTATTCTTTGTTCTTTTTTGAACAATTTATATCCTTCAATTGTTGTAGTCCAGTCATGGGAGTCATCACCCCAAATTTCAACTATCCCTATCAAGTCATATTGACCCTCTTGAACTAAGATTTCTAGTTCTTCTTGTTCATTTTCCATACTCCTAGCATTCATATACTGTATAGACACCAGAGATTGTGTGATTTGTGACATACATTCCTTCATACATTTTTATGAAGATTACTATTGGGCCCCATTGTAGCAGCTTGGTCTATTCCATTAGTTGTGCATAAACCTTGCTCAAATTTATTACTACCCCACCGTAGGCAGAGCTGACATCATGGGTGGAGCCAATGTTATGATGTCATGGGCGGAGCCAACATCATGACATCATGATGTTGTGGGTGGAGCCAATATAAAAATAAAAATAAAATAAAATAAAAATAAACACACACACCTCAACCCACCCACCCACCCACCCACCCACAACACAAACCCGTCACTTACCCACCCTGGGTCATCAGGGAGCAGCAAGCAACAGCGGCAGTGTGGCGGCAAACTGCTGCAGCGGCAAACCGCCGTGGTGGCAAACTGGCACGGCGGTGTGGCGGCGTGGCACGGCGAGGCGAGGCGAGGCACAGCGAGGTAAGGAAAGGCCACTGCTGCCGCTTCTCCAAGCATTGCCTGCGCCCTTTCCGGGCAGCCAAAATGGCTGCTGGGAACTGCGCATGCATCCAACCTCCATTTGATCCATGTGCACTTCTATTTTTTAGTGTGCATGTGTCAAATGGAGGTTTGACCCATGCCCAGTTCCCGGCAGCCATTTTGGCTCCAAATTTTTAAAAAAATGGGCTGCCAGTGAGGCATCCAAACCAGACGCCTCAAAAGAAAAAAAAAACCCAATCCTGGGTGGGTTCTCCCCACACACCGCCGGAAAACCACCTGGGATTGTTACCACCGGTTCTGGTGAACCGGTGTGAACCGGCAACAACCCACCACTGCCTATGAGTGTGCATCTCCCGCCCCCTTCCAATTCAGTTTAAATCACTTCTAATGAAGTTGTTCATGCTGTGGCCAAACACAATGTTCCTAGTCCTTGTGAGGTACAACCCATCAGTCCATCTTCTAGGCAGCAGAGGCAATGGTCCCAAAATACAAAAGGTATTTTGCAACCAGTCATTCACCTGCAATATTTCCCTTTCCCTTTCTATTCCTCTCCTGAGTACTGGTACAATGGATGTGAAGTCTGGGCTCCAAACTCCTCGTTTCCTTCCCAGAGCTTCAAAGTCTGATGTGATTCCTCTGTAATTCTTCTGGATTGTGTCACTTGTTCCCATGTTGATTGGAAGAAAGATATAGGCATCCTTGGGTTTTATGAGTGATGGCAATCCTTCTGTCACATCCCTAAGCCAGGGAGACAACATACCTAGGGTGTCAATAGATTTTCTTGGCCAATTTCAGTTTCAGTCCCACACAATAGGGAGTCTCCTACTATGGTTACTCTGCTTATTTTTATAGGGCAAGGACTTCAGTGACTCTTCTTGACCGAGCCTCTCTCATATCCTCCTGTATGTCTTCCTTTCCATGCTGTCTGCCAGACAGAATCTGAAAGCAGTTTTTGCAGTTCAACTGGTATAGAGTGATTTCTCCTTCTTTTGCTCCTAAATCACCTCTTTCCCATGGTGCTTCCTCTGTTCTATTTCTTCACTTCTCACCATTCTTCTCATTTACTTGGCCTTGCTCTTCTTCCACCTCCAGTGTCTCGCTTGGTTCCTGCTGCTCAAGAGTTCTGTCTGTGTGCTCTTCATATTCTCTTATAGCCCTAATGATTCAATGAGACTTTTTGATGTTCAGTCACACAGTCACGTCCTATGGCAGACCAGTAAATGAGTTGTCATCCCATGGCAGACCAGTAAATGAGCTGGATTCTGTATCTCTCCACAGTCACACAGTGTGTTGTTCGCCAGCAGTCCCCACTTGAGCATGTTGGTCTTGCATTTAGGGACTCCAACCTTCAGCCTATTTAGGTTCCTCCAAGTAATATAAGGGAGGTTGACATCCTCAACTATATCCTCCTTTAATGTTGCTCCTTCCTCCATCTTCTAATTTGTGTTTGCTCTTGTGTACCTTCAGAAATGTTTGTCCTTGTCATAAAGCTCTTCCTGGATCTGAGCTGGTGGACTTTCAAGGGAAATGAGATGTTTAAGGAGTAGTTTTACCAGTTCTGTTCCCCCAAACAGTTTCCGTGACTGAACAGGGATTTAAATACTGGTCTCCAAAGACCTTGCCCATCACTCTATACACTTGGTACCCAGAAGAAAAGAGAGATCACATACAGCAACTTAGAAGAACCTAAAATAACATAGGCCCAGGTATATTCCTTCCAACACTTACTGACTTTCCATACTGAACTACGAACAGGAGTCACTTTCATGTTCAGAAGCACATCGAATGTAATAATATACCAGGAGATTGTATGTGTAAAATTTCCAGGACCTGGAAACATTTTCTGGACTGTAGTTCTCGGAAACCACCAATCATAGCTGGAGGATTCTGGGAACTGTGGGGTTTTTTTTTTAAGTATCCCAGCTATTTTTACTTTTAAACATAGAAGTTGTATTATAGTCTGCCAATACAGGTGTCAATCATTCTTTCATAAATAATGCCACAGAAGTACCTTATACAATCTATCATCATTTAGTGATGTGGATGCAGAAAGAACATGTTTTTAAATACTTTGTGACTCCAGATTCAAGCTGTGAAGGGGGGAAAAGGTACAAATTCAAACATAGCAGTTAAATAAGGAGTTTTTCTGAGTAAAAAACATAAGAAGGAGGCTTCTCTGCTTTTTATGAGGTTTTGATCATAACCCTTGTCACATTTTTCAAGCTTTGATCAGCAACTAATGTGCTAAAGATATTTTGGAAAGGAAAGGTTTCAAGACTCGGGGGCTTGCCTGCAGAAGAGTTCACATCCAAATGTCATCACTTTCCATTTCCCTTCTATTTGCAGTTCTGTAGGGTATGAAATAACAGGCTGGGTTAAGACGCTTTGGCTTTTTGCATGCATGTTTTCTTTCTCTCATATTATCCTACCCTGTGATGTAGCTGTAAATAATATTCCTTTGGTCACCATATATTGAATATACATTATCAGTGCAAAAGGTATCAACATCTTTTGCACCGCATGCATTTATGAATGTAATGAATTTTTATCTCACCTTTCTACCAAAAAATAGCACACAAAGCAACTCACAAGCATCCATGTTAAGACAACAGAACAATTAAAATCTTTATAATAATATCAGGTTGAATATATGCATCATTACACCCTGCCTGAAAGCAGCGTTGGAATTTAAGCTATTGTCCTTACACATAGTAGTCAGGTTTACTACCTGCATTTCATCTTTTAAAGAGGACAATTTTCCTTTTAAATGGTTTCTCCATTTGAAGGGCTGCCTGGTCTAATACAGATTTAAAGATAAAGAACCCTAAGGATGAAGATGAGGGATTCTGACATTGTGCAATCAAAGTTAAGCAACAGGCCAGCAAACTGAGCATCAGATGCGCAAGTAACCTGGGCCCTGTCTCTCCTGAAAGAACAAGATGTGCTTCAATTCTCTTAAAATTACAAGCAGCATTTGTAATTATACTTCTCTACACTAAATCAGTACATGCAGTTTTATGTAAATCTGTACCCTCTTTTCTCCTCATTTTTAGTAATGTAAATGGCTGCTTCGGGTATTAGTAACTCAGGCAAGTGGATAAAAAGACCTGTTCCAGCATAGTCAATGATCAATTATTGGAGCTGCATGCTAAAACACCTAGAGCAGGGATGCCCAAGCTACAGCCAGTGGGCCAGATGTGGCCCTGATGCCAGTTCATCTGGCCTGTGCTGCCCTTGTCACTCCTGGAACCACTTCTGGGAGTGACGAAGGCAGCAGGGGCCAAATGGATTGGCATTGGAGGCTGGATCTGGCCCACAGGCCATAGTTTGGGCACCCATAGTTTAAGCAGAGAAAATGGCAGCTTAAAATCTATCCCATCCTGTTGTAAAACATATTGCAAAGTGCAATTTAATTCTGCTTCCAGTGGGAGGAACCATGTGACCAGATCGCTGAACCATGAGACCAGCCCGCTGAACCACATGACTGGCCCGCAGCCTGAAAAGTTTGGGCACCCTTGATCTAGAGTAGGGATTCTCAACCTGCAACCCTTGGGCTAGATGTGGCAAAATGGCTGTCCAGCCCCTGAAGCTGTCTGAGGGAGCGTGACCTGACTCCCGGCTTTAAAAGGTTGAGAACTCCTGATCTAGAGGGATCCAGGCTGGGGAAAGGCTGCTTTGAGAAATAAAAGTGTGTTTGGATATATGATTCTATAATCCTTATGCTTTCTTACCAAAGTTCTACCTGTGATGCCATTGGCAGAAGGTCACTCTTAATAATCTTTATGTTATATTTTTTTTTATTTGTATGTTTGCAGCCTTCGGTATATATACAGTGGTCCAAATGGGCATCACAGCGATCTAACATGAGCAATTGTGCCCAGTGTAGTTCCATGAGCCAAAATATTATTTGCTCATTTGCAACACTCAGGTTTGCCTCAAAAGCTGCTGTAAAATTTGGCCCAGGAAGACTGTTCAACCCTACTTCATATGCCTTCCAGATGTAATGGCAGACATGCCGCAGATGCTGATCAGTCATTCCTGGAAAGAAGTCCAAAGCAAGGACAATAGTAGGGTGATGAAAAGAGAGGAAAAAGGAAAAGAGAGAAAGAGACACATTGATTTATTCCAAGAATTGGTTTGGCCACATAGAAAATCAGTTTTGTTTTCAACTTTATTCTCTCCCATCTTTTTTTACCCTGTAGTGCTCTAATTGAATAGCTTTACGTTTGACATTTCAAATGGGTTTTGCATTCTTTCACCAGATTACTTTTACATCCACTGAAATCCTATATTCCGTATTTCACCTGCCTGCGGCTGCACTCAGGTATAGCGACTGTAAACTAACGTAATGTCATTGCTTCTACAGGAAGTGTTGTCATGGCTCCTTCAGCACACCTAGGACCAGAAATAAGAAAAACAGCTCTATGTTATAATTGCTTTCTCACTTTCACAGCAAAGAATGTTCGTTTCATTTCTGAACAACTCAGTTACTTCTTTTGTTATAAGAAAATATTTCACAAATCCTATCAAATCCTGGTTTATGCTATTTTTATTATCCCTTGTTATTGATCACACTTTTTACCCGTCCAAATCACATGTAAATTCTTGACCAGAAAATCCTGCAAAACAGTTATTATTGTGTTCTCATTTTGCTTCCATCCCAAATGCAACATTACATAACGTGAATTCTGCAGTTTATATATGTTATGAAAATATGCATTACATACTTTCATTTTTGCTCTCCTGACGAAGATCGAGAATGGATCCTGCCCTCCTCTGTCTCATTGTCTTTCAGGTTTTTGAACGGCGCTTTAATATCTCCCTTCAGTCTTCTTTTCTCAAGGCTAAACATGCTCGGATCTCACAGTCTTTCCTTATAGGGTTTGGTGTCCAGTTCCCTGATCAACTTTGTTGCTCTGCTCTGAATTTATTCCAGTTGGTTGGCATCCATCTTAGAATGCATTGACCAGAACTGGACACAGTACTCTACCAGTGCAAAATAGAGGGGAAATAATACTTCCTGGTAAATGTTATAGTATTATATCCCTATTCTATTTAAATGGTGTATTAATTACATCACATTCTTTCCAGTAAGTTTTTGTTGTTTAGTCAATATAAATTTAAACTAATAAATAAATAAATAAATAAATAAATAAATGTGGGATGATTCCATTCTATGGAACAAGAAAGCTGTCTGTAATGAAGTGATTCACAGTGATGGCCAATCCTGGCACTCCAGGTTCTCTTGGACTTCAATTATCAGAAGCTCAAGTCAGCACTGCTGCTGATGAGGGCTTCTGAGAATTGAGGTCCAAGAACACCTGGAGTGCCAAGTTTGGTCATCACTGAACTATGGCATTTGTAAAAGAATTTTTTAAAAAATTCAGCACACCTGGCCAGAAGAAAAATTCAGGGATGATTCCATTCTATGGAACAAGGAAGTTCTTTGTGATGAAATGATCTATGGCATTTATAAAAACATTTGTTTTTCTTTTTTTTAATTCAGCACACTTCTGGCCAGAAGAAAAATCCAGGGATTATAGTAGAACATCCCCATTAGTCCCAGATTTTCATTTATTGTATTCACTGTCTTTTCATTGTTGCAACACAGATCAATTCAAATCCAAACTGGGAATTTGCACAGAGCAAACCAGAAAGGTTATTTATTGTTTATTGACTAGATTCACAAAATTACATCCTCTGCTTAGCAAGTACTTGGGGTAATTGTGTAGGGCAGGGGTTCCCAACCTAAGGCCTATAGGCTGGATCTGTCTCACAGCACCATTTCAGCCCCCAAACCCTCCAAGGCCATTCAAAAAACAAAAACAAAATGACCACCCCTTTGAAGCTGTTGGGACAAAATGGCCACCCCCCATCATGCAGATAGGGCAAAATGGCCATCTGGCCCTTGAAGCTGACTGAGAGAGAGTGACCCGGCCCCCAGCTTGAAAAGATTGGGAATTTAACTTTTCACAAAAGGAAGCAACAAAATAATATTATAACATTTTGTTGGTAACAATTAAAATTGGCAAAACATGAATCATTAAAAGTCTGGTGAAACAAGACAATCCTTCATGCCCCTCTAAAGCATAGGGAAGAGAGAACCAAAGCAAATTTTGCACCATCTTCTTTGTCCCTCGGGAAGGAGTTCCAGAACTGGAACAGGCTCTGTCTCCTGTTTCATTACCAACTCCAGCCATGGGCATACATTATAGGCATGCCCCTATAGAAGGAGGTGGTCCTTCAGACACCCTGGCCCTGTTTAGGACTTTGAAGCTCAAAGAAAAAAATCATATATATTTTTTAAAAAAAAACAGTCCAAAAGCCAGGGATTTTGTTTGCAAATCAGGTGGTTTACAGAATGTGCTCCTGTTCTGTTCTGTGCCACCTATTGTTCACTTCCACTTATCTCTCTTTTCTTTTCTTTCCCTTCCCTTCTCCCTCCCTTCTTCTCTCTTTTCCCCTTCACAGCTCTATATGAAATATATTACAAAGATCTAACTGAAACATGAATTAGGTATAAATTGCAATGGCCAGATTCCCCCTTTCTGCATGAAAGTTTTATTTATTATTTATTTATTTATTGAATTTATTACCCCGCCCCACTCGGGAGAACCCGACTCTGGGCGGCTTACATCGTCATAAAACAGAGGTAAAAGATAAAAACATATAAAATCATGAAGTTTAAAAGATTATCTAAAATTATTTGAAGTAAAAACAGTGCAAACTACACGCCAGTATCCCCCTGGTCCAGATCCAAAGTGGCACTCCCTAAGTAAGCCACTTAGTATGGGAACCCGTGTTCCCTGGTCCCCAAATATGTCCTGCCAGCCAGGTTTTCAAGGTAGTGCACCAGATGAAGCCAGGTAAAGCAGTACAGTTGTACCCCGCTTAACGAGCATAATGTGTTCCACAGGATTGCTCGTTAAGTGAGTTTGCTCTTTAAGCGAAACACCATTGTAAGTGACCAACTGTGGGGGGGATTGTGAACCCCGATTTATTTGTTAAGCGAATTTTTGGTTGGTTTTATTTGTTAAGCGAAGCGAACTTTCAGAGAAAATTCTGCTCTTTAAGTGAGTTACTCTTGAAGTGAGGCACTCTTTATGCGAGGTTTGACTGTACCATTATATCAAATACAGTATATCACTAGCCTTATGGTCAAAATTACTTTATCTTTCCAGTTTACAGATTTATTGGCATCATTATGCTAAAGACCAAATAGTTCTTAAAAGGCAACTTCAAGAAGCAGGAACATCATATTAACCCTGGGGATAGGCATAGAGAGGAAAGGTAAACCACAAATAGACAAAGATAACCGGGCCAAGAATAGAGTTGTTGTTTTTTGTAGAACACATGACTGTCTCACCTAATGGTTTCTCAGAAGATTTATCAAAATTGATATCCATTCCTTTACAGATTTTTGGACTGTGACTAGTCCTTACTGAGGTAAGACCTATGCCTGAGTTGCATCACTTCAAGCTCATGTCAGGATCAACTTTGCTGAATGTCCTTTCTTACACATTAAAATAAATGAAATGGCAGGAGGGGGGAGCAATCAGGTTGCAATCTAACCTTTTCTATGAAAAACACAGTTTCTATTAGTAAGATTTTGGTGGTGGTGTGTGTTTTTTTTTTTAAAGTAGAACAGCATTCAGTAAGTATACTATATTCTAATTCCCTGAGTCCAGCTGGACTGATATGCATGTCATTTGCATAATGTTTTGCACATTATTTGCACACTATGAAAATCAGCAGTGTATTATGCAATATAAGCACATTAATCATTGCATTGTTTCCCCACCATTTTATCGCCATAGCACCATTTATTCAGCAAGCTTCCATTAGTGAGGACAAATGCAGTGATGTTTAGAGAGCAGAACATGAAAAAGGGAGTACTTAGGTTAGACTCCTTTTCTGAAACTTACTGAGTGATCTTTGATGACACACACACACACACACACACACACACACACACACACACACACACACACACACACACACACACACACACACACACACACCTTATAGAGTTGTTGTAGAGTCCATGGGAGTGCTAAACTAGCCATGCAGATTTCTGAGTTGGGACTATCCATTTTCTTTGGGGAAATGTTCAAAACTGTACCAAATCAAGGGCATTTGTGTGACTTATGGGACAAAGCAAACAACTGCTGTCTGCACCACAGCAGAGTGAGCAGCATTCAGAGTTTTAAAACCAGTCAGTGATTTGAAGGGAGGAAAGTGGGCAGTAAGATAAGAATGATATGCTAGTGCAGGAGTTCTCAACCTCTTAAAGCCAGATGGACATTTTGCCCTTCCATCACATGGCACTTCCTGGTGTGATGGAGGCGGGGGGGGAGCCACATGAAATGGTGCTGTGAGCCACATCTGGCCCATGGGCGGCAGGTTGAGAATCCCTGTGCTACTGCCAAAGAAGAAGTCAATTGATGGCTTGACCCTCAATAACACTCATTGTCTTTTCTGGACACTTCACCCAACGAAGTGCTAGGGAAGGTTCAGACTGAAATCACTGTACAGGTACCTCTCCTTGCAGCCATTCTGACAACCATTTCAGAGCGTTGTAGAGCAAATAAAGACTCACATTGCTGTTTAGATAGCTGTTTTTGTATATAGTTCCCGGAATATGCCTCTTCTTTGTTCTCTCAGCTTTATTTACCAAAACTTTACTGAAATATTATTTCAGTAGAGTGTGTGTATGATTGTTGGAACATGATTGTTGTATGCCATTCTGGCCAGGTTATTCTGCTATGGTAATAGAGTAGGCCATATTGCCAGTGGCCCCGCTGAATGCCAGGCGGCGGTTAACTAACCTGACAATCCTGAGGATGAACAGCCTTGGGTGCCAAAGTCCATAGGGAAGGGTGATGGTCCCCAAGTGGATTAAATTCCACTTGAATCCATCTTGGTGGAGGACAGCAGCTTCATCAATACTGGCCTGGGGCTGATGAAGACTTTGCATGCCAAAAAGGCTCAGGACCAGAAAGTGACTTGCGGAACTGGATCAGTGGTACAGGTGTCATGCTGCGATGCAGAAGGCAAATGCAAGACTACTGCAATGTAGTGTTCCCAGGACAATCTTCATGGCTGATTGCTATGATGATCGCCAATATTTGGATAAAGATATGGAAGAAGAAGATTGTTGTATGGGCTTTAAGAGTTGTATGGGTCATGCAACCAGGGCACCATGTAGCCCCTTTCCCTGAGTCACAGCTATTGGAGTTTTACACTATTTGTTGTGTGCTTTTTTTACCCAATGAACTAGAAATGCACAGATAGTGTCAACAAATTGCAACAGAATGGAGCTGATCTCAATCCCTCCTAAAGAGTGGCGGAGGGTTGACTCTTTTACTAAAGTACCAAGCATGTCAGTGGAGTCCAATACACCTCAAGAGATATAAATAATAAGTTGAATTCTCTCTGAATGACTGCAATTTGTTGCCATCAGTTTCTCAGGCATGGCAAAACAGTACATATCTATAAGAATACAACAGGAAGCCACCATGTGTGTCATAATGGCTGAAATCCTGTTGCTTAAGACGAATGTAATGCACTAAAGTAAACCCATTGAATCAAAGGGCAAAGGAACAGGATTTGTGCCATTGTCATCTGCAGAAAAAAATGTGGTAAATGTGGTGGAAAACTAAGTAAGGACAACACGACAAGGAAATATAACATTGTACTGTTGCTGTTTTGACTGTAAGCTGCCCTGAGTGGACGGCAATATAAATCTGAATAAATAAATAAATAAATGTTTTCCTTTAGAAACACAGTTTGAGGATTTATTATAACTAGAATATTTGCAGAGTGCCCCTCAATTATCGTGTTAATCTTTTGAGTGGAAGAAAAGTTTATAATCAGAGTATCATTGCTTCTTTTTCTTTAAAAAAAACCCTAAAAATATAAGAGGCTGAGCAAAGGAAAGAGAACATTAATATAATACTGTGTTCCTTTTTTTTTTTTTTGCATAATCTTGACCATCCTGTATTGTTTGTTCTCAAACAATAGTGTCACCTAGTGGTCAATTTAATTTGCCAATATTTAAGCAAGCTTAAAACAGCGTTCAAAACTTTCTGCCAAGCGTACACGTACAGAATCTTTTAAAATAGTTAATTATTATAAAGGATAGGGACTGCAGTGGCTCAGTGGTTAATAAGCTCACCTTGTTAGCTGGAAGAGCCGGCAAGTCTGCAGTTCAAGACTCAGGTACTGTATGATGGTTTGAGCACCCATTTTCCCCCCAGCTCCTGCCAACCCAACAGTTTGAAAGCAAGGAATTGCAAGCAGACAAATGGGGACCACTTCAGTGGGAAAAGATCTTGGGGACATGAAAGGAGCCTCATTCAGGCATCCCCTGAGTGGAGATCCTCCAGCAAAAATCCTTTCAACCCAGAACAATTTCTGACATGAAATTATTATTATAAAGGATAACTTAAAACTTTAGGCAGTGTTTTTTTTAAAAAAAAAATCATAATTTTTAGGAACAATCAAATGAACTGTTTGACTTTATTTGTTTGGAAGCAATACAGTTTCTTTTCAGATATTTCCTTAGCAATGTGTCCTTGCTGTCAAATGCAGATACCATATGGTGAAATGCAGCTTCATATACTGCTGTCACTGACAGTGTGGAAGTAATCAGTACAGTAATACCTCATATAACATTAGTATCGAATAACACTAAAATCGCATAACATTAAGGAATCTGGGGGGAAGAATTGCATCACATAACATTAAGATCCTATGGGATGCTTCAGATAACAACCGCTAAAGCCTGTGTGGTTACAATGTATCTCTATGGATCCCATAGGATTTTAACATGCATCAGATAACACTAAAAATCATATAACACCAAGACTTGTGGAACCAGGTTTTAGTGTTATATGAGGTTTTACTTGTATTAAATTATATTTGAAGCAGTATTTGGCAACATGCAGCCGATCCCTCTGAGGATGTAGTGAAGTAACTTTTTTCACTAGGTAGATACTTCAACAAAGTGTTAAGTCAGATATGGAGAAACTGTCACCTCAATTACAATATGTGCCATCTCTAATCATTGGCTGGGCTGTTATTCCACAAGTCTGACTGAGGGAGTAATCTTCTCTTTACAGTGAAAGACAAAATATTTGAGTGACCTGAAACAGAATGTTCACTATGTTGGTCTGATTATGTGAGTCCGCCAGCTCAGATCCAGGAAGAGCTTTATGGCAAGAACAAACATTCTTAAGGGTACACAATAGCAAAATCAAATTAAAAGATGGAGGAAGGAGCTCACAGGGTAAGGAACAAAACTTTGAAAAACAACACACTGTGTGATGTGGAGAGATACAGAATCTGGCTCATTTACTCATCTGCCGATAACTGCCAAAAACATGCACCGATGAGGACTTAAGTTTGGGCAATGACAAAGCGAAGACAGTGGCTTCATTTTGGCAGTCCAAGGTTTGATCAGGACATGAAAGAAGAATGTGAGGCCTGAAGTCATTCTGTTGTTTGGTTGATATGAAACAAATACCAGCTCTGTAGATTTCTGCCCCAAAACTACTACAGAGATCTATGGTTTTGCCCAAGTCAGTTGGCAGGTCCTGGATAATGGCAAGAACAAGGCAAGGCTTCTGTCTTGAATGAAACAAAGAACATGCATTTTGATATCTTTATCACTTCTGTATAATGTAGAATCTAAAACTCCATTTTGCTTACCCAATAGTCTGTCTCTCTGTACTCCAAATATCATATTTTGTCCAATTTTTTGGAGTTTCGGCTAGAATACCACATTCTACCCAGTTTTGCTCAGTGAAGAGCCCTGGACAACTTGAAAACTCACTTTATTTATATTTCTTGATGATCCAGTAAACATACGGCCTAACCCAGAACTCTGAATGGCTCATATGACTATTTTTGCACTTGCTAAATTCAGTGAATCATCAAGTATTTCACCTGAGATTTTTCTTTGCCGACATCAACAGCCATGGCCTAGTTCAACACAGAGTCAGAGCAATGAACTGAGAGCTGGTTGACACATTTATTTACATTGCTTAAATATCTTTTACTTAGTAACAAGTGGCTAGAAGGTGTGGACTGGTTTTACTGAGAACCACAGAGTTTACATGATGTGACATGCAAGTTCTCTCTGTGGTATTAGAGCCACAATGGGTCACTCATATGCATCAGTTATCAGATGGTGCTGGTTGCACCTTGTTGAAGATAATGGTTGAGAATTGGGGAATGCCCCTCTCAAATTCAGGGGGCAACTGTTGATGATACTCAGTTATATATCTCTGCCCGTGGTGATCCCAGTGATGCAGTCAAGGCCCTGACCAGTTGCCTGGAGGCGGTTAGGGTCTGGATGGGACTATAGCTGAATCCCACAAGACTGTGGGTGAGGGGTCCTCATAAGAAGTTAACACTGTTGATGATGGGGCATCGTTGCCCCCAATCCAACCAGGGATGGGGCATCGTTGCCCAATCCAACCAGGTGCGCAACCTGGGGGTCCTCCTGGGCTCACGGCTTCTGCTCAAGGAGCAGGTTATGGCCAAGGCCAGGAGGGACTTTGGACAAGTGCGTGTTATTAATCAATTGCACCCACTCCTGGACTGGGAGGCCTTGCTCACGGTCACCCATGCCCTGGTCACCTCCTGTTTGGACTATTGTAATGCGCTCTACATGGGGCTGCCCTTGATGACCATCCAGATACTACAGTTGGTCCAGAATGTGCCAGCCAGTGCAGTGGTAGGGTATAGTCGTTTTGCCCCATGTCTCACCAGTGCTGCGGGAGCTGCACTGGCTGACTATATGTCTCTGGGTGCAATTCTTTTTTTTTTTCCTTAATTTTTTTTAAATTTTTTTTTATTAGGTAAATAAAGAAAGAAATACATAAAAAAAACAAAAGAAAGAAAAGACAAAAATACAAATAAAAACATTATAATAATATAAAGGCTTATGAAGATCACGTAGCATATTTTACCCCTATTACCTTTACATTATCTTCATTTCTTGATACATAATCTTCTTCCCATTCGCATCTATTACATCATCAAAAGAAAAACACCCTTGTGCTATATACATAGTTCGGGGGGTTTTATACCTTTCACACTTTCCAGAAGTCATTATAATCTTTTGCAGGGGGTATGCCCTTTTTTTCTTTTAAAGTATAGTTAATGAAAGGCTCCCAGATCCTCCAGAATTTATTGTTATTGACATTTCCTTTCCTACAGTAAATTTCCCAGGTAAGTTTTTCATTCAAGGCTATCTCCCACATCTGTGTATACCACTCCTGCAAACTTATTTGTTCATTACTTTTCCACCTCTTAGCAATAACCAATCTTGCAACAGTCAACATTATGGCTAATAACTCTTTATTGTCCTTACTTATATCCTGGTCTTCTATGTCTGTTAATAAAATTATTTCTGGTCCCAGCCTGATCTGTATATCAAATATGTTCTCTATTTCCTTTTTTATTCCTTCCCAGAAATTTTTAAGTACCTCACAGCTACACCACATATGTTCGTATGTTCCTTTTATTTTTCTGCATCTCCAACATATCTCGCTCATGTTACTATACATTTTATGCAAGCTGACTGGGGTCCTATACCATCTCCACACCAACTTATAATTGTGCTCTTTAAGTCTGACAGACATAGTTCTCATTATCTTTCTTTTCCACATCTTCTGCCATTTTGTCACTGTTATCCTGGTCTCTAGTTGTTGTTCCCAGCTTTCTCTCAGCACCTCTTGTATGTGTTGTGTTTTATTCAAGATTTTGTAAACCTTGCTAACTACCCCTTTAATTCCCAATTCTCTGTTTCTAATCTTAGTCAAAAGTATTTCAAATTCCATACATTCTCTATTTAAGCCAATTTCTCATAAAAATTTCCTATTCCAATTATTTATCTGGAGGATCTTGAACCAGTCCAATTGAAGTTGCGAGTACAGCTCATATCTTTTCTCTTGATCTTTGCAAGCATTGACCCAGTCTTTTAGTAATAGCACTCTATTTTCCACCAATATATCTCTGATCTTTGTATCTATTTTTATCGGAAAATCCTGAAAGTCCTCCACTTCTAGGATTGGTGAGATTCCCAAAGTAAGCTCTTTCCTCACTCTATTCCATGTCTCAATTGTTGATTGTAACATCATAACTTGGGCCGTCTTTTTTCCCTTTTCTTTTCCCTCGCATAAAAACTGTGCCTTACCCAGCTTCGATAAGTCTTTCCTTTCAAATTTTTCCCAAACTGTTTCCTCCCTGTCTAAAATCTTTATGACATTTCTTATTTGAAATGCTCTATAATATTTTATAACGTTTGGGATCCCCAATCCTCCCTCCTTTTGCGAAACGTACCATAACGACTTAGTTATTCTGGCCCCTTTATTCCCATTGCAAAACTGGTTAATCATATTTTGGTACTCATTCAACTCTTTATCAGTATGTTTTAATGGTAAAGCATCAAACAGGAAGTTCAATTTGGGTAGCAACATCATCTTGCATATAGCTATTCTTCCGAACCATGACAGATTTAATTTATTGTACTTTGCTATTTTCTCCTTTATTTCCTTCTTTTGTCTGTCATAGTTCATACTTTTAAGTTCCCCAGTTTTACTTGATAACATTACCCCCAAATATCTCATCTTTTGTGTAATTTGTATATTATACTTCCTCTTTATTAATTCTTCATCTTCTTTCCTCCCATTAATTAAAATCATTTCTGTTTTATCCCAATTAACTTTCAATCCCGTAACCTCCTCAAAGTCTTTCAGATGTTTGTTAATCCAATCTAAACCCTCCGTTGGATGCTTCACTGTCAACAATGTATCATCTGCATAAAGGCTTACTTTGGTTCCTCCCACTCCTACTATTCCCTCATCTTGTCGGATTGCGTTTGCTAACAGTTCCATAGCCAGTATAAACAACGAAGGCGACAAAGGGCAGCCCTGCCTCGTACCCGCCTCTAATCTTATCTCATTTGTGTAACTATCATTGAATTTGACTCTAGCCACACCTTTTTTATACAATTTTCCAATAACACCTTGAAATTTTTCCCCAAATCCATATAATTTAGTCATCTCATAAATCGTTGACCATTGCAATGAGTCAAATGCCTTGAATATATCTAATGCTAAAAGCCCCACTTTTTCCTTTCTTTTTTCCATTATATCTAAAATATCCACGGCTCTTCTTATAAGGTCTGCCATATGTCTATTTTTAACAAATCCCGCCTGATCCTCGTTGATATAATTGGCTATGAAACCATTCAATCTATTTGCTATAATTGTAGTAAAAAATTTTGCGTCCTGATTAATCAGAGATATTGGTCTATAAGATTCAATTTTTTCTAAGTTTTTAACCGGCTTGGGAATCAAAACAATTACCGATCTATTCCAGGAGTCTGGAGTCGCGTCTCCCTCTAAAATCCCATTATATAACTTGTGCAGTCTCGGAACTACCCACGGCATAAAATCTTTATAGAACTCCGCTGATAACCCGTCTTCCCCAGGCGCTTTCTCCTTCTTCAATTTTTTTATTACTTCTTCTATTTCCCCAGTCGAAATTGCTTCCTCCATTTTATTCCTATGCTCCTCCGTAACCTTCCTAATTTGTTGTTGATCAAAGAATTTTCGCAGTTTACTTAAATTTACCTCCTTTTTTGAGTACAGCTTTTTATAAAAAATTTCAATCAATTCTGCCTTCTCCCTTTTTTTATTACATCTTTTCCCATTTCCATCTACCAATACACCTACTTGCCCTTTATTCTTTTTATCCCTTGCTGCTTTCGCCAGTAATTTAGAATTTTTATTGCCGTACTCGAAATATTCCCTTTTAAGAAAAATCAAATCTTTCTTCACTTTTTCAATATCTTTCCCATCCAGTTCTTTCTTAATTTTTTTAATCTCTTGAAATATTCTCTGTTCCTTTTTTTTAGCATATTCGGTGTGGAGGTATTTTAGTTGCCTTTCCAATTCTTGATTCCTGATTCTGATTTGCCTGTTCCTATTACTTTTTAATTTTATCGATTCCCCTCTAAATATTGCCTTCATTGTGTCCCAGACTCCTCCCCCACTGACCTCATTATTTTCATTAAATTTCCAGCTTTCCTCCCAGTTTTCCATTATTTGTTTCTTTATTGACTCCTTCCCATATAGCTGCCCATCATATCTCCAAATATATCCACTTTTTTCATCCTCGTTAAAATTTATGTTTACTATCATTTTTGCATGGTCGGATTCTCTAAATGTTCCAATCTTGATGTCCTCTATTTTTTTTACCAATTCTTCTGTTACAAAAAAATAATCTATTCTCGAATACATATCATGCACATGTGAATAATATGTATATTCTCTTTCTCGGGATTTTAACTCTCTCCACACATCCTTTAACCCCATAAATTTCCTCCATTCCTCTAATATATACTTTTTGCCTCTCTTTTTTGCACTTGTACTGTCAATATCCGAGCACAACATATTAAAATCTCCACCTACGACCATGTTTTTAGTCCCCTCCTCTCTCAATATTTTCCCCACTTTATCCAAGAAGTCTTGCTGTTTATCATTTGGTGCATAAATGTTGGCCAACGTTATTTCCTCTTCCTCAATTTTCCCTTTAATTATTAAATATCTCCCCTCTGGGTCAGCTATAATCTTGTTCACCGTGAACCCCAATTTTTCCGAGATCAGAGTAGCGACTCCCCTGGCTTTAGACGTCCCATATGCCTTTTCATATATATCAATTCCCCTCACCGCCAAATTGTTAACTTCTGCAGATTTTTGATGGGTCTCTTGCAAAAAAATTACATCAGCCCTATCTCTGTTGAGCGATACTCGCAACCTCTTTCTTTTCAGGGCGTTCCCTGCCCCCTTCACATTCCATGTTACAACCCTTAATGACTTAACCATTTATATTTAGATCTATTTCCCATCGCTCTTTTCCCTCCCCGAACGTGTTCACTAACCAACCCCTAACCTCCCTACGACTAAAGAATCTATACAGAATAAAATTGAAAGAAAAATGTAAATTACGACAACAACAAACAAAAAACTTACCTATCTTATTCCCTTCTTCTACCCTCCCCACATCTTTTCTTCTAATGCCACCTTTGATCTTCAAAGAGGGGAGGGGGGGACCGGAGAAGAAAGGCATATCAATCTTCTATTAACCTCCTCCCTCTGACATTAACTAAGTTTGTACTTGGTTTCACCCCACCTATTCCCCACTAGCACCTGGAAGATCTGCGCCGCCCACTGCTCCCTCCTCCTCCCAGCCCACTAACGGTCCCATCACCCCCACCCTGGCCAATTCTGTTCTCATTACTATCCAATCCGAGTCAGCTTCTTTGATCAAACCAATTTGTGTTAAATACAACAGTGCATCCATATTCGCATCCAACACATGCCATTTTTTGTCATAAAAAAATCTCAACTGCTGTGGAAATCGCCATACATACTTGACCCCTTTTGCATTCAATATCTTCGTAACAGGTTTCATAGTGTACTTCCACTTCCTCTCTTGGGGCGCTATGTCATTATACACCTCCACATCTACCCCATCCATTTTTAGGACACCAGACCCAGCTTGTCTAATAAAAGACATCACCTTCAACTTATCTGCCCAGTTTGCAAATTTGACTAAGACGTTCCTAGGTGACTTCTTATCTCTCCTTCCACCCACCCTGTACACCGCTCCAATATCGTCTGATCCAAATTCTTTACCCATTTTTAGTGAGTTCAACCATTCCACTATTCGCTCTTTCAGCCGTTCTGGTTTCGTTTCAGTCACATGACGAATCACTATGTTAAATTTTCTCCACCCCTCTTCAATCATCATCATTCTGTGTTCCTGCACTGTCATTTTATCTTCCAAAATGTGCTCTTGAATATAAAGTTCATTCACAGATATTATGGCATGTTTGACTTCCTTGTTCATTGTCTTTGTAATCTCACCAATCTTCTGCGTGTTCGCTGCAACATCTTTTTTCACATCTGTAAGGGATTTTGCCAGGCTTTCATACTGTAGCCTGGCTAATTCCCTATCTTTCTTCATTTCCTCACTGTTGGCTTCCACTGTTTTATTCAATTTAGTTTGGTTTTCATCCAGCCTTTGCAATGTCGCCTGAGTATCAGTCATGTTCTTGGCCAGTTGTTGAAGGATTGTTGTCATGTTATCCATTCTTTGTGCCAGGTCGAGGGAGCTCACCTGTTCCATAGCTGTGGTACTCGCTGCTGTCTCTTGAACTTCCATGTTGGGTGAAGGTGTATGCCTCTCTTCCTCTTCTTGTTCTTTCCCCTTTTTACCTTTTCGGCCTTTTGGTTTCACCACCGGCTCCTCCATCTCCTCTCCCTCCCTTCCCAGCAGACACCCCAGTATACCAGATGCAGTATATAACAAGGGGAGGGAACAAGGAGTGGGGAAATTCTCTGTCTTCTGAGGTTAAGTCTCAGTTCCCTCGGAGGCTGTTTTTATTGAGCTGCCTTCAAAGTTTTATTAAGCTGCCTTCAAAGTCTTTATAATTTTTATTTAGCTGCTGTGTATAATTCTCAGGCAGCCACCTTCATAACCACAAACACAAGACGGAGAAGTGAATCTGCTGATCTCGCTTGAATGGGTCTTTTACTCAGTATTTTTTGCTGCGCAATTCCTGAGACAAAGAAACAGTCTCATCCCCGCCCCCTTGTGGTCTTAAGTTTTTCCTTAGTCCACCATTACGCTCCGGGCAATGGGGGGAGAGGACAATGAAAAGTTCTCCAACACAGCACCAAAGTTTCAATAAAATTTCAATAAAGTTTCAGCCCTTTCTTCAGCTGTGCTCTTGTCAACCAGCCTTTAATGCCTCAGTTAAAAATGTGCCCAAGTCCCGACAAAACCTGTACTCCTCACTCACACACTTCTGCCACCTCCTCCAACTCTGTCCCAGCTCCGAGGCTCCGAGGCTCCCCTACGGAGCTCAACAAGAGACGAAACACTCTCACTCTCTCTCCTCCCAGAGTCACACTTTCTCTTTGACCCCCGCTCACCAGCTGGTTCCACAGTCACTTTCTTCCTTCTGCCGACGCCAGCCTCCAAACAAGCCTTATCACTGAGATCGCTTCTCCCGTCTCACACCGGTAATCACACTTTTTGCAGAGACGAACTCCGGCACCCAAGAAATTCTTCAAATTCCTCAATCAGCTCCACAGACAGTGGCAGGGGCTAGGTCCTCCGACCCCCCCTCCCCCGTCTGCGATTCAAGCCTCCGCTTTTCGTGCCCCGTTCAGTCTCTTCTCTTTCAGGACTCCGATCTAAGTCTCAGAAGCAGCAACTACGACCACAGCAACCGCACCGTCGATACACTTTAAAAGCAGTCCTCCAGGTAAATTTTCCCTCAATTTTATCTTCAAAATCTCCTCTTTACCACATTAATTAGTCAGAGAAGAGAAGGATCGGTGTTCACTCTGGGTGCAATTCAAGGTGCTGGTTGTCACCTTTAAAGCCCTTCATGGTAGTGGGCCAGGATACCTCAGGGACCGCATTGTCCCTAGGACATCGACCCATCCCAGGAGAACAAACCAAGAGGGCACCTTTCAGGTACCATCTGTTGGGGAGGCTTGCCTCCAGTATGTGGAAAAGGGCCTTCTTGGTCATAGCCCCCACACTATGGAACCTCCTCCCAGTAGAATTACGCCTCCAGGCCCAGTTGCTACCATTTAGGAAAGAACTGAAGACATGGTTTGGCAAAATGGGTCTAGGGGCTGGTAGTGTCAACAAGCTCCCCTTTCTGGCTCATCTGAGGCTCCCCCTCCTGTAATTAATTTTTACCATTAAGGTTATGCCGTTTTTATATTTGGTTTTAGACAGTAATGGCATAGCGATGGGCAATACTGCTATGTTCTTAAGGCTTTTAAATTGTTTTATATTGGTTTTAACTTGTCTACATCACCCAGAGTCCATCAGATTAGGGCGGTATATAAATCTATCTATTAAATTAAAATTAAATTAAAACTGTCAAACAAACATGAGTGTCCAGGTATGAATTAACTGTACAAATCTTAAAAGCATCATGAGGAAATCCAATATTCCTGCAATGGGCATAGGTGTCCTGTTTGGTGAAAAGTTCAAGTGGAGATCAACCATGGAAAAGCTGCAATTTTGGAGGCACTCAACACAGATTGCCAGTGTTTTTAATCAATCAGAAGCATCTGCAGTATGTGGCACTTTGCTTAGCAATCTGAAATAAAATTCTTTATGCAGCTTCATAATCAACTCATGTATTTAATTCTGATAAAACATTAGAAATTACTTCATGATGGTAAAGCGAACTACCTTAAACTATGCTGTGTTCTGTTTTGATGGCAGTCATTAAACAGAGTTTGGGTGGCCCTCTCTCAAGCATTGGCAGGAGGTAGGACTAAATAATCACCCGGGACCCTTCTAACTTTACAATTTTATGATTCTAGAATTTAGATTTACCAAACACACTAGATCAGGGGTTCCCAACCTAAGGCACACAGGATGGATCCGGCCTACAGCACCATTTCATGTGGCCCCCCACCCCTCTAAGGTCATTTGAAAAACAAAATGGCTATCCCCTTTGCAGCTGTTGGGAGAAAAATGGCCACACCCATCATGCAGGTTGGGCAAAATGGCCACCTGGCACTCAAAGCTGACTAAGAGAATGTGATCCGGGCCCCGGCTTGAAAAGGTTGGGAACCCCTGCACAAGATAATGCAAGTGGCATATCATTAAAGTATAACTTCCTTAAATTGTAGCAAAATAGCCCAGTTTAGAGATGCTCACATTCATCACTCAACACGTGTTGTTGTCCACCAGAAGCCCCCATTTGAGCATGATGGTCTTACATTTAGGGACTCCAACTCTCAGCCTATTCAGAGTTCTCCAAGTGACATAGGGAAGGTTGAGTTCCTCAGCTATATCCTCCTTTAATGGTGTCCCTTACCCAGTGAGCTCCTTCTTCCATCTTCTAATTTGGTTTTGCTCTTGCATACCCTCAAGAATGTTTGTTCTTGCCATAAAGCTCTTCCTGGATCTGAGCTGGAGGACTTGAAGCACAGCAATGGATCTGCCATTCAAGGCTATAGGAGAGGGTTTTTTATGCCCACAGTATGTGCACATAAAAAACCCTACCTGCTGACCCTCTGAAGTACCTTTCAGTGGTGCAGAAAAATCCAGATACTGAATATAATGGCTATTTGTATAATTATGAAATTCTGTTAGCTGTTAAGACTGAAGGAATGGGCAAAATTAAACCCTTTCATGATACAGTACTTTACAACATCTTAAACACTCCTATAGAAAAAGCCCTGGGAACATTTAAAAGTAATT
The DNA here is from genome assembly GCA_030440675.1 of Furcifer pardalis. NCBI lineage: Eukaryota > Metazoa > Chordata > Lepidosauria > Squamata > Chamaeleonidae > Furcifer > Furcifer pardalis. The sequence continues at coordinate 158,902,921 of CP126892.1, forward strand.
AGAAAACATTTCTTATTACACCAATAAAATAACCCACTTGTTCTGTTACTTTTAAAATATAACTTTTTGTACCCTCATCGTATCAAGTAAATAAATGCAAATAACTATATTATTTATAACAGCTGACTTCCAGATTTTGGACATAGAGCTGGCAGGCTATATTTGGCCAGGTGGATCATAACTGTACAGTAATAGTCTAGACCAGTGTTTACCAACCTTTGTTTTTTGGACTTCAATTCCCAGAAGCCTGCGTCAGTTCACCAAAGCACTGATCAGCCAATTGGTCCTTCTGTGCAGCATGGGACCCACGGGAACCAGTGGTCTAGAACAGGGGGCCCCAAACTTTTTGGGCCATGGGCTGGTCATGTGGTTCAGGGAGCTGATCACTATGGCCTGGGGACCGGATCCAGCCCCCAAGCCAATTCATCTGGCCTGCAAAGCCCTCATTGCTCCTGGAAGCGGAAGTAAAAAGCTCCCATATGGGTGTGTTTTACTTCCGCTTCCAGGAGCGACAAGGGCTTCGTGGGCCGGATGAATTGATGTTGGGGGCCAGATCCAACCCCCAGGCTGCAGTTTGGGCACTCCTGGTCTAGAAGATCCCAATATCTGTGCTTATTTCTTTTCCTAGAAAAGAGAAAGGACACATTCCCTAACATTTTGTAGTTTTGTACAGACAAGTTCTTTCCATGTTTTTCAGTTATTGTTATTGTTGTTACTTCCTGGGGAAAAGCAGCCTAGCTTCATCTATTTTTGAAAGTCTATGTTCATCTGAAAACATTATCAATAATTAAAAGATGAAAACAATATGATTATGGAAATCAAAGTACCTCTGGGTCTGTGGGAACATGCAATTTCCTAATGAGCTGCTGGCATCCCGCAATGTGTACTGATCAAGAGCGTAGCTTTTGAGGTATGTTGCATGCTTGAAATCAGCTGTCCCTTCTCCCTCCTCAATGGTGTTGTGATGCTGACACTTTTATAATTAAGGAGACAGCATCAAGGTAGTCCTCATAGTTTTTCAAAGCAATTCCCCTCCTTTCACTGTTTATATTAGCTACATGACAAATCCATTTTCTTTGCAATCACTAGAATACCAAATAGGAAGCATATTGAACAGCAAGAATAACTCACATTAATTCCATCTTCCGAAGCCATGCTATAACAAGGAGTAAACGTTGGCTTCAAGAAGCATGCATACATTAGTTTTCAATGTAGCATAAGACTCATTTGTTTTTATCGCAACAGACTAATACAGTTATCCAACACACACACCTCAACCGCAAAAGCACTTTCCAATCTGCAATGTTTCCCAAACTATGTTCCACGGAATACTGGCGGACTTCAATTCCCAGAAGCCTAAGTCAGTACATTGGCTGATCAGTGCTTTGGGGAATTGACGTAGGCTTCTGGGAATTGAAGTCCAAAAACCAAAGATTTTGAAACATTGTGTAAACCATGCTCTTTATGTGTGTTACTGTAGTCTTGATTTGTTGGAAGCAGGCTCATAATATGGACAACAGCTGGTTGTGAAGTAACAGTCTTAGCTCCTCATAGTGTGTACATAGTGGGCAACCTCCAAAGGTGTGGGAGAACCACATGTCCCTCTCCCCACCCCCTGCAAAAAATAATGCACTTTTTTAAAAGCTCCTTTTTATGATGGAAGCTCCCTCTGCCCTCTAATGGTCTAATTTTTTTTTCTAAATTATAAAGTTTCAGTGGGGCATTGGCAGCATGGGTGAAGTCCCCCCGTGTGGCAGGTGCAAAACCTTGCAAAATCCCTTTCCATACCACCTACAAAGTATTCAAGGGTCTTTATGAGAACTCCTTGAAATTTCGATGTTAAGGGATAGCATGTAGCTCCAGAAGCTGCATGTTGCCTGCTCTAATATAAATAGCAAAGGTCTTCCTTGCTCGAGAGCCAGTTGTGTCTGACTCTAGGGGGACAGTGTTCATCTCTGTTTAATCTCTCTGCAGATGTTTCTGTGGTCATGTGGCATGCACGTGGAATGCTGTTACATTTCCCGCAGAAGTGGTACCTATTTATCTACTTGCAGTTTCTTGCTTTCAAACTGCTAGGTTAGCAAAAGCTGGGACAATGGGAGTTCACTCCATGAGGCAGTAATGAGTCTCAAACTACTGACCTTCCAGTCCTCAAGCTCAGTGTCTTAACCATTACGCCCCCATGCCCCTTCTGATACAAACAGGTAAAGATAAAGGTCATCCATGCTCAAAAGCCAGTCATATCCGACTCTGGGGTTTGGTGCTCATCTCCATTGATAGCCAAAGATCCAGCACTATGTTTTCAGGGATGACCAGTGAGTGCAAGGGAGCATTTTCAGGAATAAGGACCATTTTATGGAAATAATGGAATTGCAGCTTGTTTGAATAGTAGCAAGCATGGTTGCATCCCCCATAGGCTTCAGGAGATTGGCCATCGCACCTAAACAATTGCTGGCTTAAGAACTGGAGCAGGAAAGAGATGCTTTGCTGGATCAAGTCAAGAAATGAATTACCACTAGATTGCTTCCAACATCAACAAATAAAAAGACTCTCTGTGCTTAGAATTTTACACTGATGTGTCTTCTTAGAGGCAGAGATTAAAATATGAATAGAAAAAGCAAGATCTACCTTCATAAAAATGCGATATTTGTTATGCAGTAGAGATCTAACTCTCACTACAAAGATCCAAAAAGTGAGATGTTACATATTCCCAGTGTTGCTATATGGAGTCAAAGCTTGAGCACTGACTAAAGCATCTGAAAAGAGAATCAAAGCTTTTGAAATGGGGATCTACAGACAGCTGCTAAGGATATCATGTGATTAACATAGAAGTATTGTGCTGATTGGATAAAGAACAAGAACTCTTTAAGACCATCAAACAAAGAAAGCTCCAATACCCTGAGGAACAACATAAACTATAGAATAGTCCAATTCATTCTCCAAGGAAAGATCACTAGGAAGAGAGGCCCTGGATGCAGACAGACTTCATGGCTGAAGAACCTGTGAGACTGGTGTAGCATGTCCTTGGAAGAACTGTTCCAAGGAGTTAAGAACAAGAAGGCTATCACCATAATGATAGCCAATATCCAGAATGGATACAGCACCTGAAGAAGATGAAGAAGCGTCTTCTTATGCTCTATAAAGCACTCTACACAGCAATAGCACTACATTCAGCAGGTATTTTGCACACATCTGCTTTTCCACACCAAAGTGCTGTGCAAGTTGAGAAAGGAAGCAATCATTGGTCTTTCTCTTATGAACTACTCACCACCAAAAGGGATCCCAAGTTTGGAATGGACAATGTCACTCCCACAAATACAACAGCCATGTTCACTAGTCCTTCATGCAAGGAGTGGTTGGAGAGCAGCTTCTCCCCCACTTCATTGTCAACATGCAACACAGACAGCTGTGACCTACTTTGTTGCAAAATTGAAAATATAAAGGATGCTGGCATTTTACTCAGTGGAATTCATTTTGTATTAATTGAGCTAAACTCCATTAGCAATTTTTTCCAATGATAAAGTGGTTTCAGCTAATGGCAAAAGTGAACTTTTCCCCCCCAAACATCTTTCCTATTAAGTCTGCCCTTTGCTAAGATTTAAACTGGCCATTTCTATGTGGGTAATTGAAGATAAAAGTTAAAATCTGTGAGTTGAATGCTGTTCTGTCATAACCAGGGGCTATGGACCAGAAGTCACAGATCAGAGGACAATGGCAGCAATTCTGTTCCACTTTAGAGAGTCCTACCTACCTCTCTTAAAAAAATAGCTTCAGCGTTTCCTCTTCTTTATATAGGGTGACAACTCAAAAATAATATCCCCCTAAAGCAGGGGTTCCCAATCTTTTCAAGCTGGGGGCTGGGTCATGCTCTCTCAGTCAGCTTCGAGGGCCAGAAAGCCGTTCTGCCCTGCCAGCATGATGGGGTGGCCATTTTGTCCCAACAGCTTCAAACGAGTGGCCATTTTGTATCTTGAATGCCCTTGGAGGATTGGGACCACATGAAATGTCACCGTGGGCCATATCCTGCCCATGGGTTAGGAACCCCTGCCCTAAAGCTACAACTGATCTTACATTTAAAAGAGTGAAATAGTGCCTAGTTCAGACACAGTACATCCTATTTTGCTCAATGAGGTATATATGCACCAGAATGCAGGTGAAAACATCTTTCCTATCATCTCCTTCTTGAGAATGTGAACAAACATGTAGAAGAAAAGGGTTGTAGAACTGGAGAATGTGCCTGTCTATAACTGCTGTGCCTCTTTGCTTTCACTGATTTCATGCATTCTCTTTATAACAGATGGTTTTAAGTATTTATAACTAACCAGAGTGGCCAGGCTATCCTGTATGGTGATAGAGTAGACCATACTGCCAACAATTGAATGCCAAGTGTAAGGTGGCAGTTAACTAACCTGACAACCCTGAAGAATAATGGCCTTAGGGGCCAAAGTCCACAGGGAAGGGTGATGGTCCCCAAGTGGGTTAAATCCCACTTGAATCCATCTTGGTGGAGTGCAGCAGCTTCATCAATACTAGCCTGGAGTTAATGAGGACGTTGCATGCCAAAAGGGCTTGGGACCAGAAAGTGACTCACAGAACTGGATCAGTGATATAGGTGTCATGCTGTGATGTGAAAGGCAGATGAAAGGCCACAGCATTATATTCTCAGAACAGTCTTCATGGCTAATCACCATGAGGATCACAAATATTCAGATACAGATATGGATACAGAAGAAGAAGAAGAAGAAGAAGAAGAAGAAGAAGAAGAAGAAGAAGAAGAAGAAGAAGAAGAAGAAGAAGAAGAAGAAGAAGAAGAAGAAGAAGAAGAAGAAGAAGAAGAAGAAGAAGAAGAAGAAGAAGAAGAAGAAGAAGAAGAAGAAGAAGAAGAAGAAGAAGAAGAAGAAGAAGAAGAAGAAGAAGAAGAAGAAGAAGAAGAAGAAGAAGAAGAAGAAGAAGAAGAAGAAGAAGAAGAAGAAGAAGAAGAACTACCTTGTGTCACCATGGCGGGGGAGAGGTAAGATGCAGATATCACACATATATACCTTCTTACTTATATAGATACAAACAAATGAAGAACAAATTAATTTTCCTTGTGGTGTTAGAAATATATTTGAAATAATCTTCCTTATTTGGTTTTCAATGCATTCCTATGGGAAACCATGTTTCAGTTAATGTATCTTGGTTTTCAATGCATTTCTATGGGAAATTGCATTCAATGCATTCCTATGGGAAATTCGGTTAAAGTAATATTCACTGTATGAAACATCCCAGAGAACGCATTAATTACATTAACCAAGGTTCCACTGTGTTTTGCTCCTACATGAGAACAAAAAGATAGCAGTTCTAGCAGGAAAAACAATACAAGTTGTACCTCGCTTAAAGAGCATAATGTGTTCCACAGGATTGCTCTTTAAGCGAGTTTGCTCTTTAAGTAAAACACCATTGTAAGTGACCAATTGTGACTTCTGGTGGGGGGGATTGTGAACCCCGATTTATTTGTTAAGCAAGTTTTTTGTTGGTTTTATTTGTTAAGCAAAGCAGACATTTAGAGAAAATTCTGCTCTTTAAGCATGTTGCTCTTTAAGCGAGGTACTCTTTATGCAAGGTTTGACTGTATTCTACACATATTTGGAGGTGACCCAATATTCCGTGAGTTTATATGCACATCATTTCTGGTATAGGAACAGGGCAGAATGAAACCAGACAGAGTAGTAGGGCAGGAATACAAATGTGCATGGAAAAGCTGATAAATATCCCATGACATCAAAATCTATGAGCTTTATTTAAGCGAACAGAGACAGAAGTACTCTTCTTGACATATTCTTGTTCTGTGGTTTCTTTTTGGAATCTGTCTTTAAGGTTCTTTTGTGTATTTATGGTAATTCTCAAGTCAGAGACAGAATCAGAAAAAGAAGACTGAGGTAATGGCAATTGGAAGAAAACAGCATACCGTACTCTGGATCAGTGGTGGCGAACCTATGGCATGCATGCCAGAGGTGGCACTCTGTGGGCGCCTGTGCAGTTACCCCAGCACAGAGTTTGCCCCATCCTGCTGCCTACCAGCCCAATGGGAGTGCTTCCTCCCTCCCCCAGCACAGAGTTCACCCCACCCCTCTGCCCAGCATCCAATGGGAGCATGTCCTCCCTCCCCTCAGCACAGAGTTCACCCTGTCCCTCTGCTCAGCAGCCCAATGGGAATGTTTCCTTCTTCTCTTGTTGCTGTGTTGGCACTTTGTGACAAGTGGGTTTTGGGTTGCAGTTTGGGCACTCAGTCTCTAAAAGGTTCACCATCACTGCTCTAGATATTAAGACAGAGGGAACAAGTATAAAACAAATGGCGGATTTCAAATACTGTACTTAGGAATAACATTGACTGAAACTGGCAAAATGGATAAAGAGATTAATATACGGTTCAGTGAGGCAAACCAAATATTGGGACAGTTAGCTCTGCTCTTACAACACAAGGCAATGCCAATCAACACAAAGAAACACCTCATACAAAGCATATTCATTCTAACCTTATGTTACCAGTGCCAAACGTGGACACTTAGAACAAAACATAAACAAAAGTTGGTCACCACAGAAATAAGATGTCTGAAGAAGGCTTCTAGAGTGACTAGAAGGGATAAAATAAGAAATAAGGTTGTAAGAGAAAGAATTGGAACAGAACCAATCTTGCACTACATACAGAAACAATAAGTAAAGTGGCTTGCCCATTTGGAGAATGTCTTGGAATTCCATAACTTACAAGGCATATGTGGAGAGAGGAGAAGGATAACAACTATGAGGCAGAGCTAGAGGAAGGTGGAGAGATAACATCAAAGAAATATTGCAAGAACACAAAATAACACCAGTGGAGGCTTCTAGAAGTGCCAGAACAAGAACCTTGTATCTCCCTTGACACCCAATGGGGTCAAAGAGGAAGCAAAGAAGAAGAAAAGGATCTCTAGACAGACCAAAGTATGCATAGAAACCATCCAGCTGTGAATCACCCTTATGCTGGACTTCAACCAAGACTTCCTCCCACGTTGAGTGTGTTAATCTATTTATCTATGCTTGAAGGTACACATTACCCACCACTGACCTAGGAATTACTCTTAACAAGCACTATTAAATCGCCATATGTCATTGTCAACATCTGCTTAACAGCCACTAATTGACCATCAATGTGCTTGACCTCTTGCATTTTCCTCACTTCTTATCTTCCCCACCAGTATATTATTGATGATGCTCATATGCCTCACATATCTCTGAAACTGGGTTGTGGGGATGGAAGACAGGCTTGTAGAGACTGAAACTGCAGAGAGAGAATGAACAAAAGAGAGGAGCATGGAATTAAGGAATTCTGTTGCTTACTGGCAGCTTCAGCATCAGGCAAACTTCTTAGCTCAGCTAGATTAAGTCGCCCTTGGTTGAAAGCCAGTTGTATTCAACTCTAGGGTTCAGTGCTCATCTCTGTTTATAGCCAAAGAGGCAGCGCTGTCTGCAACTGCAGACATTTCCATGGACATGTGGCAGGAATGACTAAACGCGGGAGTGCATGGAATGCTGTTTACCTTCCCACCAAAGTGGTATCTATTTATCTATTTGCAATTTCTTGCTTTTGAATTGCTAGGTTGGAAGGAGCTGGGACATAGACGAGAGCTCACTCCGATATGCAGTACTTGGGTCTCAAACTCCTGACCTGCCGACCTTCCAGTCATCAAGTTCACCATCTTAACCACTAAGCCACCGCAGTCTGCTCACCTAGATTACACCCATATAATTGGCTCTGGTTTTAGAGCTGCTAAGGCAAGAGTTAATACTGCATCATCAGCCTTCCTTTGGGACCATTATGTCATTAGCCTCAGTATAGACATTGTGTGCTGGAGTGGGTGCATTTATGGTCAACAAGAGAGAGACTGATAATGCTGCTCTTTATAGCATTAATTCGCCTTTGGAGAGACAGAATCATAAATTACAAGCAAGTGCTTTCCTGTCCCTTTAGAATACACCCCACAAAAAGGAAATCAATGCCCTGATCTTTTCTTTTGCCTTTTTAAAATGGCTGCATTACAGCAAGCAACACAAGTGCTGACATTTGGGGTGTGCATAAAATTGCCCTCCATTTCTAAGCTGCCAAATAGTGGGATGGGATCCCTTTCCCATGGAAGAGAATGCTCTTCTCTCAAAGGCAGCAGTAGCCTATGGTGGTACGTCTGCTTTATAGTTGTTTTGGCATTTACTGGGTTTTATTCCACTTTTCAGACAATTGCTTCTCTTAGCAGCTCACATCCATTATGAGAGAAAGAGAGGCCCTACCATTTTTTTACATGTTAAAAAGAGAAGATGAGCAAGAGAGAAAGGGAGGGACAGGAGGAAAATCAGTTCTTCAAGCCAGAACAAAATGATGAACTATAAACTGGCATTTAAATTGGAACAGAGAAATATATTATTTGAATTCCCATTCCAAATTGTTCTGACTTAATTTGCTTTGCTTGAGTTAATATGCTGTCTGAAATGTTGCAGAGTTTTGAATTTCTAGTAAAAGTTCCCTTTAGCTATTCAGAAGAAGTACAGAGACTTACAGCAAAGAATAGTTGCCCTTCTCCTAGAATTTACCCCTTTCTCATTAACTGGTATTGGAAGTATCAGTAAGTCACTCAGAGACATTTGGAGGAGAATAAAAATAGTTTCTTTACGAACAATTACAGTACTTGGAATTACAGATGTGTGCGTGGTACTTTCTTTATGCACATATCCAGTGATGGGCAGCCAAAAATTTTACTACCACACTGTGGGTGGAGCCAACATCATGGGTAGAATCAACATCATGTCATCATGGTGCAGCCAATGATGTGGGTGGAGCCAAAGTTTTAAAAAACCATAAAAATACAGTACAGGCTGGCTGGAGGTGCCTGACACCCCCAGCCAGCCCGATCCCAAAGCAGGGAGCCTGGGCAGGCTCCCTCCTTTAAGATTGGGCTGACTGGGGGTGTCAGGCTGAGTACTGGAGGTGTGCATGCATCAGTTGCTATTTTAACACATGTGCAGTCACCAGCAGCCATTTTGGGCTGCAAAGTCAGACTGCCAGTGAGGCAACCAAACCAGTCACCTAAAGAAAAAGGTAACCACCCTGGGTGGTCTCCCAGGAAGGTTACTAACACAAACCCCAGGAGACCACCCGGGATTGTTACCACCGGTTTTATAGAACCGGGGCGAACCAGCCCATGCCCACCACTGTACATATGCTAGCAAGCAACCAAACAGATCAATAGCACGAAAAAAAACCCCTGATACAAGCCCGCAAAAGAGAGAGAAAGAACACAGAACAGAGAGATGTGGATCTCTCTTTGAATTCAGAGACAGGAAGGAATGACTAGCTATTTTTTTAATAGATAGAAAATCATCCCAGCCCAGAAAAGACCCTCCTGGTCATTCCAACTATAGGCACCATGAGAGGTTGTTGTGAAACTCTAACATGAAATTCAATGGCCAGAATCCAACTGCTGATTTATGCTTGAATAAGTGCTGAAATATCACAAATCATAGTGGCAACTTGCTACCAGTTAGCAAGGTATTTATTTATTTTTATTTATTTTATTTATTTAGATTTATATCACCGCCCACTCGCCATGGCGACTCAGGGCGGTTTACAGTCAGGAAAAAAAAACAACAACAACAACAACAACACACACACACAGCACAAACAGGTAAAATCCATTCCTCCTCCCGGCCCGAGGACGTTGGTCTTTTCCTTCCCTGGGCAGGTAGGGCCAAGGATTAGAAAGTAGAAGTTTCTATCTAAAAACCTTAAAACTGTTAAAATTTAAAATTAAAATCTAAAAAAGATTAAAAACAGATTAAAAACACACCAGATGCTACAACTACTAATTTAAAAGTAGAAAAAGAGAGGGGCTCAGATCAACCAATGTGCTGGGGTTATATACTTTCTGCACCCCATATCTGTCCCGCCAGCCATGTTTTTAGATTCTTCCTAAAGGGTAGCAACTCTGTCTGGAGACGTAGCTCCGTAGGCAGCAGGTTCCATAGGGTCGGAGCAGACACAGAGAAGGCCCTCCTTCTAGTGCCAGAGAGACGTGCCTCCCTGGCCGATGGAACAACTAGGGAGCCTCTCCGGTCCGCTCTGGTGGGACGGACAGATGTTCTTGGGGTGAGGCGGTCTCTTAAGTATCCTGGCCCACTACCATGGAGGGCTTTAAAGGTAATAACCAGCACCTTGAATTGCACCCGGAGGCAAACTGGCAACCAGTACAGCTCCCGAAGCAGAGCAGAGGCATGTGCATACCGCCCACACCCCATCACAACCCAGGCAGCCACATTCTGGACCAATTGAAGCCTCCGAATGGTCATCAAGGGCAGCCCCATGTAGAGCGCATTACAGTAATCAAGTCTGGAGGTGACCAGAGCGTGTGTGATCATGAGCAACGAGTCCCGATCTAGGAGCGGGCGTAACTGGCGAATCACACGAAGTTGTGCAAAAGCCCTCCTAGCCACGACTGCCACCTGCTCTTCGAGCAGTAGTCGCGAGTCCAGGAGGACCCCCAAGTTACACATCGGGTCTGTTTGGGGCAAAACCACCCCATCCAGAACCAAAGATGGTAACTCCCGAGATAATGCAGGACCCCGACCCACAGCCACTCAGTCTTCAGCTGAAGCCCATTGTCCCCCATCCAGACCCTCACAGCCTCCAGGCACCTGGAAAAGATTTTCACTGCATCACTAGGGTCCCCACGAGCCGAGATATATAACTGGGTATCATCTGCATATTGATGATACTTCACCCCATGGGACTGGATGATCTCACCCAGTGGTTTCATGTAGATGTTAAATAGGAGAGGTGAGAGTACCGAGCCCTGACACACCCCATAACAAAGGGGCCTTGGGTTTGACACCTCGCCCTCCAACCACACCGACTGGGTCCGGCCCCTCAGAAATGAGGAAAACCAGGACAACACAGTGCCCTGGATCCCCAATCCTTGGAGCCTTACCAGAAGAATACCTGTACCATGGTCGACGGTATCGAATGCCACTGAGAGGTCAAGAAGAGCCAGGACAGATGGATGACCGCCATCCCGCTCTCACCAGAGATCATCCACCAGCACGACCGATGCAGTTTCGGTGCCATATCCGGGCCTGAATCCTGTCTGGAAAGGGTCTAGATAATCCGCTTCATCCAGGACACCCTGTAATTGTCGCGCCACTGTCTTTTCCAAAACCTTGCCCAAAAAAGGCAGGTTGGACACAGGCCGGTAGTTGGTAAGCACTGCAGGGTCGAGGGATGGTTTTTTCAGGAGGGGGCGCACCAGAGCATGTTTTAAATTTTCTGGAAAGACCCCCTCCCATAATGATGAATTTATAATAGCTTCGACCCAACCACCTGTCACCGCCCTGGAAGTTTTAACCAACCAGGCGGGGCATGGATCTAATGCACAGGCAGTGACACGAACAAATCCAAGGAGCCTGTCCACTTCCTCAGGGACAACTGGATCAAACCGATCCCAGATAACCTGGCCAGACTGCACTCCAGGCAACTCCAGCTCTACATTATCCACGCCAGGATTAAACTTCGAGTGAATTTGAGCGATTTTCTCTGTCAGATAATCAGCAAAAGCCTCAGCAGATCCCTGCCAACCGGGGCCCGACCCCCCTCTACCAAGGAGGGATCTGGTCACCCGAAACAAGGTCGCTGGGTGATTATCCGCAGAGGCAATAAGGGTGGTGAAATATTGACGTTTCACCACCTCTATCGCCACAAGGTAGGCTTTAATAGCAGCTCTAACCCGTGTTTGATCAGACTCACTCTGGGTCTTCACCCAGCTGCGCTTTCGGCATCTCTTTACCCGTTTGAGCTCCCTCAATTCTTCTGTAAACCATGAGGAGGCTCATTGGCTATGGGTACGGAGAGGCCGTAGTGGCGCGATCACATCCAAGACTGCCGTAAGCCTCCCATTCCAAAGGTTGACAAGCACCTCAGGTGAATCGTGTCGCTGATCCAGAGGAACATCCCCCAGTTCCCTTTTGAATCCATCCAGATCCATCAGTCGCCGGGGGCGGACCAATCTAATGGGCCCCACCTCCCTGTGGTGACTCTCCGCCCCCAGAAAGTCCAGAGTCACTAGACAGTGATCCGACCATGGCACAGGTGTAATGACTAATTTCTGCAATTTCAGATCACTCTGCCACCGCTCTGACAAGAAAATTGTATTGGATGTGTTTTTCGACAGTGACCTCAGAAAGGAAGGAATATGGAAGCCTAAGGTTACCAGTCTAGATATAAATGTAGGAAAAACAAGAAGAGGAACACCCATAGGCTGAAACTGATTAAAGGCTTTCTTTTACAAGAAAATGCCAGTTATTAAATTTCTCCTATCAGAGTCCAGGGTATGGGCAGCTGGCAAGTAACATGAGCTCCAGGACCCAGGGCAACCAGGCAACAGGCTCAACAGTAACCATATCACAGTCCAGAGTCCAAGTTCAAAATCAAGCCTGTGTAACTAGGGATACAAAGGTAGTCTGAATGACAGAGCATAATCAGAGCAAGCAAAAAATAAGGTGTCAAAGAGCAGGCATAGGCTGGAATAGGACACAGTTGGGGTTCAAGGAGTAAGGATCCAGGCAAAGCACAATGATAGTCCATAGGCACCAGGAATAGGGCAGGAAATTTTTAGAAGTGAGAACCAGGAACAATGCAAGAGATCCAAAATCCAAGCAAGAAGGCCAATGGCTTTCATTGCTGAGGTAGCTTCTAGGACTGAGATGGCAAATCTTGGCACTCCAGCTCTTCTTGGACTTCAATTCCCAGTTTACTGCACAGTAAACTCATTTGTGTGGATTCACAGGGACTTGGGCTTCTGGAAATTGAAGTCCAATAAGAGCTGGAGTGCCAAGATTTGCCATCACTGTTCTAGGAGGAAGAGCCTGTTCCTATAAAAGCTGAGTCACTCAAGGCCTCCAGGTGGAGTCTATGTATCTATAAAAATACACAGGGGACTGCAGTGGCTCAAGTCACTAAGACGCTGACTGGGAGGCGGAAGGTCAGCAGTTCGATTCCCGAGTACTGCAGGACGGAATGAGCTCCCGTCTCTGTCCCAGCTCCTGCCAACCTAGCAGTTCGAAAGCAAGAAATTGCAAGTAGATAAATAGGGACCACTTCGGTGGGAAGGTAACAGTGTTCCATGCGCTCCGGTGTCTAGTCATGCCTGCCACATGACCGTGGAAATGTCTGCAGAAGCAGACAGCGCTGGCTCTTCGGCTTAGAAACAGAGATGAGCACTGACCCCTAGAGTCAGATACGACTGGCTTTCGAGCAAGGGAAACCTTTACCTTTATCTTCTTCCACTTATGCATTAATCAGGCAATTTCATTCACACGTGTATTTACTCGCTTGTAGAACTGCAGAGTTGATCACTCATCACTACTTCTTCTTCCCACCCCTCTACACCATCACACCCCTAATTATCCTTGAACAGTTGTACTGACTAAGTACCTATTAGGATGTTTGTAAGCATTCCAGGATATTCAAACCAAATACCTGGTGGCTCGATAGACTTTACATCTCACCTATGTAGGCTTTTATGACATCACAGCAGCTCATCCAATGGCCAGAAAGGTCTCAAACTCCTCTGTGCTTCCTCTAGTTCTGTTTTCCATGTCTGACGTCAAATTGCAGATATACTATTAATTTGCATATCTACATACATCTTGTGCTTTAATATACAGTTGTACCTCACTTAAAGAGCATAATGCGTTCCACAGGATTGCTCTTTAAGCGAGTTTGCTCTTTAAGCAAAACACCATTGTAAGTGACCTCTGGTGGGGGGGATTGCAAACCCCGGTTTATTAGTTAAGTGAGTTTTTGGTTGGTTTTATTTGTTAAGCGAAGCGAACGTTCAGAGAAAATTCTGCTCTTTAAGCAAGTTATTCTTTAAGCGAGGTTTGACTGTAATTTTAACTGAATATTTCAAAAATTATGAAGCAGCTTTTAAGTACCAGTACCTTGTTTTGAACTCTGTAGATAAATTGAAGGAGGTAATGATCGTGGCAAATTATGATATACAAGTACTTTAAAAAATATTTAACCCATTCAGCTAATGATATATGCTAATACACGCATACTTTCTGTTAGTAGAGATAGAGTGTACCCTTTCACATATTGTTTCACATCAACATCAGTTTTATAGTAATCCAGCTGTGCACATCTGCTATGCATAGTCTTAGACTTTTGCATATCAATTCAAATAATGGTTTTTTTTTTAATTAAAAAAATCCCTTCAGCCCTCAGCCATCCCCCAGTATGTGCACAAGGATATCTGAAGCTAAATCCAAACTGTCGCCCTAGATCTTGAAATGTTCTGTTATTATTCTACATGTTCTGGTTCTCAGCATTCATAACGTGCTTCTCTCTCCCTTTTCAGCAATGCACAGATGGTAGGAAGGTAGTTTGAAATGCCCTAGTAAAGTCCCACTGCTAGGAGTATTAATCACAATACATTGCTTAATTGGGTAACCTTTGCAGCGGCCTAAATAGCAGTACCAACTTGCAGCAGCACAGATGGTAATCTGTTATTAATTGATTGCTAATAGTAATGAGTGGCTCAGCAATATGGGCCTATACTGCTATAGATAAAGAAGCTGACAACTCAATAAATGGCAGGCTGTGTGTGGAAATGGTCTGATGGGAGTATGGCTCCCTGCCCATGTGGAATACAAGCTGACATCTAGTACCATAAGAATTATTAGCTCCAGTGGAAATATGCATACAAAATACCATATATTGACAGACATAAAGTTTGTTCCCTTTAGAGTATAAAGACTGATCTGGAGAGGAAGCAAGATGGCATCTCAAATGGCCTGTACTGAACCTGTGAATCAGGGTTGCAACTGGATGCCTATGGAGTATAATTCCCATCATCCCTGAGAATCTGGTTGCTGTTTGAGAACATCTGGAGAGCTGCAGCTTTCCTAGATTTGCTATATATTTCCCCCATCACCACATCAGAAAGTTCTCCTTTCCCTTGTGTCTGGAAAACACACATGTCTACAGAGAGGTGAAGGGTGCTGGGGTGTGCTGGCTTCACTTCACTTCAAGGAAGAGGGAAATGTGTGAGCTTTGATGAAGCTCATGGCCAGCCCAAAACATTCTGCTGCCTGAGGCAAAGCAAAATATGATGCCTCCCCGCTATCACCACCATTCCATGTACAGAAGCCAAGCGGACCCATTGCTGAGTCCCTTATCCACATGGCAATGAGATCAGGGTTGGCCCATCAATGGCATCACATTACTTGACATCTCAGGGACAAAGCCTTAGACCAATTTGGCTCATTGCAATGTCATACAGGTAAGAAGCAGGTGATGCTAGTTGCTTTTGAAACAGCTGTAGAGCTTAGAAATGTTCCCTCTTTTGGATTACCATAATTTCCCAACCACTATAGCTAAGCAGGCTAGGAAATTCAACCAGCTGACTATGGAAAAGGACACAAAAGGAATCCAGGTAAATGACCTGGAAATTGGATTTTGTTCAGATACAGAATGTGTTCACAGCTTCTTTGCACTCTCAGCTAATATCCATATAGGTTATGTTCATAAGATGCAACCAGCACAGACAGAACTGTGGGTGTAGCTAGCCTAAAAGTGTGGTTGTTTTCCATCTCCTTCAAATGTATTTTGATACTCATTAGTACTGTACAGTATGCTGGAGTAGTGCCAAAAGTTGCAAAGTTGACATGTCAGGACTTTTACCTTAGTAGGGATAATGACATTATCTTCTATATCCCTTGGTCCCCACCCATCCTCATTCCCTCACACCTTAGCCACTATAATCACAGTATCTGGAATGAATTTCTTCAGCAACAATGTCTTATAATGAGTTATCTTTCTTGAGATGCAAGCTGTTCAGAGCCAATAACTTTAGCAAGGCCTGGTTCTTTATGAGGATACAAAACGACGACACTGCCTGTATTTTTTAAAATTCTCTTTTGGGGACTGTCATGATGAATACTTGAACTTCCAGTCCAGCCACTACTCCAATATACAGTGGTACCTCACTTAAAGAACATAATGCGTTCCACAGGATTGCTCTTTAAGCGAGTTTGCTCTTTAAAGGAAACACCATTGTAAGTGACCAATTGTGACTTCTGGTGGGGGGGGATTGCGAACCCCGATTTAGTTGTTAAGTGAGTTTTTGGTTGGTTTTAGTTGTTAAGCAAGGCAACTATTCAGGGAAAATTCTGCTCTTTAAGCGAGTTAGTCTCTAAGCGAGGCGCTCTTTATGTGAGGTTTTACTGTATATACATTACTAATAGTGACCAAAAGTATAAATAAATTGGGGTCAGCAGTGCAGGTGATGGCAATATCTGACCAGAGAGGCTGATTTTAACATTTCTGACAAGAAAGCCCTCCACTGGCACAGTAAGCTGCCTCTACCTTGCCACAGCAGTGAATTAAATGTGTCATTTGTTATTGTGCCTCAGTGATGCGCAAAATAGCAGCCCTGGGTTGTAATCTCCATTTAGCTGAGTCTGCACAGTAATTGCTGGCAGCCATGGAAACCAACTTTCCATAGTCATTTATAAAAGTGACCCTCCTCCCCTCCTTAGTTAAGATCAGCTACTGTTGGGGCTGAGGCAAAAGAGAGAAAAAAATGAGAACTGTGTTAGTAAACTAGTGACAGGCTCCCTCAATCTGAATAAAAGAAGGGCTCATTCTTCCCTTTAACTTTATGGCAGAGGGACAGCACAACTTCCTCAAACAAGGAATCCAGCAGATATATGAGAGGAATGTTGCTAAAATTTGACAGAGCTTGGAAAGTTACTCAAAAAAAAAGTATTTTTATGAAACTATTACTATGAGACAAGGGCTCGTTGCATTATTCATTGGTCGCTTGATACTTTTTCATTAGATAAGACTATTAAGAGCAGGGGTTCCCAATTTAAGGCCTATGGGTCAGATTCGGCCCCCAGAAACATTTCATGTGGCCCCCACCTCTCCAAAGGCATTTAAGAAACAAAATGGCTGCCCCTTTGAAGCTGTTGGGACAGGCAGAGCAAAATGGCCATCCGGCCCTCAAAGCTGACTGACAGAGCCTGACCCGGCTCCCAGCTTCGAAAGGTTGGGAACCCCTGAATAAGATGACATAAAACTTGATGAATTCCCTTTCAAACCTAACTAGGGCATGTTACTGATGTACCAATAAAACAACTACGTCACCACTTATTACATTACTCTTGAAATATAACTTCATTGCATCCTCATTACCCCACACTCAAAGGAAACTCAACTTTCTGTTCCTGCATAATTAAACTGTTTATCAGAAGAATTTCATTTTGCTGCTGTCCTGACCATGCTGTTAGCCCAGCAAGCCATGCTAGGCTACGGAGATAGATGCCCAATACTGTATTTTGAAGCACTGAAATACAAGTACTGTAGCAGCTTTTCAGTACAGTATCTTCCCATCCTGGATTGATTCTGCCCACTCAGGCAGGATATGGAATTTCCTGAACATCAATATGTATAAAAGAGATTCCTGTTTCAATTGAACCTTTCTTGAACAACAAAGTTGCTCTAATTCTATATTCTTGATTGCTCTTTGGGTCTACCTTCTGACTTGTTTGTGAACCCTATCTCCTTGTTATAAAAGGGATTGAAATATGATACTGTATAGTTCTTCTGCATTTTTAGAAAGTTAAGGACAGCTGTTCTCAAAGCAATCGGAAGGAATAAAGCAACAGAAATAGATTTATTTATTTATTTATCATAGGATAATTATCTACACTGATGTTGATATAACAACAAACATAAATTGACCATCTCAAGTTCTTGGCTAGAGTTCCACATCCAGGTTTGAAAGCCATCGAAAGGCTTCATCTGTGACACTATGCAAGTCCTCCAGTGTGCCTCCAAATGTGCGTAAAGGACACCTAAATATAATGTGGTCCATGGTTTGGTCTTCTTCTCCACAGTCACATTGGAGAGAGGACTTCCAACCCCATGTGAACAGAGTGGCTTTACATCTACCACTCTGTTCAACATCCTCTACTGCCATCTTGGAAGGGAAAATCCAGCTGGGCATTCACAGGGATTCTTGATTATGTGTTAATGGGGTATTGGAGATAGATGTTGCCAGAGTTCCTTCCAGGCATCTGAGATAGAGATGGGATACCAATAGAGTTATATCTAACTGTAAGGTCAGAATACATCAAAATGTTAACAAAAACATGTCAATAAATATGGAAATCAAGGTAATACCCACAAAATGGGAACATCGAATATGTACTCCAATACTGAAGAAATGAGACAACATATATTGTAGAAACTAATGTCCCATGCCAGGAAAGTGATGATCAAGATTTTATAACAAAGGCTTCTACCATATGGTCGCCAAGAACTGCCAGACATTTAAACTGGATTTTTTTTTTAAGGAGGTATTAAAGATATTATTACAAATATATATTGGCTACTGAAGTATAGCAAAGAATTTGAGAAGAAAATTAGTTTGCATTACAGATTGTGGTAAAGCATTTGAATGTATGGATCATGAAAAGTTATGGATTATTCTAAAATAAATGGGTATACTGTAACATTTGATTGTTCAAATATTTAAATTTTACTCTGGATGCGATGAAATTTGAATTACTTTTAGAGTGAAAAAGAGAACGCTGATAGAAGAAATAACTGTAATTAAAGATATGCAGATGACACCACATCACTGGCAGAAAATACAAACAACCCAAGGAAAAAGGAAACATGGGAAAGCAGGATTAGAATTGAACATTAAGACAATAAAAGTCATGACTGCAGCAGAATTACATGATTTGAATGTGCACAATTAAGAATTTGAAACCATTATGATTTTCTCTACCTTGATACAAGCATTAACCTAAAAAGAGACAGAGGCCAAAAAGAGAGGAGATCTGAAAAGGCTGCTATGGAGAAACGATCAGAGATTCTTAAAATTGTGCTGCTGCAGGAAAAGGTCAAGATCATTCAGACTACAAAATCCCCAGTTATTGTATGTGGATGTGAAAGTTGGCTAATGAGAGAAGCTGTCAGAGGGGGGGATTTGATTCTCTCAAAACGTGGTGTTGGAAGAGGGTAAAAAAGATGCCATGGACAATTTTAAAAAGCACATGAGCACCTGGATCAAATCAAGTTGTCTCTTTAGAAGTGCAAATGGTTTGGCTGATGCTATTGTACTTTGGATACATTACAAGACAAGACTCAAGGGGAACGACAGCAGTGCCAGCAAAAGTGAAAGGCAGTGAGAAAACAGGAAGACATATCATGAGTTGGAGTGAGTTGATAAAAGAAGACATAACCTTTAATGTGCAAGATCTAAACAGGGCTGCTAATGATCGGACCTTTTGGTTGTAATTAATTCATAGATCAACAAAATCACAACCAAACATGCACACAAACAACAACACACACGCACACTTCTCTCTCTCTCTCTCTCTCTCTCTCTCTCTCTCTCTCGCTCGCTCGCTCGCTCGCTCTCTCGCTCTCCAGGTTAGCCATTTGATCCTAAGTTGCTGTTTGTTCCCAGAGTCTGGGAAAGTTCCTAGAATGCTTTAGCCAACATCATTATTTGCCTTGACAGTAAAAATACAGTGGTAACAAATCTACTGATATTCAGCTTGGTGTAGTAGAAAGAGAGACACACTAAGATGCTGGACAATTGTCACTGGGTTCAAGTCCATGCTCAGGCATGGAACTTCACTGGGGATGTGAAACTGGTAAAACCACAATTTAAATACCTCACTTACCTTGAAAGCATAATCAGGGTCAGTATAAGTCAGTTCTGACTTTCCAGCACATAGTAACAACAACAATCCACTAACTACAAACTAACTAACTAATTGTCTGATGCTGCTAACTGACAAAAATCTGCTACTTGAGGCAACTGCCTCACACTTCCCAATGGCAGGGCTGATCATAGCTGAAAGACAGACAAATTGGCAATATAATAAACATTCACATTTCATTTAATGTGTTAAGTAAATGAGGATCAGGATGGTTATATATGTAGCCATGAATAGAGGAAAGGATTTTGTTACATTGTGCTATATTTTAATAGGTATATATGTACTGTAGATAGAGGAAAACGCATACCATAAATCTGTGGGCTTTTGGTCCTGGGAGAACAGATCTACCTTTAGGCTGGCTTCACAAATCAAATGTTTATATACATATGCATGCTTTCTTTAACACATATAGACACTTGTGATTAAATGACAGAATGTAACAAGGAAAACAGCCACCTATAATTCAGATTTAATTCTCAAAGTATACAAGCATTTAGTCTAAAAATTCCAAAAGAAATATATATTAAAAGAAATATATTATATATATTATATTAAGAGTCACGGTTTTTAAAAATCCAATTTAGCATCCTAGCTTCCTGCCTTTGAGGATTCAACATTTCATCTAAATAAAATTATGGCACTCATTTATAAGGAATTTTTATGCCAGAAATATGAAGGTGGAAAAAGCTATAGCCCTGTTCTTACTTTTGTGATGGCTCAGTGGTTAAGAAGCTCACCTTGTTAGCTGGAAGGCCAACAAGTCAGCAGTTCGAGACCTGGGTACCGCTTGACGGATTGAGCACGTCTTTGTCGCAGCTCTTGGGGACATGAAAGGAGCCTTGTTTGAGCGTACCCTGAGCGGAGTTTCTACCTCAAAAATCCTTTCAACCCAGAATAATTTCTGACACAACATTTTTATTATTACTGCTGGTTGATGCTTTTGCTTTGTGTGGTGGTATCATCTCTAGCCGGGGGTGGTGGTGAAGTTTTATGGCCAGAATATCATCATTCTGAGTACTCTCAAGACCTTAATTAGAGCAGGAATGCATGATTCCTTTTACAAGACAGTTTTTCAAGACACAAACAAGTTACATACAGCTTGCACTTCTCACTAAAGCAAAGAGGCAGATTCGCCACCAAACTAATATGTGCAATAAATGTTGATACCGGGAAGGAAAGATAAACTGCAAAACTTTAACATTATAGGACTGTGACCATCTGAGGTAGTATTAGCTCCAGATCTCATGTTTCAGGTTGAGGAATCCCGCTGTTTTCTAGGTATGGTCTAGTTATCAGTTCAGAGTACTACAGTGGAAAAGGAACTTGCAGAAATACTCATCACTCAGTGTTATTCATTCCATTTAAGTGAATTAGTGGTTACTTGTTACAGCTTAAAAAATAGCATTGCAACTACATAGTACATTACTCTTTGTCTCAAAAGTAATGTTGCTTGTTTCTCATAAGCAAAGCTTAGAAGTAACGAGTGACAGGCAAAATTAATAAATAAATATTATGCCCTCAGTCAGTTCTGACTTATGGTAAGCCTCCCCATGTTTTTCTATGTATAAAGTGATTTATATGTCCATCTGTCTGCTGATGTACTGGGACTGTGAAGCATTAGGATCCCCTCTCCCTCTCCCCCCACACCCCACTTTTTTTAAAAAAAAATATTGTCTCCTAGGTAGTAGAAGAAGAAGAAGACATGATGATGATGATGATGATGATGATGATGATGATGATGATGATGATGATGATGATGATGATGATGATGATGATGATGATGATGATGATGATGATTGGGGGCAAAGGAACTGACACTCTCACAAATGCCTCTTTGTGTCCTTTCTTCCCACTCCAGCAAGCACCAGCATCCTTGCAAATCCTCTTCTCCATTGGCTCAAGCAATCACACCACATGAGCCAACACAGAGAGAGAGATTGAATAGAAGCTCCAGCAGCAGAGGTGGAAATAAATAAACAAATAAAATACATATGGGGGAGGAATTCAGGGCTCATTCACATTGATTTGTACATTGTCTAATCAATGAAAAATAATACTAATCTGACTGTCCCATTCCCAAAGCCTTTCCCATTTGATTTCTCAATGTATCTCCCTCTTAGTCGAAGGTAAGCAGAACTGTTAAATGTCGTCGTCTGTTCATGTCAGAATTGTAGGCCCAATTGGGGGACAGATTCTGCAAAAAGCTTAGCAGGAATTCCACAGTCTTGAAAACTTCTCCCAAGACTGGCATTCTGACTGGTGGACCTTGTCATTTAGGTTTGGTAGTTTGCAAGAAGCTTCTGGGAACCTAAGGGAAGCCCTTGACTGAATAGCAAGAAGCATTGGTGATGGACGACTGACAGAAGCAATTCCTTTTAATTTAATTCCATCATACTTGGGTCACCCTGACAAGCAAAGCCTCTCCGAAGGAGATCCCCTCAGGTCCCTGTCAAGGGTGTGCAAAACCTCTCCAAGATGGGGTCAGAAACATTCAGTTTGGGGTTTGATCTTCTGGGCCTATTTGTCATCTGTATCAATGCTGGTTCTGATGGCAGATTGTTATACAGCACATTGCTCTCTCACACTCTCTGCTGTCTCTTTCTACAGAGGTCAAATGCAATTTTCTCCAGTCCCTTTTGACAAGGCATCATATTAGGATGCCTGATAAATTGAGGGAGCTATCATCCTCACCATAGTTCAGACTCAGGCCATCAGAACAGAAGCCCTTTCCCCACAATAAGGTTATTCACAGAAAGTTATTCCATGTAGGGTTGTCAGGTTCCAGCCCTTAAATCTCAGTGACAAGAATGCAATAAGTTTAAGTTGGTGACCTACTTCTACAAGCAGTGGCGTTGCGTGGGCTTCAGGGCAAAGACCAAACTCACTGCCCCCTCCATCTAGGCTCACCACCACCACCACCACCACCACCACCACCACCACCGCCCCCCACGGGACCCAGTTAACCCCTCGCTGTCTGTGCCAAGGCCTCCAGGGCCTGGACCCAGGGCAGGGAGAGCCCCTGACGGCCAGCTGGAGGGGAGGGGGGGCAAGCAGGCAAGGCCAAGCCTGGGTGCCCACTACACCTCCGGCACCAGGGACGCAGCCAGGACAGGGCATGCGGTGGGGCACAGTGGCACTTCCAACTCTGGGCTTCCAGACATCCCCTCTGAGAGGGATAGAGAAATAAAGGGGGGGCTCCCCGCCTTCTTTTAGACCAGTCAGTTGCCTTCAGGTGTGTTGGAAGCCCATATTCAAGTAAATTCCACTGCTAGATCATTTTTGCATGAAGTATGGGGAGGATACCATTCTTTGCCTTAGGCTGTAAAATGCCAAGGGCAAGCTTTGGTCTCCTATCAGCACTTAATAAGTTTTAATATACATCAATCCTGAAATATTTTGTCAGCCCATTTGAGGCTACCTTCAAGTCAAGTACCTTAAAGCTACCTTCAAGGGCTGATTATAAGCAGCATAGTCCTAGCTAATGGGTAGACTCTTCTTGCTTAATGCTGAATGACTTAGGCTCCTCTAGATGAAGTATTTTTCTCTCTCCCTTAGGTAGGCAGGTTTTGCCCTGTTCTTAATTAAAATGCCCCCAACATTCAGACAACAGTCCCCTTATCTCATTCTGTACCATTTTCTCTCCGTGAATTCCCAGAACTTTGTCTCCATCACTAGACCTTTTAATTATGTAGTACACTAGTACCCCGGATAACATTGAGACTTGGTTCCACAAGTCTTGTCGTTATCCGGTTTTTAACATTGTGCGATGCATTGATCACACAACATTAAAAAAAAGCCCTGTTTCCCTGGAGGCTGTAGCAAGCCAGAATGTCGGGATTTGAACCCTGACGTTTTGGCTTGCTGCACTGGCTGAGGACGTCGGGGAAGCCCAGAAACAGCTTGGATCGGGTCCCCTGCCTGTGAGATCAGAGGACCCGATCTACAGATGCAGGGTGGCTGGGGAAGCTGACGGGGACTCCCTGTTGGCTTCCCTAGCCACCCGCCCTTGCCTCCACAGCTGTGGGGTGACTGGGGAAGACGATGGGGGAGCCCCCCGTCAGCTTTCCAGCCTCCCCACCCCTGCCTCCGTAGCTGCAGGGTGGCTGGGAAGCTGAACGGAGAACACCCTGCTTAGCAGCCACCCTGCTGCTAAGAATGACTGTATCGGATAATGCTAAAAATCGCATTATTCGATACAAGATTTTTCTAAAAAACTTGTAACGTTATGCGGTTTTAGCGCTATCCGGTACTAGCGTTATCCGGGGTATTACTGTACTGTACTACATAGCACTAAACTGCTTAGCACTATGGCATCTTCTAGTCTGTGTACTAATATATCAGGCCCTCCAACACCCAGCCTTCCTTTCCAACTCCAACTCCCTCAGTTCATCAGCCATGAAAAGAGTTTATCTTGTCCATCCATAACTTTGTACATTACAGAGGTAAAAGTGAGGAGGCAGAAAGGGCAAATTCCTCTTCTTCTACGACAGGAACGGTGACAGGTGATTCCCTGTTGCAGAAAAGGAGGCTCACAGCACAGCTAAGCAACTTGATGCCTTCCAGGTCAATCTTCTCAAGTTGCCAGAAGATGACGTGCAGCCAGCATGACCTATTAGACTTGCCATTGTGTGCCAACAAAATGTTCACCTTCTCAGCAGGCCAGGAAGTTGACCACTAAGGCTGCCTCTACCAATGCAGTGAGGACTTAAATCCCAGTAAATCTGGTATTGGGACAAAAAATGGTATTGACCAAGCAGAGATGCATCCTTTCTCTGAAGAATTCCCTCTTGCTACTTCCTAAGAAGTAGAAAGATAATTTTTAGTCTGATACTGTTTAAACTGTGATAATGTGCATGATAATACTTTGTTTTAAACTGTGATAACATGTATGATGAGAGGATACTGGCGTAGAAACCGGCAAACCAACATCAGGAATTTTGCCAAGAGAACCCTATGGACTAAAACAAAAGGCAAAACAAATGGGACAATTTAGATGAAACAGGATGCTTAGCACATCAGATCAGAAGAAGGGGAGGGACAGGAAAGGGGGAGGAAAATACAGTGTTGTAAGGAACAATACTGTATAGGGACATGGAATGTGAGATCTATGAACCAGGGAAAACTGGAAGTGGTAAAAAAAGGAAATGGAAAGAATAAGCATTGACATCTTGGGAATCAGTGAGTTAAAATGGACAGGGATGGGCGAATTCAGCTCTGGAAACCATCATATCTACTACTGTGGACAAGAAAACCTCAGAAAAAAATAGAGTAGCCATAATTGTTAATAAAAGTGAGAAAAGCAGTAATGGGACATAATCTCAAAAATGATAGGATGATGTCAGTCAGAATACAAGGCAAACCATTCAATATCACTGTAATCCAAATATACGCACCAACCACTAGTGCTGATGAAGCCGCAATTGACCAGTTCTATGAGGACCTAGAACACCTCATAGAACAGACACCAAGACATGATGTACAGGTTGCCATAGGAGTCTGGAATGCCAAAGTAGGAAATCAAAAAGTAAATGGAATAACAGGCAAATTTGGTCTTGGAACACAGAATGAAGCAGGCCAAAAACTTGTAGAGTTCTGTCAAGATAATGCACTGCTCATAGCAAACACTATCTTCCAGCAACACAAACAGAGACTTTACACATGGACATCACCAGATGGCCAACATCGAAACCAGATTGATTACATACTCTGCAGTCAAAGATGGAGAACCTCCATACAGTCAGCAAAAACAAGACCAGGGGCAGATTGTGGCTCAGATCACAACCTATTGATCACAAAATTCAGGCTTAGACTAAAGAAAATAGGAAAAACAATTAGGCCAGACAGAAATGACCTAGACAACATCCCTAAGGAATACACAGTGGAGGTGTGGAACAGATTTAATGGCTTGGACAAGATAGACAGAGTGCCAGAAGAATAATGGACAGAGATGCGGGACATCATGCAGGAGGCAGCAAAGAAAACCATACCAAAAGAAAAGAAGTGCAAGAAAGCTAAGTGGTTGTCCGATGAGGCTTTTAAAATAGCAGAGGACAGAAGGAATGCAAAAGGCAAAGGAAAAAGGATTAAATACAATCACTTGAACACATAATTTCAAAGAAAAGCACGGAGAGATAAGGAAACCTACCTGAATGAACAGCGCAAAGAAGTAGAGGAAAACAATATCAGGGGTAGGACTAGAGATCTTTTCAAAAAAATTGGAGAAATCAAGGGAACATTTAAAGCAAAAATGACCATGATAAAAGACAAAGATGGCAAGGAGTTAGCTGATGCAGAAGAGATTTAGAAAAGATGGAAAGAGTACACAGAGGAACTCTACAAAAAGGTCCTCAACACCCCTGCTAATTTCAATGATGAAGAAATTGAACTTGAGCCAGACATCCTAGAGAGTGAAGTCGGAAAGGCCCTAAAAAGCACTGCAAACAACAAAGCCGGTGGAGATGATGGTATCCAAGGTGAACTTTTCAAAGCCCTAAAAGATGATGGAATCAAATTATTGCATTCTATATACCAGCAGATTTGAAAAACACAACAATGGCCACAGGATTGGAAAAGATCAGTATACGTTCCAATCCCAAAAAAGAGTAATGCCAAAGAAAGTTCAAATTATCGAACAATTGCGCTCATCCCACATGCTAGCAAGGTGATGCTCAAAATACAGGATAGACTGCAACAGCATGTGGAGAGATAATTACCAGAAGTGCAGGCAGGGTTCAGAAGAGGCAGGGGAACTAGAGAACTCATTGCCAACATACATTAGATCATGGAAAAAACAAAGGAATATCAGAAACAAGTCTACTTCTGTTTCATTGATTACACTAAGGCCTTTGACTGTGTAGACTACAACAAAATGTGGCAAGTAATTAAAGTTATGGGAATACCAGAACACCTTATATGCCTCATGAGAAATATGTACATGAATCAAGAAGCAACAGTTAGGACAGAATTCGGAATGACGGAGTGGTTTGGAATAGGAAAAGGAGTAAGACAAGGCTGCATTTTGTCACCCTGCTTATTCAACTTATACACAGAGCACATAATGCGCAATGCAGGGATGGAGGAATCACAATTTGGGATTAAAATTGCTGGGAGAAACATCAATAATTTGAGATATGCAGATTATACCACCTTAATGGCAGAAAGTGAGGAGGACCTAAAGAAGCTCCTGCTTAGGTTGAAAGAAGAAAGTGAAAAAGCTGGCTTGAGACTCAATATCAAGAAAACCAAGATAATGGCAACAGGTCCTATCTGTCCCTGGAAAATAGATGGGGAAGAAGTAGAAGAAGTGACAGATTTTACTTTCTTAGGATCAAAGCTCACTGCAGATGGTGATTGCAGCCATGAAATAAAAAGGCGACTGATTCTTGGGAGGCAAGCTATGAGAAACCTGGGGAACATCGTGAAAAGCAGAGACATCAAATTGCAAACAAAAATTTGCATAGTCAAAGCAATGGTATTTCCAGTGGCGATGTATGGTTGTGAGAGCTGGACCATTAGGAAAGCTGAGCGCAGAAGAATAGGTGCCTTTGAGATGTGGTGTTGGAGGAGAGTTTTGAGAGTCCCCTGGACAGTGAAGAGAACAAATAGGTCAATCTTAGAAGAAATCAACCCTGACTGCTCCTTAGAAGGACAAATAGTAAAGATGAAGCTAAAGTACTTTGGACATCAAATGAGAAGAGAAGACTCACCTGAGAAAGCCTTGATGCTTGGAAAAATTGAGGGCAAGAGAAGAAGGGGGTGGCCAAAAATGAGATGGCTAGATGGTATTGTGGACACAATGGGCACAGAGTTGAGTGAGTTGAGGGGGATGGGGGAGGACAGGAGTGCCTGGCGGACAGTGGGTCGGAATCGACTGTGTGACTGAACAACAAGAAAGACAAGGGGGAGGGGAGGGATTTCCTTCACTTCCACAACAGTTAAGAAGTGTCCCTTCTACTTTCCCCTTACAAAAATTCCGTGAAACGCATATCTTTATTTTCTTACTTGCAAAATACCTATACCTGCATTGTGAAGGAAGCCACAGTTGGCTAGAAGATCAAGAAGAAATATGCTGCAGTGTGGCATTTTTCTCATCACATTGTGGCTGGTGCTGCTGGTGGTATTGATTTACTGTTATCACACCATTTTGAAGCACCCAAAAAGGCATAGAGGAGAGCCATAAAGTCAGGCAATATAGTAATTAAAAATATACCTAGCAATCAGTTTTAAGAAGCTATAACAATAAATATATAATAATGCCAGCCAGGCTGAAAGCCATTACAAATTAAAATTGGTGCAATAAAATTTACTGTTAAACAAGAAAAGCCAGTTAAGATAAAGAGCATCTTCAATTCCTGTTGGAAAAGACACAACTGATAGATTTCATTTCAAAGAACATTCTACAGCAGGGGTGCCCAAATTATGGCCCGTGGGCCAGATCTGGCCCCCAACACCAATTCATCCAGCCCATGCCAACCTCGTCACTAGCGGAAGTTAAACACCTGTTTTATTTCCACTTCCAGGAGCAACAAGGGCAGTGTGGGCCAGATGAATTGGCATCAGGGGACAGATCTGGCCCACTGACAATAGTTTGGGCACCCTTGGTTTAAGCAGAGAAAATGGCAGCTTAAAATCTATCTCACCCTGTTGCAAAACAGATTGAAAGGCACATTTTACTTCCGCTTCCACATGACCAGCCTGCTAAACCACGTGACCAGCCCACTGAAACATTTGACCAACCCATGGCCTGAAAAGTATGGGCACCCCTATTGTACAGTTATCTTAACATGGCTGTTTCAGCTGTTTAATTCCATATGTTGTATTCAACTTGTTTTAAAAAATTTATTTGACTGAAAGATTCCACGTGGTCTGAATAAACAGAATTCATGCTGAGCCTTAAAGCTCACTGAGCCAGTAATTCTCTTTCTCTGGGACAGGAGCCACTGCTTGGTGGGAGAACACATGCTTTGCATGCAAACAGAATCTCTGACATCTCTCAATAAGGTGAGGAAAAAATATTCCCTCAGATCCTGGACAGCCTCTGCTTGTCAATGGAAAGCAGGAGTGGGTGAGCTGCACAGGCCAGGAAGCTTCACCCCCACATCTCTGGACCTTGGAGGGCCACATCTGCACTCATAAATCCATACTTAATTTTTTTCCCCTTTATTGTCAGAGATGGGTAAAATGGTCACTCTTGCTCGAAAACCAGTCACATATTATTATAGGGTTCAGTGCTCATCTCCATTTATAGCCAAAAAGCCAGCACTGTCTGCATCTGCAGATGTTTCCATGAACTTGTCACAGGCATGACTAGACATGGAATGCTATTTACCTTCCCTCCGAAGTAGTACCTATTTATCTACTTGCAATTTCTTGCTTTCAAACTGCTAGGTTGGAAGGAACTGGGACAGAGACGGTGGGAGTTCACTGTACCGTGCAGCACTTTGGTCTTGAACTGCTGACCTGCCAACCTTCCAGTCATCAAGTTCAGCAAACTATTTCATGTGAGCCCCATGCTTTCCACCTTTGGTGTAAAGACAATACTGAGCTAGGTGGGGGCAAGTATTTGCTTTCATATGTAGGCCATATTTCACAGTCTAAGCTACTTTCCAGGAGCCAGAATTCTGTTGCTAGTCCCAGCTAGAGTGGATCCATTGAATTAGTTATCTGACTGAAGAGCCAACACTTGTATAAATCCCATTGATTTAATGGCTCTCCTGTGAGATTACCAAAAGGATTCTGGTGAGAGCTGTTGAGAGAGATAAATTAATTTGAGCTCCTTCGAGGAAAGACAGGCTAAGAACAGAATAATATTCTTTTTCAAGATTACTGGACCCACATAACAATCTACCTTGTAGAAATCTAAGCTACTAACAAAGAAACCTGTTTGTAAGAATAGCCTTGCATTAGCTTTTGTTCCTTGACCATGCTAGCATGTTACACTAGAGATGGGATGAATAATGAGTATTCTTCCAGAGGTTATCTGTTACAAGTCCCATCTGCTCTACCTGGGATAGCCATGACTAAGGGATTGTAGGAAATGAGCATAAACCAGTCTTGGAAGCCACCATGGTCATTGGCCATGCTGGCAAGCAAAACATTGGAGATGTAGTTCCACCCACCTACCTAAAAAATAACCTTTCCAGTCTCTGAGTTCAATAATCTCTGAAGAGCCATTAATGGAGTAGTTTTTTGCTCTAGCTTCTGATGGAAATTCAGGAAACAGATCTTAAATAAACATGTTTTGGAGTAAGTATCAAATTCCATACTGCTCTATGTTCAAGTACAGTGGAAGAAATATGTGTTGTTATTTCTGTTCTTTTTTAAAAAAAAAATCCCTGAGATGGAAAACCTTGTCACTGTGGCAAAAGTATGCTGAACTATTTTGGGAAGATAAGTTTGAGGTCGGTTAACAAGGTTCTGGCCTGCTCTGTTCCCATCTGCCTCCAAACATTGCAGCTCATTAGCTGGGTTGCTTCATCATGGAAGGATGGCTGTCTTACCCAGCAACAGTGTTAAAATGCCACATAAGTGTTATTACCTCTTGTCAGGTTGCGTTCAGCTACATTTGTTCTACTTTAGAATGTGACCTGCTGGAACACACTTTAAGCTGACAGGTCAGACACCCAGGGACAACTTGTTCTAGTCAGGTAATTTCAAGATACACAAAGTAACTACCACATGCAACTCTTTCTTTTTCCAATCCACGAAGGCCAATTAAGATATGCAAGCATTGGTTCACTTCTCAGGACAGGTTGGATTTTTGTCACTTTCTCCTTCCAGTCTCACTTAGAACAGAAGTGATCTGTCTGGACACAGCAATTATCAACATAAATGTTCTCTAATTATTCCCCATTTTCAACAGGACATTGCTAAATGTTGGCATGAGCTACAAGATTGAGACCCAAAGCTGTACTTTCCCTTGAACAGTTTGATTTGATTTGATTTTGAATTTTCACTCCTGCTTTATTAGTGCCGAACGTTCATCACAAAGACACTTACTTAGCAAGAACCATAAGTTTGCTCTCTGTCCAATACTCTGAGGCAAAGCTGGTGTGTTCACCAGTCATGGGGCTGACAAGTCTTGGGCAAGAAATGGGACAGTTTGGGTTCATGTGTTGAGTGCAGCTCATCCATTTCCACAGCTCTTTTTACCTCTGAATTTGCTGTGGCACCAGCAAATTTCAATGGCTTCAGAGAGACCACATTTCTCCTTTGCAGCAAAGAAGAAAAGAGGGATGTTCACTATCTTCAAGCTAAATCACAAGTGTGAATCACTACCATAGGTGTGGTTCAGCTTAAAAACAAGGCATCCTTTGCTGGCTTTAAAGAGCTAAGAGATCTCTACAGATGGTTTAGAGAACTCTAGATTAGAGTTTGGAAACGTTATTTCTTGGGATACAGTTCCCAGAAACCACTAGCCAGCATGGCAAATGCTGGCTGAAGAGTCCTGAGAGCTCAGCTCATGAAATGTAACTTTTTTATTCTCTTCTATGGATGTACAAATAAAGTCACAGCTGAGGATTGTTCCAGTTTCACATGCAGGTCTACCCTGTCTAATGTCAAAATCATTCTATGATTTTAAGGTACATGAAAATTTATATACTGTATATGTATATGCGCAATTCCCCCCAACATACACATATTCTATGTAATTTTCCATCATATCAATCCTGGATATAACCATTCCTCGTATTCACTATTTGTATGTGTGCATACATGCATACATACTCATACACATGTTGAGGCAAGAGTTCTACTGCCATCTATGCGCACGGGGTACCAACCATGTGTCTGACTCTGTCATAGCCAGAAAGAACCCAGCAAAAGATATAGATACAGCCAAAATAATTGTGGCTGTGATGGCAAACCAACACTTATGTAAATCATAGTGGTTTAATGAGTCTGCTCTAGTTGAATCTCAGTAGGATTCTGGTTGTTGTGAAAATACAAACAGGAGGAAACTCCTTCTGTCATTGGGAGCTACTTGGAGAAAGGATAGGCTAAGACTAGCATAATACTCTTTATTTTTCAGGAGTACTGGTCCTAAATATCAACCTCTTTTACTGAATTCTGAGCTACTGAAAAGGAAGTCAAATTCCTTAGTCTTCCCTCCGTGTCTGAATAGCCTTATGTTGGCTTTTATTCCTTGCTCACACTTGTGTGTTACACTAGAGCTGGAATGGACAACTAGTGGCATTCAAGATGTTGTAGGTTGCAACTCCCATCTGCTCTAGCCAGAATAGTTAAGACTATAAGTCCCATAATAATGATGGATAAAAGACTATGTAACTCAAGGAGGTATATTAAAGAATGGTATGTTTCCTGAAGCCATTAACATGATCCTATAGGGTCCTTGGAATTTGGAGTCCTTAAGCTACAACTGCAACTAAGTATTTTTCAAAAATTACTTTCTAAAATTCTGGAGAATCACACCAGGTGGAGAATATCCAAATAGACACATCCTGCTACAACTGCAAGAAAATTTAGAGACAGAATAATTGAATCATTACCTGCCTCTGCTTGTATAGTCAAGAAGGAATGTGAATTGCAGATTGTTAGAGCTATAAAAATGAATATAATTTTCAGAATCAGGAAACAGATAAAGCAGTAACAGATAAGGAAGTAGGGAGAAACTTGCAGGGAAGCTGACTAAATCATAACCACAAAACTGCAATTCAGAAAGGATCAGTAGGATAACCCCATCTAAAACATTTTAGTTCTGGCATTGCATCTGGATAGGAGAGTCACAGAATAAGGTTTTAGAACAGGGGTTCCCAAACTTTTCGTGCAGTGGGCCTGACCACGCCCCCCAAAAGCTGAGCAGGCCAATCATGTGGTTCCTCCCACCATAAACGCTCCCATAAAACATGTCCATGTTTATGATACCTACGGTTTCATTTACGGCAGCGTTTACAGCAGGTGTGGGTGCGTTTGCACATGTGCAGGCGCATTTTACACCTGTTGTAAATGTGCCCACTTCTGCTCCTGGTAGCGGCAAGGGCGTTGGTGGACCACATGAAATGGTGCCATGGGCCAGGGCCGGCCCATGGGCTATAGTTTGGCCACCCCTGTTTTAGAACTAACTGACATGTTTAAAAATAGCAAGACTGGTTTATCTGAGTGGGATTCACAAATGAGATCTCAAAGAACTCAGATGCAAAAGAAGAAAAAGGGATAGAAAAGCAAATTGTACCAGAAACTGAAAAATAAGGGAGAGAGGAACTAACTGAGATGCCAAAGCATAAAAAAGGTCTGGCTGGATCAGAGCAAAATCCTTTTTATCCCCACCTTCTGCTTCCATGGTGGCTAGCCAAATGCCTCTGGAAAGCCCATAGGCAGTACTGGAACACAACCACACTCTTCTGCTTGTTTCCCCCAGCAGCTGGTGTTCCAATGCATGTTCTTTCAAAGGCTGGAAATCTATGTAATAGAAACTTGCACAAGCGTCACAGAAAAATGTCCAAAACAGGTGGGAGAGGGTTATTTGTGCACTTCCAGATCAGTTGTAGGCCAGTTCAAGAAGCTCTCCTCTTCCCCCAGTTTTCGTCAGATCAGATCAGACACTGTTACAGATCACTGAAATTTGTTCCAGTGTTCTGGAGGTTAGAAGTACTGAAACTGGGGGGCAGGATTAGTAATTGGCACTGTTTGCTTTAGTAAAAAGATGAGTTGTCAATGTGGAAGCAGATTGACAGCTAAAGTCGCAATGAAAGGCAAAATCTCTCCTGGAAAATCCGATCCCTGAGCCCTGGAAAGGACTTGTCTTAGACTAACCTCATGGGACTCTATAGATTCCCATCCACTCAATTCAGCTGCCACTTTGTACCTAGATATTACAATGGAAAGATGCTACATCATTTACTAGACTGACCATGTTTTAGAATGTTCTTCTTCCTTTTTTTAGGATGTTACACCAAGTCTTCTGTACACATAGATAGAATGAATGTAGGACTAGACACCGGAGTGCACAAAATGCTGCTAACTTCCCAATGAAGCAGTAACTATTTATCTACTTGCAATGTCTTGCTTTTGAATTGCTAGGTTGACCGGAGCTAGGACAAACAATGGGAGTCCACTTCATCAAGCAATACTCAGGTCTCAAACTGCTGACCTGCCTACCTTCTGGTCATCAAGTTCAGTGTCTTAACCACTAAGCCACCACAGTCCTTTAAGATGAAACGCTAGACTAGCCCTTCTGCAGAAGGTTTGGCCCCATTGCCCCTCCTTTCTGGACTATCTGGGCTCCAGCAAAAAGAGAACCATCAGCACATTGAAATGAGTACTCACACACACAACACATAGGATTCCTTCCCCCATCATCACCTTGGCTTTCTCTCTCTCAATTGGCAGAACCTTTTCTCACAATAAAGAGAGAAGTCCCTGAAAAATATCTTTCCAATATCCTTTTTAGTTATTGATTCAGAAATAAGCAGTGGTGGGCAGCAAAAAAAATTGCTACCACACTGTGGGTGAAGCCTACATTGTAGGTAGAGCCTGTGTCATGGGTGGAGCCTGCATCATGGGCAGAGCCTACATCATGGGCAGAGCCTACATCATGGGTGATCTAGTCATGCCTGTCATATGGCCATGTATACATTTGCAAACACAGGCAGCACTGGCTCTTTGGCTGTAAATGGAGATGAGCACTGCACCCTAGAGCCAGATATGACTGGCTTTTGAGCAAGGGAGATGTTGAACCACTTGCAGGGACAAAACCTGATGGGGCAGGGCAAGGAGGTGGACATGGCCACCCATTTTTGCTACCCCCGCTGCCTGAAGGCCACCCAATTTCGCCACCCCCTGCCCAGAGGCCACCCAATTTTGCTCCCCCCCTTCCCAGGTGTGTGTGAACCTGTTGCTGCCCACCACTAGAAATAAGGTGAAAAGCTGTTCTAGTGTTAATCTTAAATACATTTTTTAAAAAAAATCAGACGATGATGGGAGAGAGGAAAAAACATGAGCCCTGAACATAATTCCTCAACTGCATTTCTTCTTCTTCTTCTTCTTCTTCTTCTTCTTCTTCTTCTTCTTCTTCTTCTTCTTCTTCTTCTTCTTCTTCTATATCCGATTCTGAATATTCAGCCATGAAGACTATCCTGAGAATATAATGTCATGGCTTCCGCATCACAGCATAATACCTGTACCACTGATACTTGATCCAGGTCCACAAGTCACTTTCTGGCCCTGAGCCCCTTTGGCATGCAAAATCCTCCTGAGCCCCAGACCAGTATTGATGAAGCTGCTGCCCTCCATCAAGATGGATTCAAGTGGGAATTAATCCACTTTGGGACCATCACCCTTCCCTGTGGACTTCGCCAAAGCTGCTAGTTCTCAGGGTTTTCATGTTAGTTTACCGCTGCCTGATACTTGGCTTTGAGTCACTGGCAGTATGATCTGTTCTATTACCATAGCAGGGTAACATGACTAGACTGACTCAACTGCATACCTCAACGAAACACCTGTCAGGAAACGACATATTTCCTAATGTTCCTCAAGGCTTGAGGTTGTAGTTTTAGCTAGGCCTCAAAAATCCTTTTTTCTCTCTGTCTCACAGACTATGTGTCACGAGACAGTTTGTTTTCAGTTAGTGTTCCTGTGCTGTTATCTCCCAAGCTAGCTGAGCTCCGTGTTTTGACGCCACTGATTGTACACGTGTGTAAACAATCATTGTTATGAGAAAGTTTTTCTCTGTTCCCTGATTGGTCAAGGGTAACCGACCTGACTGGTGAATCTCCATTTTGGAGAGAAGAGAGTTAGTTCGTGTTTGGATCTCAATGGCTTAAGACCTTGGCTATAGTGTGGGACTATTCTCTTTCTTTCATCATGATTACTTAATGTGGACTGTTAACTGGACTGATCTATGTTATTGACTTTTTATATCTACGTTTTTCCATGGACTATGCTCTAAGAACCTGAAGAATAAAGCAGCTGTTTTCCTCTGAAGATTGTTTCTCTTATTATTAGCACACACACACGGCTTCGCTACCAGAAACCTCCCTTGTGTTGCTCTATTGCCTGAGCATAGTAAGAGTTCTTTTTTTACACAGCCTGGCTCTCTCAAGTGTGGAAGATAAAGGTTAAGTTCCAGTAATGAGCGAAGTCTCAGGAACATTACGGGAGGGGCCCTTACAGGGACGGCCGGTGGTCTGACAACACCATGTACAGATACACCCCCCAATCTTTACAACAAAGATCACTACTGTAAAAGCCTGATTAAATCATTCTGGCATTGGGGGGGGGGGAATAGAAGCCTCTCCTCCCTCCCCATGGGAGAGGAAAAAAACTGCTTTGGGAGTACAAGGTACCAGATGGATTTGATTCAGTCTTTGCACCATGCAGTCAGTGGAAAATAAATCAAATTCACCCATTTTATAAGTGGAACAGATTTTGATGGTGCAGTCTGATGCAGAGCTGAGCTCTCCACATTTTCTCTGTGTTGTTCTTTCAACCTCATGCTCTGCTTACTAAATAACCAATATTCCCCATTATTTAATGTGTGAGAAGAACTTGTTAAAAGCCAAGTCAAGATATCAATTCCCATAACCATGATAAATAAAAGACTCTGTATATCAAGGATGTATATTAAAAAAGGTGAGTTTTCTAAAGCCATTAACCTGCTAACATGCACCAACTGGGACCTGAAAGAAAGGTGCTAGGTTGATAGATGTACTTGTCATATATTTTGGTTTGTAGCAGAGTGATTAATGGGCTTTGTGGTTCATAATGCAATGCTCATTTAACTCTCCTTTTAAAATGTGCAGTGATTTATTAGATCCAGCACCATAGTTGCATTCCAATGGGATGGCAGCTATATTATTATATCACTCAGGATTATCAATTAGGCTGATGCAACTGACTAAATGCCATGATAAAGTCTGCCTTCAATTGGAGAGTTTGTAGTCCTGATTAAAGTAGAATTTGTACAGAGAAACACAAACACAAATCATTCTAATTTGCCTGCCCACTTCACCCCTCCCATACAGGAGTTTTCAACCAAGCACTGGGTTTCCTCAGATAGAAAGGCATTGGCTAAAATATTTTTCTGTGCTTCCTCTGACATATCTGAATCTGAATATTGGTGATCATCATGGCAATCAGCCATAAAGACTGTCCTGAGAATATAATTCAGTGGCTTTTCATCTGCCTTCCACATCGCAGCATGACACCCATACCACTGGTCCAGTTCCATGTCACTTTCCGGTCCTGAGCCCTTTTGGCACACAAAGTCCTCCTCAGCCCCAGGCCAGCAAGGATGAAGCTGCTGCCTTCCATCAAAGTGGATTCAAGTGGGATTTAATCCACTTGGGGGCCATCACTCTGCCCTGTGGACTTTGCCACCCAAGGCCGTTAGTTAGTTAGTTAGTTAGTTAGTTAGTTAGTTAGTTAGTTAGTTAGTTAGTTAGTTAGTTAGTTAGTTAGTTAGTTAGTTAGTTAGTTAGTTAGTTAGTTACCCGCCCCCTGACACTTGGTGTTGAGTTGCTGGCAGTATGGTCTGCTCTATTACCATAGCAGGGTAACCTGGCCAGACTGTCACCTGTAACTAATACAAATTTGCATAGGGCATGAAAATGTTAACGACACATCTGAGGAATGTTGAAAAATAATTATTACCATGCATAACTCAAGTTCTTAATGTTTTGAAGTTGAATTAGTGTCCATGGGTATTCAACCACAAACATACTGGATTGTGGGAGCCACCATGCTTTTGATTGGCTCCCAAAATTCACTACTTCTTGAATGCATATATAGAGAGCAGGTGCAACATGATCCTTCCACTGCTGGGAACAGCTATCCCCAGTGTAGCTAAGGCAAAGGGGTCAGGACTTTTGTGTCAATTTGTTTTCCAAGAATTAGTGAAAATTCACTAATCCCTTCATTAGTGGGAAACCAGAGTGGGAAATATCCCAGATGGGCAGTATAAAAGGTAAATAAATAAATAAATAAATATTTAGAATAGGGAATAAACTTGAAGTTTTTTTAAAAAAAAAATCAAATTACTAGAAGCCAAAATAAACCATGTTTCCTTTTTGTATTGATTGTATAAGAAGCAAGCAGGCCTCTCACCAGAGACAGCTCCATTGGCTGGAGTATTGAAATGAAAAGTGTCCCCAACATATTTCAGATTGTTTGGAAGAGAAAAATCAGATGAATTGTCAAATGATCCCCCTGTCATTTAGTTCAATACCTTCCCAATGCAGGAGTTCATAGCTAAACCATTGCAAAAAGATATCCACCAATTTTTGTTTTAAAAACAAATGCCATGAAAGAGAAATCCACCCTCTTGAAAGCAATGTGATCTACCATCAAGAAGTTATTTTAGATAATGATCTAAACCAGGGGTTCCCAACCTCTTCAAGCTGGGGGCCGGGTCACACTCTCTCAGTCAGCTTCAAGGGCCGGACGGCCATTTTGCACTGCCTGCACAATGTGTGTGTGTATATGTGTGGCCATTTTGTCCCAAGAGCTTCAAAGAGGCAACCGTTTTTTTCTCGATTGCCCTTGGAGGTGTGGGGGAACCACATGAAATGGCACCAGTGGCCTGATCCGGCCCATTGGCCTTAGGTTGGGAACCCTGATCTAAACGTATGGCCACGTACATGACCTAGATAATGAAGGATATTGTTATTAAGATCTGAAACGAACCAGAATACAGTGAGGCGAGGTCCTTCTCTCCCAACCAAGAGTCCTACAATAGCTACATTCTGTATTAATGGGGGATTCTAGACCATTACCATTAACAGCCACAGTCCCAATGTTTTTAACTGGAAGGTGGTAGAACACCAGTACTTCCAACCTGTCCTTTGCAGAGCCTGATATAAAAAACATTCCAGAACAAACTGCAAACATATCTTATGAGCAGCAGATTTCCTCCTCTTGTTGGTGGGCACAGATGAGCCAGTAATAAGTTTTCATTCTTTCACTGAAATTCTTCTTAGCCAAGAAAGAAGGGGGGGGGATTAACTTTTAAAGAACACCAACACACTTGTGAAATTGAAACACAGTCACAGGTGCATTTATGGCAGTGTTTTGCACATGCATGGGCGT
This sequence comes from Furcifer pardalis, assembly GCA_030440675.1. Taxonomy (NCBI): domain Eukaryota; kingdom Metazoa; phylum Chordata; class Lepidosauria; order Squamata; family Chamaeleonidae; genus Furcifer; species Furcifer pardalis. Next base: position 158,941,765 of record CP126892.1, read on the forward strand.
GTTTTACTTCCACTTCTGGTGGGAGGAACCATGTGACTGGTGTGGTCAGGCCTGCGGCACAAATGTTTAGCCACCCCTGTTTTAAAGAAAAGGAACCTCTTAGAAAAAAGAGGATGAGATGGCAGCTGTACTTCAGCACCCCAAATGTGGTTCAACATGCAGGTATTTTAACCCAGAGCTTAAAGAGCAAACCACTCAAAACCTTTGGATAGACCTAACAAGTTCACTTTATCCCACATCTGAAACCTCAAGGTATTTCCTTCTCATTTAGAAATAACTGGCAAATTGCAGTAAGTTTCCATTTTAAAAAAAAAAAACCTTACTTGAAATTCCTCAATCGCAGCTGTTCTCACAAGTAGATCCACCGCTGGGATCACAGAGATGCTTCCAGCTGGTTCCACTGTGCAACAGTTTGAACCCACAGAATTGGAGTCAGAAGGATCTCACAGGTCATCTTCTCAGAATTACTGCTGATACATGAATTCCCTTTCAGTGTCTCTGATGGATGGCTATTCATCCTCTGCATTTAAAAACCCTCTAAATTAGTTTGCCACCAATCTTTAAAGATGTCTTATTAATAGGGACTGGGGTGGCTCAGCGACTAAGACACTGAACTTAATGACTGGAAAGTTGGCAGGTCGCCAGTTCAAGACTCAAGTGCTTCATGATGGAGTGAGCTCCCATCTCTGTCCCGGCTCCTGCCAACCTAGCAGTTCAAAAGCAAGAATTTGCAAGTAGATAAATAGGTACCACTTCAGTGGGAAGTTAAACAGCTTCCCGTGTACGCCAGTGTCTAGTCATGCCTGCTATATGTGCACAGAAACGTCTGCAGTTGCAGAGAGCACTAGCTCTTTGGCTATAAATGGAGATGAGCACTGAACCCTAGAGTTGGACACGACTGGTTTTCAAGCAAGGGCAACCTTTACCTTTACCTTTAAGGAATTAAGACTTTTCAAACAACCTCCTAAAACATCCTCTTTTATGGGGGACAGGCACACTGCCTTCCATTTTGTTTGGCAGGTACAAGTTGTAAGAAGCCCTTGTACATATAGCAAAATGCTGGTAAGCATGCAGCTCCCCTGGTGGCTTAGTGGTTAATAAGCTGAGTTGGAGACTGGAAGGTCAGGTTTCGATACCCGAGGGCTGCACTTGGGGACATAAAAGTAGTCTCATTCAGGTGTCCCCTGAGCAGAGTTTCTCCAGCAAAAATCCTTTCAACCCAAAGTAATCTCTAACACAAAATTATTATTATTACTTGTAAACATCTGCCAAGAAACAAGCAAGGACCTACCATTAGGTGGCAGACGCAGAAGGGCAGCAGTAGCACTCTCCAGTCAACCTTCCCCCTTGAGTTGCTTTTCATTCTCCTCTGTTAAAGAAGAGCTATAGTGTACAGTGGGAGGGGGACTGTAACTACAATTTCTATAGCTATAGCTTTGTTGGGAGGTAACAGTGGTAAGAGCACAAATTACATGTCTCGTGTACCTTGAAAATCCTGTGAAAGTGCAACTTGATAGCACATAACAAGCAGCTATTAAAAGTATAAGAACCCTATCTTCATTCTAGAATTCAGAGGTTCTCGTTAAATATGGTTACCACCTAAAACAATGGAGAGCCTTTTTGTGTAAAGAGGCCCTGAGTCAACCTGGGCTCATGGTTGACTCAGACTTCCATCCTTCCGAGGTTCATAAAATGAGTACCCAGCATTTTGGGGGCAAAATGCTAATAAACTTGTGAACACACCCACACCCACCCCGAGAGAGTGCACTAAGCGCTATGGGGTGGTATATAAGTGTGATTGCTTTGCTTTAAAATAGGGGGATGAATTAAGAGGTACTGCATAGCCTTTACAACAAATTACATTTGTTAAATTCCTTTTTTACACAGCTGTTAAAAATCATAGGAAGGTTGCCCTCTTTGTCCAACAGCCATCCTATGATGATGATGACAGACCTCTCTGGCGCGTCTTAGAACAGGGGTAGGCAGCCTACGGCACATACACTGGATCTGGATCACGATGCCAAATAATCCAACATTCCAACTGCTGCCACCGCCACCAGAATCAGCTATGGATACATTTACGGCAGCCATAATTGGGGGGGGGGGGGTGGGCACCAGCCTGGCCGCTTCAGCTCTCTGAGGGAGCATGCCTTGGCCCTTGACTCAAAAAGGTTGGCAACCCCTGTCTTAGAACTCTATTGAATAAAACCTACTTGTCGATTTAAACTGCTTGGTAGCTGTAAATACATGATTGCTTTTTAGTTATCAGTTAATGTTTTAAAGGTGGATTTAAATGCAAGAAAGTGCAAAGACCTTGTAAAAGTTTATTCTTTATCTTACCTTACTTCATCACATTTTGTGCTTCTGATACCAATCTGCTTCAGTGCTTGAAAAAGTTACTTTTATGAGTTACAACTCTAGAACTGGGAGCTGTTGCCTCCCTCCACACCCAAATAACCTTTCGAAACTCAGGCCAGTTTTGGCATTATTATCTAAACTACTTGCCCAAGGCATATAAATGAGATGATAGTCCAACAATTCTCATCTCTGACAGTTTTGATAGAGCATTTTCCCTTTCTGAAAATAAAGGTTATGCTGGTCCAATTATTCCAGTAAGGTAATATCAATAAGATGGCTAATTATGGCAATTGCATAATGGATCATTAAGTAGCAATTATGACTTTGTCAAGTGCTTGGCAATTTTATGCAAGAATCACTCAGCATGTCATGAAAAAAATTATCCTCTTGGCATCACTGACTTCCTCGCTGCAAATAATAACCCCAAAAGATGAGAACAGGGTGGGCAGAAGTTTAATAACAAAGATAAAGGCTCTTTTGCTTGAAAGTCAGTTGTGTCCAACTCTAGGGGATGGTGCTCATCTCTATTAACAGACAAAGAGCCAGCTCTGTCTGTTTCCATGGCCATGTGGCAGACATGACTATATGCTTGAGCTCACGGAATGCTGTTACCTTTTCTGATGAAGCAGTATCGATTTATCTACTTGCATTTTCTTGCTTCCAAACTGCTAGAATGGGACAGATGATGGGAGCTCACTCTGTTGTGAGGCACTCAGGTCCTGAACTGATGACCTGCCAACCTTCTGGTTGTTGAGCTCAGCATCTTAACCACTAAGCCACCGCAGCCCTAGAAGTTTAATAGACATGTGGGAAAGAAAGCCCCTTGTAAAATGACATCTTTAAGAAGAAATGCCATTTCCAAAAGATGTCCCTAATTGCAGCAATAACTGGCACAGTTCTGAGGCTACTGTATTAGCAGAGCACTGTATGAATACATGATTTAAAAATTGCTAGGAAAAATTCAAGGCAGTAAAGGACAAAAAAGAAACCCTATCATGAGATAGATTGGCTCAATAAATGAAACCACGGCCTATAATTTTGGAAGACCTGAGCAGGGCTCTTTATAACATAACCTTTTTAGAGGTGATTGATTCATGGGGTTGCCATAAATCAGAAATAACTTGATCACACATAACTACAACAACCTAGCAATAAACCCTACTAAATCAATCGGGATTTACTCTCATGTAAGCATAAACTATCTGAGTCTCCAAGAGCTTAGCCCTCATTTTGCTAGATGGGATATTTTAGTCCCACAGAACTAAATCTTCAAAGCAGGCAATTTTGGTTTCTTGCAAAATGTTGGGTTTTTTTACACACACACACAGCTAGGACAGAACATGCTCTGATCAAATAATTGCTTTTTCCACTGCAGTATAGGTTTTTGTCCTGGACAATGTGATGTATTGGGGTGGGGACCAGACGTGATGCCTTGTTAAGTCATGGGGACACATTCAGGAAGAAAACATTGAGTTTGGGAAAAGAGTACATGAAACCCAACCTCTTACGCTAAAATTCCCCCTTCCAAACCTACAACTAACTTTCAGCACACACACACACACACACGGACACACGCACGCACGCGCGCACACACATGCACACACGCACGCACACACCCTGGTGTGTGACAGCCTTAGAAACCATCGGCTATGCAGATGAAATGGCCTGAGTTGAAAGGAGACATTGACACATTTCTTTAGTAACAGAAGGCATTTTTATAGCTTCCCTGAAGAGTCTCGGCATGTCTCATTTCATTTGAATAAATTATTAATTTCGCTTAATTAGGATCATTCACCAGCCGGAAGACAAATTTTGTTTTTCTTGTTCAATATGTATATGCGGGGCCAGGTACTTGTGTGGTATCCGCAAGGATTTTGGTTTCAGGCAGTGGTGGGTCACAACTCATCCCCCCCCCCCCGCCACCACATAAAAAGTTGTTCCTTGTCCAAACCACTGCAGGGCAAAGCGACAAAAGCAACATAAGAATATAGCCTTTGAAAATTGCACATAGGAACAGCTGGAATAATTCTAAACAGGACCAGACCAACCACTGGGCAATAGCCATTGCGGTAGCCACAGCCTCAAATATTCCTCCCCTGAATCATCTGTTCTCATTCCCATTTATTGGAGGACAGAACTCCATAGACCACTTACCCAGTCCTAGACCCATGTGAAGAGATTGGCAAAATGGAGTCACCTATATGTCTTTGCCAGGATGGTTGTCAGAAAGGATTTGCAAGAGCCCTGGTTGGTAGAGAAGGGAAGATAAAAGCTGGGAGTGATGATTTTAGAGATGGTCTGGCTGTGTCCTCAGTTCCACGTGAAAAAGGCATTTCCAAGGTCAAATTTCACAGAGTGGAGGCAGATACAGTAATTATTGCTAATCAGTGGAACTGGAACCAGCCGAAGTAGGGGGGGGGGAGCCAAGAACAAGTTACTTTCAAACAAAAGTTACATGTACAGTATGTCAAAGATTCCATGAGTTCTGAATGGTAAATGATGGAAAGATATGTAAGATTTGAAGGCTAAATATAAATGGTACGGGGAAATCTGGCAGTTGGCACTCAATGATAAATTAACAATGGAATATAAGTTTTAAAAAGGGTTAATTAAAGACAACATATTCTGGGAAATATAGAACCCATTTGTTACATATGCCATAACAAATGAAGATGGGATTAAACCAGTGATGGGATGTAACAGGTTCTCACCAGTTCGCCAGAACCGGTAGTAACTTTTCCCAGTGTCCCGGAGAACCGGTAGCAGCTTTTGGGGGGAACCACACTCGGGGCTTACCTTTTCACTGGTTTCCCCACTGTGCATTTACATTTACATTAAGGCATACTATCCTAGAGAACTGGTTAGGCAAAGACTTAGTACCTAACTTCTTTAACTGTTGAAAAGTGCAAAAATGAATCCATCTTGTGGTGAGTTCATTCTGTAGTTCCTTCCACCTGACCTAGTGTGAGAAAGATTAGCCAGAATAAGCTTTAAGCTCTGGTTTAAAAGCTCTAGTTGATTTGTGTTTGGAGTAGGTGGGTGGGTGTATTTTAATGTATTTTTAATTTTATTTATTTATTTAATTTATTTACGGGTTTGTGTTGTGGGTGGGTTGAGGTGTGTGTGTGTGCTTATTTTTATTTTATTTCTTTGGCCCCACCCACAACATCATGATGTCATGATGTTAGCTCCACCCACACTGTGATGACATCACGGTGGGGTAGTAAAAATTTTGACATCCCACCACTGGATTAAACCCAGTCCGGAAACACAAAAATTCTGGGAACAATAAGCTAAAAAGAAAGAATTGCAATTTTTGTTATGATTAGCATGGGAAGGGGGGGGGCTGATATCACAGGAGACTGAATAAAAGGAATAAAGTATGTATTGCCTAGGTTTGTATGTAAGAATGATATATATGTGCTGTTAGTTTGTATACATGTATTGAACGATCTGTTTTTAGATTTAATTTTTAAAAAAGTTAAAAAGAAGATTTGAAGGATATTTGATCAGGAAAGGAAGAACCATAAAATGTACTTCCCTCAAACCACCTCTGAGGTCACCTATGACCAAATACTAAATCTCTTCTATATTGCTAAATTCTGCTTACACTCTGGAACTATCCTGAAGTAGATAAGCACACACCAGTTAACTTTTTAAAATTGTTTTATGTGAAGTGTTCATCTTAAAACTCACTCATACTTTTGCTCACAAAATGGAGTGGCTTCATTTATTTGCAATTTGTGGAATGTATTATGGGAGATCAATATTCTGAGAAGTCTTATTTATTCTTAAACTTTTCTTTAAAATAAAATACATTAAAATGTACCATTTGTCTGGTTCATTCTGGTTTAATAGTCTCTGTGGTACTACATCCAGTTCTACCTTTGGTCAAGCTGCTGTTTGGTCATTTTTTGGGTATTTGGCAAGTATTATCTTGCAGAGTGGTCTGCAGACCCTTGAAAAGCATTGCACCTCCCTAACATTCCTGGCATCCTCACTCAGTTGCCAAAGTTCTGCCTGAACAAGAATTAATCATTTTTCATCTCCACCAGTAACTTCTCATACCCTAAAACTTCTATTACATTTTAAAAGGTCTCTAGAACACATGTGGAGGCCCTACACCTTGTTTTAAGGAGGAACATTGCCATCTATTGACACAACTCTCCCTTTGTGTGAAAAGATTAAAAACAACTTTTTCTTCTTCTGCCATATCCAAATCTGAATATTGATGATCATCGTGGTGATCCACCATGAAGACTGTCCTGAGAATATAATGCAATGGCCTTTAATCTGCCTTCTGCATCGTAGCATGACACCCATACCACTGACCCAGTTCCGCAAGTCACTTTCTGGTCCTGAGCCCTTTTGGTATACAAAGTCCTCCTCAGCCCCAGGCCAGGATTGATGAAGCTGCCAACCTCCCTCAAAATGGATTCAAGTTGGATTTAATCCTCTTGGGGACCATCACCCTTCCCTGTGGACTTCCCCACACAAGGCTTTAGTCCTCAGAGTTGTCAGGTTAGTTAACTGCCACCTAACACTCTACTCTATTACCATAGCAGGATAACCTGGCCTGACTGAGTCCACCGCTTCTGTGCCAAGGGGAATCTTTTTCTTCCTCTCTGTGGTCTCTCGGGGCTAAAAAAAAATGCCTCGCTGGATGTGGCCCATGGACTACAGAATTACCACCCTTGTCATAAAGTAGGAAAAGCTTCCCTGTGCCCAGTATATAGCGCACACAAGTTTGTGGTGCTTATCTTTTTTAACATAAACTTGTGCTGACATGAAGGAAAGCAATCCAGGAATATCAACAGGCCAAGCTATTTAAGGGGGGGGGGGAGCAGCAAGGTAATAATGATTTGCTTGCAAAACTGATATGAGTCGTTTTGCTAAATCAGCACTAAGGTTCTTTTCCTTACTTTTTGATGTGAAACTACACAAATAATTTTTCTTTATAAAAACACAGCTTTCTTCAAACTACCTTCCAAAGGGAGGCAAACCAAGAAAAAAAAAGGAGAGAACACCTTCATTTTCATTTGACAAGAGTAGATTAATTATGATGGCACACAGCTTTGGGAAAATCTAGGCTGTTTGTTCTCTGTGGTCAGCATCGATTTACCCTCACTTGAACTGAAAGGCTGTTTAAGCAGTAATTTCACTTTCCTCCAACTCCAAGGGAATAAATGGATCCTCACTTGGGCTGGACACATTTTACTGAGCACATTTGTTGAGAAGGCAACTCTTGGTAATCTTCCTGAAGATTTGAAATAATACTTGGGATAACAAAATGTCAGTGCTTAGCATAGCTGAACATGAGATTGTTAACATTTATTTTTGTAAACTCTGCCCTTCACATTTCTTTAAAAAAAGAAATAATAATAATCTCGTGCTCCTTTAATATGGGCTATGATGAGACACCCAGAACAAGTCATTTCTCTTAGTTATTTACAGTTGATGGAGAGCTGAACCATCTGGAGCTGGGCCAAATGACTGCATTGGTGAGAAAACTGAAAAAGCTACTTCCACAAAGTAATTAGTTGTGATTACAACTTCAAAGGCACTCATTGTATTTCTTATAAATTAACGGCAGCAAAGAGGTTGTTCTGAATATAGTAGCTGCACCTGCAAAAGTAATTATTGTATTTCGCAGTATTAGTGCATTACGTTGTCATTATCTGCATATTAGAAATATTCAGGGATACCTTGAAAATACTGAACAAAAATGCAAAAGATAAAACAAAGCAGCCATTCCCTTGTTACTTAGGATTGATAAGAGGAAGACATACAGCTTGAAAAAGTCCACTGAAATAAGCAGCTAAAATGTTACTTGATAACCATCCTAAAGGATAGTTCTGTAAGGAATCTTTGTTACTTTGAACTATAACATAGATATTTGCTGAATACTTAAATACAACTAGTTACTGGTAGCTAAATTACAAGAAACTAGTTACTTCCAACTCTCTACAAAGCCCATATAAATAGTAAAAGCCACAAGTAAGCATGCAGAAAATTGCAGTCCAAATATGGTTATACGTTATAGCATATGTCAGGGTAATAAAAGAACCCTGGGTAAAGTATTAGAATTAAGATGGAGTCCCTGCAGTTTGAGGACTCTGCTACACTGTTCTCACACAGATAAGACAGCCAACACGATGTTTACAGTTATTATTATTATTATTATTATTATTATTATTATTATTATTATTATTATTATTATTATTATTATTATTATTATTATTATTATTATTATTATTACAGTAATACCCCAGATAACATTAGTATCGAATATCACTAAAATCGCATAACATTAAGCAATCTGGGGGGAAGAATTGCATCGGATAACATTAAGATCCTATGGGATGCATCAGATAACAACCGCTAAAGCCTGTGTGGTTACAATGTATCTCTATGGATCCCATAGGATTTTAACATGCATCGGATAACACTAAAAATCGTATAACACCAAGACTTGTGGAACCAGGTTTTAGTGTTATCTGAGGTTTTACTGTAATTCGATTTATATGCCGCCCTACTCAGTAAAAACCGACTCAGGGCGGTTCACAGAAAACACACAAATATAACATTCTGTGAAACAACAATGAAACATAAATATATCATCATAATACAATACAGTTAATACAATCAATATATCTAAACATAAGGGGAAAAGAAAAAAGAAAAATGCGATGCAATACAATATTACAATCTAAAACATAAATATAAAACCGTAACAATATAGTTAATACAATCAAAATATATAAATGTAAGGGGCGGGGGGAGAGAAAAATATCAGAGACAAGCCCGCAAGCTCCTACTCCCAAACATGAAATAATCTGCCTAATCTCTAAGTAATCATTATTCCTGGTTTCTGCATCCCTTTAGTAGTCTTACCATTCCAAGGTGACATCTTGAGATCCTAAAGTGAATGTACTGTTGCTGAAAATCCAAGGCCTTGTAGTGGAGCGAAAGGTACAACCCTCTTCTCACAAGAATGCCAGATGGGATGGGTCAACTTAATCTGTCTGAGAAATTTAGTGTGAGAAAGACTTTGTTATTCTTATAGAAAGATCCCATTGGTGGTATGTAAATATGCAGCCCAGCTGCCATGTTCCACTGTATTGGAACATGGGTGAGTTGGAGTCGGGAGTAGAGAGATGGATTAAGTTGATCAGAGTCCATATCAGGGCTCAAAAGACGAGGAATTTACCATTGTGATTACTTAGTACTTTTAAACTGTTAGTTTATCTTTATTTCGAGGGAAAGGGGCTTATTGCTTATTTCTCCTTGGAATATTTTCGATTAGATTTGCAACCTGTTTTATGAACTGAACTAAATGCTTTCTTCATCAATAAAGAAACCTTTTTTCATCAAGATGTCTTGTTATTGAAAGAGTCATCAAAGAACTTAGCCATAGCACACTACTTAACCTTATTTTCTCTTCCATATGTCAGTGAATTGCTAAGGGAAGCAATTCATCTGTTACTTGCTTTAATATAGCAAGGATTTCTGCCAAGTTGAGGACAGGTGTTTGAAATCGGCTCTGCAAAGTCCAGACCTTGTGGAGTCCTTGGAAGTGCCAGAATACCTGAGCTAAAAGCAAGTGATTCAGTAGGGCATGCCGGGAGAGCAAAGGCAAGAGGAGGTGGTTTCACAGAAGTCTGATAGCATATGTTATGTGCATCCTTTCTATCAACTTATTAGTAGGAGTTTCATATCCAAAGAAAATGCTTCTGTTCCCCACGGTAAGTCAGTTCTAGATACAATACTTTATTCCTCCTAAACCCCAGCCATTTTCTTTTCTAGTTCTGTATCATCTGTCCCATTTTATAAGTGACTCTAATAAATTTTGACATGGTAGAGGATGCTACCCAGTTGTCAGTGAGGGGTATTTCACTATGTACAAAGGAAGCAATGCCATCTTGTCTTTTGCGTCCAGCAGCAAAATTATATTGAGATATAGCTGATCGTGCAGAAAAAAACACACAGGAGTGTGGATGTCTCCATGGTGTATTGGCATTGCACAGGAAAATTGTTGTGGTGAATAATTTTAGGTGATAATGCCCATTTTCCCCGCCAAAGCTAGAGAAATTCTTTTTAAAAACAGATACACCCATGGGCTGGTGTAATGAGTCCAGCTGCAGAGGATAAGGCATCTATTAATTACTCCAGGTGGAGAAGTATAGAGCCAAGGCTTGGGATTTAACCTTTTTATTGTATATAAGGAGCAGCCTTAAAGCCAGTTTTTGGAGCAATTCCATCAACAAGAAGGTTGTCTCTTGTTACCTTATCTGAGTCCCGAGGCAGCATGAGAAGGAGGGACTGAGAGGGAACCCATTAGGTAAATGTGTTTGTGTACCTTTGTAAATACTCTGTTTGTCTCTAATGTGCTTCAAAATTATCTGAAATAAAACTTCGCTGCTTTACCCAATGAAATGCTTATCTTCTCTCTGAGATCTTAAAAAGAACCTAAGCCTATTCAGACCTGGCCCGTCTGGGTTGGCAATACATACGGCTCTGAAGAAAATCCTGTCTCCTCCAAGCTCCTTGTAGAAGCTTAGAAAAAGTCAAATTGCCTGCTCAACAGATTGCTGCATGCCCAGAATTGGTGAAGAAGATTCTTCTCATGGCACTTCGATCATCGGCACTCTTGAAATCTTACCTGCGACAAGCCTGCCAAAGCCAAGGGATCCAATCTATATAATACTGAGGTTCATTCTAAGGGTGTATCTCAATTGCTACTTCTCCCTCTAGTTAACTAGCCTGGAGCAGCACTGCAGTGGCTTTGTAGTTAAGACGCTGAGCTTGAAGATGGAAGGTTGGGTTTCAATACCTGAGTGCTGCATGACAAATCTTGTGGACATGAAAGGAGCCTCATTTGAGCATCCCCTAAGCGAAGCTTCTCCAGCAAAATCCCTTTCAAGCCACAGTAATTTCTGACACGAAATTTATTTACCAGCCTGGAGAGCAATTCAAGGGCAAGCCAACGTGTAGCAATATGTGCGTGACTTCCATTGGGGAAAGGTGATGGAAGAGGCATGGGGAGGGAAGTGGTTGGACATAGACATTTGCATATCTTGTAAACACATGAGTATTGTGCACAAGAGATTAAGAAAAATCTTTCTAGCTTGAATTGCATTATTGTGTGGCTGTTTGCCAGAACCCAATTCAATTTAGAAAAATAACAAAACCAAAACGAGGGAGCAAATCTGTTAGTTTATAGCATTAACCAGCAAATATGAGGCTGCCTTAGTGGCACAAAATGGATGTAACAGAAATTTATATGCAATGACCATCAAGCTGCTATATCGCTAACTCAATAAAGAGCATCATCTAAGAGGCATTTTAAAAATTATAGTCATCATAATAATGCTGTTCTCGGAGATCGTTTTTCAAATCCTAATAATGATGCATGCATCTTAGCACTGAGAAAAAAAGCATAACAACACAAGGAGAACTTTATCAGATCAAACCAAAGGGCTATATAGGGCAGCATCTCATTTCCTGCCCTGATCAACCAGATGCTCTAGTAAGTCCAGCTACATGACATGAATACAGCAGCACTCTACTGTTTCTCAGCAATGTATATTCACAGTTAAGGCAATGGCTCTAGCCTTAGAGGTAGATACAGTGGTAGATAGCCTTCATGACCAATGCTTAATTAATAGCTTTCATACTCAGAGACAGGCAAATTATTTTACTACAACTCCCAGAATCCAATGGTTTACATGTAATTCAGCCCTGGCTGCTTTCCTCTCCACTGCTACCCATACCCACCTTATGCATTCTTGATCTATTTGCTTCCTTCATCTGGTTCGAAGCCATATCCTCCCTTTTATCTAGAAGGAAAGCATCCCTATATCCCAACCAACTCTTGACAGCATCTTCTCTGTTTACCCTTTCAATCAAATTAAACACTTTACCTGATCATTTGCAAACAGTCATGGTAAGTTATATTTTTAATGTTTTCTAGACCTGGGGTCAGCAAACCCGGCACTCCAGATGTTCTTCAACTTCAATTCCCAGAAGCCCTAATCATCAGGTATACTGACTTGAGCTTTGGGAATTGAGATCCAAGAACACCTGGGGAGCCAAGTTTGCTGGCCCCTGTTCTAGACCATCGTTGATGTGATAAATCATTATTTTCCTTGTTTTTCTACATGTTGCCAGTCAAAAAGCTGCCCACAGCCACAGTTTCAATTGCCAATACATAGACATACAAAAAGTGTTTGGTTCAATTTTCAATATGCAGAAGTAGCTCATAATCACTATCATCAGTATTTCTGCAGCAGTGGGATCCAAAAGTAAATTTAAAAAGAGGTCGTTTAAAAAAAAAGAAAAAGAAAAAAGACTAGAAAAAGAAAACAGGGAACTGACACTATCTACCTATCTGGTGCCCCAGGAATGTGGTGATTTAGTGGTTAAGGCGCTGAACTTGACAACTATATGGTTGGCAGGTTGGGAGTTCAAGACCTGAGTGCTGCATGATGGAGTGAGCTCCTGTCTTTGACCCAGCTCTTGCCAACCTAGAAGTTTGAAAGCAAGACATTGCAAGTAGATAAATAGGTACCACTTCAGTGGGAAGGTAACAATGTTCCATGCACTTCAGTGTCTGGAAACGTCTGCAAATGCAGACAGCACTGGCTCCTTGGCTGTAAACAGAGATAAGCACTGCCCCCTAGAGTCAGATACTACTGGCTTTCAAGCAACGGCAACTGACTTATTTGCTGCCTGGGCCAGGATGAGCTAGATGGGTTTTGAAAGTATTGGCAAACCCACTGCTTTGCACATCATCTCATTTAAGATTGCTTTCTTATTGAATTTTAATTGATGGTAATAGTTTTTTCTTTGTTTGTTTGGGTTAGCCATTTTAAGCAAGGCCCTTTGAAGAGGAAATTGTGGGATAGAAATGTTGTTATAAATAAATAAACACTCAGTCATCACGCAGTGCACAGCATGTTGCTTCCCTGGAACATCTGAAACACTCTTTGAATTTCTGATAACATATTGTAAGACCATTATGGTTTTCTACTGTATCTTTTAGCAGAACAGCAAACACCCTCTTGTCAATATATTTTTAAGGTATAGGCCAGGTTATTACAGAACAAATGAATACACTATAACAGGAGTTCTCAACCTTTTAAAGCCGGGATCTGGGTCACACTCCCTCAGACAGCTTTGGGGGCCAGACGGCCATTTTGCCCTTCCTTCACCACATGGCACTTCCTGGTGTGGTGGAGGCAGTGGGGGCCCACATGAAATGGTGCTGTGGGACACTTCCAGCCCACGGGCCGCAGGTTAAGAATCTCTGCACTATAGCATATAACAAAACAAAAAGATGTTCCTGGAGTGTTTTTTTATGTGAACAGAAGCTTTAGGAGTGCTAAGATCTAGGCAATTCTTCTTTGATGAGCAAATAGGAGTGCTCCAGCCTATTCCTATTTTCATCGGAGGAACATTAAGGGTTATCACCTTCTCTATTGTCCAGCTCAAGTGGTATTGACAGAAGTTGAACCAAAGTTTCAACTTATAACAAATAAAATGGAGGTAGCCTTACTCAGTTGTTACAGAATGATAAGAGAAGAGATGGAAAACAGAAGATAAATGATTATGGGGTGACAGGGATTCTGCATTGTATATATCTTGCATATAGGTATGTATTGGTATCTGTAGTAAGCTATTGGGTTTTGATTGATAGTGAATGGATGGCTGTGTACCGTGAGAGGCTATTCAAATGGTTGGGAGGGAATTGTATGTATCTGAATAGAACTGTGCTGGTATGCAGCCTGGCTGTGGAGATGCTGTTTATTATGTAAGAATTATGTATGTGAGAAAGCAACAGCAGTGTATGCTCTGTTTGAAACTGGGATAAAAAAAATAGCATCTGTGCAGACATATATAAAGAATTTATAGGTGCTTAAAGACAAGACAGGTACTTGTAAAACAAGAATTTGACAGCTTATAATATTCAGTCTTGAGGCTAAAGTGGTTAAGATGCTGAGTTTGATGGCTGGAAGGTTGGCAGGTCAGCAATTTGAAGGCCATATACTGTGCGATGCATGAGTGCACATTGTCCATCTCAGCTCCTGCCAACCAAACACTTCAAATGCAAGAAATTGCAAGTAGATAAATAGGTACCACTTTTGTGTGAAAGGTAACAGCATTCCATATGCTCTGCCGTCTAATCATGCCTGCCACATGACCACGGAAATGTCTGCAGACGCCAACAGTACTGCTACTTTGGCTGTAAATGGAAATGAGCATCACCCCCTAGAGTAGTGTTTCCCAACCTTTGGTTTTTGGACATCAATTCCTAGAAGCCTAAAGTCAATTCCCCAAAGCACTGATCAGCAAATGTACTGAATTAGGCTTCTGGTAATTGAAGTTCCGGGGGGGGGGGCACATTGGGTACCACTGCCCCAAAGTCAAAGGAGACCTTTACCTTTAACATTAAATCTTTTTTATTATTACAAATTCTGTTTTGAACATACAAAAATAAATGCCTACCATCAAGTCAATTTCTGCTTTATGTGACCTTTTCCTGGTAGAACATATACAGAAGTAGGTTTACCATTCTCTTTTTCTGTATCCTAGATTAAGAAGAATGCTGTAATTTCAAAATAAACTATACCTTGATAAATTAATCAGTAATTTCAGGTTTCATAACCACAGCATTGCTAGTTTATGAGGACCATTAGCAATTTCCCTAAGTATATCTCAGGGAGCTTTTAATATGAAGTGCTTTAGGATTTTTCAAATTAAATTTTTAATGCTATGATTTCTAAAATACATGCATTAATGGCAGATTGTGGAGTTCTGTACAGTAGCAATTTTCCTTGTAGACTATTTTTGTTTCCACTAATCTGTCAAGGAAAATGCATCCCATGTAATGTTACAAGCAAAGCCAAGAGAACCCTGTGTACCAGTACGGAAATTCCAAATATTGCCAAATATAATTTTATCCCTGGAATCTTGCTACTTAAAAGATTAGTGAGTTACCCTTATTTGCATCTCCAACATTAAGCTGATGTTGCTCTCTGAGGCTAAAATTGTGCATACTAGGTAGTAAGCTTCACTGAACTTTGAAGCTTACATTAGAGCAGTGGTGCCCAAACTAGGGGCCAGGTGCGGCCCCCGATGCCAATTCATCTGGCCCGCGAAGCCCTCATCGCTCCTAGAAGTGGAAGTAAAACGTGCCCGTATGGCACATTTTACTTTCGCTTCCAGGAGCGATGAGGGCTTCGCAGGCCAGAGGAATTGGTGTCAGGGGCAGCGCCCGGCCCCCGGGCCTTAGTGACCGGCTTCCTGAACCACATGATCGTCCCACAGCCCAAAAAAGTTTGGGCACCCCTGACTCTCCCCCTGGCCGGTTGGGGCGGGGGAATGACCAGCTGGACAGAATGGTGGGCGGCTACAAAAGACCCTGCCGCCACCGCCGGTGCTGCCGTAAGACCTTCCCCGGACTCTCTCCCTGGCCGGTTGGGGCAGGGGGATGAGGACCAACTGGACAGAGTGGCGGGCAGCTACAAAGACCCTGCCGCTGCCGCCGCCGTCGTAAGACCTTCCTCGGACTCTCCCCCTGGCCGGTTGGGGCGGGGGAATGAGGACCAGCTGGACAGAGTCGCGGGCGGCTACAAAAGACCCTGCCGCCGCCGCTGCTGCTGTAAGACCTTCCCCGGACTCTCCCCCTGGCCGGTTATTTATTAGGGATAAGGACTTTCTAGATTGTTTTGCACCATGTATTCTTGACTGTAGTGTATTTCTTTTGATTGTATTGCATTTTTCTGATTGTATTGTGCCCTTGTTTTTTATGGAAAATTTACTGACTATATTGACTGTATCATATTTGTTATATTTATATGTTGTTGCTTTCATATTTGATATTGTAACATTGTAAGCTGCTCTGAGTTGCTTCGGCAAGGAGAACGGCATATAAATTGATTTTAATAATAATAATAATAATAATAATAATAATAATAATAATAATAATAATAATAATAATAATAATAATAATAAGAGTAATCATGGCTCATATGTTTTTTGAGTGTAGAAAGTGAAACATTTCACATAAGAGATGTGAAACCAAGGTCCCATCTAAACTCAGTACTTTTCATGCACCCACGGTACTGGCACAGCAAACATGACACAAGTTTGAAACTAGAGACTGATATACTGTAACTGGCTTTCAAGCAAGGGCAACCTTTACCTATAAATGAATCAAACAAATGATTAATACAAATGTGTTTTTAAAAAGCATACTTTGGAAAAAGTTACTTTATTGAATTACATTCCCCAGAATCCTTAAATCATCAGAGCTAGTTATCATGGAATTGTGAGAGCAGTAATCCAGAAAGAAACCTTTCTAAATTCTGATTTTAAAATATATCCTTATGCTTATTCCATTTAATGATATGAATCTGATCAGGCATGGAAACAGACTCTATGAATAATCCAGGAAGTTGAGGGTCAGAACAGTTTGCTTTATAGGTTTTCCGCAAGGGAAAAGATATGCAGAAGTCACTATAAAAGTCTGATGAAGGTCACGAGTGTGGTGCAAAAGAATTTACATAAGATTAAGGCACCCAAGAATGAGAGCTACTTAGCCTGCAAGGGTGAACTCTTAGAACAGGGGTGCACAAACTATGGCCCATAGGTCAGATCAGGCCCATGGACCGTAGCTGGGGCACCCCAGGTTAAAGCAGAGAAAATGGCAGCCTAAAAATCTATCTCATCCTTTTGCAAAACAGATTGCAAGGTGCACTTTACTTCTGCTTCTGGTGGGAGGAACCATGTGATCGGCCCGCTGAACCACTTGACTGGCTCACAGCCCAAAAAGTTTGAGCACCCCTGTCTTAGAAGGTGGCATATCTGAGACGTTCTGGATAATCAAAGGTTTGCTGAAAATCAAATTGATTCTCCATTTTCCTCTTGCCTTCAACATTACGAAGAAAAGGAGCCACTTGCTGAATTTAAAGGCCAGCAGGTTACGAACCAATAAAACAAGAAATAATTTTGTGTGCAGCACAGCATTAACCTCTTGAATCTGTTGCCCTAAGAGGTCATTCTAGCAAATGCTGGAAGTGAGGCTTTTTAAAAGGGCCAGCTTATTTTATATGTTTGCTAATAGCATTCTGGACTAGCATGGAAGCAATAAGTGTAATGAGTGCAATTGTAAAAAACAATTGGGTCATAAACTGATTGCCTTTGAAGTTAAGCGATGCATTGCCCTCTGGACTGTCTTTATGCCTTTGTCCATGCTGCTTCTGGTGCTTGAAAAAACACTCTCTTCCTCTCTTCATCAAGATACCTCTGTCCAATTCCTTCTCAGAAGCCTAATCTCTGCTGACACCATTGGGAGTTGGGCTGTTGATTTCAGTGGAGTCAGAATTCCACCCTAAGAGGATTAAAGTGTTATCCCTTCAGCTCAGAAACAAGAGCTGATATTAGTTACTATTTTCGCAAAGCTGTTCAGCTCTGTGAGTCAGGTACAAGTCAATCAGCAGCTGGAGTTGCAAAGCTACAGCTTTGGAGAAATGTATCTTTGGAGGAGACTTGTTCAGGGTAAGACAGTCTTTTGTCTGTGCACTGTTGTGGCAGATCAAGTCAACAGAAATCTGGATCCTATTAGTTAAGGGTTTTGTAAATATGCCGTTAAGGGCAAGCATATTTCAAGAACAGCATCTCAGTAAAACAGAAGGCAAAACATTCCATAGAGACAGTCATATTGGTCTGAGTCTTCTACAACACCGATTATAAACCATATTTTGGATTAATACATTGTGCTTAATGTATAAGGCTCACTCGTCGACTGCAACTCGTATCCAAGAATGCATTTTTCCTGAAGCAGGAAAAATATCATTGGCATGAATTTGTTTAAGGTGGATCCCAGCTTGCCATGAAGTGACCCACATGCTATGATCACATAGCCATCTCCTGCGGCACATATGAAATGAGACATGCAAGATTTAACACTGGAACTGCCTTGAGGATATTATCAAGGTGCGCCTTCACAGCCAATCCATCTGGCATGGCCTCTTCCGCCTCCATGACCGTTGGGAATCAGAGGTCCTCGTCTGCTCAGCATTGAGTCATTAGCTGTACGGTCTACTCCATTACCATAGCAGGATATCCAGCTAGACAAGGTTCACCAGTCTTTAAGATACCACAAGCTTCTGTTGGTTTTTTTCTGCAACAGCAGGCAAATGTTGCTATGGCATCCATAAGAAGAATTACCCAATCCATGTTAGAGAAAATGGTTCTTATGCCAATTCATCTTCTTCCATGTCTTGGCCAGATGTGAAACTGCCAAAATGAAAACACCTTTTGGTGATTTCATTCTACAGTTCCCTTCACCTGACCTGGTGTGAGAAAGATTAACCAGCAACGTAAGGTTGCCATCTGGGTGAGATCATCCCTTCCCACGGGGTGAGGTATCAGCAGATGATACAACTGAATCCTGGCAAGACTGAGTGGCTGTGGGTCAGGGTCCTGCGTTATCTCAGGAGCCACCATCTTTGGTTCTGGATGGGGCGATTTTGCCCCAAACAAACCCATGCGTAATCTGGGGGTCCTCCTGGACTCACAACTCCTGCTCAAAGAGCAGGTGGCAGTTGTAGCCAGGGGGGCTTTTGCACAGCTTCGTGTTATACGCCAGTTACGCCCGCTCCTAGATCGGGACTCCATGCTCATGGTCACGCACACTCTGGTCACCTCCAGACTTGACTATTGTAATGCGCTCTACATGGGGCTGCCTTTGATGACCATTCAGAGGCTGCAACTGGTCCAGAATGTGGCTGCTCGGGTGGTGTTGGGGTGCGAGCATTATGCCCGCACCTTGCCACTGCTTCAGGAACTGCACTGGTTGCCAGTGTGCCTCCAGATTCAATTCAAGGTGCTGGTAATTATCTTTAAAGCCCTACATGGTAGTGGGCCAGGATACTTAAGAGACCGCCTCACCCCAAGAACATCTGTCCGTCCCACCAGAGTGGACCGGAGAGGCTCTCTCATTGTTCCATTGGCTAGGGAGGTGTGTCTCTCTAGCACCAGAAAGAGGGCCTTCTCAGTGTCTGCTCTGACCCAATGGAACTTCCTGTCAATTGAGCTGCATCTCCAGACAGAGTTGCTGCCCTTTAGGAAACACTGGGGCAACAGGAATGTGGTAACCCCACCCTGCTGGCTAAATTAGTAGAACACACACTCTCTTTTAATCTTTTAACCTTTTACTATTTGTCAGCAAGTTTAATGGGCTTTTTTATTGCTTTTAAACTTTGATTGTTTTTTGTTTCTTGTTTCTGTGAGCCACCCAGATTCTTCGGAGTTGGGCAGCAATATAAATTAGAATAAATAAATAAAATTACCAGGGGTTGCCCAATTGTGGTTCATGAATAACTACAATCTTTGAGGAGGCTCTTAATGTACACCCCCTTATGCCAATGAATACTTGTCTGTGTTTTTGAGCTCTCCAGATCTCATTAGATTAGATGTCCCCATGCTAGTTTTCATTAATTTTCAGTTGGACTCACATGAATATTGTACTAATGTGGAGTTTGTAATGTCTCTTAGAAGTCAGGGATGTCAACATGACCTGAGAATTCACACACTGACAATTTCTCATTAAGATTATTGTAATCAACTCTCAATGGTCCTTCCTCTTGAAGATGACATTGACAGTTCAGGGCATGTATTATGAGGTAACTAGACAAATATCACGAATATCCTTCAGCTTACATATGATACTGATTCTAAAATAATTACATCAGCCACCAATATACTTCCCATCTGAGTTCAATAAGCTAGTGATGTTTTAAAGCCCTAAGTCACTTGGAGCCTACTAGATGTCTGATGGAGTGCCTTTCCCATAGATATCCACTGTAGTCAGGTAGACAGAAATCTGCATTCAAATCCTTGGTCAGCCATGGAAACTCACAGAATGGTTAATATGCAATCTTTCCCAATGTATCTTTAAGAACTGATGGGAGGTCCTTTGTGTCCTTCCACTGAGAGTGATGCATTATGTGTAGACATGGGAGAGGGCCTTCTCCATGGCAGTAGCATGGTAGTGGAATGCTCTCCAATTGAAAACCCAACTGGTACCAACATTGTCTTTATTTCTTTGTTGGGTTAAATACTGACTGGTCACTCAAGAATTTAGTAACTGGAGAGATCATGGTTTGGTTCTGAGTCTTTCAGCTTGCTGTGGGTTTTTTCTTTTGCTAAATGTTTTAATTATTAAGATGTTTCAGAGTGTTTTAAAATGTTTTGATTGTTTAATATATTTAAACTGTATTAATTCCTTTGTTTTTATTTATAATACCCTGTCCTGAAATCTGTCAATACCAGATGAGTTAGAAATACTTAAATAAACAAACAAGCAAATAAAATACTGTGTGTCTTCTATAAATTCCATAAACCTTTTCATCTCAGTCCAATAATCATGCCAAATGTCCTTGCTTTATTACTGTTTTCAAAAGATGTGTGACTAATAGATGGTTGTGTTTGTTATGTCTTTCATTGGATTTTGTATGCAATGTCCTTGCCATGCCTGTGAGAGTGTACTGTATTTCTATGAAATTAATGTTAACACATACCTTGTGTTAAGAACTGTAACTAAAATAAATACCTAGCTGCATCTTTTTCTAGCCTTGTTATGTGAGCTGCCTGAACTTGGCCTTCACCATCATGGTGCCATTCAGATCTACTGGCTATCCATGCTGATTAGGTGTCCATAACAACCAACATCAAATGAAAGAAAACTAATGTCCATGATCTTAAGTCTTTAACCCCTCCCAGAGGCGTAGCTACTGCCGTATCTGCCGTATCAATTATACGGGGCCCCAGGGCCACGGGGGCCCCCAACGTGCGTAAGCAAAACAAATCTTTACCCTTCCTAAGGGCCCCCAAATAAATTTTTATACGGGCCCCCGCCAAGGCACGCTACTCTTCTGACCCCTCCCCATAACCATTTCGATCAGGGATTCCCAACCTAAGGCCCATGGGCCAGATCCAGCCCACAGTGCCATTTCATGTGGCCCCCCACCCCTACAAGGGCATTCAAAAAGCAAAATGGCTACCCCTTTGAAGCTGTTGAGACAAAATGGCCAGACACCTCTCATTGTGCAGACAGGGCAAAATGGCCATCCAGCCCTCAAAGCTGACTGAGAGAATGTGACCTGGCCCCCAGCTTGAAAATACTGGGAACCCCTGATTTAGATTTTCCTCATTACATATAATTGTCTTCACAAAGTCCTACTCTGCCACCTACTTGTGGAAGAGAGGTGACACTAGGATTTCAAAGGCTACTCTGTACAACCTTCGGCCAGTTGCAGTCTATTATACCTAGTAGGGTGCATGTGAAAATGAAAAGAGGAGAGCCATGGACACTGCTGACAGTTCACTGGAAGAAAGGTAGAATATAAGTGAAATACATTTACCACCAAATGATAAACTGGTTACAGGAAGTATCAGCAGTGAAAATATGGGTGGAACCAGTGATGGGCAGCCAAAAAATTTACTACCACACCATGGGAGGATCCAATGTCATGTTGTGGGCAGATCCAATGTTGTGGGCAGAGCCAACGTCATGGGTGGAGCCAACGTCATGGGAGATCTAGTCATGCCTGCCATATGGCCATGTATACATCTACAAACACAGGCAGCACTGGCTCTTTGGCTGTAAATGGAGATGAGCACTGCACCCTAGAGTCAGATACGAGTGGCTTTTGAGCAAGAGAGACCTTGAACCACTTGCAGGGACAAAACCTGACATCAAATTTGAATACCAATCAGGGATCTTCTGTTATTAGGTAAAGGTTGCCCTTGCTCGAAATCCAGTTGTTACTAACTCTAGGGTTCAGGGCTCATCTCTGTTAATAGCCAAAGAGCCAGTGGACTTGATCCACAAAAGCTCACATTAAAATAAACAATAAATACACATTAAAATACACAGTGGCTCCTGCTGCTGCTGCTCCTCCTCCTCCCCACTCGGGAAAGCAAGGGGACCGTCAGCACCCGAGCAGTGCCACAGCCATGCCTTCAAGGGCCTCCGCCACAAGGCCGCGGTTGCAGCATCTCCAAGGAGGCCGCCAAGGACCTCAGTAGCAGCCGCCAGTTCCTCCGCGGCTGCACCTCTCCTCTGATGCTGCTCTGCCACACTCCAAGCAGCAAATGGCTGCTAGGCTTGACACACCAAGAACTGGAGGTTCGCGTGCATGTCGTTCACTGAAGACGCGCATGCACACATGCATGCTGAGCGCCGGAGGCACGCATACACAGGTGGGTGGCCACTACAAAAAAGGTTAAAAAAACCTGGGTGGTCACCCCAAAATCTTGCCACCGGTTCTCATGGACGCCGAGAAAAGTTGCTACCAGTCCGTGCCCATCACTGGGTGGAACCATTGATCTTCAGGTTCTTCAAGGAGTAAAACTGATCCTTATTGTAGTGCTAACAAACATGCAAGTGAAAGATGAGACGAAATCAAACAACACAACTCCAGATTACATGTTCACACTTGCTCTTGCCTGATATGTGATTTTGATAGGGCAGCAGAAGGATTACTGTGGTAAAGGATGAAGAAAAGGTTTGTTCAATCCACATTACCACAAAGAAATTGCATGTGTCTCATCTCTGACAACTCACAATGGAATGAAGTGTCTATTGTCCTTAAGAGCACAAGGCAACATACACATTTAAAAACTGTGCATGGCTACAAGATGTTCGTATTTCAGAAATGCACACACTGGAATTACCCCACATAAACACATTTCAATTCATGGAAAATAGAAATAAAATGGATAAGATTTGAAGAATGTTCGCGTTCATAAAAATGTACTGAAAATGCATGCATTTTTCATTTTCATTTCCCTGGTAAGAGCAGGATCTTGCAAACCAGTCCTGAACATGTGAAACAGACTCTGAAAAAGACAGTTTGAAGAAGACAAACAGATTTCCACTTCCTTATCTGCAGCCTTCCCTCTGGGTGTCCCTGGACTATTGCTCTCTTCGTCTCTAGACAGCATGGCCTTGTGCTGTTCCAGCAGGACAACATTTCCTGTTCCAGTCAACAGAGTTTGATCATGGGCCAAGTGACTAAATTATCTTTCTATCTAGAAATGCATCTAGATGAGCCGAGATGTGATGCGCATCACTAAATACATTTAAACCAGCCTGGCTATTTGCTCACTATTCCAATCACTTTATCAGAAATCTGTTGTTAAACACATTAGCACATTTATTTTCAGAGCCACTAAGGTGATTTCTTCCTGTCTCATTCCCCCCCCACACACACACACACATCTTTCTCTTTCCAACCAAGAAAACTGCAATCTACTTTTATAGAATAAATTGCTATAAATTAAGTTAGCCTCAGCATAAACAGATGTAATAGAGCCCTGTCTCTATAGCAGCAGCTGAGGTGTTATGCAAATATGATAGATGTCAAGTCTATTTTTGAGTTCATTCTTATGCTGATAAGTCTCCATTTATGCCCCCCCCCCTGCAATTCTCACTTTATTTCCTCTTTTTCATCTCAGAGCCTCAGGGGCAGATAATTTTTATCCAGGTATGTCTTACTGGTGAAGATGGAATATTACCTAGAAGGCTAGACAATGTGGCATATTAGGCAAGCTTATTGATTTTAATAATAAAGCTTTACTTGGCTAAACGAAAACAACATCTGATGGTACTCTGTCAATTTAAACCCAACCTAAGGCCTGTGGGCTAGATCTGGCGCCCAGTGCCCTCCACCCCTCCAAGGGCATTTGAGAAACAAAATGGCTGCCTCATTGAAGCTGTTAGGACAAAATGGCCATCACCATCATGCAGGCAGGGCAAAATGGCCATCCAGCCCTAGAAGCTGACTGAGAGAACATGACCCGGCCCCCAGCTTGAAAAGGTTGGGAACCCCTGACTTAAACCAATAAGAGCTTGATTCCATAGTGATGTTCAATGATAAGAAACCAAGCATACTAGAAAAGCTGCAAAGTTATTGAAGATTTATGAGCACACAAAAACTGTGTGTCAGGATGAGATGGATAAAGTTGTGTCAACTGTCTGGAGGGTTTCAGTCATCTGGAAATGGCCGTTAGGTGGAGACGGTCAGATAAATTCCATGTTAGTCTTATATAGAGTAGACTTCTAGAAATGAATGGGACTTATTGGTCATAATGAACATAATCCTTTGTAAGTATGAGAAGAACAAGTAACTTCAAACCTATGTCAAGTGTATTCTATGTGCTTCAACATGTACCATGGAAGACTTGATGTTAGCTGTCCCTCATGTTCTTAACATTGCCTGTTTGGGGGATGAAAGTTATCTGGTACAGTATATTTATTAAATGCACTGTAGTGCTTCTGACAAAAGTAAAGATCACAGTGAAATGAAGTTTTGTTCATTTCAATGGGTCAATTCATAGCAAGACTAACACTGGTTTGACTTCTACTGTAGAATAAACATATATACAAATTATTTTTAAATTTTTGCAAATATTTTCCATAACATAATGATAAGAGCTGTAAGAGAGTGGAACAGACTGTCTTGGACTGTGGTGTGCTCTCTATGATTTATGATGGGTTGTTTTATTTCAAAAGAGAAGTCAATGGCAATCTTTTGGAGCTGGTCTACTTGTGCATCGACAGGGGCTGGTCTAAATGAGCCTGAGGTAACTCTACTTCTGAAGAATTAGCTATAAAATCAGTACACCAAAGGTACAAAGATTGTGTTTTGACCCAGAACTGTAGATGTTAATTATAAGCATACTTATTTTGTAAACATTTGACATATTGTAATGTAATGTAATGTATTGTCTGTAAGCCGCCCTGAGTCGCCACGGCGAGTGGGCGGCAATATAAATTTGAACTAATAATAATAATAATAATAATAATAATAATAATAATAATAATAATAATAATAATAATAATAATAATAATAATAATAAACCTGTAGTATACTGGGTGGGGGGGCTGGGCCCCCAGGTTTTTACCATTTTTGGTCGCATGCACTTGTGTGCATGTGTGTATATACATTAGCTGATTTAAAATAATACTAAATGAATCTGATAAGTGAGCTTTTTATGCGTTACTAAGCTCCTGAAAAAGGGACTGCAGTGGCTTAAAGGTTAAGACATAGAATTTGACGACTGGAAGGTTGGCAGGTCAGCAGTTTGAGATCCGAGTGCTGCATGATGGAGTGAGCTCCCTTCTCTGTCCCAGCTCCTGAAAAGCAAGAAATTGCAAGTAGATAAATAGGTACTACTTCAGTGGGAAAGGTGACAGTGTTCCATGCAGTCCAACATCTAGTCACACCTGTCATATGTCCACGGAAACATCTGAAGATACAGAGAGAACTGGCTTTTGGCTGTAAATGGAGATGAGCACTGAAACCAAGAATTGGACCTTTATCCCCCTCTGAAGAGATTGCTACCAAGAGGGGGGATTTTGTCTCCTCCTACTACATCAACTCATTACTTGCACCAGTGGGACCTTTGCCACTTAGTCTGGCGGAAGAGGAAAAGGAGCCTTCTCAAAAGGAGCTCCCTCCTCCATTACCAGCCTCTTGTCCTGTAGGTGCAAATGCCTCCCCACCCCTTTGTTTTCAGTGTGAGAATAGCTGGCCGCTTTGGGACGGATAGGAATTTTCCCACCTGCCCCGGATTGGCTTTATGAATGGGTGTTGTTTTGTCTATCTCACGCTGTCTCAGAGACGCAGACAACGCTGACTCTATGGTTGTAAATGGAGATGAGCACTGCACCCTAGAGTCAGATACAAATGGCTTTCGAGCAAGGTCAACCTTTACCTTTATGTAAGCTCCACAAAAGCCTGCTTCACCTATAACTGTTTGTCCTTAAGGTACTCTACGATCCTTTATTGTTTTTTCTGCGATTAATGAACGTAGATAAACCTCTGAAAATTAACATCATTAATTTTTCTGAATCTCAAGCAGCGAAGATTTACATCCTGAATTACTGAAAGGTCAGGTATTTCCAAGAAATTGGCCAGAAGGGAACCAACTAAGGTCCAGTGGTATTATTATGCTAAATTACAGCCTAGCTATGAATTGAGTTCTTGGCATAGAAGTAAACCAGACTTCTGCACTTCTCAATGTAATTGCTCCAATTTCCCAGTAACTGGAAGCTACTTAAAGAAAGCAATTGAGGGAGAAAGAGTAATATAATGGTAATATAGAGAGGAAAATATATATGTTTGTTCGAAAGGAAAGCTCTCTTCAATAAGGCTGGCTCATGTTTAATGCAGACTCTCAGGCTTAATACAGACTTTCAAGGTTTGGAAGCTTTTCAAGCTTTGCTGTGATTATATGTTAGGGAACTGTGGGAAGGAAAAAACGTACTTATGTACATTTGGTGATTTAAATGAGAATTGCAGAGTGAGACAAAAGAAAGGAAATCTTAGCTAATAGCACCACCAAGGGGCCAGACATATAAGAATCAAATGTATTTTACAATCCACTTCTCCACTGAGAAATTCCAGGTTTGCACCATTTACCCAGTAACTGCGGTGGCTTAGTGGTTAAGATGCTGAACTTGACTGGAAGGTTGCCAGGTCAGCAGTTTGAGACCCAAGTGCTGCACGATGGACTGAGCTCCATTTCTGTCCCAGCTGCTGCCAACCTAGCAGTTCGAAAGCAAAAAATTGAAAGTAGATAAATAGGTACCACTTCGGTAGGAATTTAAATAGTGTTCCGTCCACTCTGGTGCTTAGTCATGCCTGAAACATGTCCACAGAAATGTCCTCAAACACAGACAGCACTGGGTCTTTGGCTATAAATAGAGATGAGCACTGTACCCAAGAGTCAGATACAACTAGCTTTTGAGCAAGGGCAACCTAACATTTACTCAAGTTTGCTTTCTTTGAAAGGTTTACCTGAAACTTAAGGAATTTTATAATATATGATTTTATTTACACAGATGCAGGTTGACCACAGATGGAGACACAGCTTATACAGTGGAACCTTGGTTAAAGTAATTAATATGTTCTCCGGGACGTTTCTTACAGTGAAAATTACTTTAATCGAATTTCCCTTAGGAATGCATTGAAAACCAAAATACTTTAACCAAAACACAGTTTCCCATAAGAATGCATTGAAAACTAATTAATCCTTTCGGGGGGGGGGGGACCATAAACCGAGCCACTATTTTCTATGGATTTCTTTTTGTTATGCAATTTTTATGTTAACCAAGCCATTTGTTAACCGTGGTTACACTGTATATTATACCAACCAGACCCCATGCTATCTGAAGCAAATGTGAACTGAGAAGAGCAATTGTATGCCATAGGTACCACATTATAGATCTGCATTTGAAGGCATCCTCTATTTAAAGTTCTGGTCCATCCAAATATCATTCAAACATGAAGAATCAAATGGACTTGAAGATATTCAACCTTAGTTGGCACCTGATTAGCATACTGAGCAGGAAGATAGCCAGTCACAATCTTTCCTGCAATAAAAGGATATATTTTTATATAAATTAGGTTTATATGTGCTTCTATGCATATACATTACCACACAGAAGGTCCTCCAGACATTGCTGGAACTGGAACACCCATCAGTTCATTAATGTGGGATTGTGGAAGTTCCAAGTAAACCACCTCCAAAAACCCACAGATTCTCCACCACTTCTTCCATTGTCTCCTATGACCCACTTGGTTCATTGTTACTTCATGAGGTAATGTTATGAGAAGTTGATGCATAAACTTACTTTTCCACTTCATTTTTCTCTAGTGGATCTTAAACTGCAAGCTATTATTTTCAATAGAGAACAACCTTGAAATGTGGTTCTACATATGGCTGCTAAGGATATCATGGGTTAACCATGTGACTAATGTAGAAGTGTTGTGCCAGATGGACAAAGAACAAGAACTCTTGAAGACCATTAAGCAAAGAAAGCTCCAATACCTTGGCCATATCATGAGAAACAACATAAAAGTATAGAATACTCCAGCTTGTTCTGCAAGGAAAGATCCCTAGGAAGAGAGGTCCTGGACACAGACAGACTTCATGGCTGAAGAACCTGAGAGACTGGTGTGATATGTCCTCGGAAGAACTGTTCCAAGGAGTTAAGAACAGGAAGGCTATTGCCATGATGATAGCCAATATCCGGAACAGATATGGCACCTTAAGAAGAACCTTGAGTGGTTTACCACGGATAACATCTACTAAGTTGTCAGCATAAGCTACAAAGGACCTCTTATGTAATAGCCATATCCTTATTGAATGCTTGTGTTTTCACATTTGACAACAATGTTTAAGTACAGTACTGTATTTGAATGGGCTAGTGTGGGTGGCATCTAAAAGTGCATACACATGAAAATAGAACTTTCATAAGCCAAAATCTTTGCCACTCTGTCAAGCAAAATATTTTGTGCTGCTGTTTTAATTTATGGTTGTGAGAGCTAGACCATTAGGAAAGCTGAGCGCAGAACAATAGATGCCTTTGAGATGTGGTGTTGGAGGAGAGTTTTGAGAGTCCCCTGGACAGCGAGGAGAACAAATAGGTCAGTCTTAGAAGAAATCAACCCAGAATGCTCCCTAGAAGGTCAAATAGTAAATATGAAGATGAAGTACTGTACTTTAGACATCAAATAAGAAGAGAGGATTCACTTGAGAAAGCCTTGATGCTGGGAAAGGTGGAGGGCAAAAGAAGAAGGGGGCGGCCAAAAATGAGATGGCTAGCTGGTATTGTGGATGCAGTGGGCACAGAGCTGGGCAGGCTGAGGAGGATGGTGGAGGACAGAGGTCCCTGGCGGACAATGGTCCATAGGATCGCAAAGGATTGGAATCAACTGTGCGACTGAACAACAAAAGGAATCCTGTGGTAACATAAAGTTACACCTGCAGATCTATGCAAGACATTCCACTTCATAGAATTTGATTGTGCAGCTGATAGCATGAGTCACAGCACAACTATTGTACAGCATTGATGTAGAAGTACTTCATGAATATTACTTCCAAGTCAGTATGATTCTCCCTATTTGTGCAATTTTAAGTTATGCAGGCAGATCTGTGCAACTAGATTTTAGTCAGTGTGTTATGTATTTTAACTAGATTTTGCTTTTTAAAGTATACTTTCAATCTCATGGAGGCTTTGCCCTGTACAGTATTATGTATTGTTATTTCTATTGTTCTGCATGGAATCATGAGCATTTTACAAGCAACTATGAAAGTCACAGAAATCTTGAAAATCTGGATTTATCACAAAATGCTGAGATTTTTTTTTCAAATAAGAGAATGAACAATAAAGTACAACTAAAGAAATGAATTAAGATCAAGAAATCACAAAGCATAATGCCGAATCATACACCTCACTCACATAAAAAAGTGAAAAGTATGGATTGTTACAGCTGATCATTCTACAACAAATGAGAAATGGAGGAAACTTTATTGACCAAAGAACCTCAGAATTTAGTCTAAGTGAAGCATAAGTTCATTTTTACAAACTGCTGCATCCCAAGCCAGGATAATTGTGAGGATATGCATCCTGCAGTGGGTAGGGGAAGAGGAATTGCTCTGATTGCTTTTGAGGTTCTTGCTTAACTGGAGACATTGTGACAGAATATGTGGAATAGAGATAGGTGCACCTTTTAGAATTTGAGATTGGATTAACACACTCAGTTCATGGAAACCACAGTACAATGGTATCTGAAGAGGTATATGCTGCCTCTCAATGATACGAAAGCCACAAACCTGACAGCATTTGGACCTCTCTTTTTAGGGAGAGGTATTTTTTGTTAAGGGACTACAGTGGCTTAGTATTTAAGACAGTGAACTTGATGATTGGAAGGTCAGCAGGTCAGTAGTTCAAGACCCAAGTGCTGCATGACTGAGTGAGCTCCCATCCCTGTCCCAGCCCCTGACAACTTAGCAGTTCGAAAGCAAAAAATTTGCAAGTAGATAAATAGGTACCACTTTGGGTGGGAAGGCAACAGTGTTCCATGCACTTCGGTGTATAGTCAGGCCTGCCACATGACCACGGAAATGTTTGCAGATCCAAATGACACTGGCTCTTTGGCTGTAAATGGAGATGAGCACTGCACCTTAAAGTCAGATACAACTGGCTTTCGAACAGGGGAGACCTTTACCTAATCTTTTCATTACTATTTTTAAGCAGAGAAAAAACAATCATAATTGGAAGGTATCAGACTCGGAGTGAGTCTGACAGAACACTAGTTAGAGCTGCTATTAAAGACTACCTAGTGGCGATGAGGGTGGTGAAGCGCCAACACTTCACCACCCTCATTGCCTCCGCAGATAATCGCCCAGCGGCCTTGTTCCGGGTGACCAGGTCCCTCCTCGGCAGAGGGGGGCCGGGCCCTGGGTGGCAGGGTTCGGCTGAGGCAGTGGTGGGATGTCAAAAATTTTATTACCCCCACCGTGATGTCATCATAGTTTGGGCAGAGCTAACATCATGACATCATGATGTGGGCAGGGCCAAAGAAAATTTTTAAATAAAATAAAAATAAGTGCACACATACACACCCCTCAACCCACCCACCCACCCACAGTACCACTATACTGTACCACTATACATCAATATAAGTAAAGGTATTAAATACACATTAAAACACACACAGACACACCACATCCAAAGGTGAGTCACTTACCCTGGGGAGCTTCAGGCTATAGGGAGCTTCAGGCTAGCAGCTTCTCTTCCTCCTCCCCGCTTGGGAGGACAGCAAGGAGGTCGTGCATATACACCAAGCACTGTAGGCATGCATGCGCACCAAGTGTTTGGCACACATGCGCAGTGGGGGAACCAGTAAAAAGGTAAGCCCCGAAGGTGGTTCCCCCCCAAAAGCTGCTACCAGTTCTCCAGGACACTGGGGAAAGTTACTACCGGTTCTGGCGAACTGGTGAGAACCTGTTACATCCCATCACTGGGCTGAGGATTTTGCTGATTATCTGGCGGAGAAAATCGCTCAGATCCGCTTAAAGCTAAATCCCGGCGTGGAACATACAGAGCTGGGGTTGACCATAGCACAGTCTAGCCATGTTACCTGGGATCGGTTCGATCCTGTTGGCCCTGAGGAAGTGGACAGGCTTCTTGCATCTGTTCGTGCCACGACCTGTGCACTGGACCCATGCCCTGCTTGGTTAATTAAAGCTTCCAAGTCTGGGGCAGGTGGCTGGATCGAGGCGATAATTAATGCTTCTCTAAAAGAGGGGCATTTTCCGGCACCGCTTAAACACGCTTTGGTGCTCCCCCTCTTGAAGAAGCCGTCCCTTGATCCCACGGTAATTTCCAACTACCGTCCAGTGTCCAACCTACCTTTCTTAGGTAAGGTTTTGGAAAAGGCTGTGGTGCAGCAGTTGCAGGAGGTCCTGGATGAAGCGGATTATCTGGACCCATTTCAGTCAGGATTCAGGCCCGGATATGGTACTGAGACCACACTAGTCGCTTTGGTGGATGATCTCTGGAGAGAGCGGGACGGAGGGGAGCCGTCTGTCCTTGCTCTTCTCGATCTCTCAGCGGCTTTTGATACGGTCGATCATGGCATCCTTCTGGGAAGGCTCCAGGGTCTGGGGATCCAGGGCACGGTGCTGTCCTGGTTTTCCTCATTCCTGAGGGGCAGGACCCAGTCGGTGTGCCTGGAGAAGGAGAAGTCCAGCCCTAGGCCCCTGCTTTACGGGGTGCCTCAGGGTTCGGTACTCTCTCCTCTCCTGTTCAACATCTATATGAAGCCGCTGGGTGAGATCATCCGTTCCCACGGGGTGAGGTATCATCAATATGCTGATGATACCCAGTTATACATCTCTGCCCGTGGGGACCCAAGCGGTGCGGTGGAAGTCCTCTCCAGGTGTCTGAAGGCTGTAAAGGTCTGGATGGGGGACAACGGGCTACAGCTAAATCCCGGCAAGACTGAGTGGCTGTGGATAAGGGGTCCTGTGTTAACAAAGGAGCTTCCAACTTTGGTTCTGGATGGGGCACTCCTACCCCAAACAGACCCGGTGCGTAATCTGGGGGTCCTCCTGGACTCACGGCTACTGTTCAAAGAACAGGTGGCAGCCGTGGCCAGGAGGGCTTTTGCACAACTTCGTGTAATTCGCCAGTTACGCCCCCTCCTAGACCGGGATGCCCTGCTTATGGTCACACATGCGTTGGTCACCTCCAGACTTGATTATTGTAATGCGCTCTACATGGGGCTGCCCCTGATGACCATCCGGAGACTCCAGCTGGTCCAGAATGCGGCGGCACGGGTAGTGGTGGGGTGTGGGCGTTATGCTCATGCTTCGCCGCTGCTCCGGGAGCTGCACTGGTTGCCAGTATGTCTCCGGGTACAATTCAAGGTGCTGGTTATTACCTTTAAAGCCCTATATGGTAGTGGGCCAGGATACCTAAGAGACCGCGTCACCCCAAAAACATCTGTCCGGCCCACCAGGGCGGATCGGAGAGGCTCCCTTGTTATTCCCTCGGCGAGAAAGGCGCACCTCGCCTGTACTAGGAGGAGGGCCTTCTCCGTGTCCGCCCCGGCCCTCTGGAACCTCCTGTCCACCGAACTGCGCCTTCAGACAGAGCTCCTGCCCTTCCGAAAGGGTTTAAAAACCTGGCTGGCAGGACAGGTTTGGGGACCCGGGAACATGGGTTCCCATACCAAATGGCTCATATAAGGACTGCCCCCCTGGGTTGGATTCTGGGAACATTGGAATATAGCCCTGTGTTGTTTTTAACTTCTGATGGTTTTAACTCTGACATTTTAGTGTTGGGTTTTATTTTTGTTTTTATTTTGGATGTAATGCCGCCCAGAGTCTGGTCCTCCCGATTGGGGCGGGGTATTAAATTTAATAAATAATAATAATAATAATAATAATAATAATAATAATAATAATAATAATAATAATAATAATAATAATAATAATAATAATAATAATAATAATAATAATAATAATAATAATTTTATGTGGAGAAAACAACATATCATATCTTACTCTTTCAGCCGTAACAGAATGGAAACTCTTTCCTTCTCTCTTCAGCCTCCTCCTAAGATTTGTTCTTGTGCTCAGTCATCTGTGTGCCTAATTCTTCTCTAATTTTCAATATGAACATAGCTAGTTTTCATGTGAACAATGTCTTCAAATTCATTTTAATTTACCATTAGAACAAATGCATGCCAACAGCTGTTCACTCTGTCAATTTTACCACAGCAGTTGATTGGTGTGTGTGTGTGTGTGTGTGTGTGTGTGTTTGAGCATTGATAATTTGCAGAGCTATTAGTCATCATAATCTTTTCTTCAAGGTTCTTCAGCTAGAAACAATAAGAGAATGGGAAATAAATAACTCCAAGGCAAGCTAGAATCAACAAATTTAGTTTCTGGGGAGGGGCACATTTTTTTATTTCCTTATTTGTCAATTCATCTCCTCAGGAAGAAAAAAACATTATTCTACTTGAGTAAAAAGGGGAAATCAACAATACCAAAACAGCATATACATTGTTATCCACAGGCATTTAAAGGCAATTTAATAAATGTAGCAGACTAGAATATTAAATGCGGGGGGGGCGGAGAATAAAGTAGTGAATGTTTCACAGCTGAGATGCAGGGCTGAGTGCAAATATAACAGATTAGTAAACTAAGCATATTTACTCAGAACTGGATTCCACAGGGAAAATGTTGGGAAAGGAAATAGACAAGTTGTCCTTAACAGACCACAATATCATGGAGAGGATAATACTCAAGCACGAGATTATGATGGACCATGTGTATACAGAGCAGGGTTGGCAAAACTTTTTGCACTGTGGGCCTGACCATGCCCCTGGAACAGCTGAGCAGGACGGACCACACCCTCGTAGGTGGGAGCATTTACAGCTGTCGTAAATGCACTCGTGTTTTACTTCTGCTTCCAGGGCGGCATGGGCCAGGTGAATCGCAGTAAACCCATTTGTGTGGATTCACGGGGGCTTCTGGGAATTGAAGTCCAAGAACATCTGGAGTGCCAAGGTTCACCATCACGGCTTTAGGCGAAGGAAGGCCAGATGCAAAGCAGGCTATATCTTCTGCGCCTATCTGCAGAAGTATTTTGCAGAATTAGTATTAAAAGGCACTAAAGCCCTTATCCTCTTTTGTGACATGTCTAATTCAGCTTATTGCTGGAGATGAGCAATAACCAACACTACTTATCACTGTTTTAACCAAAACAGTTCAATTTCCAAGAGGCTTTTACTTAAAAAAAAAAAAGAAATCTATGGGGGATGAAATCCAGGGGAAGCATAAGACTATGTACTTGAATGTTTGTTCATGTAAATTGCACAATGAAAGGCTAATGGTGTCATCAGCCAGAAATTGGGGGGGGGTGTGTGTTAATGACATTCCCTTCCCACTACAAACACCCTACACATCCTGAGAAATCCCTTTCATCATTAGGAACCCACTGGAGCCAACAGACAGTAGAAGGCAATCTTTAATTACCGAAAATTATCACTGCTGGTAGCAATTTTCAGTAGTTAAAGACTTCCCCTCCCAGCCAGCAGCCTGCATAGGTTCTTGATGATGAAAGGGATTAGTTAGGACACATAGGGCTTTAGAACTGGAGAAGGAAATGTTTAGTTTTTTAAAAAAAATTGGCCCTGGATAATGACATTGTCTGCATTATACTACATAACTTACAAAAACTGGATTTTAGCCAGTGAAACAGACTAGCAAGTTAGCACTCATCATTTTAGTTGGAAGAAACCTTTCAGTCCCCATTTTAGGTAGAATCAAAACACAGATTTGTTGGGTATATGCAGACAGTTTCTACAATGCTGATGCTATACTGTTATAGGCTCTAACATTTTGTTTGGTAACTTAGATTGATGAACACATACTCGAAATATCAAAACACTTTCCTGAAAGTAGCAAAACATGGAATGAGTACACCATATGAGGATTATATGCAGTGATGGGATGACAAAAATTCTACTACCACGCCATGACGCAACGGACGTCATGGGCATGGCCAATGTCATGACGTCGTGACGTCATGGGCGGGGCCAAAAATAAAAATAAATAAAATAAATAAAATAAAAATAAACACACACACACACCCCTCAGCCCACCCACCCAGCCAGACAGCTACAACACAAACCCGTAAATAACTTAAATAAATAAAATAAAGAAATAAATAAAATAAAAATTAAATAAAAATACAACCACCCACCCGAAACACAAATAAATTACCCACCCACTCCAAATAAAAAACCTTCACTTACTTACCTTCCTTGGGACGATGAACCCCCATGGCCCGGGGCCACCCGGCAAGGTGCGCCGCCCCCGACTGCGGCCTCCTCCTCCTCCGAAGGCCGCAGCCACAGGAGTCACCGCCTGCAGCTGCCATCCACAGCCGCCGCCGCCGCCAGAGCTGCCGCTGCCTGCAGCCCTGTGGCCTCCTCCTCCTCCTTGGACCAGTGCCTTTTTGGCCCGGCTCCGGCTGCGGCCACGGCCAGGGGCGACCAGGGGCTGCGGGCAGCAGTGGCTCTGGTGGTGGCTCCAGCCACCGGCTCCGGCCACAGGCGGCCAGGGGCTGCAGGCAGCAGTGGCTCTGGCGGTGGCCACTGCTGGAGGCGGGCCAAAAAGGCACCGGCCCAAGGAGGAGGAGGAGGCCACAGATGCTCGGTGGAGGAGGAGGCTGCAGGCAGCGGCAGTGCACCCTGCCGGGCGTCCCCAGGGCATGGGGGCTTGTCGGCAGTGGACGGCCCTGGGAGGCTCGGCGGCCACAGCCAGAGCCACTGCCAGAGCCACTGCTGCCCGCAGCCCCTGGCCGCCCCTGGCCGTAGCCGGGGCTGGGCCAAAAAGGCACCGGCCCAAGGAGGAGGCCACAGGCGCCCGGCGGAGGAGGAGGCTGCAGGCGGTGGTGGTGCGCCCCGCCAGGTGTCCCCAGGGCATGGGGGCTTGTCGTTAGCGGATGGCCCAAGGAGGCTCGGTGGCAGCGGACGGCCCAGGCAGGCCTCAACGTGCCCCGGGGGAGGTGCCCTCCTCTGAGGGCTGGTGCCGCCGCCGCCGCCCTGAAAGGTGCGGCTCCCGCTCCAAAATAAAATAAAATAAAATTGGAGCCAAAATGGCTCCAATTGACTGCTCATGCACAGAAACTCAATCTGACGCATGCGCAATGCGCAGTCAATTGGAACCATTTTGGCTCTGATTTTTTTTTTTTAAAAAAAAATTATTTCGGTGAGGGGTCCGGAACCGACACCTCAAAAGTTGACTCCCCTCCCGGAGAACCCTCCGGGATTGTTCCTACCGGTTCCAGGGAACCGGATGGAACCGGGGTCATCCCATCACTGATTATATGTTGCATAAAGACAGTTTTTCATTTGCTTTATGAAGACATCCTAATGCAGTTATTTGAACTGCAATGACTAAAATGCATTTCCTTCAAAGCAGGCATTTCCAAGACTGAAAGAAAAACATATTCTGTCTCACTCAGACAAGCAATATGGAATGCAATTTAATGTTATTTCCTGAAATAACTAAACTTCAAG
The DNA here is from genome assembly GCA_030440675.1 of Furcifer pardalis. Classification (NCBI taxonomy): domain Eukaryota; kingdom Metazoa; phylum Chordata; class Lepidosauria; order Squamata; family Chamaeleonidae; genus Furcifer; species Furcifer pardalis. The sequence goes on from CP126892.1 coordinate 158,978,586, forward strand.
GAAGGCATATATCTCTCAGAAGAGAATGAAAAACAAAAGCTCTATAATACATCCTCTATCCCTGTGAGATCTATTGTTTGTCATGATCCAGAGCTGAGTAATAAGTAGTTGTAAAAAAAGTTAATTGTAATTAATTTTTGTCCAAGATGGAAGTACAATTAGGATACACCCGAACTGTAGAGCGTGACTAGATAAGACAATTCCAGGTTGATTCTAAGTTTCCTATGGCAGTTAAATTGTTGATATAGTTCATATGAAATATTTAATTATGTTGAACAATTCTGGGGCCAAGAGTTCACACTATAGTTCAAATCACTATAGTCTTCAGTGGGATCACAGATAGTCCACCCACCTCTGTAATTAACACCCAACCTTTCACTGTTTCTTTATCTGGCACATGATATAGCACTGAAGTGATATACTGTAACTTCAGTGGTACCTCATACAACAATTTTAATCCGTTCCACTGGGCTCATTGTTGTACAAAACAATTGCTATATGATGCATGCATCATGTAGCGATTTTTCCTATGGGATGCAGCATACAACGTTGTTGTTGTTTGCTAAGTGGTTTTTCCCATTGAAAAATTGTTGTACATTATGATTTTTTTCCATAGGGAAAATTGTTATGTGGGACACCATTATTTTTCAAAACCTAATTGTTATGCGATTTCATTGTTACACAGGGCGATTGTTGCATGAGGTTCCACTGTACAGTATTTGTAAAACTGCAGTGCTTAACTGATATAAAACTAATTTGGAAAAGAACAATTTTAAAAATTGTTTAGAGGAGAAAGAAGAGGTATTCACTTGAGGAGGACGTTCCTGCTGTAGTAACATTCCCTTTACTTTCAAAACTTTATTTTAAGGAAACACCCCATAGTCAACATTACCCCCAGGACATATCCACCTCTGCAACTTTGAACTGACATTTTCCATGCATGTCAAACTAAGAAAAGCAATAAAAGCTAAATTGCTACAAAATAACTGTAGATCAGGGATGCCCAAATTATTCAGGCCACAGGCCAGTCATGTGGTTCAGTGGGCCGGTTACATGGTTCCTCCTACCAGAAGTGGAAGTAAAAAACATGCCTTGCAATCTGTTTTGCACCAGGGGTACCCAAACTACAGCCCGTGGGCCAAATCCAGCCCCTGATAACAATTCATCCAGCCAGCACTGCTCTTGTCACTCCTGTATGGGCACATTTTACTTCCACTTCTGGGAGCAACAAGGACATTGGGGGCCGGATCAGGCCCACGGGCCATAATTTGGACATCTCTGCTCGAGCTGAACAAAAAGCGATGAATGCCCATAAAAAAGATTGGCAAATGCAGTATTTGCACCCTTAAAACAAGACAACCTCATTTTGCAGTGAAAATGTAATTTTTCATAGTTTTTGGATTTACGATGCTCCCTTAACTAATCTTTCTCTTCTACATGCAATACAGATTATTATTAGAACAGAAAAATATGCTGCTAAAAAGTGTTTTCAGACTCTCAACCTTATGTAGACATCCGATTCACTTTCCTCTTGTGAATTTGGAGGAAGAGGAGAACAAGTCTCCAAAGATGTTTTGTGTTGCTACCTGGATTATAGCTGGCTGTGGAACCATAGGATGGCTCAGTGATTTAGGTACAGTATCTGGATCCATAGGCTTGGAGTTCGATTCCTCATGTTGCCTTGTGGGAGAAAAGCCAGCCTGTATGGCCTTCAGCAAGTTGCAGTCCCAGGTGGCCTCCAGAAGGGAAATGGTAAACCACTTCCAAGTACTTTCTACCCAGTGGTGGGCTCCAAAAAATTTACTACCACACTGTGAGTGTGGTATGGCGGGCGTCTAGTCATGCCTGCCACATGACCACAAAAACGTCCATAGATGCAAACAAGGATGGCTCCCTGGCCATAAACAAAGATGAGCACTAAACGCTAGAGTAGGGGTGCCTAAACTTTTCAGGCCGTAGGCTGGTCACATCATGGTTCAGCAGGCCAGTCACACGGTTCCTCCCACCAGAAGCAGAAGTAAAACTCACCTTGCAATCTGTTTTGCAACCGGATGAGATAGATTTTAAGCTGCCATTTTCTCTGCTTAAATCAGGAGTGCCCAAACTACAGCCCACAGGCCAGAAATGGCCCCCAACACCAATTCATTTGGCCCACACCGCCCTTGTCGCTTGTAGAAGAAAACATGCCTGCCTGGGCACATTTTGCCTCCGCTTATAGGAGCAACAAGGGCAGTGTGGGACAGAGGAAATGACATCAGGGGGCCAGATCTGGCCCATGGGTTGTAGTTTAGGCACCCCTGCCCTAGAGTCAGACACAACCGGCTTTCGAGCAAGTAAGATCTATAAAAAGGGATCCATGTCAAACTCAACTGACTTTCCCATGACCAGAGATACCTGTGAGGTGATGTACATCCCATGGCCACCACCTAGACCAGGGTTCCAGTGATGGGATGTAACAGGTTCTCACCAGTTCTCCAGAACCGGTAGTAACTTCCCCCAGTGTCTCGGAGAACCGGTAGCAGCTTGGGGGGGGGGGGGAGAACCACCTTCGGGGGTTATCTTTTCACTGGTTCCCCCACTGCGCTGTGGGAAGAAGGACAGGACACCAAGATCTTCATGCAAGCATTCTGAAGTTTATTTCCAAAGACCCCCTTCTATATAGGAATACAAGAGCTTACCCAAGCATTCTGATTACGTATCGTTTACATCCAAAGACGTGTCCTGTTTTTCTGTTTTTGCCTCATGCCAGTGTGAGAACTTCCCTTTGAGTTAATCCTATTTGCCAGAAACGGATGCCAGAGAAGGGATGTTTATACGTGTATTACGTATTTGTTTTTAGGCAAAGGGAGAAAGGGGAAATAAGCAATAATTCTTTCACACGGCCTGCCGATGGTCAAGAAGATGCTACACTGCGCAAGTGCGCCAAGCACTTGGTGTGCATGCACGCCTATTATCCTAGAGAACTGGTACGAATATGACCATATCCATCTTGCAACATGGTGCTGCCCAGGCACTTATACTAACAGGTAAGTGAAGGTTTTGTGTTTGGTGTGTGTGTGTGTGGGTGGATTTATGTATGGGGACTGGGGTGGGTGGGTGGGTGTATTTTAATGTAATTTTTATTTTATTTATTTTATTTTATTTACGGGTTTGTGTTGTGGGTTGGGTGGGTTGAGAGGGGTGTGCTTGTGTGTGTATGCTTATTTTTATTTTATATATATTTTTATATTTTCTTTGGCCCTGCCCACAATCATGACATCAGCTCCGCCCACACTGTGATGACATCACGGTGGGGTAGTAAATTTTTTTGACATCCCACCACTGCAGGGTTCCTCAAAATTTAGCACTCCAGGTGTCCTTGGACTTCAATTCCCAGAAGCCCAAGCCAGCACTCCCTGCTGATCAGGGCTTCTGGGAATTGAAGTCCAAGAACACCTGGCGAGCCAAGTTTGCTGATAATAACTGACCTAGACACAATCTAAGTAACTGTCAACGGGCTGCTCTTGCGCATGCGCGCGCCCACACAAACACAAGCCACTCTGTTTAGAGCGCTGGGGAAAAGCGAGAAGCAGGACTAGTTTTCCCCCTCCCGAACTCTCGCGATGAAACGTCCGTATTCCCGGATCTCGCGAGGCTAGAGGACTGAAGTCTCGCCCGGGGACGGGATTTGGTGTCGGAGAGGTTGGCTTGGGTCTGCGGTCGCTGCCGGATCGCTCCGTATGGCCGGTCGCCTGTCTGTAGTGGTCTGACGTTGGACTTGTAAGCGCAGCGGAGGGAGCAGAGACTTCTCTTTTCGCGAATTTAGGTAAAGATCGCCTTTGCTCGGAAGCCGGTCGTATCCGACTCTAGGTGACGGTGCTCATCCACAGTCCCAAGAGTCAGGGCTATCTGCGTCTGCAGACATTTTCCGTGGTCATGTGGCAGGCACGACTCGACACTAGACAGCACGGGATGCTGTTACCTTTGCCCTCTTTATCTACTTGCAATTTCTTGCTTTCGAACTACTAGGTTGGCAGTAGCCGGGACAGAGATGGAAGCTCACCCCATCGTGGAACACTTGGGTCTTGAACTGCTGGCCTGCCAACCTTTCAGTTGTCAAGTTCAGCGTCTTAACCACTCTAAGCCCAAACTACAGCCTAGGGGGTGGATCTGCCCCAACACCCAATTCATCCAGTTTGCAGTGCCCTTGTCGCTCCCGGAAGTGGAAGTAAAATGAGCCCGTATGGGCATGTTTTACTTCCACTTCCAGGAGCGATGAGGGCGTTGGATCTTAATGTTATCTGATGCAATTCTTCCCCCCAGATTCTTTAATGTTATGCGATTTTAGTGTTATTCGATACTAATGTTATATGAGGTATTACTGTATAGTTCACAGTGAGGAAGTTGCTGGTTCCTCTTTAGGGTAAAATAAGCAGTTTGCTCTTTTATTAACAAAGATGATCTCTGCCAGGGAAGGGTTGGTTGTTGGTATTTGGGGGGAGGGGGGCTCTTGAAAAGTCTGCAGAGCAGGTTACTAGAAGGGACCAGAAATGGGGGGGGGGGGAAAATCACTCTTTCAAAGACAGTAAGCTCTTTATTTATTTATTTATTTATTTATTTAGATTTATTATCCCGCCCCAATCAGGCAAACCTGACTCTAGGCGGCTTACAGAAAATTCATAAATTAAAACCTTGAGGTTCGAAATTACTTTAAAAAATCAATTAAAAAAGAATTAAACCATGAATTTACAAAGATCTAAAAAAATTAAAAAGTTTAAAAAGATTAAAACAGTTTAAAAGAGTGAGTGAGCACATTGTGGATGCTCGAGATAAATATGTGAAAGTAGGGATGGCTTGGCTTTTGCAAGGAGGGAGAGTAGTGGCTTAGTGGTTAAGAGACTGAGCTTGACGACTGGAAGGTCAGCAGTTCAAGATCAAATGCTGCATGACAAGAGTGAGAGTCCATCTTCTGTTCCAGCTCCTGCCAGCTTAAAAGCAAGACATTACAAGTAGATTAATAGGTACCACTTTTGGCAGGATTGTTTGATAATGTCGTTCTGTGCACTCCCAACGTCTAGTCATGCCTGCCACGTGACCACAGAAATATCTGCAGTCACAGACAACACTGGCTGTTCAGCTGTAAATAGAGGCAAGGGTTGCATATGACTGGCTTTCAAGCAGTGGTGACCTTTACCTAAATATTTAACAGGGAGTTGAATCTTCAAGTTTATTGTGAGACTCCAGTCAGTGTGAGAAATTGAGAAATGGCAACAGTGTTTTTCGGGAGAGCCTGCATGCTCTGTCACGTAGCAGGTGTCTTATCATTTTAAAAAGCAGGATGAATTCTGCAAAAGGAGAATTGTGCCAGCGACAACATCTCACCCATCTGAGGGGGTGGAAGCTGGAAATGCTGCAGAGACCCAGGGAAAAGGACTGCTACTTTTTGTCTTCTCTTTCCTGACCTGATCTGATTCTCAGAGCCCTGCCTGTGGAATGTGGAAATGATGCATATTCCATTGCTAGTTTCTCCAAAGGTTCTTCTGTCTAGTAAATCTGTTTTATCTCAGAATGAATTGTTCCAAATTTCTCTCATCTTTGTGTGCACAAACTTCATGACCCTTTACTAAGAAGATCATTCTTTGGAAATGCTCCTGGCAGTATATTCACCAAAGAAAATAATTTGATAACTCATTACGGAAATACCTAATGTAGTATTTATGACTTGGAGAAACATTTGTCTCCTGCTTTTAGTATGCAGATGAGATGAATACAAATTTCTGTTGTATTTTATTACTTCCTCTTTACCCTTGGTAATCTTTGAAGGATGAAAATAAGGCACCAAGAAGACAACCTTTGCCATCTTTCTCATTTCATGCTTAAAAATCTTCATTCAGATCTATTCTGCAGTATTATTCCACTTTGTATAAGAGGCTTTGGTGGCTCAAGCTTGCCTTGTTAGCTGGAAGGCTGGCAAGTCAGCAGTTCAAGACCCGGGTACTGCCTGATGTTTTGAGTGCCCATCTCTGTCCCAGCTCCTGCTAGCCTAGCAGTTCGAAAGCAAGAAATTGCAAGTATATTAATAGGGACCACTTCAGTGGGAAAAGATCTTGGGGACATGAAAGGAACCTCATTCAGGCGTCACCTGAGCAGAGTTTCTCCAGCAAAAATCCTTTCAACCCAGAATAATTTCTGACACAAAATTATTATTATTCCTCTTTGGGGGAGGGTTATTCTCATTCTCTGTTTCTTAGACTTTGTCCTGTAGACGGGAAATAGGGGAAGGAGCCCAGATGTAACAACACATGTCCAGGCCCCTGCAGGAGCGCCATGGCTTATGATGACTCCAAGAAAAAAGGTAGGATTGTTTGATAATCTGAGAGGTGTTACACCCATGAAGGCAAGAAAAAAAAGCCAGTGTCCTGCATGGATTGGGTTTCTGCAGCATTCCACTTCCCATCATATCCTCAGAGATTTGAGAGCATCTCGATTGAAGCAAGATTCTCATGAAGGATAATTCAGAGTGCTGTCTTAACTGTTGGCCAAACATTTTTTATAATCTTATCTGCTCTGCAAAATTACAACTCTGGTTTAGGGACTAAATCCAGGTTTATGTAGCACAACACTTATCTCTAAGCATATTTGCTCAGCAGTTTCTGTTCTTGTCATCTCTGAGAAAAAAATAGGAATACCCTTTTGGGGCAATGTAAAACTCGGTCCATTTCTCCCAAGGACAGCGCTTTTCTTCTGTTTGGATCACACTCTTGTTTTGTGTGTAATTTGTTGCTTGCTTGTCTTTGTGAATCCTGTGTTTTTTGTGGCCATGATGACTGCTGTGATTGCACAAATCTGTTCCCTTCCTGATGTAAATATCTTTCCACCTTCAGATAGTGATCAAGTTGATGGTGTGGGTCTAGTAGCAGGCAGGACCCAGCGGGAGAAGAAACGTTCCTACAAGGATCTGCTTCGAGAAGAGGAGGAGATAGCTGCTGAGGTCAAAAAGAACTCACAGAACCAGCTGAAGGTGAGAGGGTCTGAGATGAGAATAGGGAGGCATTTGTTATTATGACTTGGTAGTGAAGGCTACAGCTCCCAATATCAATAAGGTATTGGGAATCAGTGCCAGTTTGGCCAGGTTATCCTGCTATGGTAATAGAATAGACTATTGCCAATGACTCAATGCCAGTCATCAGGCAGTAGTTAACTAACCTGACAACCCTGAGGACTAGCCGCCTTGGTGAAGTCCATAGGGAAGGGTGATGGTCCTCAAGTGGATTAAATCCCACTTGAATCCATCTTGATGGAGGACTTCAGCTTCATCAATACTGACCTGGAGCTGATGAGGACTTCGCCACCCCTCCCCCTGACCCCCATCAACATATTGGAATGCAATGTATTGTTTGTAAGCCGCCCTGAGTCGCTACGGCGAGTGGGCATCAATATTAATTTGAACTAATAAAAAATAAATAAAAGGGCTCAGGACCAGAAAGTGACTTGTGGAACTGGATCAGTGGTATGGGTGTCATGCTGCAATGTGGAAAGCAGATGAAAGGCCACTCCATTATGTTCTCAAGACATGTTCTGATCGCCATGAGGATTGCCATACAGTGCAGTAAAACACCGGATAACAATTGGATCAGATAATGCTAAAACAGCATAACGTTAAGTAATCTGGGGAGGAGAATTGGATCGAATAATGTTAAGGTCCTATGGGATGGATCGGATAACAACCGCTAAAGCCTGTGCGGTTACAATGTATCTCTATGGAGCTTTAACGTTATCCGATCCATCCCATAGGATTTTAACATGGATCGGCTAACACTAAAAATCGGACAAATGCCAAGATTTGTGGAACCATGTTTTAGCGTTATCCAGTGTTTTACTGTACAGTAATACCTCGGATAACGCTAAGACTTGGATCCACAAGTCTTGGTGTTATTCGATTTTTAGTGTTAGCCGATCCATGTTAAAATCCTATGGGATGGATCGGATAACGTTAAAGCTCCATAGAGATACATTGTAACCACACAGGCTTTAGCGGTCGTTATCCGATCCATCCCATAGGACCTTAAAATTATTCGATGCAATTCTCCTTCCCAGATTACTTAACATTATGCGATTTTAGCGTTATCCGAGGTAAACGTTATCCGAGGTATTACTGTATTTGGATTCGGATACAGCAGAAGAAGAAGATCCTTTGTAAAGGTAAAGGTTTCCCTTGCTCAAAAGCCAGTCTTTTCTGATTCTAGGGTTCAGTGTTCATCTCTGTTTCAAAGTCGAAGAGCCAGTGCTGTCAGCTTCTGCAGACATTTCCGTGGTCATGTGGCAGGCATGACTAGACACCGGAACGCACAGAACACTGTTACCTTCCCACCAAAGTGATCCCTATTTATCTACTTGCAATTTCTTGTTTTCAAATTGCTAGGTTGACAAATTGCTAGGTTGTCTTGTAGTACACTAGTACCCCGGATAATGTTATGACTTGGTTCCACAAATCATGACATTATCCGGTTTTTAGCGTTGTCCGATACATACATCGAACAACGCTAAAAAAAAAAAAGCCCTGACGTCAGGGAGAAACCATGCCGAGGCAAGGCTCGGCTTGTCCGAAGTCCCCCCCGCCCCCGGGGGGGGGGGATTTCGGACAAGCCGAGCTCTGGGTAGGCACGCAATCGTGCGCGTCGTTCGAGGTCGTACGGAGGTCTTCCCCGTATCCTGCCCTAACCCCCACTGACGCGCGCCGCACCCCTGATGTTTCGAAAGTGTACGGATCCCTGTACCCTTTCCAAACATCGTGGGGCCAGGCGCTGGGAGGGGGTTGGATTGGGTAGATGTTCTACCCAATCCAACTCCCCCCCACGCACACGCTTGTACCGGATAACGCTAAAAATCGCGTTATTCGATACAAGATTTTTCCGAAAATCTTGTAACGTTATGCGGTTTTAGCGCTATACAGTACAATCGTTATCCGGGGTATTACTGTACTTGGGAATCGAACTGCTGACCTTCTGCCTCCCAGTCAGCATCTTAGCCACTTGAGCCACTGCAGTCCCTTTTTACAATGTTAAAAAATGCAAACTGATAGATTGTTGTCTTCCTGATTCTGCAGATAGCATGAAAAATAATGAGGTGTAATCTATCTCAGTTCCTTGGGGATGTTAATACAGACAGCCTTTCTTCAAAACATTCACTTTGAGCTGAAATTTCTCCTATTAGTCTAGAGGTGATTATTTGTACTGTGCTTTAATAATAATAATAATTATTATTATTATTATTATTATTATTATTATTATTATTATTATTATTATTATTATTATTATTATTATTATTATTATTATTATTATTATTATTATTATTATTATTATTATTATTATTATTCAGCTAGGAGGAGTTGTCTTACAACCTGAAATGGAGAAACATTGATTTCTTGATTACACTTTTCTAAAATCCAGACATTTCTTTATCTCTTTATTTTCAAAGCATAGAAATATCCTATAGATTTGCTAGTGAATGTGGGTTTCAGAATCATCTGTATCAGAAATAAATATACGTATATCAGTGGTGGACAACTTATAGCCTTCAAAACATTGTTGGCCTACAACTGTGTTTTTCCTCACCATCTGCTTTGCTGGCTAAGACTGATGGGAGTTATGATCCAGTCATACTTCAAAAAGTACAAGTTCTCTCTTTTTGATACATCTATTTATTTACTTTGTTCTTTTTTTAAAAAGCTGTTACCTTCTTTTATAGGAGAGTGAGTTCTTATTGTTAGAGGCAGAGCCTCATAAAAAGAAGAGGAAGCATTCTTCCAATGAATACGGATACAAAGGTAAGCATGGTGAATAGTCCATCAAGGGATATGAGGAAGGGTGGCTTTTTCTAGGATCTCATTGTCCTTCAAAGCAAAGATCAATGGACCTTTAGTTTATGGGGTTTACTTTGGTTTGGGATGGTTCTCTGCCCACCGCCCGAAATCCAACAGCCAAGTCTTTATGCAAAAGAGTGATTTACAACTGGGTGAACACAAAGTTGGAATTATTGAACAGAATACTTCTGAATGCTTTGCACCCCATGGATTTGTTTTCTGTTTCACATTTAGCATGGTACAATTCTTTTGGCATAGGTTGACTTCTATAAGTGACACAAGAAAGCCGTTGGAAACTGAGTTTGTCTGAATTGAATAAAATGGAATCCTGCCAAAATGAATACACCAAATTGTGTCTGTGAAAATTAGGTGACAAAGTCACCTTGTGAAGAAAGCAGGACCAGTTATGTGCAACTTGGGGCCAACCAGGAAATTTGTCTGGTTGTTTGCTTTAAATGGAGTTCCACAATTGAGCCAGAGGATGGTAGTAGAATCAGTGGAATTCTGTCAAACTTAATGGGAAAAGGAGAGAGTTGAGCTGGCGGTACTTTTTCAAAAAAGTCTTTTCCTGGCTGCTCCCCCCTCCCCCCCCAAAAAAAAAAGTTTTGTTTCACCAACAAAGTGTAGGATGTCAGGAAGTGCTGAGATTCTTGTTAACTGACAGAGGAGTAATGACAAGCCTTAGCACCCCAGGTGTTCTTGAATTTCAATTCCCATAAGCCCTGATCAGCAGGAATGCTGACTTGGGCTTCTGGTAATTGAAGTCCAAGAATACTGGGAGTGCCAAGGTTTGCTATCACGGTGATAGACCATCTCTCCCAAAGAATGGCTGCCCACATCACACCTGCTCTTCACAAATTGCACAGCTCTTCATGGAAATAAAGGGACTGCAGAGACTCAAGTGGTTAAGACACTGACCAGGAGGTGGAAGGTCAGTAGTTCAAAATCCAAGTACTGCATGACAGAGTGAGCGCCTGTCTCTGTCCCAGCTCCTGCCAACATAACAGTTCGAAAGCAAAAAATTGCAAATAGATAAATAGGGACCATTTTGGTGGGAAGGTAACAGCATTCTGTCCACTTCAATGTCTAGGCATGCCTGCCCCATGTTCATGGAAACGTCTGCAGACGCAGACAGCGCTGGCTCTTCGGCTATAAACAGATGAGCACTGAACCCTAGAGTTGAATATGACTGGCTTCCGAGCAAGGGTGACCTTTACCTTTACTGATGGCAATACTGAGAATGGCTAAGAAATCTTCCATGAGGAACTGAGCCTTCTTGGTGGTGGCAACCTCACTGTGGAACATCATACCAGTCAAACTGCATAAGGCCCCATCACTAAAGATATTCAAGAAGCACCTGAAGACAATCCTGTACCAAGAGGCTTTTAAAGAACTGCTCCCTGCAAGTAATTAATGCCCTTTATCTCAATGTGTAATTTAAGCATCATTCAGAAACAGTCATGAGATTGTGAGGGTTCATAGGCGAAGACAAGTTGGATGTATAGCTTTCCTCCTCTGAATCTTTTCTTCTGAAACTCTTTCAGATCTTTCTCTTTCTGAGCTATCCCCACCTTTGGAATCCACATCAAAGAAGAAGAAGAAACTTGTGTTGACCTCACCCTTCACTGATACCGCCATGGATTTACTTAAAACCATCACCTCACCTTTGGCTGCAGGCTCCAAGTCCTCTAAAAAGACATTGGAAAAACCATCTCATTCTTCATTCCCCAGCTCTGGTTATTCAGAGGGCAAGAAAGACTACCACAAGAAGAAGCTGAGTGGGACCAGCGGTGACTTATCCATGGATGAAGGCAGTGTCCACAAGTCCAAAAAGATGAAGCCTCCCTTACTGAGCACGGAGATGCTGACTTTGAGGGAGCCGGATGGCTTAAAGATGAAGCTCATCCTCTCGCCTAAAGAAAAGGGAGGAAGTGTCGGAGAAGAATCCTTCCCACATGCTCCAGCAATGAAAAAATCTTCCAAAAAGTCCCCTCGGGATGAACAGGGTTCACATCTCCCAAGCCACGATGGCCACAGCCTCTCAAAATCTGCCCGAAAGAAGCACAAGTCACCATCAGATCCACACACCCCTCCAGCCTCCGAGAGCTTTAGCTCAGACACTTCCCTCTTTTCGGAAGGCCACAGTAGTGAGCTCGAGCTCTCAGGCGTGGAACCGCAACTAGAATCTGGTTCATCGTCGGGAGCAGAGCTGGAAGCGGGAGAGCTGATCATTGATGATTCCTTTCGTGAGATCAAAAAGAAGAAGAAATCGAAGAAGAGCAAGAAGAAGAAGGACAAGGAGAAACATAGGGAAAAGAAGCATTCCAAATCGAAGAAGAGCTCCGGGCTCTTGACTTCTTTGGCGGTCACAGAAGTCACGACCCCAATGCTTGTCTCACCCACCAGCACATTGTTTGCAGTTCCTGCACCTCCGCCTCCCTCGCTGCTGCCCCCCGTTCTCCACGCAGATAGCCAGAGTAAGAAGAAGAAAGAAGAAAAAGAGAAGGCTGAGAGATTAGAAAAAGAAAAGGTAAACAGCAGTCACACAGACAAATGCCAACAGGTTGTGGTTGCTCTTTTTCTAATAGTGCCGACTTGTAGCCATACATCTGAAGGTCAGTATTTGCTGTTTCAGGGTAAAGGAACAGAACTTTTTATCCAGAGACTTCTATTCTCAGAATAGCGGTGGAGGTGGTTGTTTTATAAAATTAGTTCTTAGGCATAAATAGAAAAATTGAGGATGTCTGCGAAAAAATTGAGAGATGTCCATTTTTTCTCCTCAGAGTGCTTGCTGTCAAAAGTAGATTATTTTGTAGCTGTGCTTTTTGGAAAGGTAACTTAACACATGCCATGTAGAAAACTTTTTCAAAGTAGTGTGCTGCTGACTTCTAACAAAAGGCACCATCCAGAGATAATTGTTTAGAATATTCTGTGAGCACCAAGAAGAAAAATTGATACTGGTACCTGTTTCACAAAAATATTCCATTTTTTCCCTACATTTAGCCAAAGAAGAAAAACATGTCTGCCTACCAAGTATTCTGTAAAGAATATCGTGTAAATATTGTGGCTGAACACCCAGGAATAGGTAAACTACCAGCCTTGTAAGGGCTGGGTTTATTGTTGTTTGTGCTTCTTGTGTTGTAATTGCCATTTTACCCTTCTGGTATGCCTGGATCACTGACAATTTTTGAGCAATTTCAGCGTTTTGTAAGGCCTGTTTCCTCCTAACTGCCGCCACTAAAAATTAGGTAATATTCGCTACCTAGTTCTTTTCTCAAGAGGATTCCTGGAGCAGCTTTCTAATTGAAATTCAAATCTATAATAGTAAAGAATAAGAAAAGCAAACTACCAATGCGAAAAGGCATGGACAGAAAGGTGCTGACTTAGACATTCAAACCTAAAGCCTTAGGAAAATATTAGGGCTTTTAGCTGGTCTCAAAGAAGAGACAGGCTGGACGTCTGGCAAACCTCATGTCAAGAGAATACAAGGTGCCACTGAAAAGTAAGTATTTCCATTTATTTCCTACTCCACTAGAAAACCAGTCAGACCCAGAAAATAGTTTCTGAGGCAGATCATACTCTGTGTCAGTGATGGTGAACCTTGGCACTCCAAGTGTTCTTGAACTTCAATTCCCAGAAGCCCTGATTATCAGAAGTGCCACATGTCTGTGAGCTGGTTCCTTGGCTGTAAACGGAGATGTACACCGAACCCTGGAGTTGGATACAACTGGCTTTCGAGCAAGGGTGACCTATCTGCTCTTCAAGATGCTGAACTTGATGACCAGAAAGTCAGCATCTTGAGACCTGAGTGCTGCAGGATGGAGAAAGTACCCTTTGTCTGTTCCAGCTCTTGCAACCTAGCAGTTCAAGAGCAAGAAATACAAGTAGATAAATAGGTACTACTTTAGCAGGAAAGGTAACAGTCTTCTGTGCCGTGGCTCTTTGGCTATAAGCGGAAATGTGCACCAAACCCTAGAGTTGGACATGACTGGCTTTTGAGCAAGGGAGACCTCTACCTACTGAGACACTGTTGGCGGAACTTCATTCTCACAAGTTCATTTACCAAATGCATTGCCTCCTCTGTGAAGCAGATTACATGTTCATATTTTAGAGTTTATCTAAATAGGTAGTGCACTCACTGAAAATGATAAACATATTAACATAAATGCTGAGTTCATTTTCAATTTTTCATTACTTGAGCTTTGTGGAAATTATGTACAGTATGTTGGTATTTCTATTCCCTTTTAGTTACTATATTTATGTTACTGTATTATTTATTTTTCACCAACCAGATGTTGTTTGGGTGAAGAAGCCCAATACATACATGACTTTGTATTGCCATGTGTTTTTGTATCGCAGCTCACCTTTTTCTCTGGTCAGACCTATTTCTTATTAATAACCTTCTTTCTTGTCCTGATCAAACCCTGGACTGCCAAAATGAAGCCACTTTCTTGGCTTTATCATTGGCCAAACTTAAGTCCTCATTGGTGCACATTTCTGGCAGTAATTGGCAGACTACTAAGTAAATTAATAACAATGTTGGCTGATTTATGAAGTAGACTTAGTGCCTTAAATTTTGAAGTGGGCGTGATAAAATAATTCATTGCTAAGTTTTTTCTTATCCTTGAAGTGTTTGGCTTTCAACCAGTAGGAAAACCACCTTAACCTTTTTGATGCATTGATTTTAGTAAAAATATCACACAGCCAGCTTGGAGGAAAAATCACCACTCATTCAGCAGGCCTTCCCAAACAACATTTTGAAAATGAATTCCGTGCTGCTTTTTCACCTACTCCCCCCCCCCCTCCAAATTCTGTTCAAGTAAGCAAATGTTACATCTTTGTGTGAGGACTTCAGCAGTTTTCTTCTGTCTCAATGATTACCTTTGGGTTAGTTATATAAGCTTTTGCAGGCAGTGCAGCAATTAAACAGTCTTAATGTATAGTGGCTAAAAAGTCCTATTGTGGTTTAGGTTGTTAACTAAATATGCATGAATCAGATTCCTCATGGAAGTTTAAAAACTCAATTTTTGTTCTGAATCCATTTGCCCTCTCTGGTTTCCTGCTAGATTTTGGTGAACTGAGCAAAAAGCTGGCAGAAGTTTGGAAACAGCTTCCAGAGAAGGAGAAACTGGTAAATATTTGAGAAGATATTTTCATTCAACGCACGCTGTAGTGATTTGACTTGGGTCTGGGATGTTGCCGCTATAACTGTACATCCATTCATTTCTCAAGTATTTTTATAGATGGCATATACGTCTTCAACATTATGATTACAGCATATTAAATACCTTCAGTTAGAAAAATTGTTTTGCAAGTAGTATGCTGTATGAATAGTTCATCCGAGTCCTTTAGACTAGTGACAAAGATGTTTTAAAGGCTTGTTTTATTTTGCTTGTTCTTTGAAGGCTTGGAAGCAGAAGGCACAGTATTTGCAACACAAGCAAAATAAGGCAGAGGCTACAACAGTGAAAAGGAAATCAACATCGTCAGAAGGAGTGCCAAAACTGAAAGGTAACCTCCATTTCCATGGTTTATACAATAGATTCTCAACCTGTGGGCCGGATGCGGCCTGCGGCACCATTTCATGTGTGCCCCCACTTGCCTTCACACCAGGAAGTGCAATGTGGTGGAGGAAGTGCAAAATGGCTTCCGGCCCCCAAAACTGCCCCTGGATTTGAAAGGCTGATAACTTCTGGTTTATACATTTGAGCTATCAAGATGTTGCTTATGATCAGAACTCCAAGATAGCACGGTTTCTTCCAAAGATAGTGTCTTCTGTTGGAATGTTTATGGTAGTGTTGCAGGTCAGCATAGTATCTTATTTGTTTGATTTCATTAAAATATTCCTATAGATTTGATCTATACTTTAATAGCATTTTGAGGAAGATAAAAATGGTGAGGTCTAGTCTGTATAAATGGCTAAAAAGTCCTGGAATTCAGTTTCTGAGGTCAAAGATATGCCCCCTCCCTGTCTCTAATTTTTTCTAGATTAAAACTATAAAGATTTGTTTCCCCTGAAATCAGAGCAGATATTCCAGAGTACTGTAACCGCAATGAATCCTTATGACCAGGGAGATGAACTACAACACAAAATGATATAGCTAGCAAGAAAAATTTCCAGAGAGTTCAGAAGTGGTGCCATGGTGCTCACGGGCTGTCTACCGTTTTGACTTTAACTAGTTACTGGTGCCCCTTTGGAGATAAAAGCTTTCTGCAGTCATGAAAATTGTGGCATTTATTGTGGCATTAGTGCAAGAATTTTGTGGCATTCCATATGCACAACAAAATAAAGAAGGAGGGAAGAGTTGTGTTTGGCAGTGGCTAAAGTCTGATAGGCTGGACCTAATGTTTTATCTGGGAGAAAATTCCTGTTTCTTCTGTTAATTATGGTGTGATATTATTCAGCATCAGACTTCATAACTGTAAATATAATGCTGAAGACATTTCATTGTGTGCTTTCAGCTTCCCTAACAGGTGGGCTTTCACCTCACAAGAAATCCCCATCTAGCACTGTAGTGTTATCATCCTCACCAGTTAAAGTTCCAGAAACAGATCCGATTGATGTAGCTGCACATCTACAATTACTCGGGGAATCTTTGAGTCTTATTGGGCATAGGCTGCAGGAAACAGAGGTAAGTACCAGAACCATCACTTATAATGTACAAAATATTGGTGACAAAGTGCGGGGAGTTGAATTGAGGAAATTGTTTGCTCTTTGTAGAGCTTTCAACAGCAATAGAATAATGTACATATCTTCCATTCCACACTGTCCTGCCCTAAAAGGTCTTAATACATCAAGATCTTGCTTTTACATAAAATAAATATTAATCTCCATGACCACATGGATTTAAAACAAATAGAGAAACATTAAAATGGCTTAAATAAGGAAACCAAGGTGAGGAAATCTTGTGATTTTTACACCTGTGACACTTTTTAATTGAATGTACCTTTATATATGAAGAAACAAAAAGGTGTTTTTAAAATGTAACATAGCATCTGTCCTGTAGATGAAAATTGTTGGCAGTATTCATCTGTGGTGCAACCTAGCTACAAAACCTGCACGGAAGAGGCTCTGTGTTGACAGGATGACTATCAGTGTTATTAAATTAAAATGTCCAAGTGTGGGGTTTGGCAGATAACCAAATAGTTTTGCCCTGAAATGATGGTTCCATTAAGAGTGAAAAGATTTGATTAACAATTTGGCAGTATTGGTATGCTTAGTCATAATAGACAACACTGTATGTTTGGAAAAGATCACTGATGATGCTAATCAAAATAAGAGTGCAGGACAGGTGGCGATGAACTTTCAGACATTTACAGAAACTAAGATATGCAATGGTCCAAGGTAGCCCAAAAACAGAATGTTTGGTCTACCACAGGAGTGCCCAAATTACAGGTGTGTTTTACATCCGTTTCTGGGAGCGACAAGGGCAGCATAGGCCGGATGAATTGGCGTTGGGGGCTGATCTGGCCCATGACCAGTCATTTGGGTACCCCTGAAGCACGTGACCAGCCCGTGGTCCAAAAAGTTTGGGCACCTCTGGTCTACCACTTTATGTTGGTCTCCAATCCCTACTATGACTGATCACTGGCTACATTGGTTAAGGTTTATTAGGTTGCAGCCAGAAACATCTGGAGAGTCATGTTCCCACTCATGATAAACTATGATGGTACATAAAAGAAAAGAAAAAAGCCACCTGATGGAGAAGAGCAGGTGTGGGGAAAACCTTTCTTTTACAGGGAAAAACGTCTGTTGCAGTATGCTCAGCAGACCAGTAGCACCTGAGCATTTAAGCATTATGAAAGTGGGGGGTTGTGTGCAGGCTAAAACCTGACTCATGGTCTTTACCACAACTTAATTATATCTTGCTTTCCACATAAACTTTTGTTTGAAACTTTTATGTTTTGAGTACTAATAGCCAGAAGCACATCTAAGCAAGATAACATACAGGATCTCACTCCTTCCTTCCTGTGGGTTATATCATGAAGAGTCCTTCACTAAACAGAAATAACAAAGTCTCTGCAAAAAAATGGTTAAAATCTGTTCATAAGTCGCAACTAGAGTATGCCTACTGAATGAGTGGAACTTACATAGATTATTATTATTTATTAATTTATATTGCCATCTGCTCGCCATAGCAACTCTGGGTGGCTTACAGGCAAATAGAATATAGCATAATTAAAAACAGCTTTAAGCAACCTATATAAGCCAGCAGGGGGGACTGCTCCCATTGGGGGATCCCACACTTGCTGGGAGATCCAATTGTAGGTGGAGATCAGTCAGCAGGAGATTCCAAAGGGCCGGGGCAGCCACTGCAAAGTCCTCCATCTAGTGCTAGAGAGGTGCGCCATGTGCAATAATCCAAGCTTTTCCTGATGATATAGGCCAAAAACAGAATGTTTGGTCTACCACAGGGGTGCCCAAACTACAGTCTGTGGGCCAGATCCAGCCTCCAATGCCAATTCATCCGGCCCATGTCGCCCTCGTTGCTCCCAGAAGTGACATGCCAAATTCCCACTGATTCAAATAGTCCTACTTTAGTTGCAGCTGAGTGCTGGATTTCCGTTAATACATGCCATGACTAAGAGGAAACAGGATTATTTGAAAACTGTTTAGCTAATTTTTCTTGCATCATTTTTTCCTTCTTAGGGAATGGTGGCTGTATCTGGAAGCTTATCAGTGCTCCTGGATTCAATAATTTGTGCCCTAGGCCCTTTAACATGCTTGACATCTCAGTTACCTGAACTGAACGGTTGCCCTAAACATGTTTTGGTAAGTCCTTTCTTACTTTTGAATATGCCTGTTGGTTATTAGAACTAGCAGCTTCTTATATAGTCCCTCTCCTACTTCACAGCATGATCTGTGATTGTTACTTCATACTTCCTGAAGTACTGCCTTTCAACACTGTATTTTATCATAGAACCCTCCATCTCTGCAGTTTATGTACCGGTAGTATGTTTGGATTCTTATTCTCAGGACTCACTGGGAAGGCGAAGGGTAGCCTGATAGTGCACCTCAGTTTTCCACAGAATCATTAAAACGGTCCATCAACACAGATCTGAGAAGAATAAGTTCTTAGTGATCCATAGAGTCTAAACATCTTCTCAGTTTGGACTTCTGTTCTCATTTGCTCAACATTTTAAGCATAATATTTTGTATATGAGTTGAATGTGATAACATTCTTCCCACATCCCATCACCAGATATTGCTTTCATTGCTACTAGAACTGTAGCATTTTTGCAGAAGTATGTACTTGCTAGACATTAATTAAGGAATAACTGGAAATGAAAAATAAAGTTCTCAACCTGAACTTTCATTTTTCTCCAAGAATGCAAGTAACACCTCGTTAATAAACAGCAATTCATTGAGAAAGACTAACACAATTTCCCTTGCACAACTGCAAATGTGCAATAAGATTCTGGTCAATATGTATGTTTAAAATATGGCTACATATTTATCAAATTGTTATTCTAAAAAACTCAAGGTGGCATTCATGATTTTCCCCACAGTTTAATGATTACAAATATAAAGTCAATCAGACTAAAAAACAACGGTGAAATGCACAAGGCCTTTAATGAACTTAGGGTCTTACAGTCCTAACCTGACATTGCAACCATTGGCTGTGGAATACATATTTTGCTTAAGGGGGAGCTTTTGTCCAACTCCTCTATTTTGAATCATTTCCAAGAAGAAATTGTGCTTCATGTAAAATGCTGCTCTTATTTTCTACCAGCAGGTGGCTGTGTTACCCAAACGCTCGCTACCTGCATCCCTTGCTATTATATGTACAGTACAGTGGTACCTCACTTAAAGAGCATGTGTTCCATGGGATTGCTCTTTAAGCAAGTTTGCTCTTTAAGCGAAACATCATTGTAAGTGACCAATTGTGACTTCTGGCAGATGGGGGTGGGGTGGGGTGTTGCAAACCCCAATTTAGTTGCTAAGCAAGTTTTTGGTTGGTTTTAGTTGTTAAGCGAGGCGACCATTCAGAGAAAATTCTGTTCTTTAAGTGAGTTAGTCTCCGAGTTCATGATGCATTCTGTGCGAGATTTTACTGTACAGTATATTGATTATAAAATATTTGTAGTCTGCCTTTCTACTTATTTTTAAGGCAGCTCGTATCTTAAAAATTAGTACACAATGCTGCAAGCCAAATGCGCATCCTATCATCTTTAGTGGCAATATCTAAGGATAGTTTGATAATGCAGCAAACTCACAATTAGCAAAATTTTAATATATTTTTAAATGAGAGGATGTGCATAACCATCTAAAGCAGTGTTTCCCTTTGATCTTTGGACTTCCAATTCCCAGAAGTTCAAGTCAGTTCTCCAAAGCACTGATCAGCCAATGTACTGACTTAAGACTTCTCAGAATTGAAGCCCCCTGTGGGGCCTGGGTCCCATGTTGGGAACCACTGCTTTAGAGAAAGAACTATTAAAACTGTCTATCCTTATAATTTTAGGTGTTGAATTTTGTCCTTACATATATTTTTTCTCTTGGGTCTCTTAAAAAGCATATTTGTTCTGCCGCCTATTGAATTAGTTCACCTTATATATATATATTTTCTCTTTCCAGTCAAATACATTGGACAACATTGCCTACATAATGCCTGGTCTCTGACGAGCTAAGGACTGGGGGAAGTTACTTGCTACCACATAACTGGTGTACCTATACATGTGTGTTAAAAGGGCATTTCTAGAAGTCTACATGTAGGATTTTAACAAACAGATCTGTCACAGAATTGTAACAGTTGATTTTTATGAGACGTTCTGAATCCAGTTTGTGACTCTCGAATTCATCAGCTTTAACATGGAAGATAGAAAATTAATTGGATTAGTATTCTTTGGCAAAACTGAGAAGATTTGGAGGAAGTCAAGTTCCTTAGCACAAAACATTTAACATTTTAGATAACAAAAAATCTTACCTGAGGTATGTCAGTATTGTGGAAGAGTGTATTAACTGAATTAACATGCCATGTTAAAATCAAAACTGGAAAAGAATTTTGACTTTTTTCCAAAGGTCCATCTAACACTAGGAATCTCCTAGTTGACTCTCCAGATCAAAGGTTGTGAGGACTAAAGAGATTCCAGTGTGGTGATTTTTTCTTAAATTAAGGGAAACAAGGACTTCTTAAAATGGGTGAATAGTAAAAGGGAGTGTCACATGGCTCCTCCATAGATTTTAACTGTCGTGGGATCTTTAGTATTTGCAATATTGAATTATAAATTGTGTATGAATCAATAGTTAAGCAGTGGGAGAAAAGGAGGGCCCCACAAGGCCCCACTATCTGATTACTTCCAGTTTTAAATAGCCATTGCCTCCATATAATAATTTATCACTAGCAGTAAACTAAAAGTCCTGTGGTAGTAGTGCAGGTATATGTTTTAGGATTGATTCAAGTGATATTTAATGGCTTGTCACTTAGAAGACATTGATTGGAAAGGCCCTGTTATCCCAGTTTAGTCTTTTGAGTGTCTGTTCCTCTTTGGAAAAGCACTTCATACTCTCATATACTTAAGTACTGTGTGGTGTTTCACCATGTTTATTTCACTTTTGTATGTAGTTTTGTTCAGTTCCAGTCGATTCCGACCCTTTGCAACCCCATGGACCACCACACACCAGGCACTCCATCCTCCACCATCCTCCTCAACCCACCCAGTTTTGTGTTGATTGCGTCAACAATGCCATCGTATGTCATAGTTGTAGGTTAATTTATATTGTACATTTCTGTAAATAAGTATAATTTAAAAAGATAAAAATTCTGGAAGTGTATAGAAAATGTGAGCTCTTATCTGAACTACCTGCAAGAATGAAACGTCATATCAATCGTAGGCTCAGAACTGATAGGAAGTAGCAATAAAGGGTTTAGGATGATTGAGGTGGTAGATGGAAAGGAAAACCACCTATTCTGTACTGAACTATTTGCTTCTTGTAATGTAGAGGCTGACAGAAAGAAACTATACTTGTGATTGCAGGAAGAAAATTCTGTGTGTTCATCCAAGCACTTAAGAGTAGTTATTTTTTATTAGCAGTTTTAAATCGATTGAAAGAAGCATTCAAGTATATGAAAACTGTTTCTCTTGTCCCTCCCATCTTTCCATATATTCAGCCAAAGATCTGTTTCTTCATTGGTATCTCCTAGTAGTTAAATCTAAGAAGAACAAGCTACCTGTAGTTTGTAGGCATATAACAAGAATTGGTATTTAGGTTTGATTCCAATTCTTGTTAGTCAGGGCAGGTCCAGACAGTCATTTAGATCAGGGGCGCCCAAACTATGACCTGCAGGCTGTATCCGTCCCCTGATGACAATTCATCCAGCCCATGAACCCCTTATCGCTCCCGGAAGTGGTAGTAAAACGTGCCCATGCCATGCAGGCACATTTTACTTTCATTCCCGGAAGTGACGAGGGCTTCGTGGGCTGGATGAATTGCCATCAGGGGACAGATCTGGCCCATGGGCTGTAGTGACCAGGCCCCTGAACCATGTGGCCAGCCTGTGGCCCAAACAGTTTGGGCACTGCTGATTTAGATTGTCCCCATGGGCTTTGGAGACTTGAGTTGGCCCACTCTTTTTTTACAGCATCCACACATGTGGGACATTGGAGTTGATCAGCTCTCCCCAAAACCACATTTTTTAGCTCCACTCCAGAAGTTCTAGCTTTTGGGAATGCTCATTTCTAGTTCATTCCCAGGGATTGTGGATGCTAGAGACAGGATATATGGGAGCCATGCAGCTGTCAAGGATTCCATCATAAACATCCAGTATGCTGAATAAGCCACTTTGGCATACTAAAAATTTCCCTGCTCATTGGAGAAGTAAAATTTTAAATCAAATTTTATTTGCCTATGTATTGCTGATCACAATGTTTCCTTTTAGAATTGTCAGTATGGTGAAGAAGTTGATGGGCCACTTCATCATAGCAGCAAATGGAAGACTTCCCTTGACTGTTCCCAGATGGTCAAGGGAAGTCTTCCATTTGCCAGTAGGATGAAGCAGCTCATCTGCCGCTTTACCATACTGGCAAGTAAGTCCTTCCTGTTTGGACAGGGGAAGCCAGCTAAGTGTCATTTAGCTTCACCCTATTCTCGAAGCCTCAGCCAACAGGAATGAATCCTAGGGGCTGTGTGGACAAACTTCAGATCACATAGTACAAAGGGATCATTTCCGTTTGCCATCTGTACTATGGCAAACGCGAACTTTTTAAACTCAGAAACAAAAGTATTGATGTTGTTTTATATTTGTACACACTTGTATAATCTGTTATCTTGTGATGTTTGATACTGAAAGTTCTGGATTTAAAACCTTGTAGTTTTTTTTACATTGGATATTTCCTGCCATAGAATTAAAATTATATGAATGTTTTACTAATGTATATAAATTTTTTATGAACGGAAGTACAGTAGTATCTTGATTCTTTCATCTTTTAATTTTGCCTAAATTTTTCACTGACCAAGCTTGCTTAGTGCTGGCAAACTATTACTTTGTTCATTCTGATAACATTTCTGTACATTTCTTGCATGCTTACATAATTTGTTTGCTTGCTTTGACTTCCTCAGCAGGCATCTATCTTTGTTAGTCCTTTAGCTGTAACTCTTTCTCAAGTGATGTGTTTCAGTAGAAACAGTTGCCATATAAACCCATTAACTATAATTGGATTTATGCTGATTCTAATTATAAGACTTGGGAGTTAGCTGATGAGCAGCTACTCAAAGCAACTGAGCTAAAAAGTGGGCCACATCAAGTATACTTTCCACACATGTGAGGACAAGACTCCTTGAAAAAGACAATTAAACAGCAAGATGGCCAGAATAATTTGGATTGACTCAATAATGATTGTCTTTGCAATACTTGAGTAGGACTGTTAAAGATCGAATCTGTTGAAGGTCACTAAATCACAGTATCACAATACGTCAGAAACAACCTAAATATAACATCAACATCAGTGTTAATTAGCATTATATTCAGACTTTAAATTTGTGGAGACCAGCAAATACCTATCACAGTGAAGTTTTTCAATTAATTCCATAGCTGAGAATGATACTGAAAAACAGTATTTCAGTGTCTTTAAATACCTATTTGCAATATGTTCAAGGTTGTTTTAATTTGTTTAATTCTGTTTAAAGACAGGTTTTAACTAGTAACAAGTTTATTTTATGTCTGTTGTATTGTTGGGGGGGGGGGCAGTGTCTTTTATTTTTGTTTTGTTTTTTGCATTACTTATTTAATGGGATTTAGGGTGTTGTGAACTGCCCAGACATTGGTCATGCTATGGGATGGTACACAAGGTAAATACCCGGTATTTATAAATACTGTATATAGAATCTCAAATACTGTATATAGAACCTCTTCCATGTTAAAAGTCTGCAGACAATGGCTGAGCTCCTATTGTCACTGAAAGCTAATAACAAAATAGTTAACTGTTGGCTGCAAATTGCCAGCATATTGTCAGCTCTGTAAACAACAGATAGCTTCACTTACTTAATCTGCATTAGCTCATGGGAGTAAATGGTGAGATTCTTACCACTAAAAGCTAAGAAAGTCTTGGAGCAAAATGCAGAAATCATTCTGACATTGTACTTACCGGTATGTATGTCTTTTTGGAGATTTTTTTTTTTAGTATCTTGTAAACCTCCCCAATGTGGGAAAATATCCCAGATGGGTGGGATATAAATGTAATTTTTCCCCATATTTGAATATAAGTGACCCTCATGGCATCACAGCATGACCCCTGTACCACTGATCCAGTTCCATGAGTCACTTTCTGGTCCTGAGCTCTTTTGGCACGCAAAGCCCTCAGCCCCAGGCCAGTGTCAATGAAGCTGCTGCCCTCCATTGATATGTATAAAAGTGGAATTTAATCCACTCGGAGACTATCACCCTTCCCTGTGGACTTTGGCACCCAAAGCCATTAGTCCCTATAGCCAGGGGCTACGGTGACTCAGCAGTTAAGAAACTCGCCTTGTTAGCTGGAAGGCCAGAAAGTTGGCAGTTCCAAGACCTGGGACTGCATGATCGAGTGAGTGACCGTCGCTGTCCCAGCTCCTGCCAACCTAGCAGTTCAAAAGCAAGAAATTGCAAGTAGATCAATACTGTGATTTAGTGACCTTCAACAGATTCAATCTTTAACAGTCCTACTCAAGTATTGCAAAGACAATCATTATTTATTTATTTATTTATTTATTAAAATTTGATACCCCGCCCCAATCGGGAGGACCCGACTCTGAGCGGCTTACATCCTAATAATTATTGAGTCAATCCAAATTTGGTGGGAAAAGATCTTGGGGGCATGAAAGGAACCTCATTTGGGCACCACCTGAGTGGAGTTTCTCCAGCAAAAATCCTTTCAACCCAAATTTTTGACACGAAACTATTATCACCCTTCCCTATGGACTTTCCCACCCAAACCATTATTCCTCAGGGTTGTCAGGTTAATTAACTAACCACCACCTGACACTCAGTGTTGCTAGATGGCTAGTCTTGGCACTCCAGCTGTTATTGGACTTCAGCTCCCGGTAAACCCATTCATGTGGATTCACAGAGACTTGGGCTTCTGGGAACTGAGCGGCAAGGTTCACCATCGCGGGTCTACTCTATTACATAGCAGGATAACCTGGCCAGACCGGCATAAATGTAATAAATGAAACAGGTGCCCAAACTATGGTCCACAGGCTGGATCCGGCCCCCCGACACCAATTCATCCCAGCTTACGAAGCCCTCGTTGCTCCCGGAAGCAAACGTACGGGTGTTTTTTACTTCCGCTTCCAGGAACAACGAGGGCTTCGCTTCATGGGCCACATGGATTGGTGTTGGGACGGATCCAGCCTGTGGGCCATAGTGACTGACCTCTGATCCACGGCCCAAAAAGTGTGGGCACCCTTGAAATAAAACATCTGCTTTCTTTGTATGAGGCGTCACATAATACAAGCAACTCAGTGGGCGGGCCCCCCCGCCGTGACGTCACGCCCCGGCGGCTGTCGTCATAAGTCAACAGCCTTTTCTTGCGGAAGGGGGAGCCGCCCTCTTCACGTGGCTTGCCAGGGGGAAAAAGGGGTCCCGCCCGCGGCGGGGCTTCCTCCAGAGTAAGCATGCTGGGGAGGAGGAGGAGGCGCTGGCCTGCCTCAGGAGGGCGCCGACGCCCCGCGCGACGCCCCGGCCCCGCCTTTTAACCGCCACTTGGGGCGCGCGAGGGAAGCCCAAGGGCCACGCCCTCTCCGCGCGAGGGAAGCCGAAGGGCCACGCCCCCTTTTCGGCCCCGTGACGCGCGCGCTCTCTGTCTCGAGGCCTTATCAGCTGATCTCCGCTGAGGAGGAGCGGCGGCGGCGGCGGCGGGTTGGTGGTAATGGAGTTTCTGCTCGGCAGCCCTTTCAGCTCCCCGGTGGGGCAGCGTATCGGTAAGCCCTCCATCCACACTTCTGTTTACGCAACCCCATCCCCCCCTCCCTTTTTTTTTTCCATCTCAGGCGCATGCGCGTATCGGGTTTTTTTTAACCGAGCCATTTTTTTTAACCTCGAGGGGGGGGAGCTACTGCGGGTGGGCGGAGCTCTTGAGTCCGCGAAGGCGGGGCTGGCGGTTTTCGAGCCAATGGGGAAGTGGAGCTTTGTGGACGGGCAGCTCGCAATTAGCCAGTAGGGAGCGAGCGAAAGGGCGGGCTGTTCTGGTGGGTCTTCTGAGCCAATCCTGGTGTGAAGAAACCCGGAGAGGGGGGGGGTCGAGCGGCGGACATTTAAAGGGGCCGCTTCCTCTTAATGAGCGTCACGCCCCCCCCTTGGAAGGCTCCTCCGGGTCATGTTATTAAAGGGGGCTCTTAGACCGGGGTGCCCAAACATTTCAGGCAGCGGGCCGGTCACATGGAAATGGAAGTCAAATGCACCTTACAATCTGTTTTGCAACAAGATAAGATGGATTTTAGGGCTGCCATTTTCTCTGCTTAAACCAGGTGCGCCCAAACTACGGCCCGTGGGCCAGATCCGGCCCCCGATGTCATTTCATTCAGCTTGTGCCACCCTGCCTTGTCGCTCCCGGAAGAAGCGAGAGTAAAATGCACACGTAGGGCTGAATTGGTGTTGGGGGGCCAGATCTGGCACATTATTATTAAATTATTATTAAATTTATATGCCGCCCTCAGGGGCGTAGCTACCGCCGTATCAATTATATGGGGGCCACGGGGGCCCCCAACGTGCGTAAGCAAAACAAATCTTTACCCTTCCTAAGGGCCCCCAAACAAATTTTTATACGGGGCCCCGCCAAGGCACGCTACGCTTCTGGCCGCCCTACGAGTCGGTGAAAACCGGCTCAGGGCGGCTCACAACATACAATCAAATACAATGTAACAATTCAATAGAACAACACAATGTCACAATATAGTGAAATATACGTCAATAATTCAAACAATAGAATATCATAAAATACAATACAGTAAGATAAAACCCCAATATACGTCATAAAGTTACAAAAATATTACCAAAAAACATAGGAACATTACACAATCTTACAAAGAAAAAAAAATGATACAAAAAGGCATCCCCACCCTACCCACCCCGGATCCTACCCATTTAAGGTGGCGGCCACCAACCGACTACTCCCCTTCCTTCTGTCCAAGGGAAAGGAGAAGGGCAATGTGTCCAGTTCTGCTATTAGGGAGCGACGAGGGTGGTGCGAGCTGGATGAATTGACGTCTGGGCCGTAGTTTGGGCATCCCTGTCTTAGATAGTCCTCGAAGAGCCCTGGTGGCGCAGTGGTTAAACTGCTGTACTGCAGCCAGAACGTTGTGAGTTCGATCCTGACATGGGACCTCAACCTTGACTCAGCCTTCCAGTCTGCCAAAGTCAGTAAAATGAGGACCCAGAATGTTGGGGATAAAATGCTAATTAACTTAAAGTGTACTAAATTGTCGTTGCTGTTGTTTTGTCCATACTGGGCTAATAGATGTGGAATAGCATGTGTTGTAACTGAAGGGTGTTTGCATATTAGTTGCATGGGTAGAGGTTCTGTTTCTGGCATCTTGCCTTTCATTCCTCTCTCCAAACAAATCTCTGGGGTGGGGGTTGGAGCTTGGTACTAGAAGCCAGTAGAGTTGAGATTGGATCTAAAAGTAATCTGGTCTAACCTCTTCTAATAGCCACTCGTATGTGTCTCTCCCTCTCAGCCCTAGATTCTTTCCATGTATACATTAGGAGTTTATGCCAATACTGTATAAAACATGTTGATTTTTAGAGGCCCCATAAGACTCTGTTGTTTCTGCAATAGACTGAAAATTTCCAGGTGCACAGAAAGTTTTCCCATATCATGAATTCTGAATGTAAGTAGGGTTGACAGGGGTGGACTTGATGATACATATGTCCCTTCCAACTCTATAGTTCTAGGACAGTGGTCTGCAAACGTGGCTCTCCAGATGTTCTTGGACTTGAATTACCAGGAGCCCAAGTCAGTACTCCTGCTGATTGGGGCTTCTGGGAATTGAAGTCCAAGAACATCTGGAGAGCCACATTTGCAGACCAAGGTTCTAGGATATTGTTGTTATTTATATGACAGCAACACTATTGGTCAGCTGCATCTAACTGCTGTTCTGCTACCTGTAATACACAGAAAGAGCCTCCTCGAAGATTGTGGTATGTTTGAACCACAATTGTGTGTACCCTGGTAAGGGCAACCTTGTATTGCGAGCTAGACTTTCTCATACTAGGTCAGGTGAAAGGAACTGCAGAATGAACTCCCCCAAAAAGTGCCTTCATTTTGGCACTTTCACTATCTGGCCTAGACACGGAAGAAGCATTGTGTGAGAGCATGGTGATTTAAATGTCATTGTTTTCTTGCTGTTGAGGGCACCTGGCCAGAAGAAATCTCTTTTTAAAATAAACACAGTGAAGACTCTTATTGCTCCTTAAATACTAATCAATTAGTGATGGTAAAATATACATATCATAATGCCTGTACTTTTTACATTACGTTTTCTGCTGATGTCATTATTTAAAATTCCCCTGCATCTCATGTGTATACCTGTAATTCAGAATATTTCTTCATGTGTCGCAGTGATAAATGTTTATAAATTATTATCTTTTTGTGATTTATATGTGGCATCTGAAGAAAAATACTTGATTCATTATTGTCCCACTCCATACATTAACTGAAAGCCTTCTCTTGTGACTTTATAGCATGTAATCCGTGTTTCATACCAATAAAATCAATGTCTGAACTCCTCCCCAAGTCCAATGTGCAGGAAAACAGTGATGTATGCCAGTTGCTATTCGGGTTCTGAGTGACTGATACAGTAACCTAGATTACTAGGTGAAAATGCTGAAAACTTTGATTAAAAGTGTATACTGTATACTGCAAAGTTCACAGAATTTTACAGGATGTTCAGTCACCAGAATCTTTAATTTGTAATCTCCTCCCCTTATTTTCCCACTGCTTCCCTTTTTTTCCTTACCAGAAACAATAAGTGCTTGTGGAAAAAAAGCTACACAGTTCTTTCTGATTGATACCACTAGATGCTGTCTGTCTAGAGCAGGACTCTTAACTCCCTTAAGTGTGCAAGGCACAATCAGACTCCACAAATAGCCCATTAAGACTGTAAGTGTGGTCCCTGTAGGCACCATCTTCATGAGATCCTTAGTGGCTTTCCACATTTAGGTAGAGAACAGTAGGGAGAAGGCTGTCCACCCTTTCCCAGAAAAGAGGGAAGATTCTCAGAATGTGTGGGTATATGTGCATTTGTGGTTCCCAACTCCTCAGATAATGTCCAGTGTGATCTTCAGGGCCAAAGGAATCCTGCATGTCTGCTTTAAATGATTAATGGCTTTGGGATAATGACTAATCAGTGACAGATGATTCAGAAGTTGAGACAGGAGCAAGAAAAGCATGAGATGAAAATCATTTACTCTTTGTAGCTCTGTAATGAGAAGAATTCTTGGGGTACAGTGAGCAGGCTTGACAACTCAACTCAGCCTTTTATTGGAATCTCAATATCCAGTAGGCAGAACTAGATTGGGAGTAGCTCAAGATTACCACCCAGATACAGGTTCACTTAAAAATTTATGACCAAGATGCCGCTGAATGTGTGTTTAGATAAAGAATTTGTTTGCAGAGCGAGAATTAATTTCACATAAAGATTCATTCCTAGTTCTACCCCACTGGGTTTTTCTTTTCTATTTTGCCACACTTTGATTTTAAAAAACTTTTTAAAAATAAACATTAGAAGTGTTTGGTGATATGTAACAAATTATCTCAAGATCTACTAGTAACTCCTAGTCTTCCCATATGGGAAAAGTCCCTTGGAAAAGCAGTATAGCTGATTAAGACTATTCAGAGCTTGAAAAATATCACTCCTGAACTGCTAGTCCCAAAATCCCCTAATCAGCATGGTCAACGATTCTGGGAACTGAAATCCAGAACCGAACTTTTCTACATTCTGTGGGTAAGTAGCTGCTTATCAGTTCATAGAGTGGAAATAGAATGAAATTCTAATATTCCAGTACAAATATATTTCTGAAATAAATCTCTGACAACTACTTTGAAGCATTATCTACTTTAAAGGAGACGTAACCATTGTTTGTAATCAACAATGAAGGGGCTGTGGTGGCTTAGTGGTTAAGACGCTGAGCTTGGCGACTGGTCCTTTGGCAGGTCAGCAGTTCAAGCCTCAAGTGCTGCATGATAGAGTGAGCTCCTTTTGTCTGTTCCAGCTCCTGCTAACCTAACAGTTTGAAAGCAAGAAATTGCTTTGACAGGAAAGGTAACAGTGTTCCGTGCATTCTGGAGTCAAGTTATGCCTGCCATATGACCATGGAATCGTCTGCAGATGCAGACAGCACTGGATCTTTGGCTGTAAATGGAGATAAGCACACACCCAGAGCAGGGGTGCCCAAACTATGGCCCGGGGGCCAGATCCGTTCCCCAACACCAATTCATCCAGCCCATGAAGCCCTCGTCACTCCTGGAAGTAGAAGTAAAATGTATCCCCATATGCACCTTCTTCCAGGAGTGACGAGGGCTTCGTGGGCCGGATGAATTGGCATCAGGGACCAGATCTGGCCCCTGGGCCATAGTGGCCAACTCCCTGAACCATGTGACCGAGCCACGGCCCAAAAAGTTTGGGCACCCCACCCTGGAGCCAGACACAACTGGCTTTCAAGCAAGGGAGCCCTTTAAAAATCAACAATGAGCATCATTTCATAGAGAATAGCTAGGCTGAGTGTTTGCTGTTAAATCCCTATTTCTGAACTGCTCCATCCGTGCAAATTCCACACCCCTGAAGTTTCCTCCCAGGTTCTTGGTGCTTACTGACCCTGAGAATCTTCTTGGAAATCTCCCCTTCCATTTACTCTTGTGGGCAACAAGTAAATACTTCAAGCATAGCAGCAACCTTTGAAATTTAAAATAACCTGACCAGCCCGTAAAACGTAGCACTTCAGTGTTATGTGACGAACTGCCAGTCACCACACCCTGGAGTAGGCAAATGTCTTTGAGAACTGAGTTTGCAATTTGCCAGAGACGCTCAAACATGCTGCCAGCTTGAGATGTTCAGCTTGTCCATTGTACTCAACCTCTAGTCCTTCCATTTGACAACCTACAATTTGGATTGTTTGTCCCAGAGTTGCATTTAGGCCTCTGTGGCTGTTGTCTGAATCACCCTGTCATTCAGAAGCCACGTTGGCTTGGGTTTCATGAGGTGAGGCTGGTTCTAATTACAGCTCTCATAGCTGAGTCGGCATCCAGATCTTTCATGTGACCAATGAATAGCCTTTGTATTTCTAGAAAGCTTAATCATAAGAGTCAAATAAGAGTTAAGTGCAGCATTTATTGATTTGTTTGTTTGCTTTCATAATGTGAAAATGCATGAAGCATTGCAAACTCAAAAACCTATTCCCTGGATTTGCAAAAGTAATGAGCCTTGTTTGAGAGACTGGAAAAGGTTGTGTTGTGTGACTGGTGAGTTTGTCCACAGCTTGTTTAAGGGGATATCCAGAACCCCTGATACAAGTAAGACTCATGAATTGTAACAGGCAGTCTCCAATGTATATGTTAGCAGGCTGAAAATCAGGGCTGCAATGCCTTAATGCAGGGGTTCTCAACCTTTTTAAGCTGTGGGTCAGACCACGCCCCCTCAGACAGCTGAGCGGGCCAGATTTGTGGTTCCCCCTGCCGCAAACACTGGCATAAAACGCATCCGTGGCTGTCATAAACGCATCCGCTTCCAGTGGTGGCAGCATAGGTTGAGAACCCCTGCCTTAGTGTTTAAGACACTGAGCCTGACAACCAGAAGGTTGGTAGGTCAGCAGTTTGAGACCCGAGTACTGCACAACAGAGTAATCGCCCTTCTGCGCCAGCTCCTGCCAACCTAGCAGTTCAAAAGCAAGAATTTGCAAGTAGATAAATAGATATCGCTTTGGTGGGAAAGATAACAGCATTCCATGCATTTCAACATCTAGTCCTGCCTGCCACTGCAGACAGCACTGTATCTTTGGCTGTAAATGGAGATGAGCACCAACCCCCTAGAGTTGGACACGACTGGCTTTTGAACTAAGCTGAAAATCACGATGTCTTTACCTTCCGAAAAGATTCCCTTTGCTCTGTCCCATGAATTCCATTCCCAGATTTCTGAATATTTCAGATTAGTTCAACACTCTTAAAATTTAAAATTTTTTAGAATAAAATTTGAGTTCACTGTGGGGTTTTTTTTTTTTGTCATTATGTCAGCACAACAGTTCTGTCCAGGTAAGCCAATTTTATTAGTTCTAGCTTTGCAGGTAGGACATTGTGACTAAACCAAACTCTGCTGTTTGTGTCATCGCTGAAGTGCAAGTTGCTAGGAACTTCCTGGCTCACATTTTGTCACCAGTTGCAAAAACCTTGTTCGTATGAGTTGTATCCGATCTGAAACACAGCACAAGAAATGGTGTGCAGTTTAGACTTTTCTATATAGCTTCAGCATTACAAGGATATCAATTTTCACAATGCAGATTTGTATAGACAATCCTAATTTTTTTATTTCTTATTTTAATACACAGTATACCCAAGTCCTGTTCAAATGTTAAAGATGACTTTCTTTAACATGCTTAGAAAAAAAGGAGTTTGCCCTACCCTCTGGATACCAGAAGCTGAATAAAGCTGCAGCCTTCCTTTTACACGTTTTGTAGTTTTTTACTCTGTCTTTGGACTTTGTTCCGAACAACATTCTGTAATTTATGGTTTTCTCTGCTTCTGCTGGCACAGCACGGATTAAGTTATTCTACCTTCCAGAGCTATTGCTATTGGCCAGAGTGAGCCTGGATCATATTTTAATAGATTAATAAGCTTTGCCAAATAAATGTTGTACGCATTTGACTTGGTACTGTTTCCTTGAATGATTCTTTTAAAAAAAATTCGTAAGCCTCTTTCCCAGGCAGTCAAAGGAGTATGTATGAGTAATATATGTGCATTATTTTCTGCAAATTCAGTATTGTGAGATCTTGACAAGATCTATTTGCATTAGGGCAAAGGATAAGGAACTTAATGTATGTATGACACACCTTGCCATGCACTTTTAAACAAGCTTCACCTTAGATGAGGCAGACAGTTCACAAAGATTCAGGTGTTATTCTGGACAGGCTTCATATCTGGACAAAGGATAATGCTGACTTTTCTTCAGGCAACAAGGTGTCTAATGGATTGAGTTGGCTTCTCTCTTCCACTCTTTTCTTCCAGTCTGTTATTCTGTAGACCCCTTACTACTTCTGTTGTTGTCCTGATATCTTTTCCCCTTCCTTATGTTGTACCTGCCTAGATTTATTCACTTGCACCAAAGTTTTGAAGCTGAGCTTATTACAAAGTGAAGACATTGGGGAAATGTAATATCAGCTTGCTTTTACTGTGTCATAAATAGCTTGGACACCAAATGAGAAGAGAGGACTCACTCGAGAAGGTCTTGATGCTGGGAAAGATCGAAGGCAAAAGGAGAAGGGGCAGCAGAGGATGAGATGGCTAAATGGCATTGTGGACACAATGGGCGTAGAGCTGGGCTGAGGAGGATGGTGGAAGATAGGGTTGCCTGGCGTGCAGTGGTCCATGGGGTTGCAAAGGGTCAGACTTGACTATGTGACTGAACAACAACAAAAATAGCATTCTGGCAAGTGCAGAACAAGCTCACTGAATGGAACACCATGGAAAGAGCTTTGTTTGGTTTGGCTCTCCATCCTGTAAATTTGGATGTCTTCTCATTCCTTCCTCTGAAGAAACTTCTGCAGAAGATTTGGGGCCTTCCAGGTGTTTAAGCCACTGGAAGAAGAAGAGGAAGACGGTGTTTACGTTCTAATGAGTCCTACCTGGCATGGCCAGTGGAAAGAAGCTGCTCTAGTTGATGTTTAAAACTGTTGGGCAGCCAAAGATTCCCCATCTCTGATCTGTTAATTACATGGTTACTCTGTTGTTTTGGTAAAACCAGGATACATCCAAGACATTTTGATCCCTATTCTTCTGTGGTATTAAAACTGTTATCTACATTATCTAGATAAGGATAAAAAAGAATTGATATCTATAAAGATAACGACAGCTAGACATTGTATCGCGAAAAATTGGAAAAATGATGTAATAAAAATGGAGGATTGGTACAAGGAAATGTGGGACTTAGCATTAAATGATAAGTTAACATGGGAATGTAACATTAGAAAAGACATAGTTCATGAAAACAGATTTTGGAAAATTTGGCAGCAGTTAGAAATAAAGGTATTAATCCTTTACTGGATCAAATAGGTTTTTGGATGGTATGAAAATCTGTTTTGACCCGTTAGAGCCTCCTGGACATTGTATATAGCACAGTGGTGATTTATAATAAAAGGACGATATTAACAATTGGTAGAAATGGAAAGAGATAACAGAAACTTTATCTATAAAAATGTAATAGAACCTTAATGTGAAAATAGTTGTATTAAGTCCTATTTTATTCTTATCTGTTTTTTTATGTTGTATTTTTAGTATTGTATGGTTTTTTTTATCTGCATTTTGTTTGAAAATTCAATAAAAATTTTAAAAACTGTCATAATGAATGAGTAACAATTTGCCAGGCAGGGGTCCCTGTGGAACAGACTAACCAAAGGCGTCCTCCCTCTTTGTGCTTATGATAGGCACACTTTCTGCAGCGGTTACTAAGAATTCTATGGAATGAGCTCATCTATCTCTGTGACTAGTCCCTGGAAGCTGCTGCTTCTCTCCTGTCCAGGTCAAACTTTAGACTCCCAAAATGAAGCCACATTCTTGGCTTTTTCATTGGTCTAACTTAAATCCTCATTGATGCATGTTTCCAGTAGTAATTGGCAGCCCCCACTTGAGCATGTTGGTCTTACATTTAGGCACTCCGACCCTCAGCCTATTCAGGGTCCTCCCAAGCGACATAGGGGAGGTTGAGTTCCTCAGCCATATTCTCCTTTAATGTCATTCCTTGTAACATATCCTGGAAGCGAACAGACAGAGTGTTACAGAGGTAATCATTCCCCACTGTTTGTCCCTAGTATGAGGGTTCCAAACACGGAGAATACTAATCCTAGATGCCATGTCCCGGTCTTTGTCAACAGACTTTTGCTTCCCTTCAGTACCTCACAAGTGTAGTTTGCCATGCTGTTTGTCTGTCCCTCTCCCGCTCTCGTTACAGTAAGGAGAATCTATGCACTGCCAGAGAATGAGTAGACAGACAACAGTATAAAGAGAAAGTACGAACATGGCTATGCGAGTGGGGCGGCATATAAGTCGAAAATACATACATACATTCATACATACATACATACATACATACATACATACATACATACATACATACATACATACATACATACATACATACATACATACATACATACATAGTGCCTCTCACAAATTAGAGCTCATGCAAGTTAGCAGGAGGCTTCTAACTAGTGGTGGAGGGCAAACAGTCTTTATAGGCTCTGAAACCTGACTGTTTTGTGAGCCAGAAGTATCTGCTGCCCTGAGCAAAGGTAAATGAACTGTGGACTGTGGAACCAGACAGCTAATAAGGGGCTCACAGTATCCAGCTGTGGAGTTTGGTGTCATGACACCCAAAACTAGCAATCTTCTGACCTTACAGAGGGTTGCTTTAGGTCTGTTATTTGAGCAGAGCTTATAATCTCCAATTAAAGCTGTATATTTGGAATCCTTCCTGTTATCTTGTTATCGCCCTAATGTAAGTAATAGTCTTCTGACTGCTCCGAAATCAAAACTAGGGATGTTGTCAGTCTTGATGATGATGTTCTTTTTTGTTCATCCCCTAGAAAAAGCTACTGATGGCTCCCTGCAGAATGAAGATTGGGCCCTCAATATGGAGATCTGTGACATCATTAATGAGACAGAAGAAGGGTAAGGGTTGTTGAAAAATGAGTGGCATTACCCACCTTCTTCGAGTATGGTCACTAGTATAACTGCCTCAGTTTATACTATGGTGCATTATTTTTATGGCATGTTTCATAGACACACCCTGTCCGGAAGAAATTAACTGTGTGAGCAGAAGCAGTGATAGTTATTAAACTTAAAAGTCCCAAGTCTGGGAAATGAATATTGCTGAACTGATGTGCTGCTGAAAAGCTGTTTTTGTAGCCTAGCTGCCAAAGTTACCATTAGTCCTCATTCCGGATAGGGTGGGGTTTACATGCAGTCTCAATCTCTTCCCCTGACACTTTCATTAATTTAATATCATTCTTTTTCCTTTTGCACAACACTCGGATTGTCCTGCTGCATTTGTTCTTTATAGCTACTATTTCTTTTCTTCATTCTCTCCTCAGTGTTTTTCTCCCTTGTTTCTATGGAGAGTTATTACTCTTCAGACTGAAACATCAACAGTCTGGAAAAGCACAACTGAAAAGTCAGTGTTCTGATTTGATCCAGTTTCAGTGGAGGTTCTGGTCTCAGTTGAATTTAAAATATATTTGAATCAGAGAATATAATTTTAAAAGTATGAATTTTCCAGTAGATTTCTACCTTATTAGCTTCCATATCACCCCACCCTGCCCCCCACCCCTAAAGAACACACTGTGGACTAACTGACACACCAGAAATCTGAGGAATGCCTAACCATCAGTGTTGTGTCCTATAAATAACTTGTGGTAGACTAACTGGAGACCTCATTAAAGGCAATAGGAGCATACAGTAGGAGTGAATGCAAAGCAGTGGTTATGAGGCTGCATCTGTCTCTCCACAGAGAAACCAAAGGCGGTGTTTATTCTTGAAAACTTCCAAGCATACCATCCTTTTCTGATGATAATACCTCATCTCTGCTTTACACTTCTCTGCCACACCTCTCTGCCCCAATGTGTGCCCAGCTGAGCCCACCTCTGCATCAGTCTCCAATTCTTGCCCAGAACTGTGTCTTAGTTTGTAAAATTCCACAAGTGACTCCGTGTTGGGACTGAGATAAATTATTGTGAAGCATTTTGCACATTAAAAGAATCCTAATGTTGTTACAGCAGGTAATCCTGTTTAGGGTCAGATCTAACTTTAAAATAGGAATAGCAATCACGTTTATACATGTCTGACCAACTTATCCTGCTATGGTAATAAAGTAGACCATATTCCCAGTTACTCAACACTGAGTGTCAGGCGATGGTTAACTAACCTGTCCACCCTGAAGACTAGCGGCCTTGGGTGATAGTCCCCAAGTGGATTAAATCCCACTTGAATCCATCTTGGTGAAGGGCAGCAGCTTCATCAATGTTGACCTGAGGCTGATGAGGACTTTGCATGCCAAAAAAGACTGAGGACTAGAAAGTGACTCGTGGAACTGGATCAGTGGTATAGGTGTCATGATGCAATGCAGAAGCCAGATGAAAGGCCACTGCATTATATTCTCAGGACAGTCTTCATGGCTGATCGCCATGAGGATCATCAATATTCGGATTCAGATATGACAGAAGAAGAAGAATTACCTTTATATATACTGCCTCATAGTGCTTAGTACACTCTCTGGGCAGTTCATAAGTTACAGTAATTAGAATTTTGCCCCCCAACGTGCTGGGTACTTATTTTACTGACATTTAGAAGACACACTCACCCAGGTAAATGCCATCCACTGATGATCCTGTCAGGTGGTGATGAAGGTTTGATTAATGGCTGGTGGTTCCAAACTTCATGTGAAATCCATCATTTTATTAATGATCTTATTTTTTCCCTATTCTCATCA
This sequence comes from Furcifer pardalis, assembly GCA_030440675.1. Lineage (NCBI taxonomy): Eukaryota > Metazoa > Chordata > Lepidosauria > Squamata > Chamaeleonidae > Furcifer > Furcifer pardalis. The sequence goes on from CP126892.1 coordinate 159,016,586, forward strand.
CTTAAGCATATTTAAGTGCAGACCTACTGAATTCTTCCCTGTTATGAGGATAGTTTTAGGAGACATCACTCAAACTTTGCATACTAGAAAAAGAAGCAAATAATTCATATTTCTTGCATCTTGCTTTTTACACGCTTAGTAACATGTCAGCCAAGGGAATGCGGTAGCTTAGTAGTTAAGACGCTGAATTTGATCACTGGAAGGTCAGCAGTTCGAGACCCAAGTACACTAAAACCTCAGATAACACTAAAACCTGGTTCCACAAGTCTTGGTGTTATACGATTTTTAGTGTTATCCGATGCATGTTAAAATCCTATGGGATCCATAGAGATACATTGTAACCACACAGGCTTTAGTGGTTGTTATCTGATGCATCCCATAGGATCTTAATGTTATCCGATGCAATTCTTCCCCCCAGATTGCTTAATGTTATGCAATTTTAGTGTTATTCGATACTAATGTTATCTGAGGTATTACTGTACTGCATGTCAAAGTGAGCTACTGTCTCTGCCCCAGCTTCTGTCAACCTAGCAGTTTGAAAGCAAGAAATTGCAAGTAGATAAATCCACTTCAGTGGGAAAATAAATAGCATTCTGTGCAGTCTGGTGCTGAGGCATGCCTGGCACAGGTCTACAGAAACATCTGCAGATACAGGCAGTGCTGGTTCTTTGGCTATAAACAGATGAGCATTGGACCCTAGAGTCCGATACGACTGGCTTTTGAGCAAGGGCAACCTTTACCTTTACCTAACACGGAACAGGTAGCAGATGCACTGTTGCACCTGTGCAAAACTGGTCTCCAGACAACAAATTCAATTTTTAAAATGGTATTCTGTAGGGGACAGGGTGTTCTGTACATGTTTGCCCAATAACTGCCTTTCTGGTGTACAGATTTAGCTCTGTACTTTTACTCCAAACTTACCAACATCACAGATTTTTGCCTGATAACAATTCAGATGGATCCATTAGTAGTAATACCTTATTTCTGGCACATACTCTGCTTGCCTCTGCTTCTGTTTGTAGTTGTCCTTCTTGTTGCACTTCTTGTTCCTCTTGATATTGACACTTCTGCCCATTGTTCATGAAACTGAAAATGGACGGGAGAAAGTTTGGTAATTGTGTGACAACCAGTGGCTGAGGAATAAAGAACCATATTGCTTGGCACAATTGGAGCTATATGGCAGGCTTTCTCAACTGGATCACTCCCCTCAGAATAGCTGCATTGGGCAGTCACATGTTTTCACATGAGTTCTTGTGCGATTTCAGCAAGTTCTTGCGTGATTTTGACAAGTTCTGGCGTGACTTTGGTGAGTGCTGGTGAAATTTCATGCAAGAACTCGCCAAAAGTGTGCGAGAACTCACTGAAATCATATGAGAACTTGCGGAAATCTTGCAAGAATGCAAAAAATGCATGTTTTCATGTGGGAACTCACTGAAAATGTGTGTTTTTCCCGCTTTTTGGCACTCCCAGGCAATGGTGGGAATGAGGAGGGTGTCGGGAGCCAGATGAAAAGACTTTGAGGACCAGGTCTGGCCCACGGGCCAGAGGCTGAGAATGTGCTATATGGTATTGTCTCTGTTCCTTTGCTAGTGATTCTCTCTGCATGTGATTCTCTATCCTTACTTACCATACCTTCAGGCCCAAAGACGCCATCCGGGCCATAAAGAAGAAGATTGTGGGAAATAAGAACTTCCATGAAGTGATGCTGGCTCTAACAGTGAGTATGATGCCCTGTTTCTCAGTAACACAAAGCTTTTACTTCTGTCATCCCTGTTGCTGCCGTCTTCTCCTTTACCTTGTTTTCTCTACTGGTTTAGTGAGTAGAGGGGTGTGAATGACACATGCCATTTAAACAGAATTGTATTAACTTCAGTTGCTCTTCAAGTGACTCGCAGAGCTGGGTCAGTGGTACAGATGTCATGTTGCAAAGCGGAAAACAGATGAAAGGCCACAGCATTATATTCACAGGACAGTCTTCATGGCTGATCACCATGATGATTGCCAATATTTGGAACCGGATACGGCACAAGAAGAAGAAGAAGCTCTTTAAAGAGCACGCCCATTTTATAAGCTATTTGTGAAAGCAACCACACTGCCAAAAATTGCAGAAAACATTGTGGATTTGGGTTGGGCTGATTAACATTTTTGCTCCTGTTGGTCAGATGATTTAATAGGAGATGTGAATTAGACTAGACATAGAAGTAGGTGCACAGAACAAAGGTCTAATTGGGATTCTAGATTCCATAATCAAGATAAAATATTTAAAATATGAGTTTCCTATATTTTCAACAAAATGTACATTGCTGCTGAATTTAAAGATAGTGTAAATCTGTGTTTCCCAACCTTTGTTTTGTTTTGTTTTTTTGGAATTCAATTTCCAGAAGCCTAAGTCAGTTCCCCAAAGCACTGATCAGCCAATGTACAGTAATACCTCGGATATCACTAAGACTTGGTTCCACAAGTCTTGGTGTTATCCGATTTTTAGTGTTATCCGATCCATGTTAAAATCCTATGGGATGGATCGGATAACGTTAAAGCTCCATAGAGATACATTGTAACTGCACAGGCTTTAGCGGTTGTTATCTGATCCATCCCATAGGACCTTAACATTATTCGATCCAATTCTCCTCCCCAGTTTACTTAACGTTATGCGATTTTAGCATTATCTGAGGTAAAAGTTATCCAAAGTATTACTGTACTGACTTAGGCTTCTGGAAATTGACTTACACACATGGAGCAGGGCTACTACACATTCCACTCAGCAAATCCTCTCTCCTTAAACTTTTTTGCATGCTTGTTTGCTTGCTTAAAGCTTCTCTTCCTGGGCCACAGTCCAGTTATTTTATTTATTTTATTATTCTATTTTTCTTTACAAATTAATCAGGCAAAGCAGCCTATCAAAAGCTGGCACTCAAGGCGGGGAAAAAGCTTGTTACACTGCGTATTAATGCAGTTCTTTCAACAGCCCTGCCTGCAGGGCTGTAAGTAGAAATGAAAGCAGTTTTACTTTAGTGTGGCCACTTAAATAGAAAAAACAAACAAATTCCTGGGTGCAACTTCACAGCAAAGTGAACACACATTTCCCTTGCTGCGTAGTCACACCCTGTCTCAGGAATATCTCTGAAGATTATCGCTGACCTGGAATATTAAGCCTCAGTTGGGAAAGCATCATCATGTGCAATAAATATGTTGTAAATGTCATGTTGAGCAAAATAATAATAATAATAATAATAATAATAATAATAATAATAATAATAATAATAATAATAATAATAATAATAATAATAATAATAATAATAATAATAATAATAATAGTATACTGTCAAATCTGTTCTTTAACATGCTAACCCTTTCCAGAGTTTTCTAGATAGAGAATACACAGAAGTGGTTTCCCATTCTCATCTTCCAAGGGTGCCCTGGGACTTTGTAGCTGGTCCATGACTCTACAAGCTGATTCTTCTCTCAGGATTCAAGCTCTCAACCTCTAGCTCCATACCAAAAGCAAGTGGAAAGTATAGCAAGCAGCAGAACAACACTTTTTGTTGACCAGAAATGACAATCCCATAGCTTTTTGCTGACCTTGTGAGCCTTAGGCCCTTTGCTGTAGAAAGACTTAATATTTCCAGTTGGGTTGGATGCACTATGTGTGTTTTCAAATTGTTTGCCTTCTTTCTTTCTGTGAACAGGGAGGAGCGGAAGCATGACCAAAAAGCACTAATATCTTGTTTGCTCTTCAGGTTCTTGAAACATGTGTCAAAAATTGTGGCCACCGCTTCCACATACTGGTTGCTAGCCAGGATTTTGTGGAAGGTGTACTGGTGCGAACCATCCTTCCTAAAAACAACCCTCCAACCATTGTTCATGACAAGGTGCTGACCCTGATACAGGTGAGTACATAAGATGAGCTGCACAAGGAAGCACAGTTGTAGGAGATTTTTTACCTGTACAGTGGAACCTCGGTTAACATAAAAATTGCATAACAGAAGGAAATCCATAGAAAATAGTGGCTCGGCTTACAGAAATTGTTTTCAGAACAGATTAATTGGTTTTCACTGCATTCCTATGGGAAATTTGGTTAAAGTAATTTTTGTTGTAAGAAATGTTCTGGAGAACACATTAATTACATTAACTGACGTACCACTGTACAACCAATCAGAAGGGAGGAGTGAAATTCAAGTTAAACTCAAGTGTATACTAAGTACTCTATCAAAGTTTCTATCCCTCAAAGAGCTCCCAGCCTTGTTTCAAGCAATAAGGATGAAAATTAAATTTCAGCCTCACTTGTATTTCTGTTGAAAGGTGAGTTTTAGTTATTCCAGGGCTATGTACACTCCAGATAAAATACTTTCAAAGGAAACAAAACTCCCTGCAGTCCTCGTCTTTCAAGTGAACCAAATTTTGCAACATTTATTATTTTATAATCTATATTACTCATGTTTATTCAGTTGCTTGATATAAAGGGTTTTTTTCCAGTTATGTATTGTTACATGTTTGCTAATTTACTTCGTTAACTTTGACGGACATTTTATATAATTTCCACTTTGGTGGGAAATAACAAGAAGTTAGGCAGGGCACTGAAGTCCCGTTTTCAGCTCTTGAAGATGCTTTATTTTGGACTCTTGAAATTCCAAATTGGCATAATTAACAGATTTAAAAAATAATTAATTTAAAATTTTAAAAAAAACCAACCCTGATAATAAGCAAAAAAAAAAAATCACAATAACTAAGTGGAAAAAATCTTAACAAGATTACATCTAACTACTATGTTCTCAACATCATTCTTCTTCTTTGCTTCCTTTTTTATCCCATTGGGTGTCAAGGGTCTCACCATCATAACATGTTTGTATATTTGTCCCCTCATTGAAAAAAGATAAAAGATCTCTGGCCTTACACCTTTCCCTAATACATAATCTAAAAATTATTTCCATACAGTATTTCTCAAAAATCAGGTTTTTTTACTAATCACTTTTTACCTTCAAAGCACATGTTAATTATTCATTTATAGCTATATTTCGTATCTCTTTATACCAATCATCCAATCCAAATTCACAATCTGCTTTCCATTTTTAAACAATATTCACTATCAAATCTGTAACATGTATAACATTCCTCTCTTTCTTATTCCATTCTATCTGCATGTGTTCAAAGTCCATTAATAATACTATTTTAGGACGTACAGTAATACCCCGGATAACGTTATGACTTGGTTCCACAAGTCATGACGTTATCCGATTTTTAGCGTTGTCCAATGCATGCATCGAACAACGCTAAAAAAAAGCCCTGACTTCAGGGACAAACCGCTTTAAAGGCAGGCAGGGAAAGAAATAAACCTCCCTGCCTTTAGAGCCACCCCCCACGCGCAGCAATCTCTGCGACTGCAGTAGGGTCAGGGAAAGTCTCTGAGACTCTAGAGAACCAATCACATCTCTCTCTTTCCCCCTCCCTGTAGTTTAAATACAGGGAGGGAAAGAAAGAAAAAAGCAGTTCTCTCTCTTCCTGTAGTTTAAATACAGAGAGGAAAAAATACGTGATTTCCATATTTTGTTCACATTCTTTTACTCCCACAATACATGAAAATATGTCCCAATTTAGTTTATTACATCTCCAGCAGTCTTTTGAATATTTTGAATCTTAATAACTTAAAAGCACCAGAGTTAAATACCATCTCCAGTATAAAGTATATTTTTGCAGTCATGGGGATAGATTTTTTTTAAAACCAAGAAGCCAATTCCTGCATTTGATGTTACAGTTTATATATGATTTTTATGTACTGTTAAGTAAATGCAACATACACACATGTTTTTTGGGTTTTTTTTACAGACATTACAAATATTATATGTATACACAGATATATGTATAGGAGACTGTGGTGGCTTAGTGGTTAAGATGCTGAACTTGATGACTGGAAGGTTGCCAGGTCAGCAGTTTGAGACCCGAGTGCTGAGTGATGGAGTGGGTGCCCGTCTCTGTCCCAGCTCCTGCAAACCTACCAGTTTGAAAGCAAGAAATCACAAGTAGAGAAATAGGTACCACTTTGATGGGAAGGTAAACAGCATTCTGTGCACTCTGGTGTTTAGTGATGCCTGCCACACATCCACAGAAATGTCTGCAGACAATAGACAGTGCTGGCTCTTTGGCTGTAAACAGGGATGAACACTGAACCCTAGAGTTGTATATGACTGGCTTTCGAGCAAGGGCAACCTTTACCTGTATATGTATATTGAGAAGTATACTTTTTCCTCTTCTCTTTCCAGTCCTGGGCAGATGCCTTCCGTAGTACACCAGACTTGACTGGGGTTGTGGCAGTATACGAAGACTTGAGGAGGAAAGGCCTGGAGTTTCCCATGACTGATCTGGACATGTTGTCGCCCATCCATACACCACAGAGGGTGAAGTTAACACTGATTCTTTGCATGGGTCTTTTAAAACTCAATGGCCATTCTTCTTTTTCTGTGTCTTGGCCAGACGTGAAACTGCCAAAATGAAGGCACCGTTTGGTGAGTTCATTCTGCAGTTCCTTTCGCCTGACCTAGTGTGAGAAACATTAGTCGGCAACACAAGGTTGCTGTTACCAGGGTATGCCCGATTGTAGTTCCAAAATACCACAATCTTCGAGGAGGCTCTTTTGATATAATGAGAAAGGGGAAGAACTGCAAGACATAGAAGTAGGTGTACAAAACAAAGATCTCATTGGGACTCTGGTTTCTTTGATCAAGATAAAATATTTTAAATACACTAGTACCTCAGATAACGTTATGACTTGGTTCCACAAGTCATAAGGTTATCCCGTTTTTAACGTTGTGCAATGCATTGATTGCACAACATTTAAAAAAAGCCCTGTTCCCTCTCCGCCGAATCCCACGGCTGATCCCAAGCTGGCATCAGCACTAGGGTTGGGGGAAAGAATGGGCTTAGTGATCCAGGCCGGGGGGGGGGGGAGTGCGTTCTGAAGAGAAGCTGGGGAAAGGGTGCCCAGCCTCTCTTCAGAAGCCACCCCCTCCCCCCCAGCCTGGATGGTAGTATAAATATTTCCCTCTTTTTGAAAAATGTATCAAGATTTTGATTCTTAGATGGATACAGAGATGTTTTGGATGTATAAAACTAGTTAAAATAATGTTATCTATTAGCTCCTTTTTAAGTATTAATAAGCCCAGGCAGCAATGTTTATAAGCCTCAGTATAGAAAGGGGAGGAGGGCCATGGTGACTTATAAGTTAAGATGCTGAGCTTAATGACTGGAAGGTCATCATGTCAGCAGTTCAAGATCCGAGTGTTGCATGATGGAGTAAGCTCTTGTCGTCTGTCCCAGCTCCTGCCAAACTTGCAGTTCGAAAGCAAGACATTGCAAGTAAATAAATAGGTACTGTTTCAGAAGGAAAGGTAGCAGTGTTTCATGCACTCCTGAGTCTAGTCATGCCTGCTGCATGGCCACGGAAACGTCTGCAGACACAGACGGCGGTGGCTCTTTGGCTGTAAATGGAGATGAGCACTGAACCCTAGAGTTGGACATGACTGTCTTTCAAGCAAGGGAGACTTTTACCTTATAGCAGTGTTTCCCAATCTTTTATTTTTGGACTTCAGTTCTCAGAAGCCTCAGTCAGTTCCCCAAAGCACTGATCAGCCAATATAATGACTTAGGCTTTTGGGAATTGAAGTCCATCAGTGTTCCGCAGAACATAGTTTGGGAAATGTTGCTTTATAGAAAGGAAAAAGGGCCTAAGTAAGCAAATCAGGATTGATAGAAACGTTTCTTAAAAACATTTACACAAGAACAGGTATAATCAGCTAATTCCTCTGAGACAAATCAAAGCGTAACATACATGGATATCTGAAGATAATAAGAAAATCATAGAGCACAGTTAGATGGATTCTTTGAACACAAGTTAAGTACTGATTTCATATGTCTTTTTCTCCTGTACCTGGGAATTCCTGTTTAGACTGTGTATACTCAAAACTCCATATCAGGAGTGAATTCTCAAGCAGCAGAATCCCCTCAAGCAATTGAGTCTATCCTGCACCCAGTGTCCCTTCCAGGAGTACCAGGGGCTGGCAATGATGCTCCGATCACGCCAACACCAGAGCAGGTAAGAGCTACATGAGCCTAATAGTGAAGATGTGGTACAGGTTGCCTGACTTTTTCTTTGTTCAAGCAACTGCTCTGCCTCTTGAGAATGTTTAAGTGTTCATTCAAACAGGAGCTAAAATTTGGAACATGCACTGGCTCAAGCTCTGTCTATTGTCATGTTCTGTGCTTGGAGAGGAACAGTATGAAGCCAAGGGATTCTCTAAGTGTGGAAGTTTTAAGTGTGGGGGGCTCTCCATGGGTCGAGACCATCAAGACACTGGCTGGACCTAGTGGCACCCTTTCTCATTCATTTATTTTAGCCCCTTTGGGATTCCAGATGTCAAGTTTCACAGTTGCTGGAAAACCATGTGTCTGCCAGAACAATATCAGACATGCCTTTTGCCAGGGGAATTGGGGGGGGGGGGGAGTTTGGCTTTTATGGCCATTACATGTTCTGGCCCTCTGCTTCTTCAAAATCTTGGAGCTGCAGCACAGTAAAGTACTTTACATTGCTTCACCTCCTGCCTGCTTATATGTTTAGAACAGGGGTTTGCAACCTACGGCCCACGACCGGACCCGACCTGCAGTGGCAAATTATCCTGCCCGCGGAAGCAGACATGCATACAACAGCCGTAAATGCACCTGCACAAATGCACCCATGGCTGCTGTGGTTAACAGCAGCATTTACAGTGGGTGGAACCATGTGTCCGGCCCGCCTCAGCTGTCTGAGGGGGCGTGGTCCAGCTCGTGGCACGAAAAGATTGAGAACCCCTGATCTAGAGCCCTTGAGAGAAGCCAAATGCAGGCCAGCTTGCTTTGCTTCTGAATTCAATGGACAATAATCTCTGAAGGCATATCATAGGCCAGTGATGGTGAACCTTGGCACTCCAGGTGTTCTTGGACTTCAATTTCTAGAAACCCTGATCAGCAGAAGTGTTGACTTGGGCTTCTGAGAATTGAAGTCCAAGAACACCTGGAGTGTCATAGGCAGAGGCAGTCTACATGCCTCCACCCACCCCCACCCCTTCACAGCTGCTCAAAGCAGCTCCTACCCAGCGACCCCAAAGCGAAATCAAATCCCAGGTTTCAACCAGAAATTTGGACTACTGATGGCACACAGAAGGAGCCATGGCAAGTTAAGGACTTTACCGCCCCTCCCGCTGTGCCCACACCAACAGCCAGAGGAAGAAGAAGCCAGGGCAAGTTGAGGACTTCAACGCCCCTCCCCCTGAGTCCCCATCAACATATTGTAATGTTTTTAAGCCACCCTGAGTCACTATGGCAATATAAATTTGAACAAATAAATAATCTCTCCCTCTGTAGTTCTTGTGTTTGAAAGAAGTCTTTGTTTATATCATTCATCAAAGTTTGGCTTCCCTGTCTGGTGACAGAAGTGATAGATTTCTATCCCTGACTGTAAGAGAGGACAGTATTACCTCTATTCCAGGAGCAGGGTTGAAATAGAAACAAAGTGCCGTATCTAAGGCATCCTTTCTGTGTGAAAAAATAAAACCAGAAATGTCTGGAAGACTATCATAAAAAATGACTTTTGAGCAAACCAAGACATGGAAGCTGCAGCCTTACTATGGGGTAGAAGGGAGACATTGAACAGCCTACACAATTGAATAGCCATATACATGGCCTGTGGGCTGCAAGTTATTCATCATCATAAAACAAATTCACTTGCCCATTTAGCCAAGCTAGACTACTCTCAGTCCATTTTGTTTGTTCTTCCTGGAAGGTAGCTCGTCATGTGATTACAGCTCATGCCTGCTAGTAAAGTGGAGGAACATGGTAAGGAGCTTAAGCCTCAAGATCAGGGGTGCCTAAACTACAGGCCGTGGGCTGGATCCGGCCCCCAACACCAATTCATCCAGCCCACACTGCTCTCGTCGCTCCCGGAAGCAGAAATACAGGCACGTTTTACTTCTGCTTCTGGGAGCAATAAGGATGGCATGGGCCAGATGAATTGGTGTTGGGGGACAGATCCAGCCCACAGGCCATAGTTTGGACACCCCTGGATTAGGCAGATAAAATGGTAGCTTAAAACCTATCTCATCCTGTTGCAAAACAGATTGCAAGACATATTTTACTTCCGCTTCCCGTGGGAGGAACCACGTGACTGGCCTGTAGCCTGAGAAGTTTGGGCAACCCTACTGAAGAATATGAATCAGGGCATATTTCAAGTTGTATTGCTATATTAAACCACTGAGATAGTAAAGAGGGATCATAGACATTTCCAATGGTTAATTCTGTGAGACTTTTATAGTCTCAGCTTTTATCTTTTCCCTCTTCCAGTTAAAGAGCCATAGGTAGCAAGGCAGGGAAAGCCATCTAGCTGAAATCTTGGAAAGAGTAGAGTACAGATGCTGCTAGCTGCAACAGAGGTTCCACAATTTGTAAGGTAATGCCATATGACCTTTTGCTCTAATGATAGAAGACCTGGCTAGATTTAATGCCCTTGTGTGTGTGCTTTCAGATTGGGAAACTACGCAGTGAGCTAGAAGTGGTGAATGGAAATGTGAAAGTGATGTCGGAGATGCTAACAGAGCTCGTGCCAGGACAAGCTGAACCCTCTGATCTTGATCTGCTGCAGGTAAGTAATAGTTAAAACAGGCATTTTATTTTATTTTTACTTATTTATTTATTTATTTAGATGTTATCGCCTCCCACTCGTCATGGCGACTCAGGGCGGCTTACAATCAGCAAAACAACACAGCACACACACACAAATTAAATACATTTTTCTAAATCAATAATAGATTTCTCTCTCCTCTCTGGCTATTGGTGAGTGCCTGGAATATCTTGAAAAGTTGTGAGAATCATATAACCATGGTTCAAACGTAGCTCCCCCTCGGCTTCTGCGATGTCAAATGGCAGTTAGGATCTTGGTTGCCACCTCCTTCCTGCTCTTGCCGAGGGGGGGGGGAGGTGGCATGATGTTTCACTGACCTCCCCTGGGCTTCTACGATGTCAAATCCTTTATTGCTGGGAGCAGAGACTTAATTTGAATCAAGATTACCACTGCTGAGATGGACTTAGATTAAGCCAAGAAATGAAATCGGTAATATCCATGACCTGGACAGTAAAGGTAAAAGTTGCCCTTGCTCAAAAGTCAGTCTTATCTGACTTTACGATGCGGTGCTCATCTATGTTTACAGCCAAAGTGCCAGTGCTATCTGTGTCTGCAGACGTTTCTGTCGTCATGTGGCAGGCATGACCAGACATGTGTGCACAGAATGCTGTTTACCTTCCCACCGAAGTGGTACCTATTTAATTACAGTAAAACCTCAGATAACACTAAAACCTGGTTCCACAAGTCTTGGTGTTATACGATTTTTAGTGTTATCCGATGCATGTTAAAATCCTATGGGATCCATAGAGATACATTGTAACCACACAGGCTTTAGCGGTTGTTATCTGATGCATCCCATAGGATCTTAATGTTATCCGATGCAATTCTTCCCCCCCAGATTGCTTAATGTTATGCGATTTTAGTGTTATTCGATACTAATGTTATCTGAGGTATTACTGTACTAGCAATTTCTTGCTTTCAAACTGCGAGTTTGGCAGGAGCTGGGACAGATGACAGAAGCTCACTCTGTCGTACAGCACTCAGGTCTCGAACTGCTGACCTGCCATCAAGTTAAGGCACCACAGTCCCTCAGCCTGGACAGTAGGAGTAGACTTTTGTCCAGACTAGTTACTAGCTGTCACTTCTTGACTTAGTTTCCTAAGTTCAGTTCTCACAGTGTCTTTTCTCTTGCTGTGGGTAGGAACTGAACCGGACGTGTAAAGCGATGCAGCAGCGTGTGCTGGAGCTGATCCCCCGTATTCTCAATGAACAGCTAACAGAGGAGCTGCTCATTGTCAATGACAACCTCAACAACATTTTCCTGCGCCACGAACGGTACTCCTGAGTCCTTTCCCCTTCCCCAACTCTTTCCCTTTCCCTCTCTGAAGCAGAATGGGCCAGGACTTTCCATTGAAATGTATCTTCCTTTTTCTTATAGGTTCGAACGGCTCCGATCTGGACAGCCTGCTAAGGTTATTTGTTTGTTTGTTTGTTTGTCAAATTTGTACTGCCGCCCACTCAGCAAGCAACTCTGGGCAGCGTACAACACTATCATCATGAAATACATAAATCACACCTTAAGAACTATAAAAACCCTTTAAAATCCTTAAAACTCTAAAGAACTACTCCTCCCGGCCCCAATAATTCTGATTAAAAGAGAGCGGTCTTCCATATATAAGACTGTTGGGGGGGGGGGGGTTTACCCCAGATGGATGCGTTTTACTTCCACTTCCAGGAGTGATGAAGGTGGTGTGGGCTGGATGAATTGGCGTCAGGGGCCAGATATGGCCCATGGGCCATGGTTTGGTCACCCCTGGGATAAAGTATCTGCAATTCTTAAACCTGTTTGCAACTACTGTAAGAGTACTTACAAGAAGATTTACGGGTTAGAGTCACTCTGACATTTGAAATGACTGAAACTCATCATAACTGGCAAACTAGAAGTTAGTCTAAATGCCATTGAATTCTTGAGGTTTAAGGACACAATCGGTTTCCATTGGCGTCAGCAGAATTGATACAGGCATATCTATGTTTATAAACTGATCCATAAGGCAGTTGGACCAGTTAACAGTGAACATGATAAGTGAATAAAATGAATGATGCTTACTTGGGTAGCCAAATTTACTTACTATATCTTTGGTGGCCAGTTCATTTGTACTATGCATTTCACAGGCTTTTGAATGATGGATAGTATTGTATATCTCTCCAAGTATTCAAAACATTTAACAGCTCATATCTGCCCGCGTTGAGCAGAAATGGAAATTGAGAACAGTGCAAGAATGGCAACTGAATTTTCTCTTTCAAAGGAACAAAATAATGCAGAAAATGCTGTCGATTTGATCAGTGTGGAATCTAGCATTACCCCTGTCACCAAAGAACCAGACGCCACTAACACACTCTCATCTCAGCTTGAAGGAATAAGTAAGTTTTGTGCTGTACAAACTTATGTGTTGCCCCACCCCATCACACTATGGTTCTGGCTTTCATGCTACCTGTCTTTAACCTTTGTACATTATTCTCTTTGTATTCTTTGCTTTAAAAATAATAGCACTGCTCTTTCAATACTGAATCAGTCCAGCAGTGTTAACAAGTTTATGTTGTTTAGCTGCATACTCATAACTTTGGGTAGCAAAACGTGGATCTTTTTTTGAAGGATCTATATAATTAGTTCATATTATTGTTTGTTTGTTTTTACTCTAATGAGGCAAAAAGAGCTGCTGTTATCAAACTTTCAAAATCTATTATAACATGTTGGATATTCACTTCCTGTCTCTTGCATCCTGCAGGTCTCGGAGCCAACAGTGTGAGCGCAGGCCTGCAGTCCCTCAACAAGGCAGGGAAACTGGAAGAAGAATTTGACATGTTTGCACTGACTCGTGGTAGCTCCTTAGCTGAGCAACGGAAAGAGTAAGAGGCAACCTTTCCCATGATGAATTAAGTTATATACAGTAATACGCCGGATAACGTTATGACTTGGTTCCACAAGTCATGACGTTATCCAATTTTTAGCGTTGTCCGATGCATGCATCAAACAACGCTAAAAAAAAAAAGCCCTGACAAACCGCTTTAAAGGCAGGCAGGGAAAGAAAGAGACCTCCCTGCCTTTAAAGCCAACCCCCACCGCTGTGACTGCAGTAGGATCGGGGAAAGCTGACTCTACTGCAGTCTTCCCTCCCTGCTTACCTTCTCTTGCTGAGCTGCATGCTCCGAGCCAGGCTTCACCAGCTGATCTTTCGAGGCTTGTGTTTTTTAAACTACAGGGAAGGGGGAAAGAGAGAAATGTGATTGGTTCTCAATGCAGGAAGGGAAAGAAAAAAACACAAGCCTAGCGTCTTTAAACTACAGGGAGAGAGAGGCTTTTTTTCCCCTTCCTGTATTCAAGCCTCTCTCTCCCTGTAGAGGAAAAAAGACGCGAGGTTTGTGTTTTTTTCGTTCCCTTCCTGCATTGAAACTACACGGAGGGGGAAAGAGAGAGAGGTGATTGGTTCTCTAGAGAACCAATCACATCTCTCTATTTCCCCCTTCCCTGTAGTTTAAATACCGGGAGGGAAGACTGGTAAATATAGGGAGGGGAGACTGCAGTAGCGTTGGGGGAAAGGCGCTTTCCCCGATCCTACTGCAGTCACAGCGGTGGGGGTGGGGAGTCCCCAAACTGCTGGGGGGGGGGGAGGAGGGAAGTGGCAGGGGGAGGAGATTTGGCCTCCTTTACTTCTTTATTACGATGCATCGGATAACGCTAAAAAGAACGTTCTCCGGTGCAAATCTTCCCCCCAAATTTGTCGTCGTTATGCGGTTTTAGCGTTATCCGGTGCAATCGTTATCCGGGGTATTACTGTATTGAACTTTCCAGTATAAATTTTTCAAAATGTGGAATTTAAGCTAGGTGAGAGCCTTGTCGTGGTGCAGGGGCTTGAGCAGTCTAACTAGACAGTGTTGGCCATCTCTTGTCAATAATGTTAAGCCGGGACTAAAACTCACTAAAGTGTCCGCTGTCGCATCTATTGGGCAAGGTGAAAGCGGAGGGATCACGTCATAGTCAGTCTAGCCAGTGGGTGAGGTGATATCCAAATGGCTAAAAAAACGCATGCAGATGGACTTGATTTCTCAAGTCCATTTGCATGTGCAGAATGTCATTGCGGCGATGTCTAACAATGTGTGGACTCCTCGCTGAATTATGACTCTCAAGGTATCCAAGGAATGTAAGCACATTAAATTAAAGAAGCCTACGTGTAGAATTCAGGGGTGCCTGCAGTGGCGGCATGGCTGGAAAGGCAAACGGGGAGTCCCCGGTCGGCTTCCCAGCCATGCCGCCCCTCCATCACGCCGCACCTTCGGACCATAAGATGCACCCTCGTTCCCCCCCCCCCCCCACTTTTTGGGGGGAGTGCATCTTATGGTCCAAAAAATGCGGTATATGTCACTCCTCTTCCATTGTTTCCCATTTGCATTTTTTATAGGAGGCATTATCACAAGGGCTGCTTATCCTGATAGAGACCCACTTTTGACTTCTCGGTTTGAATCCTCTTTGGTAATGGAATTTCAGATCTCTGCTCTTAGAAAAGAGGAAGGCAGTGGTGGTATCCTTCTTCCCAAAAACATCTCAGAGAGAAAGCAATTAAGTAGACAATTTATTTTTAACAGCATAGTGAAAATGGAGAGCAGAATAGATTGTCAGTGTTCTCCGCAGAGGAGAATGACCTCCAGACAAGACAAATGTATCATGTAGTTTTGGGTAGTTCCTCAGAACTTGTGTTTGGAAACAGAAGCTTATCTTGGTGGCACAGTAGTTAAATTGCTGTACTGCAGCCAAAGCATTGTGAGTTCAATCCTGATGGGGATCAAAGTTGACTCAACCTTCCATCCTTCTGAGTTTGGTAAAAATAAGCACCTAGCACAGGGGTGGTCAACCTTTTTATGCCGTGGGCCTGACCACACCCCCTCCCATTCAGCTGTATAGGCCAGGCCACACCCCCAGAAGCGGGCACATTTATAGCTGTTGTAAATGCACCCACTTCCGCATTTACTACAGTAAATGCACCCGCTTCTACTTCCAGGTGCGGGGGAGAAGGTGATGGGCCTGATGGAATGGCATCGTGGGCCGAGAACCCCTGACTGTAGGTGTGAAACCCCCTAATTACCTTGTGAACCATCCAGAGAGTGCACTAAGCGCTATGGGGGTGGAATATAAGTGTTACTGTTATTGCTATTTGCTCCTAGATCATGTTACACTGGTTTTCCAGAGCAATCTAAAGCAGAATTTTCAAAATTCTTTTCATTTGTGAGCAAGTTTCATATGCATAAGAACCTGACATGCCTGTTTTGATCTTGCCTTTTATTTTTGGCTGAGGAGTCATTTTCCCACAAGGAGGGAGTGTGCTTTCTTTTGCATCATGCCAGGTTGTTTACTACTTAGGTCATATGCCTTCTCTTCACTCAGTTATGATAATTTTAGATCTTGCAAGAGCTAATGGATAGTCTGAGAGCATGAGCTTTTTAACCTAGTTGCAAGAATGGGCCTAAACATAACAACTTAACTTTGGGGCAATTTCAAGAGCTAAAGGAAACAGCAACCCCTGAAATTCTAGTTCATTTTAGTCCCTCCGTCTGTTTTTTCTAGCCATGACTAAGGCATTTACTAATTAGCTAAAATTATAATGTAATCCTTCAACAGTTCTTCTCCTGCCCTGTAACCTGTAACATGCTGAGAAATTACCTAAGGTCGCCCAATACTGCTCCTTGTTCTATGGTGACATGAATCTAGATTTTTTCCTTGTCTACCATTCTGAATATGACACTGGATTGGACTGCCTATTAGTAGCACTGCTGATTATGGCAGCCACATTTCCCCCACCTGAAGTATCTGTGCCTTAATACTATAGTGATATCTTGAGGTGTGAAATTAATTCGTTCCTCGAGTTTTTTCGTACCTTGAAAAATTCATATCTTGAAATTCGATTTCTCAGAGGAATGCATTGGAAATCAAATAATGTGTTCCAGAGCTAAGAAAAAGCAAAAAAACCTCATATTTTTTCCTGTTCAAATCTGTTTCTATAGTGGCGAAAACATGGTGAAAAAAATTCCAAAGTGCACTTTAGACAAAGTTTTGAACAAATAAAAGACTTTTCCCCCCCACATTTTTCTGAGCTCCGGAAGATTTTCAATGCATTTCAATGCATATTCTGCACATTTCTTACAGTGCCCTCTAGTGGCCAGCTCTGGTAATTGCAGGACTAGTCCCCAATGATGAGCTGTTGAGGAGAAGAGGGATTTTTTGGCACTTCTTGATTGTGGGAGGAGCTTCTGGCGGTGCCAAAATGCGATGAAAAAATCCAAAAATGGAGTACTCTTGTATTCAGGGACTGCAGTGGCTTAGGGGTTAAGATGCTGAACTTGATTACTGGAAGGTCAGAAAGTTAGCAGTTTGAGACCTAAGTACTGCACAATGGAGTGAGCTCCTGTCTCTGTCCCAGCTCGTACCAAACTAGCAGTTTGAAAGCAAGAAATTGCAAGTAGATAAATAAGGACCACTTCAGTAGGAAGGTAAACAGTGTTCAATGCTTAGCCATGCCTGCCACATGTCCACGGAAACGTCTGCAGATGGCTATTTGGCTATAAACAGAGATGAGCACTAAACTCTAGAGTTTGATAAGACTGGCTTTCGAGCCAGGGGAAACTTTATCTTTACCTTACTCTTTTTATATATATAATATTTTTATTGATTTTAATAACAGAACACAGAAGAAAAAACAAACAAAATTAAACATAATAATAGTACAATACAAAAAAAGCACAAAAGAGAAATATACTCAGACAAAAACAATAATATGACATACTATTATTTCAGTTATAATGGGTATAACTTGTATATAAAAACTTCTAATCAATTTACAACTTATTATAATCTTTATACAAGTGGAACCTCATACAACAATTGCCCCGTATAACAATGAAATCACATAACAATTGGGGGAGGGGCTGCATCCCACGTAACAATTTTCCTTTTGGAAAAAAATCGTACAATTTTTCAGTAGGGAAAACCACTTAACAAAAAAAAATTGTTGTATGATGCATCCCATAGGGAAAATCACTATACCATGCATGTGTCATATAGCAATTGTTTTGTACAACAACGAGCCCAGTGGAATGGATTAAAATCGTTGTATGAGGTACCCAATGTATTTTCTTTAATCACTACCATACTTGTTGTTCAAATACCCAATATCAGCTTTTAATCTTCTTATTATTTCAAAATTAAAAAGACGAAAACAAATCACCCATGTGATATTTACAATGCCCTAGAAAAAGCCGCTTTGTCTGCAACATCATATTATTTCCAAAAACTCATTTGATCTGGTACTGGTTTGCCACCCTTACACTTAATCAATGTATGATCCAAAAAAGGCTTCCAAATATCTCAAAATTTATTTTCATTGATTATACCTTTTTAAAAAAAAATTCAATTCCCATGTAAGTTTATCATTCAAAGCAATTTCCCACACCTCTTTATACCAATCTTCCAATTCTATCTTCAAATTATTATTCCATTTTTTCCAATACATTGCCTAGCTATGGTTAAAAATATAGATAATAAATCCTTGTTTTCATCTATATTTATTCCCTCTAAATCAGTCAACAAGGCAGTCCTTGGCTCCTGTTTAAGATTAATCCCCATTATTTCCACAATTTCCTTTTCTACCCTACCCCAAAAGTCAGATACCACTGTACAACTCCACCACATATGCTCTTATGTTCCCAACGCATTCTGGCATCTCCAACAATTTTTTTTTGTTTTAGTATCATCCATTTGATTTACCGGCAATCATACTGGAGTCTAAGTACCACCTTTACCTTATTCATGAGCGAAAGCTACAGATGCTAGAGACAGAAGTTTGTTAGAGCTACATTTTGTTGCAAAATGCAAACACACACACACACACTCATAAACACTTAGCAAACTAGGCTAGGTGCCAGCTTGTTTCTAGATGTCATTGGCACGGTTCTGAGTGCTGCTAAAAGTCTTGCAGTGCTTGATGCAGAGATCGACTTCCCAGGGAGCCGCCTGGTTCACTGTGTAAAAGGAGCACCCTAGACTCGGGAGTCTGGATGCCATATGCGCCTGCTGGGCGGCAGGAAAGATACTCTCAAGAAACCACTGGCCGAAAAGAGAACATGGAGTACTGCAGATTTGTATGGAAACAAGGCAGAAAGCAAGAGAAAAACTAGCGATAGATCTTTTGTGTGTTGAAACCCAACTCCTCTGGACCTCTATATTTCTGCTCTTCTCTTTTCACCCTGGATTGCTGCAGAAGCAGTGGGCAACATATTTGCTCCAGCACAACCTGATCCATTTGTGACTAAGGCGGTGGGTGAGATATGATCATTCCATTAAAGAGCCACGTTCTATTTATTCCTTGTTCTCTCACTGGGCATCACTGCTTCCTGATTTAATCTTGTACACAAGCCAGCATAAGACTGTGACTGTTTTAAAGCTTGCTACACATTCTTGTGCCTTCTCTTTCCTGGGGGCGTCACCGCTGGATCAAGACACTTTTTTTAATGGGCTTGTTGCGTGTGTGCTCCCCTCGGAGCTCCATGAATACCTGCGTGCAGAATTTCTGGCAACATTTCAAGCCCTTCCTGCCCTTCTGCCTTATCAGTGGCATGGTGGCAGCCCTTTTCTTCATCCTCGATGCCATTGTGCATAGCGGGCCTTTCACCGACAAGCACTTCTTTGAGAAGTTTGAGCAGAAGTGGCCCAATCCCTTGGGTCTGAGAGGGAACGATTCCCAGTGACCATGGGAGGGACAGAAAGATGGCTTGGGGAAGTTTACTGCTGGGACGTCTTCACCCAAGGAAATGGTTGTGCTTCTATGTAAGAAATATTCTTCATCTATTTAAATGCAAAGGGTCTTGAGAGGGGGAAATGACATCATTGGTGCTCATGGGCACAAGCATCTAAGATGTTTTCTGTCAATTGATATATAAATGTAGAGATATTACCATAGGGGCTGCAGTGGCTCAGTGGTTAAGAAGCTTGTCTTGTTAGCTGGAAGGCAAGCAAGACGGCAGTTTGAGACCCAGGTACTGCATGACGGAATGAGCACCCGTCTCTGTCCCAACTCCTGCCAACCTAGCAGATCGAAAGCAAGAAATTGCAAGTAGATAAATAGGGACCACTTCAGTGGGGAAAAAATCTTGGGGACATGAAAGGAGCTTCATTCAGGCACCCCCTGAGCAGAGTTTCTCCAGCAAAAATCCTTTCAACCCAGAATAATTTCTGACATGAAATTATGATGATGATGATTTTGCATGCCATGATGAATCTGAAAAAATAGTCTGCAGATGCAATACATGTATTGCAATCATGTGCTTAGGTGGAATGGGCTTGATGTGAGGATACATTATGTTTTAGTTCTGCAGGAGCATACAGGAAGTGCAGAAACTGACAATGGGTGCAGCATTCTTGTTTCAGGGATTTAAAAGGATGTTTCGATTTAGATTTGCTTCAAATCATGTGTGGAATGCTTTGGAGACAGAGGGGCATCTCCGTCAGATTTCTAGCATCCTCTAATCCCTGACAGTTCCACATGGGTAGCAACACCAGAATTAATTTGTGCAACATAGTAGGAAGTACCGTATAATGTATCGAAAGTAAGAAAAATTATATAAGTAGTCTTGAGTTGGACAATGCATACAGCATTTTGACGTTATTTACTTGATACTGTTTTAGAATTTCTGGGGGGTTTTTTTGTGCTTTTATTTATCTTGTAACATACATAGTCTGTGTATATATGACGCACTTTAGCAATAGATTATTTTTTGTAATGGCTAGAATATCTTAATAGGAATATGAGACAAGTTTTATGGATAACCAATTCTTAAGGCTGAGGATACAGAAATACATAGTCAAACCTCGCATAAAGAGCGCCTCACTAAAAGATTAACTCGCTTAAAGAGCAGCATTTTCTCTGAATGTTGCTTCGCTTAACAAATAAAACAAACCAAAAACTTGCTTAACAAATAAATCAGGGTGTGTACACACACACACACACACACACACACACACACACACACACACACACACACACACACACATTATGCTCTTTAAGTGATGTACAACTGCATTTCCTTTTCTACTGTCACCTTCTACCCCACCTCCAGTTCAAAAGTGGGACAGAGAGATTAGTTGTCCAGGACTTGGTGCATGGCCAAGCCAAGATTTGAGCTCAGGACATAGGGTGTCACTTGTTCTGCCAGATCAGATTGACCAAATCCATAAGGAATTTGTCTGGAATTTTGGTGCAGTTTCAGAGCTTAACATAGTGTAGACAGGCTCACTAATCAGGAATATACAAATATACATGAGCAGTCTAGTCTAGTTGAAAAGCCTTCTGCAGATAATCTTCAAGTTTGTCTGGGATTGGTTAAGCCAGCTATTCTCCTGTCTCACATTTCACCTCAAAAGTAATAGAAATATCTTTAAACCTCAGGTATTTTTTCCAGGACCATCTGTATATAGCCAGTTATGTCCCCCATTCTAGTTCCTTCTGTTTCCTCCCATTCTCCAGTAAACTCAGCTAATCAGCATTCTGTATTGAAACTGACAACATCACAGGGCTGGATGCGTGATCAGAATTGGCTTATGTGCTGATGTCACTAAAGGCACAGAAGGCTCATTTAGAAGGATGGCAGTTCTTCATCTACTGATCACAAATGCTACATAACACTTGAAAAATGAATCAAGGTGAAAGGATATTTCACAAAATCCTTTTCCTCAGTTTTCAGGGTAGCCCTATTGTACACAGGCTCATGTGACTGTTTGACAGACTCTAATGTGAATACTTGTACGTATGGGTTGAAACAGAATGCCAGCTGTCTTTATGTTAACTCCTTAGATGTGCCCTATTCTTGGATGGGTTCTCTTTAATCTAGAAAGAGATCTCTCTTTCAGAGTGAAGTATGAAGATCCTCTTGCCAGGAAAGGACTAGCTGGAGCCTTGGACGCTAGACAGCAGAATACAGGAGCGGTGAGTAGCAACTTGTAAAGACAACACAGGGCATACATATAAGTTCATGTAGAGGAGGGGTGGCCAACCTATGCCCCACAGTACCATTTCATGTGGCCTGCCTCTGCCCTCACCACTACTGGAAGCATAAAAAGACATATTTACAAAAGCTATAAAACGTGCCTGTGCATGTGTAAATACGCCCATGCCTGCTCTAAACGCTGCTGTAAATATACCCACAGCTGTCATAACCACATTTATGACAGCTACAGATGGGTTTTACAGAGGGAGGAACCACGTGAGTGGCCTGCTCAGCTGTCCGGGGGCATGGTCTGGCCCACAGCACAAAAAGGTTGGAAACCCCTGATGTAGAACATCCTTCCTCAACCTAGTGCCCTCCACTCATGTTGGATCCTTCTCGGTATTGCCTTTGGTGGGCGATTATGGGTGCCCACAAGCCAGCCCAGATGGTGAACGCCAAGTTGGGGAAGACTGCTACAGATCAATCGTTACCCAATCCATCTGAAATATGGCAGATTTTAATGATGCAACTTTTTATGTTTTCACATATCCTTGATATTGCTTTAATACTACCCCATTGTGTGGTCCTCCAATAGCAAAATTAGATTTTCCAGTGGAGGAAGCAAATGTATAAATCTCCACTTGGGGTGTTAACAATTCATATCATCTTTAGTCACTTTTCTACAAAATAAGGTATATAAAGCCATTCTCTTTCAGCTGTCATGTATCCCATGCATTGCATGGGAATTAAGAACTCAAGGCAACTGCTTTAATCATTAAAAGTAAAGTCCCTGTACTAATTCATTACAGGGTTTTTTCTCATTGCATTAGTCTCTTCAGAAGTGACAGAAAGAAAAGGAAATTGCCATTTTATTATTTGTAAACAAGAGAGTGGTCTCCTGGCTCACAAATATGGCATCTTGTGAGATGCCAGCATTTTTGTCCATCTCTCCCATTTTACAAAGCAAATTCTTTCTCAACTAGCCAGAGCCAATTGCTTCAGTGGATGGGGGCCCCATCACAAGCTGGATGGCGAATCAAGGAATGGTGAGGATATGTTGCTGCTGGGGAAAACGTTGCTAGAGCTTTGCAGATGCCACGCATGGGTGTGGTGCTAGTGGAACAGTGCATGGGGACCAACAGCAGGCAAGCTAGAAGCTCAGGAACCCTTTCTGGTAGTAAAGAGTCTCATTCCAGAAGGTCTGTGGCCTAAGGGCATGTGCAGGGGTGCCCAAACTACGGCCCGGGCTGGATCCGTCCCATGACACCAATTCATCTGGCCCACAAAGCCCTCATTGCTCCTGGAAGTGGAAGTAAAACACATGAGGGCTTTGTGGGCCAGATGAATTTGTGTTGTGGGCTGGATCCGGCCCCCAGTCCATAGTAACCGGCCCCCTGAACCATGTGACCAGCCTGTGTCCCAAAAAGTTTGGGCACCCTGGGTTAGTGGAATGAAAACACTCTAGTAAATTATTTTAGAGATGTCCGTTATCATCTTAACAGAAGAATGAACAGCTTGTGGCCTTCCGGCTGTTATTGGACAGCAAGACCTGTAATGAAGTCAGCATAGCCAGTGGTAAAGACAAGAGTTGCAGCCAAATAACATCTAAAAGGACCACAGTTTGCCAACTCCTGGGATGACAATGGTAATATTGGAATCCAATAGAATATTTCCCTGTTGCATCACCAAATAGAGTCCGCAAATGCAACATCAGGTGTTCTTTTGGTTGAACAGCCCCAGCACTAGAGACATTTTCACATACAGTATCAGAGGAAGAGGTTTAACAGAAGTAGGAAAAGACCAAGAAGTGGCTACGCTTTAGGTATTCACATCACAGTAAGGGATTTGTTTTCATCTATGGTGCACAGCTTTCCATGTCCTTGCCGCCAGAAAGTTTCTTCCATGTCTGGGTCCTTCTAAAGCAGGGGTTCTCAACCTTTTTAAGCCAGGGCCAGATTATGGCCCCTCAGACTTTTTGTGGGCCGGACTGGCAGTGGCAGTGACAGAGAGGGGTAGTGATCCTGCCCCGAGTCCACCACACCCCAAAAAAAGCCCCCACATCCTTGCTTACTCGCCTGGAAGAGCTAAGTAGTGTGGGTGAAGGATCCCACCCCTGGGCCACTGGAAATGCATCCGCGGCCACCAGTAATGCCTTTGCAGCCACCGGGAATGCATCAGTGGCTGCCGGGAATGCCTCTGTGGCTGCCAGACACACACACACCCTGCCCCCCTCGGATGCCGGGAACAAATCTGCAGCCACCGGCAGAAGCGGCACCTGGAGCAAGAGTGCAGGCTGGATGATTTGGTGCCATGGGCAGGATCCAGCCCATGGGCCGTAGGTTGAGAATCCCTTTTCTAAAGATTCTCCACAGTTGTTGGTAAATACCCATTCAGGTCAGATGCACTCTAGAAATTTGATGAGTCTCAGGCTGTCTTTTATTTTGAATAAGCGTTTTTAGAATGAATGCATGCAATTCAAAGTGTCAGGGAAAGTATCACCAGAGAGTTAGACCCTCATCCTTAAACTGAGATGGTACAAAAGATATCTCCACACACTGTTCCACCTGGCTTGCGTAGATCTCATTCTCTTCTCCAGAAAGCTGCAAGGGGAATATATATTTCCTGAATGATGCATCTCTTCCCCAAACCCCATGCTAGTTATACTAACCCTGTCTGAGCAACAGGGCCAAGCATTTGCCCAAAAGAGAAGAAAGAGGGTGATTCAGAAATGGTTCTGGGTATTGGTTTTAAAGGAATTGATTCTTTTCTTGGACAAAATTAATTCTGCTGGTTGCTTTTTTCTTCCCCACTTTCCTGCTCTGAGCATGAGAGCCTCTTTTGCTTTTACTTCTACTTAAGGTAAACTTTGGAAATGACTGATAGTCCTTCTTCCGCTGCGTTTTTTTTTTTAATTTAATTTGGGAGTTTCTCTTTGCACTCTGAATATTTGGCCTAGCTTCTGCTTGCATTAGAAAAAAGTGAAAGGTGACAGGTAGGGAGGTACTTCTTCTTCAGTTTTGAAAACATTTTTTCCTCTTACGTATCTTTCCCATAAGTTGGCTTGGTACAAGGATGCATTTGGAAGGGGTCATGCTAGGAAGTAGTTGTGGGGTTTTTTTTAAGTCTGTGTCTTCAATTCCTGGAACTGCTGAGTAATTCCTGAGATTCCAGTAGAGCATGCATCTGTTTTGGATGGAGATCAAATATCTTAGCACTGACATACTGTAGATATTGATCTAAAACAGTGTGATGCATATGGATGGTCTCCTTCCGTTATTTGTTGGCATATGGCAGTTACCCTCTTGAATGAGAAGTCCATCAAATAACAAATGAACATTCTGCCAGCTGCCTCTGGCAGTTCACATTCTGTAATCAAAGCAGTCACAGAAATTGCAGATTTAAAAACCTAAACATATGTACTAACTGACGCTAAAATCCTGTTTGGTTAGACCACTTGTCCAACAAGTGAAAGTTGCCTTTAAAAATCTTCATGGGATAAAGAGAAAGCATGAAAAAGCTTTAGCATGTGGGATATGTCAGATCTTAACTGATCGATAACTGTATTGGAGTGGCTTGTAGAGCAGTGGTGGCTAACCCATGGCACTCAAAGACCTCTGTGGACACCCATGTGGTCACCCCAGCGCAGAATTTGCCCGCCCCTATGCCCAGCAGCGCAATGAAAGTGCTTCCCCCCCCCCCCCAGCACAGATTTCGCCCCATCCCTCTGCCCAGCAGCCCAATGGGAGCGCTTCCTCCTCTTCTGTTGCCGTGTTGGCATTTTGCAATAAATAAGTGGGGTTTGGGTTGCAGTTTGGGCACTCAGTCTCTAAAAGGTTTGCCACCACTGCCGTAGAATAACACTACACAATGTTATTGGCATTAGGATGTGAAAATAAAATATAAGCCCACAGCTGCACTTGGAATATGGTTCAAGATTTATAAGTTGTTATTCTTTTTAACAAAGTCAAAGGTTTCCCATTTGCAAAATACTATGTTGTTGCATATGCATAACATATTTATGCTTTGGGCAATTATTTTTTACATCAATATTATGATTATCTTGATATTGGATTTAAAAAATGTAATGCTACATAAAATTTTATCTCTTCTCACAAAACTCATGATATTGCTGGTAGTTTTTCCCCCCTCCCATGCAATGTTAATAAAAAATTTAAAAATCAGTAGAGGCCTTCCAACTTCATGTAATGTACCCAATAGATATCACGAGTTTGCATAACTTAGCCATATTTGGATAAATGTCAGTAAATTCTGAAGCTGCTGCTTAATTGCTACGGATCATAAGACCCCTTCCTTGTGACTGCAAAAACTTGAGTGTCAGTGTCATTTGACATCTGCTTTTTAAAAATCAGGCCTATCAACCATTCTAAGGTAAAGCTGACATCACTTTAAAAAATGATTCATTTTAGAAATTGATCATAAGAACTCTGCTGATTAAAACATGCCATTAAAAGCAACTTTCAAATAAATGGGTGATCAAGGGAAAAGGAAATGTTTTTGCAAGGATGGGATCAGTTCACACTCTTCACTGTCACTTATTGTTACTCTGGTTCTTCTGCCTCTTTCCTTCTCAGATTCCTGTCCCTCAGGGTGCCCTCATGGAGGATATTGAGCAGTGGCTGTCTACAGATGTGGTAAGGAATCAAAACCAAGCCCTGCTTGTTAGTAAGACTCGACTATGAACATTTTGCCAGATAACTTGGAGGAGGACCCACAGTTGAGGAGGAGAACATATGCTTTTACATGCAGAAGGTCCCAGGTCTTTCCTGAAACCTTACGGAGCTTCTACCAGTCAGCGTGAATTTTATCTCTATTTGTTGTTGTTGGACTACAAATCTTAGAATCTCTGACTATTGGCTATACTGGGTGTGGAGTTCTGGGAGATAAAGATCATCACCATCTGGGAACCTAAACCTGAAAACCACTGGTGTGATACCATACTGGCTCTATATTAGACCATTTCCACGGAGAGAGCTCTCATCTCTGTCTCAGTTCCTGCCAACCTAGCAGTTTGAAAGCAAGAAATTGCAAGGAGATAAATAGGTACCACTTTGGCTGGAAAGGTAATAGCATTCCATGTGCTCCAGCATCTAGTCATGCCTGCCACATGACCATGGAAATGTCTGCAAACACAGACAGCACTGACTCTTTAGCTGTAAACCAGTGGTGCCCAAACTTTTTCTGCTGCAGGCCGGAGACGGGCTGCTCCCTCTGCTGACCATTTCAACATCAACAGCAGCGGCGGGTGGCAATCACGGTTTGTCCCAACTGCTCTGAGCAGCCTCTGGCTCGGTTCCCTCGCTTCAGCAGCCTTTTGAGACGTGGATCGCTGCCTTGATGCCATCCCAGGTGCACCATGGATTTTGAAGTGGGGAAGGCTCCAAAAGGCTGCTGAAGCGAGGCGACTGAGCCAGAGGCAGGGACAAAGTGCGATCACTGCCGCTGACGTGGGGAGTGAGGGAGGCCCAGAGAGGGCCCAGGTTCTCAGCCCAGGCTGGATTAATGAGATGCATGGGCCTAATTGGGCCCACAGGCCATAGTTTGCGCACTGCTGCTGTAAACAGAAATGAGCACCAAGGGAGATTTGACCTTTTACCTAATTCCCACTTGTACTCTTCCCGTTTTAACACCACTTCCCATGGTGATATAAACATCTGCTTTTGCAGGGTTCTGGATTTTGCTAAGGAATTGTTGGGGCATTCAAATTGCCTGAGATGGACCATTTAATGCACATTTTCCAAGCAAAATAACATGACCACAAACCTTAAACGCAGACTGGACTTCTCTGATGTGGCTCCACAGTATTTTTGGTAGCTATAATGAATCCTTCAAAGCCATAACCAGCCAAAATGATGATGAAATGTAAAACATTTCTATCCAGTCCTGGAAGTCTCAATATTAACAATTCTGTCCTAAATAAAGCATATCCCCCACATTTAATATCTATAGTCAAGCCTTTCCCCCCATTGAAATGCTGGCTACTTCTGCTTGCATGGAATGATCAAGCCAGACTCCTAATAGATTTCTTTCTGCATCAGAATGAATATTTCTGTCCACAGAATTAAGTCTCTTGATTGTTTATTTGATCTCCCATGATTTCCATACTATCTTTGCTTGTTTTTTCTCAGGAAAATGAAGCGTTGGATCCAAAGGGTGTCACCAGTGAAGGCAAGTAACTACCAAACCCTTCTCCCTGCCTATAAAGGGCTGCTGCTTCCATAATTCCTGCAGGAATGCTATACTCTGTACCTACTATGTCCCTGTTTTACACGTGAATGAAAATGATTATTCAATTGTCAGTTGAATAATGATGTGTGCAAATGGCTTGCATAATTTTCAGCTTCCCAGTATATATTTGTACCATTGGAAGTATTTTGGGATGCATCGCTGCCATGCCTGTGCATGGTATAATAATAATTTTGTGTCAGAAATTATTCTGGGTTGAAAGGATTTTTGCGGAAGAAATTCCACCCAGGAAAATGACCAAATAAGGCTCCTTTCATATCCCCAAGAGCTGGGACAGAGACAGGCCTTCAATCCGTCATGCAGTGCCCGGGTTTCGAACTGCTAACTTGCCAGTCTTCCAGCTAACAAGGTGAGCTTTTTAACCACTGAGCCACCACAGCCCTGCATGGTATAATATTGTAGATTATGAGAATTGTGCATGACATTGACTCCACAGCAATTACATGAACTACAAATCTCAAAATTATCTGAAATTAATGTGTTCCATTGATGTGGTCCGTATAACACAGCGTCCGGTCCTCTTGAGTGCTTCCAGTTCTGGTGTGATTTCTTCTAAAATGTCCTATCTGTTCTCTGTTGCCAGAGTTTGACAAGTTCCTGGAAGAACGTGCAAAGGTGGCAGATCGGCTGCCCAACCTTCCCAGTCCCCCCATGGAAGCACCTTCTCCTCCTGCCATCTCCGTCCCACACCGGAAGAAGGACAAAGAAGAAGATGCGATGTTTGCTTTATGAAACTTTCTACAGACTGGTGTGCTGTGGTTGCAAAAAGACCTGTGCGCTGGACTGCACGCCCCTTTCTTGGCAGAGGGGACAGCGAGTGATTGGGGAGTGAAACAGGGTAAAAGGTCTCCTTTCCTCTCCTTCTGCCTCCTTTTCTAAGCTGCTTTGAGGTTAGATTAATTATTGCTGCATTGGGGAGGGGAACATGGGAAAGAAGTGGTGGCCAGGTGAGTTGGCAGGTTGAGGTTTCACCTCTGTGGACTTGAACAGATTAAAACGTGTTCTCCCATTCTGTTTTAGCTTTTCAAATGAAGAGCCATAAAACCATCCTGGAAATTGGTAGTGGGATCTGTAGTTTCTTTTCAGTCTTACAAGAAAGATGCCCTGGATTATAAAAGTTTGAGGAGGTCCCTTTTAGCTTCACCTACATTTCTGTACATGTTGCCAGATCTTAGCAGAACACAAATGATGGGCGCCATTTGCTGTGCTGACAGCATGCTGTTGAGAATAGGGATTCAACATCAGCAACCTCTGTCTAACATCCCTGTCGCGCAGGCCTTTCTTGTATGAATCTTTCTGGTTACAGTCCAAACTAAGCCTGGGCAGTCCAGGTATCAATGTCCTGAAACATAAAGGAAAGGATATGTATGTGTATTATCAATGGTCTGAGAATCCTTCCAAGAACGGTTACTATCTGTCCTCAATACTGGAACACTTCAGGAGACAGACTCTCCCTTTCAAACAGAATTCATAGTGACTTATTGATCATGGTTTTCCATTCCACCACCATAGCCTTTTCCTTTAGAGCTCCTTTCCAAAACATCTCCTTCTATGCCGTAGAGGTCGAAGTCTCTGTGCATTTGGACAGAACACTCTTGAGAAGTGGTGTCCAGTGTGTTAAAGGGTGGCGGGTAAGGAGCAAATTGGGGTGAAATGTTTAATTATTCCATATATTGGGAGATTGTATTTTATATTGCATATTAAACATATCTTTGACTTCAGTAGGGAGCCTGTGCTTTCTTTAATGTTTGGATCTTGCTGGTTAAGATGAAGAGGTTTATACAACCCTGTTCCAGAGAGCAGGACTGTGGTCGGTCAGTGGTTAAAGTGCTAAACTTGACGACTGGAAGGTCAGCAGGTCGAGACCCAAGTGCTGCATGACAGAGTGAGCTCCCATCTCTCTCAGCTCCTGCCAGCCTAGCAGTTCAAAAGCAAGAAACTGCAAGAAGATAAATAGGTACCACTTCAACAGGAAAGGTAACAGCATTTCATGTGCTGCAGTGTCTAGTCATGCCTGCCACATGACCACGGAAATGTCTGCAGATACAGACACTGCTGGCTCTTTGGCTATGAATGAATACAGATACAGACACTGCTGGCTCTTTGGCTATGAAGATGAGTACCAAACCCTAGAGTCGTATATAACTGGCTTTCGAGCAAGAGCAACCTTGATCTTGACCTACAGTACAGTAAAACCCCTACTTACGAATACCTATGAATAATTCGACTTACGAATTGGTTCTGCACTGAAATCCATGCCTCGAGTTACACACATGCCCCGATTTACGAATGGATCCTTTTTCCCTCTGTGTTGCCTCCA
The DNA here is from genome assembly GCA_030440675.1 of Furcifer pardalis. Classification (NCBI taxonomy): domain Eukaryota; kingdom Metazoa; phylum Chordata; class Lepidosauria; order Squamata; family Chamaeleonidae; genus Furcifer; species Furcifer pardalis. The sequence goes on from CP126892.1 coordinate 159,046,837, forward strand.
GTGAAGCAAAAAGCGCCATTTCCCCAATGGGTTTATATTTTATACAGATGCAGCCTTTCAGAGCTGTAGAGTGCTTAGAGAGGAGTTCTTTGTCTGGAGCTTCAGCGCTTAAATGGCTGCCAGGTGCTGTTTATTGCTAGAGTTTTCTGAGTTTTCTGTCCATTTTCAAAGATTCTTTAAGGTAAGGAACAGCGTTTTGGCTTATGTATGCTTTCCTTTCAATGCTGCTGTTGTTTTGGGGTGGTTTGATTGATTTTTGGGTGGCTCGTTTTGATTGCTGGAGGGTGGGATGGGGCTTTTGCTTTATCTGAATGGAGATGCCTCGAGTTACAAACAGATTTGAGTTACGAACAATGCCCTGGAACTGAGTTTATTTGTAACTGAAGGTTTTACTGTATTCCAAAGAACAATGGTAAGATCCTTGGATACAAACAGAAATAGAACGACAGTTCTCAGCATCAAAATATCTCTGTGCTGTTAAGCAAAGGAAAAACACAATCTTAATATATTGGATGGAAGGCAAAGGAGAAGCTCTATACCTGTGATGGTGAATCTTGGCACTCTAGGTGCTCTTGGACTTCACTTACCAGAAGCCCAAGTCAGCACTCCTCCGATCAGGGCTTCTAGGAATTGAAGTTCAAGAACATCTGGAGTACCAGGGTTCACCATCACTGCTCTATACTGAAACTCAGCAACTGAGTTCAGATAACACCACAAGTAATAGGTCAAGCATGGACAGCCTACGAGGGCAAATTGTGTCTTCCCAAATGCAACCTCACGCCAACCATGGTCATCTAGCTACAAGTTTATTTTTCCAAGCTCTGCTCAGGATTGCTATCTCTCTGCTGTCATCTGCAGATAGAAGATGAGTGCCTCTACTAAAGACTCCACTATTGCAGGCAGAAAAGTAACTCCCACCTTGTCTCTACATAATATAACCTGATAAAAATGCAATTCATTAGAAAAATAAGTTGGTTCCCACCTCTGCTTTTTGCCATTCAGACAGGTGATAGTGGTGATGGCACTGGCCCCAGTGATGTTAAAGTAAAGCTCTGTAGCATTAACTTCCCCAGTGAGTATTCTTTCACTTTCTACTACGGGCAGGGGAGTATAGCCAGCATGCCAGATGTTGCTGAATGTCAGCTTCCAGCATTCCTTGCCATTGGCAATCCTGACTACAGCTGGTAGAAGTTGCAACCCCAGAACATCTGGAGCACTGACCTAGCACTACTCCTTTTCCTGCCTTACACTTTTCCTATGCAGAAAATACTCCCAGTAATTTCACATGCAGAGTGATGACACCATCTTGCAGACATATTTCATTGCACTTACAATGCTTTACCTTTGCAGGGAGCTACTGAGCAACTGCAACTCTGCAGCATGCCTATGTGCCCTAGTGAGGATTGCCACACTTTACAGTGTACGCATAAGTTGCATATATTTTCCTATAATAATAATTGTGTAGTCAAATTAATTCTGACTTATGGTGACCCTTTTTCACCATTTCCCAGGTAGGTAATACACAGAAATGGTCTACTGTTCCCTTCATCTGGGGGGGCGTCCTGGGACTGTGCAGTTTGCTGGTTGGGGCACAGGCTAGCTTTTCTTCCTGAAGGCACAGTGGGGAATCGAACTCTTAACTACCTAACTGTAGAAGTATTGCTCTGGATGGATAAAGAAAAAACTCTTTAAGACCATTAAGCAAAGAAAGCTCCAATATCTTGGCCATATCATGAGCAACAACATAAAGTATAGAATACTCCAACCCTCTCTGCAAGGAAAGATCCCTGGGAAGAGCAGCCCTGGATGTAGGCCAGGAGTTCTGGACCCGGCCCACAGCACCATTTCCTGTGGCTCCCACTGTCATACCCGGAACTAGAAGTGGACATGTTTACATCAGCTGTATAATGCACCTGTGTGTGCATAAATGTGCCCGTGGCCGTCGTAAGCGCAGAATTGAGCGCATTTACAACAGCTGTAAATTCCACTTCCATGATCTGGCCCACTCAGCTGTCCAGGGGACGTGGTCAGGCCCATGGTGTAAAAAGGTTGAGAGCCCCTGATGTAGACGGACTTCATGGCTGAAGAACCTGAGAGACTGGTCTGGCATGTCCTCGGAAGAACTGTTCCGAGGAGTGAAGAACAGGAATTCTATTGCCATGATGATAGCGGATATCCAGAATGGATAGGTCACCTTAAGAAGAAGTATACCTAAACCACTGAGCTCTCCTTTTCCTATACAAAAAATGAATTATTCATCCTTTTAAGAACAGCATCTACCAAAAAACACATTGTCCAGTCTTTACCAGCAGAGGTCAGTAAAGTTTCATATTGCAGAGAAAGCACACTTTTTTTAAAAAATAGGGCTGAACTAGACATTAAAATTAACTAGTACAGTGGTAAGAAGCAGCGTCTCCTTAAGAATTAAAAGCAAACAAAAAACAAAAATGTGTGATCCAGTCATAGAAGCAGTGCCTAGAGATGGGCAATGCCCCTAAGGTACCCCTAGGTTCACTAAAAATTATAAGTCAGTCTTTTTTCATGTCTAGGCCAGATGTGAAACTGCCACAATGAAGCCACCTTTTTGTGAGTGAAGTGCAGGGATTCTCAACCTGTGGCCCATTTGCTGGATGCAGCCAGTGGCACCATTTCATGTGCCCCCCCCCCCAAGGCCTCCACCACACCAGGAAGTGCCATGTAGTGGAGGAAGGGCAAAATGGCCATCCAGCCCAAAAGCTGTCTGAGGGAACGTGAGACCACCACCCAGCACCCCGGCTTAAAAATTTGAGAACTCCTGGTATAGTGAATAGAATTCCAGACAAAGACTGTGGTTGAGATCCCTGCTAGCCATGGGAACCTTCTGCGTAAGTATCTCAAATACTTTGAAAACCCCAAAAATTAATTAGTTATACATACAGTATTATAAAGAAACTCCATTGAAAACAATGGGGCTGCAGTGGCTTAGTGGTTAAGAAGCTCGCCTTGTTAGCTGGAAGGCTGGCAAGTCGACAGTACAAGACCCGGGTACTGCATGATGGATTGAGATCCTGTCTCTGTCCCAGCTCTTGGGGACATGAAAGGAGCCTCATTTGGGTGTTCCCTGAGCAGAGTTTCTTCCGCAAAAATCCTTTCAACTCGGAATAATTTCTGACACAAAATAATAATTATAATTATAATTATAATTATTATTATTATTATTATTATTATTATTATTATTATTATTATTATTATTATTATTATTACTATTACTATTACTATTACTATTACTATTACTATTACTATTACTATTACTATTACTATTACTATTATTATTATTGAAAACAATTAGACATCCATATTAAACCCAAACAATTTTTAAGATGCTTCAGAATCTGCAGGTTTAATAAATAAAACATTTCTGAAACCCCCATTTTTGCTTAAAGCCTGGCTGAAAAGGAAGGTCTTGAGCTAGCAACAGAAGAGCATTAGACAATGCATTTCAAAGCCTGGAGGAAGTCACTGAGAAAGGCTTCTCTTACAATCATCCTCATCAAAGAAGCTTGGGATGATGGGGGTACCAAAAGAAGGTGTTAAAAGCAGAGAAGAGTCAAATGGGATGTAACCATCCTTCAAGTAGATTGGACCCAAGGTTTAGAGCAGGGGTGCCCAAACTTTTCAGGCCATGGGCCAGTCACGTGATTCAGGGGGGCAGTCACTATGGCCTGTGGGCCAGGTACGGCCCCTGACACTAATTCATCTGGCCCACGAATCCCTTGATGCTCCCGGAAGCAGAAGTAAAATGCGCCTGTACAGGCACGTTTTACTTCCATATCTGGGAGCAACGAGGGCTTTTGTGGGCCGGATGAATTGGTGTCACTGCCTGATCTGGCCCACAGGCCATAGTTTGGGTACCCCTGGTTTAGAGGGCTCTATAGGTAATAACCAGCACTCTGGGGTACACAGAAAGAGCCTCCTCAAAGACTGGTATTTTTGAACCACAACCAGACGTACCCTGGTATCGGCAACCTTGTGTTGCCGGCTGGTCCTTCTCACACTAGGTCAGGCCAAAGGAACTGCAGAATGAACTCGCCAAAAGCTGGCTTCATTTTGGCAGTTTCACATCTGGCCTAAACACGGAAGAAGGGGAAAACAAGTACAGTAATACCTCAGATAACATTAGTATCGAATAACACGAAAATCGCATAACATTAAGCAATCTGGGAGGGAGAATTGCATCGGATAACATTAAGATCCTATGGGATGCATCGGATAACAACTGCTAAAGCCTGTGTGGTTACAATGTATCTCTATGGATCCCATAGGATTTTAACATGCATTGGATAACACTAAAAATCGGATAACACCAAGACTTGTGGAACCAGGTTTTAACGTTATCTGAGGTTTTACTGTACTCTGATTTGGGCCCAGAAGCAAACTGGCAGCCAGTATAAACTGTTGTAATATGGAAGTTATTTGCATGGCCTGTGCGTCAGATACTATATTTGAAACATTTGCATGGATAACTGTTAACTAGGGCAGAGCATCTGGGCCTTTGCCAGGCCACCAAAATTTTTCAGATAGGATTTGTTATTCCCTCCACCCCAGCTTTTATTTCTTTATTTGCATATGTATATATGCATGCAAGAATTATGCAAATTCATGTTCTCCTTTGTCTTACCCTTTACTAATGCTTTCCTGCGTAGAGGAGCATGTAAATGACCATCCCAATCCCTAGCATGCTGTTCTGTCTCTTGTTACTATGACTATATTCACTGGTTTCTTAGACATATCCCTTTCTGGCAAAGTGGCATGAATGGTTTGTTTAACCTCCCCGCCCCCGCCTCCCTGCCCCCGGGCTATGAGTGCTTCAGGAGTAGCTAAGAAACTGAAATGCTGCTGCCCCTATGGTTGTTGTTCCAGCAACTACATCTCCATGCTGCAGAGCATAGGACCTATTGATCACCCACACCCTGGTCACCTCCAGATTAGATTATTGCAATGCACTCTACATGGGGCTGCCCTTGATGACCATCCGGAGGCTGCAGCTGGTCCAGAATGGCAGCCCGGGTGGTGTTGGGATGTGGGCATTATTCTCATGCATCCCCGCAGCTTTGGGAGCTGCACTGGTTACCAGTTTGCGTCCGGGTGCAATTCAAGGTGCTGGTCATTACCTTTAAAGCCCTATATGGTAGTGGGCCAGGTTACTTGAGAGACTGCATCTCCTCAACCCAAGGGTATCTGTCCGTCCCACTAGAGTGGACCGGAGAGGTGCCTTAGTTGTACCATCTGCCAGAGAGGCTCAACTCTCTGGCACGAGAAAGAGTGCCTTCTCCCTGTTCGCCCCGGCCTGCCTCTGGAGTTGCACCTCCAGATGGGGTTACCGGCTTTTAGAAAGGGCCTGAAAACCTGGCTGGCAGGAATGGTGTGGGGTAGTGATGGTTTATTGACACACACACCCCAACGCTGGTTTATTTAACTTCCTTCATCTACCCTCCTATTCCTACCCCCATTCCTTTTATTCGTTTTTTTCAGTCTAGGGAATGAGAGGTTGTTTTTTAATTGGTTTAAATTTTTATTTTGTTCTTTTAGTGTTTTTAGTGGTGTATTATATGCCAGTTGTGCTCCGCCCTGAGTCACCTGTGCAAGTAGGGTGGAATATAAATTTGATTAATAAATAAATAAATAAATAAGTTTCTGGGTGGGTGGATTATGTATTTAGTGTGTGGTTTTTATGTCTATTTTGTATTTAATGTGTATTTATGTGTTTTATGTCTATTTAATGTGTATTTTAATTTGTATTTTTATGAATTTTTATGTGTATTTAATTTGTATTTAATTTGTATTTTATGTGTATTTAATTTGTATTTTATGTGTATTTAATTTGTATTTTATTTGTATTTAATTTGCATTTTTATGTGTAATGTAGTTTATGTATTTTTTTAACATTGGCTCCACCCACATTGTTGACTCCACCCATGACATCATGACATTGCCTCCCCCCATGATGTCATGACATTGGCTCTGCCCATGACATCGGCTATGCCCACAGTGTGTTAGTAAAAATTTTGGTTGCCCATCACTGTAATTAACTAACCTGACAACCCTAAGAACTAACGTCCTTGGGTGGTGAAGTCCGTAGGGAAGGGTGATGTTCCCCAAGTGGATTAAATCCCATTTGAATCCATCTTGATGGAGGGCAGCAGTTTCATCAATACTGACCTGGGGCTGATGAGGACTTTGTGTGCCAAAAGAGCTCAGGACCGGAAAGTGACTTGCAGTGTCATGCTGTGATGGGGAAGGTAGATGAAAGTTCACTGCATTATATTCTTAGGATAGTCTTCATGGCTGAATGCCATGGTGTTCACTAATATTCATATTCAGATATGGCAGTAGAAGAAGAAGCAACAGGACTTGGGCCATTGTTTAACAGTCCAGTTGATCTTTATCATGGGAAAGATGTCTTGTGCTTAATGGGCTTAAACCTAAGTTAAAGTTTTTTATCTTTCAGGAATCAAAGAGTTTGCTTCTTGTGGTGCTTGAGACAGAAGATGTAGTTGCCATGGAGGTTGTGCTGCCCACCCTGAGCCCAAAACATTCTCTTGGGGGATTTGAGAAGAGGTTTTAGTGCCATATTAACTAGCCAGCTGAGTTTTACCTGTAATCGGGGCCCATTTACATTGATTTCCTTCTACTTATGTCCACAGTCAGCAGGTCAAAAGCAGCTCTCTGCCCCCATTCCAAACTTTGCCAGCATGCATTCTTGATATCACAGTGGCTGACCTTCAGTTCTCAGATTTCAGCCCACAGTCTCCAGGGATAGGATGCTATTCACTTGGCAATCCTAGACCTGGTCTCTGAGTTGCCACACTTTATTTACAGATGGAAACCTTTCTGTTTGACAGAAAGGGGTCACGTAGCAGAATGGGGAAAAATAAACACTTTAAAATAAAAATAGGGCCTGCAACACAATCGCTGAAATCCTCTTGCTTACCGTAGTAAGTTGTACTAGAGTAGACCCACTGAATCAGTGGGGATTCGTGTCCTCCATGAATTCTATTGATTCAAATGAGCCTACTTTAGTTGCAATTTATTACACTAGAGCAGGAGTTCTCAACCTTTTAAAGCCAGGAGCCGGGTCACACTCCCTCAGGCAGCTTCGGGGACCGGATGGCCATTTTGCTCTTCTTCCATGACATGGTACTTGCGGGTGTGGAGGAGGCATTGGGGGGGACGGACATGAAAGTACCCCCTGCACTCTCCCAGTCCCGATAGAAGCAGTGGGGACTGTGAAAAATGCAGCAAAACTGCCACAATCGTTGCTGCCGCCACCATCACTGCCTCTACTGCCAACACAGTAAGTGATGTCTCGCGACTTCCAGCGGTGGGGGCGGATGGTGCAGGGTGGAATTTTTAAGTGTAAAATGTTGTGGGTCCACAATTTTAGACTTGCTAGACGGAAGGAAATTCTGGGGAAACCCGTTATGTTAAGCTATTATTATTATTACTGTATTATTAGTTGCATAAACTATTATTATTATTATTATTATTATTATTATTATTATTATTATTATTATTATTATTATTATTATTATTATTATTATTATTATTATTATTATTATTATTATTACAGTATATGCTGGTGTACAAGACGATTGGGTGTATAAGACGCCCCCCCCAACATTTCCACTCAAAATATAGTTTGTTATATACTTGCTGTATAAGACCACCCCCTCTTCCGCACACCTTCCACACACCAAATAAAATGTAAAAGAACATCAGATTTGATTTCAACATTTTTAATTTATATTCAAATGCTTATGACATGCAGAAAAACTGCCACAAGGCTGTATGTTATCAAACATGTACAGTAAACATAAAACAGTGCAAGTTTATTAAACGTAATTCACCAAAGACAATTCACTAAAGCTGAATGGAACAATAAACCTATGGGAGCTGCCATGCTGTTTGTTTTCTAATCTGTTAACCAAACTGGAACTGCCAATGATAGAAGGAAGATAACAAATAGAGGGAGAGAGCAAGTGCCAGGCAAGTCCCTAGCAAGTTTGCTGGCGTGACAGTTTCCCTTTAAAAGCCTTCAAACTCCTGTTTGTCATCTGATATTAAAAGTTGTTATCCGATCCATCCCATAGGACCTTAACATTATTCGATGCAATTCTCCTCCCCAGATTGCTTAACGTTATGCGATTTAAGCATTATCTGAGGTAAACGTTATCCGAGGTAAATGTTATCTGAGGTATTACTGTATTTTATTCAACTGAAGTGCACCCGGTGTACAAGACGCCCCCCCCCCTCTTTGAAGCATGTTTTTCAGGGGTAAAAAGTCATCTTATACACCAGCATATACGGTGGTATTATTATTATTATTATTATTATTATTATTATTATTATTATTATTATTATTATTATTATTATTATTATTATTCCCCACTCGCAAATGCGACTCTGGGCGGCTAACAGGGAAATAGAGCATTACAGAATTACAATTTCAGAATATAACATCAATACAGTATAAAAACATTTTGAGAGTACATATATCAGAAAAATATGCATTTCAATGTATATGAACACAGTACACACCCACAAAAATACATTGCAAAGACTCGGACTTGTCCCCTTTCCTTCCTTATGCATCTTCCGCAAAAATTCATTACATAAAACTATTTTTATGCAAAATGAAGCGTACATAAAATGGGGTTTTACTGTACTTTGGTTCAGATTTCAGGTCCATTATCCCCACAGATTCCACATCTAGAGTCAAGAACGGTAAGAGTCCATATTACCCTTTCAATAGTTTATTACTTCATTTTGCTCAGAGTTCTTCTTCTGTGTCTAGGCTAGACATGAAACCATTAAAATGAAGTCACCCTTTTGTGAGTTTATTCTGCAGTTCCCTCCACCTGGTCTAGTGTGAGAAAAATTAGCCGGCAACACAAGGTTGCCATTACCAGGGTATGCCTGACTGTGCTTCAAAAAAATCACAAGGAGGGTATTTCTGTGTACCTCTTTGCTCAGAGTTGAGGCACAGCTATCATGTTGGGCAGTGATGGGATGTCAAAAATTCTACTACCACGCCATGACGTCATGGACGTCATGGGCGTGGCCAATGTCATGACGTCATGACGTCATGGGCGGAGCCAACGTCATGACGTCATGACGTTGTGGGCAAGGCCAAAAATAAAAAAATAATAAAAATAATAAACATGCACACAGACCCGTAAATAACTTAAAGAAATAAAATAAATAAATAAATAAAATAAAAATTAAATAAAAGTACAACCACCCACCCAAAACACAAATAAATCACCCACCCACCCTAAATATAAAAGCCTCACTTACCTTCCTTGGTGCCGATGAACCTCCATGTGGCCCGGGGCCACCCGGCAAGGCACGCTGCCCCCGACTGTGGCCGTTTCCTCCTACGAAGGCCGCGGCCGGCCCTGCATCCGCCGGCCACGGCTGCCACAGCCCCTGCCTGGCCACCGAACTCCCACGGGCACGTTGGTGCCTGGCCGCGCCATCCGCCCGCGCCGCGCCCTCCTAGAGACTTGGGCCCGACAAACCCCCGTGCCCTGGGTAAGCCCGGCGGGGCTCGCCACCGCCGCATCGTCTTCTGCCGGGCGCCTGCTGCTTCCTCAGGCCGTTGCCTTTTCGACCCCGCCGGGCTTACCCAGGGCATGGGGGTTTGTCGGGCCCAAGTCCCTAGGAGGGCGCGGCGCGGGCGGACGGCGCGGCCAGGCACCAACGTGCCCGTGGGAGCCAGGTGGCCAGCTAGGGGAGGTGCCCTTCTCTTAGGGCTGCCGCTGCTGCTGCCGGAGCCACTCTAAAAAGGGGCGGCTCCAGCTTCGGAAGATTTTTTTTTTTTTAATTGGAGCTAAAATGGCTCCAATTGACTGCGCATGTCCAGAAACTCAATCTGACGCATGCGCAATGTGTCAGATTGAGTTTCTGCACATGCGCAGTCAATTGGAGCCATTTTAGCTCCGATTTTTTTTAAAAAAAATTCTTTCGGTGAGGCGTCCGGAACCGGACGCCTCAAAAGTGGACTCCCCTCCCGGAGAACTCTCCGGGATTGGTCCTACCAGTTCCAGGGATCCGTCTGGAACCAGGGACATCCCATCACTGATGTTGGGTGTTTTTCAGGATCTTGAGAATGTGAAGTGAAACTAGAACTCGATATGAATTGCTGATAGTTGGGAAACTTTGTACCAGTAATATTATAATCGTCAGCAGTTTTCCTGTTGTTTCTTCATTCTGCTACATGGTTCTCTCTTATTTGAGGACAGAGTTAATTTTACTAGGGGGAATTTCTGGGGGCCCATTCCCACAACCCTTACCTACATGATTATAAATTTACACTCTGCCCTACTGTATCATACACTGAACCTCTGCATCCTGTTTGTTGTCCTGAGACTGTAGCTGTTTGAACTGGCCCATGTCCCAACATCTCTGCTTAGAATATTCTGGAGATATCTCTTAGTGTAAAATGGTGCAGGGCGGAAACATAGTGAAAGCAGGTGACAGTGCTAGGAGAGGAAGGAACGTGGGTGGGCATCTCCTGTGACAGTACAATATGTTGTCTCTGCAGGAGTGTGAAGCTGCATGTCTTCAAGTAAAATATACAGTACTGTACTGACATATTTGCATCAAGCTGCAAATCTTCAGCTAGGATGCATATTTCAAATTCAAATGTTCACCACTAAAAACAGCAGCAACAATAAGACATTTTGACTACCTGTTAGAAGTCATCTGCATCCTGCCACCCTGCTAGGTTTAATCATACAAGTCCTGAGACAACAACATTGAGTTAAAATTGTCAGTGAAACCTCTGTGTGTGTGTGTGCGTGCGTGCGTGCGCGCACACACGCGCACACGCACACGCACAGGGGTGTAGTATAAAAGAGATTACAGTTGGTAATATGTTTTGAGTTTGGGATCCTAAGAATAGCCCTAAAGGTAAAAGCAGCCCTTGCTCGAAAGCCAGTCGTATCTGACTCTAGATTTCAGTGCTCATCTCTGTTTCATAGCCAAAGAGCCAGCGCTGTCTGCGTCTGCAGACTTTTCCGTGGACATGTGGCAGGCACGCCTAGACACCAGAGAGCATGGAACGCTGTTTATCTTCCCTCCAAAGTGGTCCCTATTTATCTACTTGCAATTTCTTGCTTTCGAAACGGCTAAGTTGGGGGGAGCTGGGACAGAGACGGGAGCTCATTCTGTAATGCAGTACTCGGGTATTGAACTGCTGACCTGCCGCCTTCCAGTCAGTGTCTTAACCACTTGAGCCACTGCAATCTAATTGCGCTGACTAATCTTTTCACCTGACTTCCAAGACATGTTGGTGCATTTTGCTGTGTCATGGTAGATTTTAGCTGCCTCTCTGCTTTGCTGACTAAAGGTTTCAATCCTAGGGCTAATTTTGCTGAGTCACAGTGGTACATGAGGAGGGGAGGGGGGAGTGCCTGCTGATTCAATTCATTTCCTGGTTTTTTTGTCCAGAGATTGCAGATGTTTCAATTGGCTCCTGTTAAGAAACCTTAGAAAAGTGTGGAAACAATTTTCTTCTCAGCCATCTGGCTCCAGTGTCTTTAACTGTTCCTGGACCCTAATGACCTGACTGGTGATGTAATTACAGGGGCTTAAAGAGGCTTTGTTTGTTGTTCAGTCGCACAGTCGATTCCGACCCTCTGCGACCCCATGGACCACCGTCCGCCAGGCACTCCTGTCCTCCACCATCCCCCTCAACTCGCTCAGCTCTGCACCCACCGTCTCCACAACACCATCTAGCCATCTCATCCTGGGCCTTCCCCTTCCTCTTTTGCCCTCAACCCTTCCAAGCATCAAAGCTTTCTCAAGTGAATCCTCTCTTCTCATTTGATGTCCAAAGTACTTTAGCTTCATCTTTATTATTTGACCTTCTAATGAGCAGTCAGGGATAATTTCTTCTAAGATTGACCTATTTGTTCTCCTCGCTGTCCATGGGACTCTCAAAACTCTCCTCCAACACCACATCTCAAAGGCGTCTATTCTTCTGCGTTCAGCTTTCCTAATGGTCCAGCTCTCACAACCATACATTGCCACAGGGAATACCATTGCTTTGACTATGCGAATTTTTGTTTTCAATGTGATGTCTCTACTTTTCACTATGTTCCCCAGGTTTCTCATCGCTTGCCTCCCAAGAATCAGTCGCCTTTTGATTTCATGGCTGCAATCGGCATCTGCAGTGATCTTTGATCCTAAGAAAGTAAAGTCTGTCACTGCTTCTACTTCTTCCCCATCTATTTTCCAGGGACTGATAGGGCCTGTTGCCATTATCTTGGTTTTTTTGATATTGAGTCTCAAGCCAGCTTTTTCACTTTCTTCTTTCAACCTAATCAGGAGCCTCTTTAGGTCGTCCTCACTTTCTGCCATTAGGGTGGTATCATTTGCATATCTCAAATTGTTGATATTTCTTCCAGCAATTTTGATCCCAAAATTGTGATTCCTCCATCCCTGCATTGCGCATTATGTGTTCTGTGTATAAATTGAATAAGCATGGTGACAAAATAGATTACAGTACACTGAACTATTAGTTATACAGAGTTTTCCTCATATTATTTCATTCTCTGTTGAAAATTTTTTAAAAGACTAGGATGTATTCCAGAAAACTTTGTAAACATTTTATACAAGCTGGAAAACTTTGCAAAACAACAAAGATGGAAACAGTTGCTTTAAAATAGATTCTGCACTTGTTATAAAATGCTCACACTGTTATGACTTTTCCATCTCTGGTGTCTAATAAAACCATTAATCCTTAGTGTAAATCAGATTAGGTCACTTACCAAAGTTATAAAACATTTAAATTGAAAAAGAAATGTTCTGTAATGAAAAGTCATATCTGAACGACTTCTACTATGATCTTTATCTCCTAAAGTTATAGACGAATTAAAGCTCATGAAGCAAATGGTTTGGAAGTCATTATTTCCATTTTGAATTAATTTGGAGATATTTAGGGAGCCAGGTCTTTAAATGTAATTCTGCTTGAATTAGGAATTTAAGCATACACCTTCCAGCTAGAGCAAATAGTACTAAACAAAATGGCACTCATTTGGTTCAATTTCCATTCCTTCAGAGATGAATTAAGATGGAAGTAAATCAGTGGTGGGATGTCAAAAAATTTAATACCCCACCGTGATGTCATCACAGTGTGGGTGGAGCTAACATCATGATGTCATGACATGGGAAGAGCCAAAGAAAAATAATAAAATAATAATAAAATAAAATAAAAATAAGCACACACACACACACACACACACACACACACACACACACCCTCACACACCCTCAACCTACCCACCCACAACACAAGGAGAGCAAGGAGGACAGCAAGGAGGCTGTGCATATGTGCCAAGCACTGTAGGCATGCATGCACACCAAGTGAAAAGGTAAGCCCTGAAGGTGGTTCCCCCAAAAAGCTGCTACCGGTTCTCTGGGCACTGGGGAAAGTTATTACCGGTTCTGGCGAACTGGTGAGAACCTGTTACATCCCATCACTGAAGTAAATGGTATAAATGAGAATCACATTCAGGAAGTCCTTTGTGTCAGTTCAGTGGTGGGGAAGGTGAAAATCTGTGGTGATTTTAGCACTAGGCACAGAGCTCTGCTCATGGGCCACTCATAGCAGGCATTCTTAACATATTTTTTTCACGTGTAAACATAGATGCCAAGGGGCCAAATGACCTGCTTAAATTGAATTTCAGTCCTAAAACACTGCCTTTCATGCTTCAGTTTCCTTTCTCTATAGTTAGCCAGCTAGCTATTCTGAGAAGAGGTAGTGAAACATTTTAAGCAGAAAACAGTGATGATACCCCATTTATGTACTTTCTACCCAAAGAAACTCCCTGTTCTCAAGAACGGTGGGGGGGGGGGATATTTGGCCCTACTGACATTTTGGTCTACAACTATAGTTGTAGACCATTTTGGTCTACAACTATGCTTTGCCATGCCAATGGTAAGGGACTGCGAGAATGGAAGGTTCCTTTTCCTTGCTGAAGAACAAAGGCTGTGATCTCTTCCAGAGGATAAGCCTGAAGGTAGCTTTCTGGATCACCTGACACATACATTGACATAATGAGTCAGTGTTCAAGGATAGGTGTTTGAGCAAGATGAATTCCTGTTTCACATATATCTACTGAATCCTTGCATCATTGACCGGAACTTACTGTCTGTCTTATTATACATTAGTGTCACTTGATCATATAACTCAGAGTAAGACCATCAAGTATTTTGGAGATGCTGTTGCTTGGAGATGCTGTTGCTTGGGAAGTCTTCTCAAGCATAGGGAAGAGAGATCAGAAGTACTACAAGACGGAAAGATTTCTACTTTAGAATGGAACTGCTTCTTAATTTGCTAAATTATTTAACTTCTTTTTTGCTTCCTCTTTTACCCCTTCCAGTGTCAGAACCCTTAATGTATCTTTCCACTTCAGCACTTTTCAGGTGTATTGACCTATATTTCTCGTTTCTCCCACCCCCGCCCCCCAAAAAAAATTTGATGATAGGTATTATAGTCAAACACATCTGGGTTGGGAAATACCTTTAAACACATGCCATATTGTCCCCCCCTCCCTTTCCTTTGACTTTTCTTGTCCCATTACTGGCACAGAAATGACTTTTGCCTATGAAGCTGTCTTTGAGTCCTATGGGAGTTCCATACCAATGACTTAAGGACTTGCTGTATGGCACAGGGTGTTATAATTTGTGTTCTTTGGGGCTGTGACTCTAGAACCATGTGCCCTACCAATCTTATCTGTATGTTACGTTTAGCTGAATCAGATGTGATATGCAGATTGCTCAGTCTGAAGAGTCACACTTTAGTGATCAAGGAATTACCATCCATTTTCATTTAGAACTCTGAATGGGCTGAAGGTTGGAGTACCTAAATGTAAGACCACCATGCTCAGTTGTGGGCTGCTGGCAGACAACAACATGTTGTGTGAACATGGAGAGATACAGAATCCAGCTCATTTACACTTCTGCCAATTACTACCCAAAACATGCACCAATGAGGACTTAAATTTGGCCAACAACAAAGCCAAGAAAGTGGCTTCATTTTGGCAGTCCAGGGTTTGACTGGGACACAAAAGAAGAAATCTAGAACACTTCCAGATGAGCAAAAGTATACATATACACTATTTAATTGCAAAGGATCTCAGGGCTTACTGAGATATGCATCCAAACTTCCCTTTAAAAAGCCACTTCCTTTTTCTTTAAGGAAGTGTAATCTCTGTAAGAAACTCATTTCCCTCATGGAGCCTCTTTTCTTTCCACTTCTTTTTCTGGAGAGCTAGTTGAAAGTTTCTGGGTTAGACATTCACATTGACATACACATTTCTTCTTGGCTTGTGCTTCACTTGGAACCTCCTTGTGCCCTCCTTTGCCATTTGGAAACCAATATTCTAGTTCAGCTTTGTATTTCCTGGTTAATAGCAACTCTGCACCATTACCCAGCATTTGACTAAATAGTTCAGTGAGTTGGGTATCTGGCAGTGGAGTCAGAAGTTGGGGGTTCAATTCCCCATTGTGGATTCCAGTAGTTCTAGTTTGTATGGCCTTGGATAAGCTGTACAGTCTCTGTGCACTCGTTGAAAAAGGGAATGATAAACCACTTCTGAGTACAGTACTGTACTTCTTCCTACATAGAAAACTCCAAAATAGATCACCATAAGTCAGGATGTATGGTTTTTAAGGTTTTCCAGTACTTGATCCTTTACCACAGAGATGCCCATGACTTAATCCAAGTTTTCCACTTGCAAAAGCATGTAAACATGGTCTAATAGTTAAGGTCTGTCCACAAAACCTCAAGCTGCCCACTGAGGAGTAAACCCCACTTTCTAATAAATTCTGGAAGGGATGCTGGCTACTATACCAATGAGGAGCATTTTCTTGTCTCTCTGTCTTTCCTAATTTATCATACTATTTAAGGAAAATCATGAGCCCCCATTAAAAATATAGCGGTTAATCTTTAAGGTGTTGCAGTGTTTTTGTTTTTTGTTTTTACTTTCTGATATGCCTGAGGACTAGAAAGTTAATTATTTAAAAATAAAAGGCATGGTTCCCAGAACAAAGGTGCTGCCCAAGTCTTTCTTGGAAATTATCAGTCCCTGCTAAACCCAACCCTTGTTTTCTTCTATGGACTTTGTCCTGGGAACGCCTCTGTTTTGTTTGGTATATATGGCATTACATTTAAACTATCATAACAAGCTCTGTGTTCAATTTAACTGTAGACAAATTTTTGAATTTGATTATTACAGATGGTCTAGATCAGGGTTCCTCAAACTTAGCTATCCAGATGTTCTTAGAGTTCAGTTCCCAGAAGCCCTGATCAGCAGGTGTGGTGACTTGGGCTTCTGGAAACTGAAGTTCAAGAACACCTAGAGAGCCAAGTTTGAGGAACCTTGGTCTAGATAGCAACATCTGTTCCAGAGCAGTACTAACTGTGATTTCCCCATTGTGGGAAAGCCTGGGTCTTGGATAAAAACATATACAGTTATGCCTCGCTTAAAGAGCATAATGTGTTCCACAGGATTGCTCTTTAAGCGAGTTTGCTCTTTAAGCAAAACACCATTCTAAATGACCAATTGTGGGGAGGATTAGGAATCCCGATTTATTTGTTAAGCAAGCTTTTGGTTGATTTTATTTGTTAAGCGAAATGAACATTCAGAGAAAATTCTGCTCTTTAAGCGAGTTACTCTTTAAGTGAGGCGCTCTTTATGCGAGGCTTGACTGTATAAAACCAACAGTAGTTTCTTAATTGGTAATTTTGCCCAGGAACTGTTAATTCTTGTCCATTCAATTTTATATTTCATTGGCACTATTGGAAGTTATAGCTTCTGCAAAACAAGTTGCCACATCTTCAAGACCCTTTCCTCTTTCCTGTTGCAAGTTGTACATGATGTTTCCTGTTGCAAATTGTACATGGTTTTTCTTGATTCAGCGTTTCCCTTCTGTGCTGTTTTGCTGTGTCATTGTATCACATTTCCTGAAAGAAAGGCACAGATTTTGCTGAGTAATGCAAGCAAACTTCTCAGAGTTTAGCCTCTGGCATGTTTCCCAGCAGCTGGAACAGAGACAACCAGTCTAGGAAAGAATCTAAAGCTGACTTTCAGATTTATTCTATTCTATTTTCACTGGAAATCTAGCAGCTCCTCTGTTGGCTTCGTGGTTAAGATGCTGAGCTGGAGACTGGAAGGTCGGGTTTCGATACCCAAGGGCCGCACTTGGGGACATGAAAGGAGCCTCATTCAGGCATCTCCTGATCAAAGTTTCTCCAGAAAAAATCCTTTCAATCCAGAGTAATCTCTGACACAGAATTATTTACTGGAAACCTGCCATTGCCCATCCCAAGCCTAGATGAGAAAGGAGGAGGATTGGGCATCAGGTTAGTTAACTGCCGCCTGACACTTGACGTTGAGTCACTAGCTGTACGATTACTCCATTACCATAGCGGGATGTCCGGCCACTATTACTACTACACTTTCACTGGTAATATAGAATATCTACTCTTGCATCAATAACAAAAATAAAGAGATAAGATATGTGTCTAAATGCTACCAATCTGACATAGAGTCCATCATTACATAGGTTAGCCATCTTTATTTTTCTGACAACTGACAACTAACAATTACACAAAAAGGAACAAAATTCAGCAAAATCACCACTTCTGCTTTTGCAAGTATACAGGGGGGAATGGTTGTGTTTAGGTAGCCAAAATGGAATCAACCATGTGCAAGAAGATATTGGATATTCATGGGATTGTTGTATTACAAAACATCTTTAGTGCCTGAAGAAAAATAGAAATGGGAAAACATGTTCATCATAAAGTGGGGGCAACAGACTAACTCTGAGCTTGAAAACTTTTGGCTTATGGTTCCCAAATATGAACACCATGCTAGCTGGGATATTCTGGGAGTTGGAGTCCAGAAAGTGGCTGTTCCCAGCAATAGTTTAGGACACGCCCTGCCATTATCTATGACAAAGACAAATACCTGGGTGGGCAAGTTTAGGGAAACAGTAGGAGTTGCTGCCATTGCCATTCAACATATACCACTGATGGCAGTTGCCTCAGTCCACCTAATGGCAGAGCCAGCCTTGGCAGGGTAGCATATCTGTGCTCTTCTCCACACTATTTTTTTCTCTCACAACAAGTTAGGAAGGTAAGTTAGCCTGTAATATAATGAGCAGCATGAAATCATCCAATAAGTATTATGACTGACAGGCATTCAAATCCAGGTCTTTACAGTTGTAGTCCATTACTATCTCCAGGTACCAACAGCAAGTGTACAATAAGTCATTCTTAAACCCTGAAAAATGTGGTGCCTTTATGACATCACAGGCCTATGCCATGTTGCCACACGCTACTCCTCTCCCACCCCCACATCATTAATTTAGGTAATCCAATGTCTGACATTAAGAGATCTGATAGATCAACAGCAATGAATGGACAGCTGATCAGTGGAACATCTTCTCATATGACATGATTACTATGGCATCTATGAGGTAAATGTGGCACCAGGAAGTATCTTGAGTGGTCTGTGAGAAACACGGCCCATTTGAAGTCTTTCATCTCTCTCCTCCCTTCTTAAACTGGAATCTCCAAAGTATTCTTTGGTAATCGGAACACCATAGTCATCTCACATGGACCAATTAAACAGTCATCATTCACAGGTTCAGTACTGTACTTTGCTGTATCATAAGAAGAAGATTCACCTGCCTTATGGTAGGTATTCAAATTGTGACTTGTTATATAATTGTTTTGCATTATATCTCAGGTAAAGACAGCATTGGTGTTACTACTGGCTACCGAATAGATTGGTATTGCTGAGAGCATTTTACAGGGATGTCCAGAACATTCTAGTTGCCTCAGGGGCAGAAAAAGTGAAGTTATAAAGAAGCTCAGCTGAGTCAGCACCATTATCAGTACATCATATTTCCTGAACTCTATCCCACTTGAACTCAACGTGTCTTCCTCTTAAATTAAAATACTGTAAATTAATAGCAACACATTCTCTTAATCAAGGGGTGGGGTGGGGGTTGAGGCTTGTACTGCAATAATTCCAGGATATTTGGTGACCAGATAGGAACTCCAATGTTCTGAAAGTTAGTAATAGGACTAGAGAGGTGGTTCCCAACCTTTCTTTGGATATGACCCACCTAAACATCTTTAAAATCCTGATGCCCACCCCATGACATATAATTCTTATTATTCAAAAAGTGAACTCCTATTTACATGGAGGAAGCCTAAAAGGCCATTAACTTGTTCTAAACAAGCTTCCAAAAAATTCACTGTTAAAAAAACTCATTGCTGAATTGACTACTTTAAGAATCAAATTGCACCCACCTCCACCCCACAGGGCATGTGCCCCATGTTGGGGACCACAGGACTAAAGCCTGGTTTGGGATTATATTTGTTGCTGTGTGACATATGTTGGACCCTCTGAATTACTTTGAAATGTCCTGTCATTAACAACCCTGTTCAGGTCTTGCCATCTGAAGGCTGGGATTTCCTTTGCTGAGTCAGTCCATCTCATTTTATATCTTCCTCTCCTCCAGTAGCTTTCAACATGTCCTCTTCTGACAAATCATCCAAAGTAAAATAGCTTTAATTTTGTTCTTTCAGCTTCAGGTTTGATTTGCTCTCTAGAACATACTACTGTGCTTTGCATTTCTGCTAGTTTGTGGTATCTGTAAATTTATCTTCCAACACATTTCACATACTGTATATTAAATTTCCTGTGTTTGTGGAGTGGAGATGATATGTAAAGCAAAGGTAAAGGTTGCCCTTGCTCGGAAGCCAGTCATATGATATGTAACCCACAGCTAATGATATAGCCTGCTGTGTTTCTCTTTCTAATTCAATTCTAAAAGACAAGGCTTGCGTAATGTTTGATTATTATTTTTAGTAATCCAATAAAGGTATCACCTGTTCTTGCATTTGTATTGTGTAAGGGTTACACAGCTCTCTTTATTTATTTTTACACTTCTTATTGTCACCTTTATTTACTGCCCAGCTTTCACATGTGTATATGGTAATCAGAACCATCATTCTGTGGATTTTCCTTCTCCCAACCCTCTGGCTGTGCATCAAGCTACCCAAGTCACTATATTACTTGGCACACTATAATTCTCACAAGTGATTTCAGCCTTGAATTGCCAGCTTTTTAACCTATCGATGCTCCTGTGCTTTTCACAGAAACGTTACAAATAATGGTGTGAGATTTTCTTGTTCTCCATTTAGATTATCCTTCCTTTGCTGAGAGCACAAAGACCATATTCAGATTATTCTGTCTCATTCAGCATCCTGTGGCCAACAGTAATTAGCCAGCTACTACAGGAAAGTCTACAAGCAAGATATGAAGATGACACAAAACTACATTTGTTTGTCCTTAACTAAGACAGTGCTGCTGAATGAGTAAGTTCCATTTAGCTATTATAACTATCTGCTTCTATTTCTATAGATCAAACTATTGTAATATAAACCAGTTGAACTCAAACTATTTTTACTACTTGTGTGCTAGCAAACAGGTTTTTTTTAAAGGGGGGTTTACTTGTTTTGGAGTACATCTCCCATATTGTCAGTGATCATAGTGGTTGGGAGAGTTGGGATACTATCTATATATATATATACAGTAAAACCTCATATAACACTAAAACCTGGTTCCACAAGTCTTCGTGTTATATGATTTTTCGTGTTATCTGATCCTCTATGGGATCCATAGAGATACATTGTAACCACACAGGCTTTAGCGGTTGTTATCTGAAGCATCCCATAGGATCTTAATGTTATCTGATGCAATTCTTCCCCCCAGATTCCTTGATGTTATGCGATTTTCGTGTTATTCGATACTAATGTTATATGAGGTATTACTGTACAGTCAAACCTCGCATAAAGAGCGTCTCGCTTAAAGAGCAACTCACTTAAAGAGCAGAATTTTCTCTGAATGTTCGCTTCGCTTAACAAATAAAACCAACCAAAAACTCGCTTAACAAATAAATCAGGGTTCGCAATCCTCCCCACAATTGGTCATTTACAATGGTGTTTCACTTAAAGAGCAAAGTCGCTTAAAGAGCAATCCTGTGGAACGCATTATGCTCTTTAAGTGAGGTACAACTGTATATAGAAAAGGTTTTCCTGATTAAATTATATATTTTATTTTGTGAAAGTGCCCTTGCCATGTCAGTATTATTTTCACCCTGAGCCACCTATGGAAAGGTTCCCAGTAGCTGCATTTACACCTTCATGAGAGGAATGGCAAGTAAGAACCCTGTGTGTGAATCTTAAAAACAAGCAAACGCAGTAGCCTTCCAGAGCTGACTAGGCTCCAAAACCCAGAAACAGCGGCATTAATGTTCCAAGATGGTAAGATGTGGGGTCAAACAACTGGAGGGTGCCATTGTCCTGGTTCCTGTTTTGTTTTTTAAAAATAGTGTCTGTGTTCTATACAGGTCTCCAAATTGCAATTTTGCACATCCAAGTCTTCTTCTAACACATCTGCTGTTTCCACAGGCAACTAGTGGAATACTATAAGCAAAACATCTATATGGGCAGACCATTCCACAGAAACAAACTAAAGGAATTTTAGGAACCTGGGTGTTATTATATACCCTCCTCCTTCTCCTCCTGTGCCATACTGTATTTGATTTCAAATATTGGCTATCATCATGGTGATAAGCCATGAAGATTGTCCTGGGAACAATATGTGCCTTCTCCGTGTCTGCTCCGGCCCTATGGAACCTCCTGCCAAGTGAGTTGCGACTTCAGATGGAGCTGCTGCCCTTTAGGAAGGGGGTTAAGACCTGGCTGGTGGGGCATGTGTGGGGTATGGGCCAGACGGTTGCCTCAGATTGTTGGCTCATCTAACCCCTCCCTCTCTCTGTATGACTTGTTCAATCTCTTTTAATTTTTGTAACTTTTTAATCCTGTTTCATTCTGTTTTATACCATGTTTTTACTGTGTTTTAAGTGTTTCTAAAGTTTGTTAGCCACCCTGGGTCTTTGTGAGGAGGGTGGCATAAAAATTTGGTTAAATAAATAAATAAATATAATGCAGTGGCCTTCCATTTGCTTTCTGAATCACAGCGTGACACCCGTTACCGCTGATCCAGTTCCACAAGTCACTTTTTCATCCCAAGCCCTTTTGGCACACAACATCCTCATCACCCTGAGGCACGTATTGATGAAGCTGGTGCCCTCCCTCAAGGTGGATTCAAGCGGGATTTAATCCACTTGGAGACCATCACCCTTCTCTGTGGTCTTCATCACCCAAAGCCATTAGTCCTCAGGGCACCCAACAATACAAACGCACCCAAGATTTTGTTGTTGTTTTATTGTTGTTACATGCAATGAAGTCACCTCCAGCTTATAGTGATCTCTTCAATGTCTTGCTAACAGCTCTGCACTGCTGTCAGAAATGCAAGCCTTTGGTTCCTTTGTTGAGTCAACTCATCTCATATTGGTCTTCCTTCCTTACTGTCTTTAACTTTCCCTAGTAAATTTTGCCTTTTCCAGCAGAAGCTCCAGAGCAGTTGCATAATAAATCAACATTCCCCTTCTGTTTGCTCTCTCAAAACCTGCTTTTGTACGCAATGACCACATAGGACCGTGGTGGTGAACCTTGGCATTCCAGATGTTCTTGGACTTCAATTCCCAGAAGGCCAAGCACCCTGTGAATCCACATGAATGGGTTTACTGTGATTCATCCGGCCCACGCTGCCCTCGTTGCTCCCTGAAGTGGAAGTTAAATTAATTACTATGTAATTTTTGCATTGGTTAGTGATTGTATTGTGATTATATTGTTTATTGTCTATTCTGTACTGGGTATTGTTTATGGATGGTATTCTGATTATATTGTGTTTATATTTATTTTATTGTACTATATTTTATACTGTGATATTGTATTATTGAATTGTTACATTGTACAGTATTTTATTGTATGTTGTGAGCCGCCCTGAGTTGGTTTTCACCAAGTAGGGCGGCATCAGAGGCGTAGCTACCGCCGTATCTGCCGTATCAATTATACGTGCGTAAGCAAAACGTGCGTAAGCAAAACAAATCTTTACCCTTCCTAAGGGCCCCCAAACAAATTTTTATACGGGGCCCCGCCAAGGCACGCTACTCTTCTGGGCGGCATATAAATCGAAATGAATGAAATGAAATGAAATGAATGAATGAATGAAGTAAAACGTGTCTGTACACTCCACTCCACCCTCGACGCTCCCTGAAGAGGAAGTAAAACATGCCCTATGGGCTCGTTTTACTTCTGCTTCCGGGAGCGACAAGGGGAGTGCAGGCCGGATGAATCACAGTAAAGCCATTCATGTGGATTCTCAGGGGCTTGGGCTTCTGGGAGTTGAAGTCCAAGAACATCTGGAGTGCCAAGGTCTGCCATCATGGACATAGGACATTCCATATCAGTATTCCACATTGGAAAATCGAATTTGTCGTGCGTCTATGGGGAGGGGAAGGGGTTAAACAAGATTGGGCAAAATGCCCAGACACATCCTGTTGTGCTCAGCTGTCAAACAGCATCAGGTGACTCCTCCCTCCCCAGGGGAGGAAGAAGAGGGAAACGGTGAAGACTGGAGGGTGGTTAGGAGGAAGAACAGGCATGCTTGCTTGCAAGGACACTGGATGCTGAGGTCAGAGATGGTGACTGGGCTGGGCACGTGATCCCGGGGTGAGAGTATAAAGAAAGATGCGGGACAAGGGCTGCCCAAAAGCAGAAACTTCTCAGACTCCGGAGGAGAGGAAGTAACCGGAGTAGAAACGAGAGACGAAGTAGGAGGAGGGATCGTTCACGAGCGAAGAGAGGCAAGCATGGCTCAGAGCTCAGAAGGGTGAGTAGGGAGGAAGGAGACGATCTCACTCCGGAGTCACTTCGGTTGTCTGAACTGCAGACCCCGGACCGGGGATCGGGAGTGACTGCGGATTCAAGCCGGATCAAAACGCACCTGTGTGTAGATCAAGGGCATCACCGCAGCGGAATGCTCTTTCTCCGTCTTTTACACACACTTAACACTGATTTTATCTCAAGTCTCCTGGAAAGTTTGTTTTGTTCTACCTGTCAGCATTTATTTATTTATTTATCCAGAAACAAGCGCTTCGGAGCTGGGGGGAATGATCCAGGCAAAGTAAAAAAAAAAAATATTTGGGTTGGGTAAAACATATTTGGGGTGAGGATGCGCTCCTCTCCCCCTGGGCCCGATCCACCAGCTTCCATGCCCTCCTTCAGGAGGGATGCTGCGGATTTCCCCTCTCTCACCCCCCCCCCCAAAAAAAAAATCCGGTGCCAGCCGCTTCTCCTTGTCCACAGGATGCCACCCCGGGACTTATCGGAAGCCCTAAAGGAAAGCACGAAAGAGGTCCATGCCGAGGCTGAGACCACCGAATTCATGAAGAGCTTCCAGCGGGGCCAAGTCTCGCTCCGAGAGTTTAAGGTACCCGAGCCTCCTGTGTGTGTGTGTGTGTGATGGGAACGGGTGGAATAATTTGTAGCTTGTGGCAGTGGGCAAGTTTGAGTTGTTGTACTTTTAATAGATCCTTCCCAACGCTGTTACCTTTCCCACCAAAGTGGTACCCATTTATTTACTTGCAATTTCTTGCACTCCAACTCAGAAGAGTAGCGTGCCTTGGCGGGGCACCGTATAAAAATTTGTTTGGGGGCCCTTAGGAAGGGTAAAGATTTGTTTTGCTTACACACGTTGGGGGCCCCCGTGGCCCGGGGGCCCCGTATAATTGATACGGCAGATACGGCGGTAGCTACGCCTCTGCTCCAACTGCCAGGTTGGCAGGAGCTGGGGCAGATGACAGGCGCTCGCGCCACCATGCAGCACTCAGGTCTCAAACTGCTTCTCAGCGTCTTAGCCATTACATCACCGCAGCCCCCAGAAAGTAGTAAACTAATTTAATCAAATGAATGAGATTAATCTAAATTCATTCAGGATCCTGAGACAGGAACTTGAACTTCTGTTTTAAGGAAAACTTGGAGGTGTGTTATTTTTCAAACTGACCTTGCCCAGAACCTCCTCCTACCAGCCAGCATGGGGGATTCTGGGAATAGTAGTCCAAATGGGTAACTTTTACAAGCTCTGTTTTCATCTTTTAGTTGCAAGTGTAATTAACACTTCCTAGAAATTGAAAGTAGATAACTAGGTACCACTTCAGCAGGAAAGGTAACAGCATTCTGTGCGCACCATTATCTAGTTATGCCTCCCACATGTCCATGAAAACATCTACAGATGCAGACAGAGATGGGTGTAAACAGAGATGAGCACTGAACCCTAGAGTTGGATATGACTGGTTTTCAAACAAGGGAGACCTTGAATACTTTCTGATTTCCTGTGTGGACAGTATGCCCAAAAAGAAAAACAGAAATGGAGTGTATCACTATAAAGTAAAGCAATATGATGGCACAAGAAACAATATGATGGCACAATTTACATACAGTATTGCTATAGCTTAAATAGAAATGTGGTGTAACTAACCACAATGGGGAGTGGTGTGAGCAGGTATTTGTTGTGTCTGCATGAGTCTGCTCTCCAAAAGGCACTTGCAGGCTTTCCATCCTTTTGCTTTGAAGCAGACCTGGTCTGGATTGCCCTTCAAATAGAGAAGGTTGCCTTCATATAGAGGACTTTTCTATTTAGAAAGCATGGCCTCACTAATTTATGGCTTCCTTATGGCTACAGATCAAGAGGATAACAAGTTTAGAACACATTGTGGTCTATTGTATGTTTTGACACTTCATTCCAGATAAAGCAGAAATGCATGGGTGGAGATTTAATCTAGATCAGCAGATCTGACCCTATAGTTCCGTGATGGCAAACCTTGACACTCCAACTGTTCTTGAACTTCAATTCCTAGAAGCCCAAGTTTCACATAGTAAACCTAGAACAGCTGGAGTGTCAAGTTTTGCCATCACTGCTATAGTTGCTTAATAACACACACACACAAAAACCTATCTCAAACAAGTTTGCTCAGAAGGGCAAAATAAGCTTGGTAGGAAAACAGGAAGGAGATTCTTCTGTAAAGGACCTGTGACTTTTGTGCTGGTAGTGAAAACAAATTGCTGGGCTGGGTGTAATGTACACAATTTTTCTTAATTCTAACCATATGCCTGATGGTCCAAAGCAATATAAATGAGGCTAACATTACAAATAATAAAGAGAAGTACACTTCAGCGGGACTTGTATGATTTTAATGGCAGCTATAAAAAGACAAAAGTAGACAGAATATACCCAACACCTGTAAATTCTTTTTATTTTGGTCTACAACTCCCAAACCCCACAGCAAGTATGAGCATAGCTGACTGAGTCAAACTAAGGAATTTGACTAAGCTCTGGCTAAATGACACATTAAGCTTTTCTGAGATTTACACACCACTGCTATCAATGTGTTTGCATTCAGTTGCCCAGGATGGGAAAGAACTGGAATATACAAAATTAAGAGAATTCCAAAAGCTAACACCAAGCAGAAAAAAACTGTAATCATCTTAATAATTGAGTTTTATAATAAAAATATAACCTTAATGTTTTGTTTGGTAACATTGAGATTGTTACCCATGATAAGGTAGGGTATACATTCCAGACTCATTTTGGGATTTAAGGAAACCACTCTCAGAGGTGTGTCAGATTAAATGAATGCTGAGCTTCTCTTGTAGCAGCCTGGTAAAACTGGTTAGATATAATAGTTAGGTGTAAATTCTGAGTAATAATGGAATGCAAGTAAGCAGGAACACAGATGTAACGAAGTCAACAGGAAGAAGAACCTCTGAAAGAGATCAATGGTGACAACAGTGACCCTCTCAAAAACCTAGTTTATGAGACCAATATATTATCAAGAAAAATATATTATCAAGCCAATACTGTATACATTATCGATTACTGAGAGATTTCTATTCACCCTTGATTGGCTGGCTTCCATTAAACCAGACCAACTAATTAAGAAAGCAATAAATGATTCAATAAATTCCTTGCTACATGAGCAGTGACATTCCTAGAATAATCCTTGTCTGATAATATAATTGGTAAGAGAATTAAAAGAGAAAAATAAAGCATCAAGATCAAATTTAACACAATACCGGAAAACTTTGCCTGCACATTTTCACCCTTCATAATTGGGCTAAAATAGGATAAGGGTATAAGCTAAATCAGGACAACCATTCTGGGGGCATGTGTTAATCCTGCCCTTTCATGTCATTGTCACAATTAAAATATTTTCCAGCAGCTGGCAATAGTTTGCTGTGGAGGGTACTTCTGTACATGTTTCCATATGGCTAATGGCAAATCTGGTTAAGACAGGATGAGTAATTCTGATCTGGAAAATAATATCTGAGCATCCGCTTCCCTGCTGGTGGAGCTCCAGGCCAACCATCATCCCTCACATACACTTTTAAGCTTTAAAAATATAGAAACATCCAGTTTCAGATGTTATTAGTGACCTATAATACAGGTAAGGACTGTGATGGCTTAGTGGTTAAGACACTGAACTTGGTGACTGGAAGGTTGGCAGGTCAGCAGTTCAAGACCTGAGTGCTGCACTCAGGGGTGTGCTGGGTACCTTGGGAGGGCAGTGGACAGGAAGTGATGGGGCACCTATTTGGGGGGAGGGGGATTACCTCTGCCTGCCTCTGGGGGCGCCAGTCGCTGAGGTGCACTGGGATGAGTCCCTGTATCCCTGTGGGCCAGCACATACCTGGCTGAATGATGGAGTGAGCTTCCGCCTCTGTCCTAGCTCCTGCCAATCTAGCAGTTCCAAAGCAAGGAACTGTAAGTAGATAAATAGGTACCATTTCGGTGGGAAGATAAACAGTGTTCCATGCACTCTAGTGTCTAATCATGCCTGCTACATGTCTACGGAAACACCTGCAAGTGTAGACAGTGTTGGCTCTTTGGCTGTAAACAGAGTTGAGCACTGAACCCTAGAGACGGATATGACTGGCTTTTGAGCAAGAACAACTTTTATCTATAGTACAGACTTTGGGAAGGGGGGAAGCAGGAGAGATTTTTCATGAGCCAAACATAATGTGTGTGAAGTTCTATTGAAAATTTGTGTATCTGATTTTTTCAGTTGACTTAATCTCAGAAACTCTAGGAAATTAGCACTACATTAATATTGTATATACTGTATATTGAATAGTGTATAAAAGAGTTTACATTTAAATTACTGCAAGTCAGGAATTTTATCAGCAATCTTTACAAGAAGGGTGGAGCTTTTCTTTTTATTTTATTGCCGTGTTTCTAGGAGATTTTCAGTCATAGCAATTCAGGATTGTGGAAGTAACATTCCACACCCGCGGAAGAACTTTAAAAAACCTTTCTGACAGCATTTGTTGTACCATCTCTGCTCATTAGTCAATGTGGAGAATGGTTTTAGTCACGCTGCGAGTTTGTCATGAGCCCTGTAGAAGGTAGTGGTGTGTGCTAAGGTCAAAATACAGTCATCTAAGAATAGAATTACAGTACTGTATCACCTGCATGAAATAAAGATGTGTGCATAAAAACATGTGTGCAGACAGCACAGACTCAGGTACAAGCTATGCATAGTTGATTATCACAGTCTAACCCAGGGTACTGGTACCTGGTATTCCTTGGTGGTTTTAGACTACAATGTCAATGCACCCTGATCATTGGTGTACTAGCTGGGTTGCAGCCCAAAGTATCAGATGGGAACCCATTTGCCTGTTCCTGAGTTACACTGTCTTGGGACTTCATGCTGTTCCCCTTGCCTGACTGCTAGGCTCAATCATGGGGCACAGCAAGTTAACAAGAGATGGGTAATCCCAGCAGCTAAAATCCAGCAAGAATTTGGCAATAAAGTGAAAACAAACAGAAGTGTCTGGCTGCTACACAGAACGCCTTGTTTGCCCAGCTGTCAAGCTGAACTCAAGAGAAGCTGTTGTATGGCCATGCCATTCACTTAGATCAAATTCTTGATTTGGGGGACTATCTCTTCCATGTAAAAGCACTTTGTGGCACTGGAATATTTCCCCAAAATTATTACACAATATTCTGGGCTGCATTTACTGGATTTAAACAGAATATTTCCTGGAACTTGGTTAATATTTAAAAGATATCTCCTTCTGTTTGTCACTTGCAACACAGTATAGGACAAAAAGTACTTTACCAATGTACTGGCCATGTAGTAATAGTGACTCCTTATTTCCACTGCAAATGTAGCTTGCCAATGACTTTGGCAGCCTCAGATCTGTTCAGCTGTATCCAATAATGGTTTTATGATAACAGGAAGCACTTGACTTGAAATCCTCCCAAAAGCTGGTTTTAAGGGTTAGGGAATATAATTGGATATTGCACAAGCAGGCTGTATCTAATACTGTATATCTAATCAGATATATCTAATCCAGTATATCTAATCAGATGCCCTGCCTTCCACTAGTGAGAGTACTTTCAACCGTTAGCATGAATCCACTTTTGGAGCCAAACCATTTTTTAAATCAACAGCATGACAAGTATGCCTTGGCTCTTTCTTACTTCTGGTAGTCTGTCATCAGGTCTGGAAAAGCTAAGAGGGATATTTTATATTTAAGACAGAATGTTCTTATTTGGATAAAAAATATCTGATGCAGCTTCAGCATCTAACTGAAATTTCAATCAGAATATTTTCCCAAGTTCTATTGAGGCAGTCCTGCTGTGCTGAAATTACCCAGGAATACTTCTGAAACCAACTATTCTTCTTCTGTTGCATCCCAATCAAACCCTTGACTGCCAAAATGAGGCCACTTTCTTCAGTTTGTTATCGCTCAAACCCAAGTCTTTACCAGTGCATGTCTCTGGCAGCAATCAGCAAACCAGTAAATGAGCTGGACTCTGCATCTCTCCACATTCACACCATGTGTTGTTGTCTGCCAGCAGTCCCCACTTGAGCATGTTGGTCTTGAATTTAGGGACCCCAACCCTCAGCTTATTCAGGGTACTCCAAGAAGCGATGTAGGGGAGATTGAGATTCTCAGCTATATCCTCCTTTAATGTTGTTCCTTTTCCAGTGAGCTCCTTCCTCCATCTTCTAATTTGGTTTTGCTCTTGTGTTTGATGGACTGTTTTGCTCTTTGCTTGCTGAGGGTACACAACTATTATATCTTTGTTGAGGGTAAACCAATTAAAGAGGGTTACAAGTAGAACCACCCAAGGACCATTCCAGACATAATCCAGGAGAGTTGCATAGATATGAGAAGCTGCCTTATAGCATTAGTCCATAGGCCCAGAAGCATCTGATCCAGGGATAGGGAATCTTTCACTCCCCAGGTGTTTGGTACCTCAACTCCTACAAGTCCATGCTGCTGGGAGTTGTAAGTCAAAATGTCTGGAGGGCCAATGGGTCCACACTCTTGATCACGTGGGCCTAATTTTGGCTTTTGAAAAAAGTGGTTGTATTTAAACCGCTGCCTGAAGGCCAAACCAGATACCATGCTAGTTATTTAATGGACATCAATTCTAGGTTACTGGTGGCCCAATGATTATGGTGGTGATGATTTGGCTTATAACTCTCAGCAGCTCTAGTCCATATTGCCAGTGATTACAAATTATAGGGTTTGTAGCCCAAAGATATCTGGAGGGTCACCTGCCCACCCAGGATGTAAATGCACATGGATCTAAGGGCACCCCTTCTAATTTGCCAGATATGATGAAGTCATTCTCTTAATAACCAAAATGGATTCAATTTTTACAATGGAAGTATGTAGTGAAAACTAAAGGGATATACTAAATTATGAATCTTTTACATCTGCCATGTCTTTTAAATTGTGTTATGCAGGCACACTTAATGGGGGCACAAGAAGGGACCTGTCTCTGGGTTGTGGAATACACACCCTCAAGAGGTTAAGTTAGCACCCTCCCTTTGATTCTGGCACCAGCGGTTGAAGACCCACTTCTTCAGGCAGGCTTTTAATAATGATGACTAATTATTTTATCCTGGGTTTGTGTGTGTATGTTTTTCTAGGTTTGTTTTTAAAATTTAAAATTTTTAAAATTTTAAACACTTATAATAAATTAATGGGTTGAAAGTACAGTATTGCAGTTCATTTGATTTTTAATCTGTAATTTATTGTGTTTTAGAATTACAGTACTGTACTTGGTTTAACATTGGACCCCTCTTGTTGGGAGAAAAGTGACCTACAAATGATAGAAAATAAATAAATAAATAAATAAAATAATTTATCTCAAGAGGTTGTTTAAGCCAAACCACATATGGATAAAAAATGAGTAAAGATGGATGGAGATATATAGGTTATGCATATAACTAACATGGATGATTTTTTAGATGGTGAGATTCAGGCTAAAGTAAAAATAAACAAATCTAGCTTTTTATGACATCACATTAGAACAAGTTCCCGTGTTTTTCTTGTCCTGTCCATCTCTCCTATTGTACAATATAAATCATGGGTGCCCAAACTTTTTGGATCGTGGGCTTGATCATGTGGTTCAGGGAGCTGGTCACTAAGGCCCGGGGGTTGGGTGCGGCCCCCAATGCCAATTCATCTGGCCCGTGAAGCCCGCATCGCTCCTGGAAGCGGAAGTAAAATGTGCCCATACGGGCGCATTTTACTTCCGCTTCCAAGAGCGACAAGGGCTTTGCGGGCCGGATGAATTGGCATCGAGGGCCGCACTCGGCCCCTAGTTTGGGGACCACTGATATAAATGAAGGATTGGCTTGTATTGTTAAAAGGTGAACCTTGGCACTATCTAAGCTTTTTCCTTTTCTTCCCTGTTCTTCTTCTTTGTTTCAGTTGTACTTGGCTTCTCTGTACCACATCTATGTGGCTCTGGAGGAAGAATCTGAGCGGAATAAAGACAACCCAGTCTATGCACCTGTTTACTTTCCAAATGAACTTAATCGGAAGGCTGCTTTGGAGAAAGACTTAGAATATTTCTATGGTCCAACATGGAGGGAGGAAATCCCATGTCATGAGGCAACTCAGAAATATGTGGACCGGCTACATCATGTGGGTCAGCATGAACCTGAGCTTTTAGTGGCTCATGCTTACACCCGCTACTTAGGAGATTTGTCTGGTGGTCAGATTCTGAAGAAGATTGCCCAGAAATCACTCCACCTGCCTAGTACTGGAGACGGACTGTCTTTCTTCAATTTCCCTGGGGTCACCAACATTTCCAAGTTCAAACAGCTTTACCGAGCTCGGATGAACAGTCTCCCCATGGATGCTATGACTGAAAAACGAATCCTGGAAGAGGCCAAGAAATCTTTCCTGCTGAACATAGCCGTGAGTAACTTGCTGACTCTATTTTCTCATCAAGATACAACTATCCTGAAAGCCATCTGTTGGCAGGAGAAGATGATTATTTTTTATGAGTTGCACCAATTTTCTCCCACATTTCTTCTTCTAAATATTGAATGTGGGTTGATGAAGTAACAGAGGGAAGTCTGACAGAGCCCATCAATATTATAATTCCTAATTGCTATTTATTCAGATTTATATTGCCGCCCACTCGCCAAGGCAACTCAGTTGATCAAACGGGAGCATTGTTCAAACCATCTATGGGGGGCATGCAAGTTGGCCATCCAGGGTAATCCAGTCTTAAAATCAAGGTTTAGAAAAGTTACTTTTATTGACTGCAACTCTCAGAATTCCCTAGTCAACACTGTCAGTGGCTTTGCCAGTTGGGCCCCAATTATTATTACTGTAATCCCTCCCAAAGTTGGAAGCATAAGCTTTACTTAATGGATAATTGAGAAAGATCTACATTAGGCGTAGCTTCCTTTATCTTAAGTCTGAAGGATCACAATTTACATCAAGCTTTTTTAGACAATGACAAGCATTCAGTTTGAAAATATGACAACTGTCATTTAATCTGTCAACATTGTAGTTCTTTGATATTTGTTGGCAAGCAGTTGATCTTAATTATAAGTCCAAAAGAAATTGACTAGGCACAGATAACAGAGATGTGTTTACCTTGACTCTGCCTCCTCTCCACATGCTAATTTTTAAGCTGAGATGTTATCTACATTTTCTTATTTTACAAATTTGTGAGATTACTATACAGTATAACCATGAATGTGTTCAACTCATACACAAGGAGAAATGTCTATGTCAGGGGTGCCCAAACTTTTCAGGCCACGGGCCAGTCACATGGTTCAACGGGCCAGTCACGTGGTTCCTCCCACCGGAAACAGAAGTAAAATGTGCCTTGCAATCTGTTTTGCAACATGATGAGATAGATTTTTAGGCTGCCATTTTCTCTTCTTAAGGCAGGGGTGCCCAAACTATGGCCCACAGGCCAGATCTGGCCTATGGGTCATAGTATGGGCACCCCTGGTCTATGTCTTCTGCTTATATAGTACTGGACCAGCAAGCTGGGGATGATGAGAATTGTAGCCCATCCTGGGCTGGGGAAGGCTCCTTTCCCCAAGTGATTACATATTTATAATGCAAACCAGATCCTCATGCAACAAAAGGTTAGGAGGCTTGGAAGATCAAAGAACTACTGTATCTACATTCTTAGGAACAATTTCTGTAAAACTCTGATAGAGTTGAGCGGACAAAGAAATAAAATGCTCTTTAGTAACAGAGGTACTTTGCAATCCATCTTCCCAGGTGTTTGAGGAACTGCAGAGGTTGGTGAGTCAAGGACGGACCTCAGAGAATGGACACCATGTGAAGCCAAAGACAGAGGTTTACAAAAGAGGAAACAATAGCACACACGGTAAGGGCTTGTTTATCAGAGCAACTTCTGTTCCCCCAGTTGCACTGCATTCAGGTTCCCCTGGATTTATTTATTTATTTATTTATTTTATCTGTTATTTATTTATTTATTTATTTAGTCACACTTCTATGCCGCCCTCCTCACAAATGACTAACAGATAGTCCCTTTTAATTTTCCCTAGCTTTTGTGATTTATATTTTTGACAACCAAAACTCTGAGGGTGTGACCAGACAGTTGGAAAGGGAGGCAGTTGATTGACCTGGAAATGGTTCCTTAGCAGGGAGCGATCTCCCTTAAAGTGTCTGTCATGGAATTGCTTCAGCTTAGTCCCCAAAGGTTACAGTCCTATGTCATTCAGTCACGTCGAGTCCGACCTTTTACAACCCCATTGACCACAGCACACCAGGCCTCATTGTCATCTGCCATCCTCCATAGTACGCCCAGATCTATGCCCACTGCATCAACAATGCCATCTGTCCATCTCATCCTTGGTCATTTCCTTCTCCTTTTTGCCTTCAATCTCTCCCGGCATCAGGGCCTTCTCCAGTGAGTACTCTCTTCTCATTTGGTGGCCAAAGTACTTGAGCTTCAGCTTCAGTATTTGTCCTTTCAAGGAACAGTCAGCGTTGATTTCCTTTAGGATTGACTGATTTGATCTCCTTGCAGCCAAGGGGACTCCCAAGAGTCTCCTCTAACACCACAGTTCAAAGGCATCTATTCTTCTGCACTCAGCCTTCCTTATGATCCATCTCTCACAGCCATACATTATTAGTACAGTCCTATAGCTGGACCCAAAAGCTTTCTCTTGGGCATGGGTCAGGGTTAGGCTGGAACACATTTTCCTGTACATTGTGTGACTGCCAAGAAATAGATTGCAGCAGACTGTTCCACCAGTGATTCAACCTGCAATCCATATCCTTGTAGATCACACTTGAGTGAACATCTATACCAGTGGTGGCGAACCTTGGCGTTCCAGCTGTTCCTGGACATCAGTTACCAGAAGCCCAAGTCAGCACACCTGATGATCAGGGCTTCTGGGAATTAGAGTCCGAGAACAGCTGGAGTGCCAAGGTTAGCCACCACTGATCTATACAGTATTGTAAACATAAGCAGTTTTGAAATTATTTTAACTAGTGTACTTTGTTCCGCATCGGATTACCCCATTACCCAAAGAGTCATAGAACTGGCAGTTCTCTGAGAGATGCTGGTGGTTCTTTGATATAAATCTCATGTCCCTCCCTCTGTAGTATTATAGTAGCTGCAAGGATTTCTGGGAATGAGAAGTGTAATAGATAGATCTTTAAAAATGGTTTTCACTTGTAGTATAGACTAAGGTGCCTTACAGGTGACCACTTTATCTTGTGGTTCAATTCTCATTCATTTCCAAAGGATATTGATGATTGAGATACCTCAGGGTGCTTCCAGGTGGGTGAATCAAAAGGCCTTATGCAATTGTTCCATCTTTTCCTCTTTAAATAAGTTCCCTTCTTCTGATAAAAGGCAAAGCAAATGAACTTTAAAGAAAGTATGGGATAATTACAGATGAAACTGTCATCTAGATATGCACAAATTAGGCAATTTGATCCACTGTAAATGCCTTTCATGAAGAACACACGGATAGTAAGCTCCCCTAGGGTAGCCTGGTATTTTCTATGAACTCAGTGGAAGGATAAAAGAGAGAAAAAACTATAAGTGACAAATGAAGTACTGTATAGGAAAAATGGATAAGGACTTGTTCAGTTAGCCAAAATCACATTTTGGTGCCTTAGCATACCAATGGAAATGAAAGAGAAAGTGAATGGTTTAATGAAATAGTTTTGCAAAGCGTACCAGCATTTGGAAAACTTACTTTCTTGGACTACAGCTCCAAGAAGTATCTAGGCAACATGGCCGTGCTGGCTGATTAATTCTCAGAGCTACGATCCTCTAAAAGTACCTTTTCCAAGCTCTGGAGCTTCCAGCTTCCTAGGGTTCCTGCATTATAGATAATGTGAAAACAACCCTCTGCATGTTTTTGTTAATCTAAATTCCGTTGTGCTCTGCGGGAGTTTGGCTCATATAGTCTGTGCATAGTTCTTGTTCAGTTGCACAGTTCATTCCGACCCTTTGCAACCCCATGGACCACCATATGCCAGGCTCCTCTGTCATTTACCATCTTTCGTAGTCCACTCAGATCTATGCGTCAACGATGACATCTAGTCATTTGATCCTCTGCTGCCCCCTTCTCCTTTTGCCTTCAATCTTTCTCAGCATTAGGGCCTTCTCCAGCGAGTCCTCTCTTCTCATTTGGTGGCCAAAGTACTTGAGCTTCAGCTTCAGTATTTTTCCTTCCAAGGAGCAGTCAGGATTGACTGATTTGATCTCCTTGCAGTCCAGGGGACTCTCAAGAGTCTCCTCCAGCACCACAGTTCAAAGGTGTCTATTTTTCTGCGCTCAGCCTTCCTTACGGTCCAGCTCTCACATATATACATTAGTTTTGGAATACCATTGCTTTAATTATGCGGACTTTTGTTGGCAGGGAAATGTCTCTACTTTTTATTATGCTGCATAGGTTTGTCATAGCTTGCCTCCCAAGAAGTAAGTGTCTTTTTATTTCATGGCTGCAGTCACCATCTGCAGTGATCTTAGATCCCAAGAAGGTAAAGTCTGTCACTGCTTCCATTTCTTTCCCTTCTCCCCTGCCAGGGAGTGATGGGGCCAGATGCCATGATCTTCGGTTTTTTGATGTTGAGTTTCAGACCTGCTGAATGAGGAAATGCCTATTCAATATCTAAACCTTGATGTGTGTTGTTTTCCAGTAACCTTCATTTTAAGGCTTTGTCACCCAGCAGTTTTCTATTTTGTCAACAACTGGGGTGAAATTTTATCTTTCCATATCACTTAACTTGTGTAGCTGCTCTGATATACCTAGCATCCAGTAATGTTATCATTGTGACTGGCATGTTACTTAATGTTGTAGAAACCAAACCTCTTCACTTGGCATCCAGCATTAAAAAGTTTCCTTTCTCTTAATTACAGGTCCAAAGGAAAATGACCGGACACAGATGGCACATCAGGATATGTTGCCCAGCACACCACTCCTGCGCTGGACTCTTATTCTCGGCTTCTTAGCAGCAACAATTGTCGTGGGCTTGTATGCCATGTGAACAGAAGAGACCTGAAACATCTTTCCACCAGCATCTGCCTCTTCCTAAACTAGCTGGTCTTTTCCTAGGGAAGCAAAATCTGCTTAGATATCCCATTTTGGATGTTCTGGGCTTAAACTTTTTCTTGCATTACTAACAGCTTGCATGTGAAACATTTCTCCAAGGATCCTAAAGTGCCATTACACATTATGCCTTTGAAAGAAGAGAGGCAAAAACACAGGGACTGATCACATTCCATCTTGGATACATGAAGTATAAATATTGTTGTTGATATTTTGTTCAGTGATTATTTTGTACATCTGTCTAAGGATTAATTGCTTGAGTCTCCCCAACCCTATAGACCAGTGGTTCCCAATCTCTTTTTGGCCATGCCCCACCTAAGTATCTCTAAAATCCTGATGTTTCCCCACCCCGTGCCATATAATTGTTATTATTCAAAAAGTGAACTCCTATTCAGTTGAGGAAGCCTTAAAGGCCATTCACTGTTAATAACTATTCTCGAATTGCTCCTGTTAAAAATCAGATTGCCGCCCCCACCGCCCCCGGTGGGGCATGTGCCCCATGTTGGGAACCACAGCTATAGACAATACATTAATACCTCAGATAACGCTAAGACTTGGTTCCACAAGTCTTGGTGTTATCCAATTTTTAGTGTTATCCGATGCATGTTAAAATCCTATGGGATGGATCGGATAACGTTAAAGCTCCATAGAGATACATTGTAACCGCACAGGCTTTAGCGGTTGTTATCCGATCCATCCCATAGGACCTTAACGTTATTCGATCCAATTCTCCTCCCCAGATTACTTAATGTTATGCGATTTTAGCGTTATCTGAGGTAAACGTTATCCGAGGTATTACTGTACTGTACATTCTAACTATGGTGATATTTCTGTTTTTTTTAAATGCATTTCTGCCTTGGCAGAGAGAGAGAAATATACAGTACAAGCATATCTTCTTTTGTTTGTAACTTGTCTTTGTGTGTTGTGTGTAAAATCATTAAAGTTCAGTGTTTCGTCATGTTGGTGAGATCTAGACATCAGGCAGTCACTGACTGATAAAGAATTTACAACCAAGTATTGAATGCAATCCTTCTGTTTGTGATGTTAGTTTGTTACATTACTTAAGAGCCATCAAAAAAAAATTGGGGGTTGTACTTCCTGAATGGCTAATGCTCCACTTTTGTCAAACCCCTTGCATTAAAGCTGACAGTCCTGACTTTGCTCACATCTTGAGTGTTTCATTTCATCTTTACTGTGTAGAGGCCACATGCCCCAAACGTTATCCTTGTTCCAATATTTTTGGACCTGACTGTATTTGTTATGGGCCATTCAACCACTTCTGAACTATGGTGATCCTAATATGGATTTTGAGGAACGTGAGGTGATCAGGAAGCACATTACCATTAGCCTTTCTCAATAAATTTCCATGCAAGCAGAGATTTGAACCCACGTCTCCTGAGTCCTATTCTAATTCTAACCAAAGCAACATACTGGCTTCCAGAGCTACTGTTAATTTTTCAATTCATGCTTATAAAAAGCAGGGCTTTGAGATTAGATAATGGCAATCCTTCTAACTCTTCTTATAAAGAGGATGCCATGTACCCAGTGTGGTATGGTAGATAAAGTGACAGAGTAGGATTCAGGAAACTGGGTTTGAATCCTCACTCATCCATGGCAGCTCATGGTGTGTGTGGAACTAGTAATAGTGTGCTGTTAAGTCAATTCTGACTTATGGTGACCCTTTCCAGGGTTTTCAAGGTAGATAATACACAGACATGGTTTACCATTCTCTTTTTCCGGGGAGGGGGTCACCCTGGGACTGTGTAACCTACCCAGTCTACAAAGGATGGGTCTACTTGCAAGAGGGTGGATCAAACTGCCATTATCTGGCTCCAGAACCAGTTACCTATACCAGTCAGCTGAAAGCACTTCTACTCACTGGTGGTCTTCTTCCATGTCTACACCATACATGAAACTGCCAAAATAAAATCACCTTCTGGTGAGTTCATCCTGCATTTCCTTTTGCCTGACCTAGTGTGAGAAAGATTAGCCAGCACAACAAGGTTGCCATTGCACGGGGTATGCCTGATTGTGTTTCAAAACTACCACAATCTTTGAGGAGGCTTTTTATGTGTATCCCTACTCAGAGCCCTGGTGGTTCAGTGGTTAAACTGTTGTCCTGCAGCCACAACACTGTGAGTTCAATCCTGACAGGGATCAAGGTTCACTCAGCATTCTATCCTTCCAAGGTCAGTAAAAATGAGTAGCCAGAATGTTAGGGGCAAAATGCTAATTAACTTGTGAACCACCCAGAGGGTGCATTAAGCGCTATGGGACAATATATGTGTAATTGCTATTACTCAGTTGTGATATAAACGTAATAACAGATTAAATACCGCACAACTTACTGGTCTTTACAGTATGTTAATAAAAAGCTACTTTACTTTGCCTAATGGTAAAGCTGACTTTGACAGTAGGCAGGATTATCTACATAAATGTACTGCCTTTACATTCTCACTTGACTAGGAAGTAGCAGTACAGACCTGAACAAAACTCAGTATCACAATGTAAGTTCCTGGTAAAGAAGTTTGGCTTTTTAATATTTGAACTGCAAAGCAGTGGCTAGTGGATTCTGAGGTTTTGTGCAAAAAAGTAACATTTCCAACTTCTGCATAAGAAAGATTATTCCAACTGGCATTAAGTTTCCTGTTTGCATAAATTCTAGTCTGCTATCCTTCATGTCTATGGATGCCAAAGAAGTAGCCATGTTAGCCTGTCTCAGCATACAGACAAATTGTTTTTTAAAATATTGTTTTTTTAAAAAAAAATGGCAATGTACTGTGACACTTGACAAATTATTTGTGTGCTTTCTGGGAATACTGTACATTCTCTAAAAGCAGAAACATTGCCATCTATGGACAAGGCCATAATATTACATGGTAGCACAACACTAAACACCTGAACAATATTTCTAAATGATTAGCATTTTTACACATTTGATTTTTGTTGTTGATGAATTATAATGTAATAAAGATATTTTATTAGAGAGATATTAAG
Organism: Furcifer pardalis; assembly: GCA_030440675.1. Taxonomy (NCBI): domain Eukaryota; kingdom Metazoa; phylum Chordata; class Lepidosauria; order Squamata; family Chamaeleonidae; genus Furcifer; species Furcifer pardalis. The sequence continues at coordinate 159,086,746 of CP126892.1, forward strand.
TATATATACAGCTCATCTTTTCCTTAAGGAGGTCAAGCTAACATTTATGATCTTCCTAATTTATTTTCAAAACTACCACAGGAATTAGGTCAAACTGAAAGACAGTAACTGGTGCACAGTACAATGATCCTCCTGTGGGTCACATGACTCAATAGGCGCTAGAACATGGGCTTCCCATGTCCTCTTCCAATACTTTACCCACACCACCACAGTGGCTTCATCATTTTGCTATGAATGTCATAAAAATCTTGGGTGATAAGCAGAGGGAGGCAGTTGGCTGAAGAATATAAAATGGTTTCTCTAAGACAATCTTCTTGGACCTTGATACCTGCTGGAGCTGCCATCCTTGAAAAATCATGCTCGGTTTTCCAAGTCAGGGGGAATTAGGGTCCCTATGCCAAACGAAGTACATAAAACCTGCAGAAGGAAGCATTCCTTTTCAGTGGTGTCTCCAACCCTGAGGAACAGGGTTCCAGCTCACATCCATCATACCCCATAACTGTTCACTTTCTGCAAGCTAGCTAAGGTGGATCCCTTGACACTTGAATGGGTAAAAGAGGAAGTAAAGAAGCTAAGGTGGGATTATTTGAGGAGGCATTTGAAATTTGCTGCCCTTAAACTAAAGGGTTTATCTCCGCTATATATTTTGGAGTGCAGCAGCTTCTTTCAATACTGGCCTGGGACTGAGGAGGACTTTGGGTGCCAAAAGGGCTTATGACCAGAAAGTGACTTGCGGAACTGGATCAATGGTATGGGTATGCTGCGTTGCAGAAGGCAAATAGAAGACCACTGCATTATATTGTCCCCAGGACAATCTTCATGAGGATAGCCAGTATTCAGAATCAGATAGGCACTTGAAGAATATATATTTTATTTTGCCACCATTATTGTTAGGATGTTTATTCACTTAACTGGGTGTAGTTGATGGCAGAGAACAGCAAGCACAGTAGGGTGCCCCTTTATACATCATTTAAAAAGAACACAAATATGAAATTGTATGTATTGATTCTAAGGTATATAAAATAACTTATATTATTATAGAGCACATCATGGGCAATGAAGGGATGGAGGAATCACAATTTGGGATCAAAATTGCTGGGAGAAACATCAACAATTTGCACCGAATAGGGCGGTATACAAATCGAGTAAATGAAATGAATGAATGAATGAAACAACTTGAGATATGCATATGATACCACCCTAATGGCAGAAAGTGAGGTGGACTTTAAAAAGCTCCTGATTAGGTTGAAAGAAGAAAGTGCAAAAGCTGGCTTGAGACTCAATATAAAGAAAACCAAGATAAAGGCAACAGGCCCTATCAGTCCCTGGAAAATAGATGGGGGGAAAGTAGAAGCAGTGACAGATTTTACTTTCTTAGGATCAAAGATCACTGCAGATGGTGATTGCAGCCATGAAATAAAAAGGTGACTGATTCTTGGGAGGCAAGCAATGAGAAATCTGGGGAACATAGTGAAAAGTAGAGACATCACTTTGCAAACAAAAATTCGTATAATCAAAGCAATGGTATTCCCGGTAGCAATGTATGGTTGTGAGAGCTGGACCATTAGGAAAGCTGAGCGCAGAATAGATGCCTTTGAAATGTGGTGTTGGAGGAGCTTTGAGAGTCCCCTAGACAGCGAGGAGAACAAATAGGTCAATCTTAGAAGAAATCAACCCTGACTGCTCCTTAGAAGGTCAAATAGTGAAGATGAAGTTAAAGTACTTAGGACATCAAATGAGAAGAGAGGATTCGCTTGAGAAAGCCTTGTTGCTGGGAAGGGTGGAGGGCAAAAGAAGAAGGGGGCGGCCCAAGATGAGATGGCTAGATGGTAGACACAATGGGCACAGAGCTGAGCGAGTTGAGGAGGATGGTGGAGGACAGAATATAATGAATATTCTTGAATCTGGGACTAGATCCAAATGGAGGGTAAGGGTGAGCCAGGCTTATCAGCTGGAGTAAAGAAACAATGAGCCTGAGGCAGTTTTATTTCATCTCATCATCCTTACTGAGAGTAGATCCACAAGAAGTGCCTGGTGGACAGTGGTCCATTGGGGTCGCAAAGGGTCGCAATCGACTGTGCGACTGAACAACAAACTACAAGTAAAACCTCATATAACACTAAAACCTGGTTCCACAAGTCTTAGTGTTATATGATTTTTAGTGTTATCTGATGCATGTTAAAATCCTATGGGATCCATAGAGATACATTGTAACCACACAGGCTTTAGCGGTTGTTATCTGAAGCATCCCATAGGATCTTAATGTTATCTGATGCAATTCTTCCCCCCACATTCCTTAATGTTATGCGATTTTAGTGTTATTCGATACTAATGTTATATGAGGTATTACTGTACTATATTTTAATATTATTTTAATTTTAACTAAAGTCCACGAAAGTTAACATTAAAATAAGGTACAGTTGAATTTTTCTGAATAGTAGCCATGTTAGTCTGTTTCAAGCATATCAAAGTGGATTTGATCCAGGAAAGCTAAAAATTTAACAGTCTTCCAAGTGCTCAAACGTCGTTTTATTCTGTTTATTATGATATGATTAACATACAAGAAGTTTTTAAGGTGCCACAACGGTTTTTTGTCTTTTTTTAAATTTACTCATTGACATACAATATTTATTTATTTTCTGATATACACAATAACTTTGTCTCCGTATAACAACAGTATATGTAACAAACACCCCATTTCCGGGCGCCATTTTAAACCCTTCCCCGTTTCCCCTCCGCGCTCAGACTTCAGCGCTAAAACTGCCTCCCGCCGAAGCCCTCAAAGCTAAGCCGGAGGAAGGCGTGCCCTTTCTCCGCCTCCACCAATTGGCTTCGCCGACCGTCGTCATCGCTCCATCTTCCACTCTCCCTGGGGGCGGAGTTAGAACGTTCCCTCTGACCCAATCACGAATGTCTCGGCTTCCTTTAAGCCAATGGGAGTGCTCCGCGCACGAAAAGAGACACTTTTTTGGTTACTTTTTCCCGCGAAAATACTCAGCGTTCTTTTTTTCTTTTTGCATCGGGTGTGTTGGAGGCTTTTCTAGCCGGGAGATTCCATCCACGTTTCCATTAACGGGAACGGAGGCCGTTTGTTGTTGCTAAAGGAGTTCTGTTTGGGGAAGAACAGCAGAAGACCCTTCGCTTGGATTTATAAGGAGGTAAGCGGGGTCAAGAAATTGCAAGTAGATAAATAGGAACCACTTCGGTGGGAAGGTAACAGCGTTCCATGCCCTCCGGTGTCTAGTCATGCCTGCCACATGACCATGGAAACGTCTGCAGAAGCAGACAGCGCTGGCTCTTCGGCTTAGAAACAGAGATGAGCACTGACCCCTAGAGTCGGATACGACTGGCTTTCGAGCAAAGGAAACCTTTACCTTTACTAAGCGGGGTTTTGGCTGCTGGAGGCGGTCGGGGCGGGAAGCGGCCTTTCCCCCACTTCTGATGGGAGCCTCTGATGTAACACGAGTTAAGGCTAAAAGACGCCCTTGGCTTTGCAGCTTTAGTTTTTGGCCGATCTCTCTTACATCCAGGGCCAGGTTTACATGAAAAGAGGCCCTAGGCTACTCCACTTATGTGGCCCTTTCACCTCCCATTTACAGTTCAAAAGCAAGAAATTGCAAGTAGATAAATAGGGACCACTCCGGTGGGAAGGTAACAGCGTTCCGTGCGCTCCGGTGTCTAGTCATGCCTGCCACATGACCACGGAAACGTCTGCAGAAGCACTAGCAGACAACGCTGGCTCTTCGGCTTAGAAACAGAGATGAGCACTGACCCCTAGAGTCGGATACTGACCCCTAGAGTCGGATACAACTGGCTATCGAGCAAGGGAAACCTTTACTAAATTACATGAGAGATAAAGAGGATGGTGGAGGGCAGAGGTGCCTGGCAGACAGTGGTCCATGGGGTCGCAAAGGGTCGGAATCGACTGTGCGACTGAACAGCAACAACAATAAAATACATCATTGCTGTGATATATATCAATATATAGGCCCCTCTTGATCTTGAGGCCCTAGGCTGAAGCCTAGTTAGCCTATAGGAAAATCCGGCTCTTCTTAGATCTTTCTCATTATCCCATAATTTCCCCCAGTTTCTGGTGAGAAAGGTAGTTTTTGAACCCACCCCGGAGAATATCCTTCCCAGCATTGTATTGCCCTTGTTGGCTGGGGTATACACATATGTATATACATCATGCTGTATACCAGAATAGTATAAGAACGTCTGCCCGTCCCACCAGGGCGGATCGGAGGGGCTCTCTGGTTACTCCATCGGCTAGGGAGGCTCGCCTCACTAGCACTAGGAAGAGGGCCTTCTCCGTGTTCGCCCCAGCCCTTTGGAACCTCCTCCCGACAGAGCTGCTCCTGCAGACGGAGCTCCTGCCCTTTCGGAAGGGCTTAAAGACCTGGCTGGCGGGGCAAGTGTGGAGACCCAGGAACTCAGGTTCCCACCTAGGATGGCTGATTTAAAGGCAGCCATCCCCCCCCCCCTTTGTATCTGTTTTTATCTGCTTTGCTGTTTTAATGTTTTTAAATTTTATGAATTTTTAAGGTTTTAGATATTATTATGACTATAGATTACCTATGACGGTAATTTATGCAGTAAGCCGCCCAGAGTCGGGTCTACCCGATTGGGGCAGGATACCAAATGTGAGCAATAAATAAATAAATAAATAAATAGTGGTGTGGCATTTGTGCCAACCGTATACTTTTCTCTTTTCAGCTCCTGTCTCTTGCACAGCAAGTCACCATGTCTGGTTTTGATGACCCTGGCATCTTCTACAGTGACAGTTTTGGTGGAGACTCAGTGGCGGACGAGGGACAAATCCGAAAGTCTCAGCTGCAGAAACGTTTCAAAGAGTTTTTACGACAGTATCGATTTGGAACAGACAGGACCGGCTTCACTTTCAAATACAGGTGCATTTCCTCCCTAAAATAAGTTTCTTGCCTCTATTATACTTTACACCTCTTTGACCTGGAGATAGACATAGGTTAGCATTACTGTTTTAGCATATGTTGGCTATCAAGGTACAGTATTAAGTTCTAACTTGGGTGTCCTTAACACTGATCTAGCTGGTTTGAGAAATGTGTATCCTTACTTATCTTCCTTTTCCCAATATAATTCAGAGATGAGCTCAAACGACATTACAACCTGGGGCAGTACTGGATTGAGGTGGAGATGGAAGATTTAGCAAGCTTTGATGAAGATCTGGCAGACTACCTGTACAAACAGCCTGCAGAACACATCCAGTTGGTATGTATGGAAAATGATGAGAAGGGCAGAATGAAAAAATGATAATATGGTGGATAACAGTTAGATCCAGGGCTATAGTGGCTTAGTGGTTAAGACACTGAGCTTGATGATTAGAAGGTCAGCAGTTCAAGACCCGAATGCTTCGCAATGGAGTGAGCTCCTGTCATCTGTCCCAGCTCTTGCCAACCTAGCTGTTCAAAAGCAAGAAATTGCAAGTAGATAAATAGGTACCGCTTCAATGGGAAGGTAACAGTGTTCTGTGTGCTCCATTGTCTAGTTATGTCTGCTACATGACCACAGAAATGTTTGCAGACATATGAACCAGCCTGTGTGGCCTTGGGTAAACTGCACATTCCCAGGACATCCCTAGATGAGGGGAGTTGTAAACCTGAATATTCTCTACCTAGAAAACCCTGGGAAAGGGTCACCATAAATAATCATTGACTTGGGAGCACACAGTTTTTATTAAACAATGTGATTCCTTTCTTAGCTAGAGGAAGCAGCAAAGGAGGTTGCTGATGAAGTAACACGTCCTCGTCCAGCGGGAGAAGAGGAACTTCAAGACATTCAAGTGATGCTGAGATCAGATGCTAATCCATCAACCATCCGCAGCCTGAAGGTGAGCTAGATCCACTTTTGGGACGAAAAAGAGAGGAGGTTTGGAAAGTGGTAAAGCTTGCTAGGTGCCCAGCAGTGAGTTTGTAAAAAGTGGTTTGTGCAGGTAATCTATTTTCTCTCTGCATCGGTAAACTTCCTTATCAGGGTAAAATTGTAATTGCCATTCACTGTCCATTCTTGCCTTGTAAAATTTGATTTTTCCTGTTTGGGCAGAACAATATCAGTTAGTAGCTTGGCACATAAGAAGCTGCCTTTGTGTCTATGGCATGCACACGTGCACAGGTCTCCTTCATGATTCCATGACAGATGTGGTCCCTTCATGTTTGTTTTGCAGTCTGAGCAAATGTCCCATGTGGTGAAGATTCCAGGAATCATTATTTCTGCCAGTGCTGTGAGAGCCAAAGCCACCAAGATCACCATTCAGTGCCGCACCTGCCGAAATGTTATCCCCAACATTACCTTGCGCCCTGGTCTGGAAGGATATGCCCTTCCTCGGAAATGCACCACGTAAGAGAGGCTCACGCGTCCTTTAAAAAAAATCCTGTAGCTCTGCTTGCTTGTTCATTCTGGTTCACTGTAAAGCTGTTACTTTTATTTATTCAGCTTGTGCCCCCTCTCTTCCTGAAAGCTCCCAGTAGCTAACCGCCTGCATAAAATGGCTGAAATTACGATTACAAAGCTTTAAAGCAGGGATTCTCAACCTGTGCCCACAACACCATTTCATGTGGGCCACCACCACCACACCAGGAAGTGCCATGTGGTGGAGGAAAGGCAAAATGGCCATCCGGCCCCCAAAGCTGTCTGAGGGAATGTGATCCTGCTCCCGGTTTAAAAAGGTTGAGAACTGCTTTAAAGTCTCAAATTGCAAGCATCTGGAATACTAATTACCAATGCCTATTCAAACACAATAAAAGCAATGCAAATGAGTGCCAATCGAAGACAAAACAATCATATGTTTATTGGGGAATAGTTGATAGAATATCTGCTTTCCAGGCAGAAGGTCTCAAGCTCCCATTACCAGCATCTGGTAGGAATGCAGAAGCTGTCTGGAAATATGGCGTGATGCTGCCATCTAGTGTCACCAGTCCTGAACCAGAAGGAGAGACTCAGTAAAGGTCAGCTTTCTAGGAGGAAGCCCCACTAAACTTGATGTGACTTCTAAATCAAAACACACAGGATTTTGCTAACAGATGTTTGTTGACAGCATGGTACAGGTAAATGTCTCATGTAAAATTAGCACAGGGGTTAAAATTAGTTGTATGCCTATACTTGGCAATTAAAAGTTTTGCTGTCTCACATATCCTGTAGGTTAGTGGTCTCCAACCTCTGGATTTTGGACTTCACTTCCCAGAAGCCTAAGTCAATTCCCAAAAGCCAATGTACTGGCTTAGGCTTCTGGGATTTGAACTCCAAAACCCAAAGGATGAGGACTGCTGCTGTAGGTTATTTTCGAAAGAAGAATTTTCATTTTCATCAGGCTAACATTACAAGAGCGAGACAGACAAAGCACCTTCTTAATGCTTACCAAACTTGCAACCTGCTTCAGTCATGGATTCTCTTCTTTTGCATTCGTCCAGGGAGCAAAATGTCCTTGCAAAGTGCCCTTTGGATCCGTACTTCATTGTTCCGGATAAGTGTAAATGTGTAGATTTCCAGACACTGAAGCTGCAGGAATCACCAGATGCTGTCCCCCATGGAGAAATGCCTCGGCACATGCAACTTTACTGTGACAGGTAATGACTCATTTATTGTCCTTTCCATCAGCTTGTTTTTAAGTGGAGAACTTGATTAAGTGTATGCAATTGGCCCGGGCTGGAGGGGGGAAGAAAGGAACAGCTGCTGCGCGGTTGGGCGGCCTTGAGGCTGCCACCGGACTCCCCCTCGGCCAGCTCCGACCTGGAGGGAGGAGAATTGCCACAGGAGGCTGAAGATGCCACCGCGCCTTCCTGGCCCTTCCTTCCTTGTCGTCGCCCCTGGACTTTGCCTGCAGCCAAGGCGGAGAGGCTGTGGCAGCAGCGGGCACCAGGCCTTTCCATTGGTGGCACCCCTGGGCCATGCCCCTGCCCGGGACTTGAAAACACAGCTATGGCGGTGGGACTTTGTCTGCGGCTGGGGCTGAGAGGCTGCTGTAGTGCTATATTGTATTGTTATATTATTATGTGTTATATATTGTATTATTATGTGTTGCTCTTATAGGCTGAATATTGCAAAATTATTTTGTATATTGTATTGTGTGTATTGTATAACTATTGCATTGTGTAACTATTGTGTGAGCCGTCCTAAGTCGCGTTTCCTGATTGGGTGGCATACAAGTGGGAAAATTAAATTAAATGCTGTGTAGCTATGTAAATTTCAGCCTCTTTCTTTGTTTTGTTGCTCTGGAAACATGGGTGGAAAAGAAAACCATGGTTTTGACATCCACTCTTCTAATAGTTTCTTTGCTTATTTTGTAAAGTACTGTACAGTAACTTTCAGGCTTCGTATAGTTTGAGCATAATTAGTAACTAATATGATCAGGGAGTAGTACCGGTAAAGATTAGGGTCTATGTGGGTAATGGGAACATTTTTTTTTCAAATGTATGTATGCCAGGAATGGGAATGCATAGTTGTGTGCACAGGTAGCGGGACTCCCAATTCCCATCAGCCCTAGCCAACATGACTAATTATCAAGGATTATGGGGGGTGGAGTCTAACAACAGCTGGACAATCACACATTTCTAGTCACTAAGTAGAAGAATAGATCTATAAAAAAGCAAAATATCAACCTTGATTAGGGGGTTGTTTTTTGCTAATATATTGGATCTCCACAGCCCTTAGGAGAAAACGATACAGTCAAACCTTGCATAAAGAGTGCCTCACTTAAAGAGCAGAATTTTCTCTGAATGTTCGCTTCGCTTAACAAATAAAACCAACCAAAAACTCACTTAACAAATAAATCGGGGTTCGCAATCCCCCCCCCCATTGGTCATTTACAATGGTGTTTCACTTGAAGAGCAAACTCGCTTAAAGAGCAGTCCTGTGGAACGCATTATGCTCTTTAAGCGAGGTACAACTGTATTGTGAAGGGAAAACATGATCAAAAGATCTTGAGTTTAATTCTAAATTTTTAGTTTACATTCTTTGTCCCTGTTTTGCAGTGCCTTGAACTTGCATGGATTAGGAAGAATCCTGTCCAGGGTTTCTCAACCTTGGGCCTCCAGGTGTTCTTGGACTTCAGTTATCATAAGCCCAAGTCAGCATACCTGCTGATCAGGGCTTCGGTAATTGAAGTCTAAGAACATCTGGGGCACCCAAGGTTGGCCACCCCTGCTATAGGCTAGTCTAGTGCTCTATAATTGTAGTGTCGTAAATTGCAGCAGTGAATTGCCAATGGTGAACAAGTCCCCGGTATTATCCCTTGTTGCACAAGATGTCACATGACTAACACATGATAGGGAATGCAAGTGATGATTTGTTAACTAATGCAGGTTCGCCACTATGATTTACTGTTCTGTATTTCATTAATGCAGGGGTACACAGAAAGCACCTCCTTGAAATAGTGGTATTTCTGAACCACAATCTGGTGTGCCCCAGGCAACTGCCACCTTGTGCTGGCTAATCTTTCTCACACTAGGTCAGGCAAAAAGAACTACAGAATGAATTTCTCCAAAGGTGGCTTCATTTTGGGAGTTACACATCTGGCCTATACACAAAAGATTAATGTAGGTGCAAGTAACTAACAGGATTTTGGTTGTTGTAACATCTGTCATTTAAGAGAAGGCAAAAGGGCTCTCTTAAGTTAATTCTTTTTATCTTTTTTTTCCTTCTTCCTTTTCCTCTACCTCATTTGTACTTGCCATTTCCCAGGTATTTATGCGACAAGGTTGTTCCTGGGAACAGAGTTACAATCATGGGCATCTATTCCATTAAGAAGGCGAGTCTCACCAAGAACAAAGGCCGAGACCATGTTGGTGTGGGTATCCGGAGCTCTTACATCCGCGTAGTGGGAATCCAAGTAGACACAGAAGGCTCAGGTAAAAGTGGGACAACAGTTCCCATCATCTCTCGCCATGGGCTGTGCTGGCTAGGGCTGATGGGAGTTGTAGTTCAACAGCCTCTGAAGGTGCCTTGGCTTGAATCAAGCCAACTCTTCAAATCAAGGGTCCTGGCAATTCAGAATGTTTATGTCCTCCCCCATTTCAGGACGCAGTGCCAGTGGCGTTATGACTCCCCAGGAAGAAGAGGAATTCCGGCGTCTTGCTTCCATGCCCAACATTTATGAGACCATCGCAAAGAGCATTGCACCCTCCATCTACGGCAGCACCGATATCAAGAAGGCAATTGCATGCATGCTCTTCGGAGGCTCTCGGAAGAGGTATTAGCAGTCAGCACAAAGGAAGGAAGCAATATAGTTAGAAGGAGTAGAACCCCATGTCACAGGAGAGCATCCGGCTCTTATGATTTTACCCTTTTCACTTTGCTTCCACTGGGTGTCATGGTTGTTTCTGTTGAAGAGAGTCCGATCACTTCCCAAATGGCATATTGAAGCTGATTTAAGGCCAAAGGAGTTGCATATCATCATCATTAAGCTGAAGAGGGAGGTGAAATCGGTCTGACGGGAAAGGAGGCAGAAAATAGTAATCCAGAAATAGCCAGAGGTGCTGTGAACCAGCTAATTAGCTGTGGAGTATTGGGTCAGATCAAAAACAAAAAAATTAAGAATTGAAGTACAGGGTAATGGTGCCATAATAATTTAGAGTAGGAGTAGAGATAATCTACAAGAGACTATGATGGCTTAGCGGTTAAGACACTGAACTTGAGGACTGGAAAGTTGGCAGCTTGAGACCTGAGTATTGCATGATGGGGTGAGCTCCTGTCTTTGTCCCATCTCCTGCCAACCTAGCAGTTTGAAAACAAGAAATTGCAAGTAGATAAATAGGTACCACTTGAGTGGGAAGGTAAACAGTGTTCCATGCACATTTCCTAACACATTTCCACGGAAACGTCTGCAGACGCAAACTGCCCTGGCTCTTTTGGGTATAAACAGACGAGCACCGAGCCCTAGAGTCGGACATGACTGGCTTCCGAGCAAAGGCAACTTTTACCTTTACTAGATAATCTACAGCTCCTCCAGGGCCCACAAATGGGCCCACAAATACCCTAACAACCACAAAAACATTATTATAAAAGATATACATGGTCTGCCAGATGTTTGGTTCCAAAGATCCAGTCCAAACATCTGGTGGACCCTGAACACCCCTGATGATGATCTTTAAGAAATGGTGTGGATTTTAAAAAAGCCCCTGTGTTTAAACAAAATGTAGGAAACTACGATTTCTATATTCAGGACACCACTCTGTTTCTTTGACTGTTTGATTATCTAGGGAAGTAGTTCCCAACACAGGGCCCACACCTCACAGGGGAACTTCATTTCCCAGAAGCCTAAGTCAGTACATTGACTGACCAGTGCTTTGGGGACTGACTTAGACTTCTGGGAAATGAAGTCCGGAAACCAAAGGTTGGGTAACACTAATCAAGGGGAACATTACTGATCCTGTGCCTCATACTCTATCCTTGACTCTTCCATTTGTTCTGTAGACTTCCCGATGGGTTGACCCGCAGAGGGGACATAAATTTACTCATGTTAGGAGATCCTGGCACAGCCAAATCCCAACTCTTGAAGTTTGTAGAGCGATGTTCACCCATTGGGGTAAGTGTTTTTTTTTTTTTTTGGAGATGGTTGCATGTTTTTACTTAAAGAATTCCCAATTTAATCTATATTATTGTAACTACTAGAAAGGTGCCTTAAATTATGCCATAAACCTGAATGCATGGCTGTATAAAACATAATCTCATGCAAAGTGCAGATTAAAAGCTGGATGTGCATCATTTCTGATTTTAGTTATAGCAACATTGAATATTAATTTTAGTTTATTAGTACCTTTTGGAATGATTAGTTGATCAGCTTTTCATCTTGTGTTGTACATAGCCTTCCAGAAAGAGACTTCTTGGAATTATAATGTTTAATGTTGTATTTTTATTTTGCCCTTCTTGTATTGCGTTTCTGGCAGCATGTATGTTTCCTTATGCCTAACCTCCTTGTTATTTTTGGACTTCAATTCCCAGAACCTTAACTCAGTTCCCCAAAGCACTGATCAACTAATGTACTGACTTAGGCTTCTCGTAATTGAAGTCCCCCTGTGGGGTCTGGACCCCATGTTGGGAACCACTGCAGTGGTTTAGTGGTTAAGGTGCTGAACTTGTCAACCGGAAGGTTGGTAGGTCTGCAATTTGAGACCTGAGTGCTGTATGATGGAGTGAGCTCCCATCTCTGTCCCAGCTCCAGCCAACCAAGCAGTTCAAAAGCAAGAAATTTCAAGTAGATAAGTAGGTACTGCTTTGGTGGGAAAGGTAACAGTGTTCTGTGCACTTCCAAATCTAGTCATGCCTGCCACATGACCACAGAAACATCTGCAGATGAAGACAGCACTGGTTCTTTAACTGTAAATGGAGATAAGCACCGCACCCTAGAGTCAAATGCGACTCATTTTCAAGCAAGGGAGACCTTTACTTTTACTTTTACTCTCACTTCCTCGTTGGCCTGAATTATTGTTCTTTCCTCTGCTTCTTCCCATTCCAATTACCTCCTCTCATGCACTTTATGTGCCATTTTCTTGGTTAAAAGGACTGGTGAATTTTCAGAGCTGAACTCCTGTTGTCCCTTATGGCTAGCAAGCAAGCCAAGCACACTGATCAGTTCGTGGCGGGTTCCTTGGTTGGACATCTCTGTTGAATCTCACCTGCTGTGTGTGATGCCAGACATTCTCCTTCTCTTCTCCTCCCAGGTGTACACCTCTGGAAAAGGGAGCAGCGCAGCTGGCCTGACAGCTTCAGTGATCAGGGACCCATCTTCCCGGAGTTTCTTTATGGAAGGTGGAGCCATGGTGCTGGCGGATGGCGGTGTGGTTTGCATTGATGAGTTTGACAAGGTAAGAGGGGCTGGCAAAAGCTGGAGTTGTGTGCTGTATCTAATTCCAAATATCAGCGATCCTCATGGGGATCACCCACAAAGATTGTCCTGAGAATATAGTGCAGTGTCTTTTCATCTGCCTTCAGCATTGCGACATGACACCTGTACTAGCTCCGTGAGTCACTTTCTCGTCCTGAGCCCTTTTGGCACACAAAGTCCTCCTCAGCCCCAGGCCAGTATTGACGAAGCTGCTGCCCTCCATCGAGATGGATTCAAGTGGGATTTAATCCACTTGGGAACCATCGCCCTTCCCTGTGGACTTCCCCACCCACAGTCATTAGTCCTCAGAGTTGTCAGGTTAGTTAACCGCCACCTGATGATCCACATTGAGTCTCTGGCATTATGGTCTACTTTATTAACATAGCCGGATAATTTTGTTGAAATGTTGAAACTGGAGACAGGAAAAAACCAAAACCATCCCATCAGGCCCATCTTTTGGGGGAGGGGTTTCCCTTACCGGTGTGTGTGTGGGGGAATTGGAGGAAAATTGAAATCTTGTACTTCTCTTCATCTAAACCTTAAACTTGAAATTGGGACCTAAGAATATTAAGTACATTGATGGATTAAGCATGCTGTATAGTACACATTTTTATGTTCAACTTCTTGCAAACTGCAGTTGTGTAAAAAAGACAGCGTCTTTTCTGTAGCAATGCCTTGTTTATGGAATGTCTTCCCCCTCAAAAAAATAAGAAGGTAACACTTTTTAATATTTAAAAATCTCACAAACACAGTATTGTTCCAATGAACCTTATAATAGTTAATCTTGTTCTTTGATGTTACTGTTAATACCCAGTATTAATATACAAAAAGTTGTTCTGCTTTTGTGTTTTTAAAACAAAAATTATTTACATTCTTAGTCATAAACCTCCTTATATACTGATGGAGTGGAAAGAATCTTAAAATATATTCTAAGGTCAGAATCCTGATGCATTTTACTGCATGTAGAAGGGCAATTGTGCCAGCAGTGTTTGCACTTTGCACCAAATAGTGCAGACTACTTGCACAATTTACCTTCCACGCTTGGTGGCTACAGCAGGAATCTGACCTCATTTCTACCGAAACTCCTAGTTTCTGACCAGTAATTCAAAGCATGTTCTATTGAGCAGGCATGCATCTGTTAACTCTTCTGTAGAAATCTTGTAAAAGCTGTGGATAGGGTAGAACTGTGTGAAAATATTTTAATTCACTGTTTCTGGGCATGGAAATGTTGCAGTTCCTTCAGCAGGAACCCTGGGGAGGTTTAGCGTCTGGCACCACCTACCATTACAGTAGTACCTTGGATTACGGATTTAATGCGTTCTCCGGAACATTTCATATCGCGAAAAATCCGTAACCCAAGATACCACTGTATTTTACATTGTAGACAGTGGCCTCTAGTGTCTAGCTTTGGTAATGCACCAGTTTCTTGGGGAAACTTGCTTCATAGTCTGTAAAAAAAACGTAACCCAAGGCATTATTTTCAATGGGTTTTCATTCGTAACCTGAAAATTTAGTTACCCAAGATCTTTGTAACCCAAGGTACTACTGTATTTGCTAGATCAGCGGATAGTATCACACACTGACTCAAGCTCTCTTTGCCTTCTCTTTGCATAGTCTTAGTTCTGTAACTTTATGGGGTCTTCTCTCTCTCCTTCTAAAAGATGCGTGAGGATGATAGGGTGGCCATCCACGAAGCTATGGAACAACAAACCATCTCCATTGCCAAGGTGAGCTGAGTAGAATTCCTACCTGTCTGGGCAACACTAGCCACACACTTGGCTCAAGCATCTTCAGTGTATAGCCCTCGCTTTGACGATTTCCTATATGGCTTGAAAGATTCAGTATGGTGGTACTGGCTAGATTTTTGGAATGGGAATTGGAAGACCTGGATTCAGCTCTTCACTCATCCATGAAACCCCTTGGATGATCCTGGGCCAGTCAGACATTTCTAGATGGGGAGAAAGAGTCTTCTATGGTGCCTTGAGTTCACTGGAGGCTGGGGGTGGGAAATAACTAATAAGTAATGTTTAATATGAAAAAAGGGACTGCAGTGGCTTAGTAGTTAAGATGCTGAACTTGACAACTGGAAGGTTAGCAGGTTGGCAGTTTGATACCCGAGTGCTGCACAACCGAGTGAACTCCCATCTCTGTCCCAGTTCCTGCCAACCTAGCAGCTCAAAAGCAAGAAATTGCAAGTAGATAACTAGGAAATGTAACAGCATTTAATGCATTCCGGTGTCTAGTCATGCCCGCCACATGACCATGGAAACGTTTGCAGATGCAGACAGCGTTGGCTGTAAACGGAGATGAGCACCCTAGAGCAGGGGTGGCCAACCTTTTTCTGTCACAGGTCTGGACTACGCCCCAGGAGTGGGCGCATTTATGGCTGACATAAATGCGCCCACTTCCATGTTTACACCAGCCACGGGCATGTTTTATGGATGGTATAAACATGCCTGCTTCCACTTCTAGGGTGCTGCAGAGACAGCAGCAGGAAGAATGGGATGGCATTAGGGGCCAGGGCTGGCCCGCGGGCTATAGGTTGGAAAGCCCTACTCTAGAGTCAGACATGACTGGCTTTCAAGCAAGGCCCATTTAGCTGTTCCAGGTCAGGCCCCTGGCTCAAAATGTTTGTGCACCCCTGCTTTACTGGGCTATAGAGAGAACTGGTAGGTTTACAGAATGGCTCTAGCTGATGTATTACCATGTGGTCCTGATCTCTGCCCAAGAATTCAGAGAAGAGCTTGGCCTTTACTGGTCCACCTGTTTTGTTTTGCTTGTTGTGATACGTAAAACTCATACTAATGTGTGTTCCTTGCTTACCTTGATGCACTCATCCAGGCTGGGATCACGACCACCCTAAACTCACGCTGCTCTGTGCTGGCGGCTGCCAACTCTGTCTTTGGGCGCTGGGATGAAACTAAAGGCGATGAGAATATTGACTTCATGCCCACCATCCTGTCCCGTTTCGACATGATCTTCATCGTCAAGGACGAACACAATGAAGAAAGAGACATGGTAGGAAGCCCAGAAGGGATGGCAGTGGTTTAGTGGTTAAGAGGCTGAACCTGATGATTGGCAGGTCGGCAGTTCAAGACTCAAGTGCCGCACAACGGGGTGAGCTCCTGTCTCTGCCCCAGCTCCTGCCAACCTAGCAGTTCAAAAGCAAGAAGTTGCAAGTAGATAAATAGGGACCACTTCGGTGGGAAAGTAAATAGCATTCCATGCACTCCGGCATCTAATTATGCCTGCCACATGTCCACGGAAATATCTCCAGACAGTGCTGGCTCTTTGGCTGTAAACAGATGAGCACTGCACCCTAGAGTCAGATACAACTGGCTTTCGAGCAAGGGCGAGCTTGACCTATAATGGAAAAAAAAATCCAATCATTTCTAGGTAGTAAAACAACTTGGGTGAAAATCTAGCCGTTCCCTTGGTTGAAATGCTGTTATATGAAGCCCAGTGTGACCTAATGATAGAATGGATGGAGGATATCTTGTGTTCAGGCCTCCCCTTTGCCCAGGAATGTTTTGCAACATATCAAAGCCGCATTAGTCCTTCCATCCCTGTGGAGTGGGAACATTGGTGATTTCTGGACAAGCAGGGTTTGCTGTCAAGATGGCAGGACAATTTATGTACCAACCCTCCTTTTTGAAGTGTCAGTATTGGTGTAAATTGAGGCAGAACCAAACTATGCTTTGAGGAGGCTGGTTAGTGCTAATTGAAATCCGTGCTTGGAGGTTCATGAGGGTCTCTTGCAAGCTGAAACGGGGGTTCAGTGCGCTCACCTTCAGGCCCTTCTGTCATGTGTTTTGTCCATAGACCCTGGCCAAACATGTGATGTCGCTGCATGTAAGCGCCCTGACACAAACCGAGGCTGTCGAGGGCGAGATTGAGCTGAACAAACTGAAGAAGATGATTGCCTACTGCCGCACGTGAGTCACTTGGGGAAACAACACTTCCCCTTACCTAAGAAGCGTGGGTTAAGGCTCATGTGGATGAGGGACTGTGGTGGCTTAGTGGTTAAGACGCTGAACTTGATGACTGGAAGGTCGGCAGGTCCGTAGTTCGAGACCTGAATGCTGCACGATGGAGTGAGCTTCTGTCTCTGTCCCAGCTCTCTGACTGACTAAGCTTTGCGATACCTCCAACAGGAAGTGTGGCCCTCGTCTTTCGGCAGGGGCTGCGGAAAAGCTGAAGAACCGCTACATCCTCATGCGCAGTGGCGCCCGGCAGCATGAAAGGGAAAGTAGTCATCGGTCCAACATTCCCATTACAGTAAGGTGAGAGGAAAAGTCATGGCAGGGAATAGAATGGCCCTGCAGTAGCAACGGGCCCCTTAAGTGTCCTGTTTTTAAGACAGGATGGGTTACTTTCTTCTATGGGCAGCAGATTTTCTATGTGATGAAAGATTGTGTGAATGTGTTGAAGTGTTTGCTTCTGCCATGATCTTGCATCTAGTGCAGTGTTTCCCAAATGCTGGTGTTTGGACTTCAGTTCCCAGAAGCCTAAGCCAGTATATTGACTGATCAGTGCTTTGGGGAATTGACTTAAGCTTCTGGGAATTGAAGTCCAAACACCAGCAATTGGGAAACACTGATCTAGTGGGACACAGGTGTTGGGGAAACGTCGACAACAAGGGAGTTTTTATGGCTGATAATGCTTGGCCTGCAGTACTCTGAAGGCAAGAAAGTGACTGAAATCCAGGAGTAAGCCATGTCTGAAATAGGCCCGTTGAATCAGTGAGGATTTGGGAGTCAACATCTATGTAAAGTCTCACCGATTCAGTAGTTCTGCTGATCCAGTTGCTACTGCATTTCAGCCAGTGTGTGTCTGTAAGTAGCCTAGTTCTTGCTGAGATGTAAAATTTTTGTAACATTACATAAATGCATAGGGTTCTTTGACTGTCTGGAGTGCTTGGAGAAAACCTTAGGTAAGATCTACTTTTCAATAAGTAAGGAATTGCAGTTTCTAAAGACAACCATTCAAAGTCAGTATCCCCCCCCCCCTTTCCCCGGGGTGTTGATCTGTACTGATACTGCTGAAGCATATATTGGGAGAGAATTTCTTATGGGCTTCTTCAAGGACAGCTGTATATTTCTTTCATGTGTGTAATGGTGTTCAGGATGGTTCTCTGCTCAGAAGCAAATGTCCTCTGATAAGCTATGTGTATTTAGAGAGCAGGAGCTGTTGCTTTAACTTCCAGTCCTTGGTATACTGTACATTTAGATTGTGCACCTTACACAGGAAGAGCCTCCTCAAAAATTGTGGTATTTTTGAACCACAATCGGGCATACCTTGGCAACGGCCACCTTGTGTTGCCAGCTAATGTTTCTCACAGTAGGAACTGCTGAATGAAGTCACATAAAGGTGTCTTTATTTTGGCAGTTTCAAATCTGGCCTAGACACAAAAGAAGAAGACTCTTGTGTCTTAGGTTCAGCCATTCCACCTTGGTGAACCTGGTAAGACTCCTCGCAGTATTATTTTTCAGCTTCCTTTACACATTCAGGCCCATTCACTATGTTAAAACTGTGCGTCCAAGATGCGGTTTTAGCAAATTTGCCGTTACTTGGTTATAACTTCTTTACCCTTTTTTTTTTTTTTAAAATGGATTTTTAATCTGCTTCCTGCAGGCAGCTGGAGGCTATCGTGCGGATTGCTGAGTCCCTTGGCAAAATGAAGCTGCAGCCTTTTGCTACCGAGGCAGATGTTGAGGAGGCCCTGCGGCTCTTTCAAGTGTCAACGTTGGATGCTGCCATGTCAGGCAACCTGTCCGGTGAGCTGGGCTGAGGGAACTTGGGGAGTCATGTTTTGTGCTGCTTATATTTTTGTGGACTTAGTCATCTGTGTGCGATCAGTCACTATCCAGATTTTTTTTCCATTGGGCATCAGGACTGCTGAGAAGTTCATTAAAAACAGAGTGTAGAATTGGGTGTGGTCTTGCACTTGTTTTCAGACAGCGAGAATTGAGCAGGATTTGTGTCGAGGACTTATGTTTTGGGGTTTTCTGAATTAGGTGCTAGGAATTAAATGACAAGATACAGTAATACCTCGGATAACGTTTACCTCGGATAACGCTAAAATCGCATAACATTAAGTAATCTGGGGAGGAGAATTGGATCGAATAACATTAAGGTCCTATGGGATGGATTGGATAACAACTGCTAAAGCTTGTGCGGTTACAATGTATCTCTATGGAGCTTTAACGTTATCCGATCCATCCCAAAGGATTTTAACATGTATCAGATAACACCAAGACTTGTGGAACCAAGTTTTAGCGTTATCCGAGGTTTTACTGTACTTTTAACCAGGGGTTCCCAAACTTTTCAAGCTGGGGGCCAAGTCATGCTCTCTCAGACAGCTTCAAGGGCCAGACGGCCATTTTGCCCTGCCTGCATGATGGGGGATGACCATTTTTCCCAACAGCTTCAAAGGGGTGGCCATTTTGTTTCTTGAATGCCCTTGGAGGGATGAGGGGCTGCATTAAATGGCACTGTGGGCCAGATCTGGCCCTCAGGCTAAGGCTGAACAAGACATGGTGTTTCCACATTTGTCAAAACTGAAGGTGAATTAAATTGGTTGTATTTGGTCTTCTCGTGGTATCTTCAACTTTTACTAGTATTGCCTTCTCATGGTAAACAATCTTCCCATTTTGTCTGAATATGTGTTTTGCTGGTGAATATGGAACATCACCGCTTGTGTGGACATAAAGCATACTGGGTGAATTGGGACTCATACAGGCATTGACAAGTAAAGGTCTGTAAGAAATGTTACCGTGAGAAGACAATACTAGGAAAAGTTGAAGGCAGCATGAGAAGAGAAAGACCAAATGCAATCTTCACTGACTCCATAAAGCAGGAGTGCCCAAACTTTTTGGGCTGTGGGCTGATCATGTGGTTCAGGGAACCGGTCACTAAGGCCTGGGGGGCAGGTGTGGCCCCCAACGCCAATTCATCTGGGCCGTGAAGCCCTCGTCACTCCTGGAAGCGGAAGTAAAACGTGTCTGTATGGGCCTGTTTTACTTCCACTTCCAGGAGCGATGAGGGCTTCGTGGGCCAGATGAATTGGCATTGGGGGCCACACCCGGCCCTTGGGCTTTAGTTTGGGCACCACTGCCATAAAAGAAGCCACCATTTTAAGAGAGTCCGCATGGTGGAAGTGGTTTAGCAAACTCTGCTCCTAATCTGAGTTCAGTTCTGATGGGCTCATGGCTGACTCAGCCTTCCATTCTTCCGTGGTTGGTAAAACAATTACCCAGCTTGTTTTAAATGTTGCATCTCCTTTTTAGGAGTGGAAGGTTTTACAACCCAGGAGGACCAGGAGATGCTGTCGCGCATTGAAAAACAGCTAAAGCGCCGTTTTGCTATTGGCTCCCAAGTATCTGAGCATAGCATCATCCAGGATTTTGTTAAACAGGTGAGTTGAATGGGTTTATCCATTGAGTAAGGGGTTGAAGTCTGTGGTTAGGGCAAGGCTAGAGGAGGGGTTGGCCAAGTGAGGCCTCTAGATATTGCTGGACTCCATCTCCCATCAGACTCATTAACATAGCCAAAGCAGAGTGTTGCAGTCAAACAGTATCTGAGCAACCATAGTTTGCGCACCTCAATCTTGAGCAAGATCATATGATCTCCTATGTCCAACACAGTTTGCCATGCATTAGCAACCTGCCTGTATCTGCTGTCCCATAGAGGCAGCAAATGGAAGAAGTTTACAGAAACTATGGGTGATGATATTAGGAGAAACAAGAGCCACGGCCAGTGCTTTACATGCATGTACTGCAGCCCAAACTCTACTCATGATCTGAATTCAGTCCTGATGGGATCAAGGTTTGTCCTTCCAAAATCAATAAAATGAGTCCCCAGCTTGTTGGTGGCAAAATGCTAATTATATTGTGATTCACCCAGAGAGTGCTCTAAGTATTATGGGGGCAATAAGCAAAGACAAGTCGTATGATCCATATGTAAAATCAAACAAATGTAGGAGGAAGGTGATACCATTTTTAGGATCGCTTTTTAAAAAAATCAAACATTGCAAGCTTTCATGATTCAAATATCACTTTATCAGGCAGGGTTCATGGCATGTTGTTTAAGCCAGGCTGGAATGTTTAGATCAGGGGTGGTCAAACTTTTCGGGCTGTGGGCCGGTCAAGTGGTTCCTCCCACCAGAAGTGAAAATGTGCATGTGCAAAGCGATGCCATAAATGCACCCTGGCTGTCATAAAAGTATTTACAATGGCTGCAGGTCATTTACTGCAGCGTTTTGCGTGGGTACATTTTACTTCTGCTTCTGGGGGCAGCAAGGGGCCAGATGATTTGGTGCTGTGGGCCATATCCGGCATGTGGGCTGTAGTTTGGCCATTCCTGGCTTAGATGTTCCATGGGGAAATAAACAGAAGACCTTATCCTTTTACAATCCAAAAACAGGAAGCCAGATATTTGCACATCACTAAGCATTATGGGGAGGCATATACATGCTACTGCTTTTCAGCTTAAGACTATAAATGACCTGCTTCAGTTTAAAAAATAAATGTTGAGTTGTACAAGCAAGGGCAGCCCTCCAAGGATGACGAGTGGAGATATGTAACCCCCCCAAACCTTTGGAAGTTGCTCACTCTTCGTCTACCATTTTACTTTCCCTAATATTTTCAGTTTCTCCTTTTCACTTAATGGGCCTCTTGGAACGTGAACGTCTTCTCCCCTTTCTCCTTCTCTCCAGAAATACCCCGAGCATGCCATCTATAAGGTGCTGCAGCTTATGATGCGCCGTGGTGAGATCCAGCATCGCTTGCAACGCAAGGTTCTCTACCGCATCAAGTAGCATGCGCAGAGTCCGCTGTAATCTGGAAAAAACAACAACTTGGCTTTCTCTCAAGTCAGCCCTATAGTTCTAACAGTTTTCTCTACAAACAAAGTCTTTTTGGAGGAAAAAGGATGAAGAGGCTGAAATGCCAGCATCCTGAAAGCAGATCATCTCCCAAACATGAACATTAGTAGAGGCTGGACAGAAAGGGCTTTTAAAAAAAAAACTTGTTCCACATTTCCTATTAAACTGTAACCTTAATATTTGAACATTAAAAGATTTTAGCTGTATTAAAGGGGATATTTTTGTAACATATTGTATAAACAGGTGGGTGGTAAAGTAAGAAGGCATAGGATTAGTGCTGTTAGACTCTAATTGTCTTCTTGTGCCATATCCAATTCCAAATATTGGCTATCCCCATGGCAATCAGCCATGAAGACTATCCTGAGAATATAATACAGTGGCCTTTCACCTGCCTTCTGCATCGCAACGTGACACCCAGGTGCATGCTGGTATAATGGGCAATCGGGCTTTGCGAGGTGCCAATAGCAATGTATGGGATTCAACCCCAACCCCCAAATTGGCGTCCCCACCACTCCCTGTCCATCACCTTCCCATGGTGCCCCGCACACCCCTGGTGACACCTGCACCAGCTCCATGAGTCACTTTCTGGTCCTGAGCCCTTTTGGCACACACAGTCCTCCTCATTCCCAGGTCAGTATTGATGAAGCTGCTGCCCTCCATCAAGACGGATTCAAGTGGGATTCAATCCACTTGGGGATCATCCCCCTTCCCTGTGGACTTCTTCACCCAAGGCTGTTAGTCCTCAGGGTTGTCAGGTTGGTTAACTGCTGCCTGACAAACCTGAGTTGCTGGCAGTATGGTCAACTCTATTACCATAGCAGGCTAATTTGTTTGGAATGTTGAAACGGGGGGCAGGAGAAAACTGGTATTGGGGGGGGTCCATTTTGCAGGTGGAAATTGGAGGAAAATTGAAATCAATACTTCATCTAAAGCTTAAACTTGAAATTGGGACATAAGAATATTACATACATTGATGGGTTAGGCATGCTGTATAATACATATTTTTTATGTTCAACTTCTTGCAAATTGCAGTTGTGTAGAAAGACACTCTTTTCTGTTGCAATACTTTGTTAATGTCTTCCTCAAAGAATTTAAGAGGGTAACTCTTTTTAATATTTAAACATCTAGCAAACACAATACTGTTCCAATGACGATTGGCGTTGAGTCACTGGCAGTATGGTCTACTCTATTGCCATAACAGGATAGCCTGGCCAGACTGGAAGACTCCAATGGGCAGAATTAACCTGCAGTTTAGCAGGTTTCAAAAACGCGAGCATGTTCGTTCTCAACAGATACAACAAAACTGGAGACCAAAATGATTATGGCACCTTAAAGGCGAACTGTTTTATTCTTTAAAAAATGACAATCGATTTTCTCAGGTGCATGGAACGTCACAGTTAGGCCTCAGATTTATATACATAGAGGACATGTTAGAGAAGTGAGGATTGAGCAAAGTGGGTAGCAGTTGCATTGCAAACTGTTCAGAAGGACAGCGGCACCATTATTTTACTGCAAAGCAAGATAAATCGTTCCATAAAAGGTCTGCGATTCTAGCTTTTCAGGATAGGATAAGAAAAGGATTATCACCTAAGGTACAGGTTCTTTGTTGGCCCAATGGCCGTTTGTTCTTTATTATTTCCCATCAGTTCTAGTCTGGTTTCTGCTATAATTTTGTAGATTGGACATGATACATTCCAGTGGTTGCCTTCCCACATTAGAAGGCATCTGGATTATTTGATTTCTTAAAAAAATTAACCTGCCTATTAAAGCAAGTAGGACACATATTCCATAATATGGGTGTCTACATTCCACCATATAAAAGGGACACAGCATGGTATAACTGCATGCTTTCAAGTAAATTCTGACTTATGGTGATCCTTTCCGAGGTTTTCCAGGTAGAGAATATACAGAAGTGGTTAGCCATTCTCTTCTGGGGATGCCCAAAAACTGCAGCTGGCTCATCTCACAGGAGGCTTAATGAGGAATTGAACTCCTTAAACGAGAGGTTCCCAACCTAAGGCCTGTGTCCCAGCGCCATTTCATGTGCCCCCCCCACCCCTCCAAGGGCAATTGAGAAACAAAATGGCAATCCCTTTGAAGCTGTTGGGACAAAATGGCCACCCCATCATGCAGGCAGAGCAGAATGACTGTCCAGCCCTCAAAGCTGGCTGAGGGAGCATGACCCTGCTCCTGGCTTGAAAAGGTTGGGAACCCCTGCCCTAAATCACAGAACTATCCAACCTGTTGTATGGTAACTTTCAGTACATTGGGAATTAGCTTGTCTTTTGGTCATCAGCAAGTAAGAAATTCATTTTCATTTGAAGGCTGGCTGTGCAGATAGAAATGAATGTATCTCTGAAGGGATAATATTGACGTGAATTTGATGAACGTCTTACGTTTCGGTTGGGTGGTCTGGCAGCTTTTGAGATGTAACGAAAATCATGTACTTTTGACAAGCTGCAACACCAAAACTAAGACACCCACGAAAATAAGGGTTATGTCATTTGAAAGATCGTCTCGGCGACTTTGGTAGAACCCAAAAGCCAAAAATGCAAAGTGATGACATCATTGCTTTCAGAAGTAGCATCGGAAAAGTGACAGTTTTGCTAGGGGGAGGGGTCAGTTGTGAGGGGCCAGCAAAAAACAAACAAACACCCAAACAATTCAGATGGTCCAAAGTGTGTTTGAAAGAGGAAAGATTAACCTTTGTGGGGACACTTTATGATTTGGAACTGGACTTTGGAAAAATCTATGAAGTATTTTACAAAAAACCGCTCAAATGCGGTAAAAAAAAACAAAGAAAAGAGAGAGAACCAATTTAGAAAATGAATATGACAACTTCCCGAGGTGGATACAGTTCGCATACAACATGTGGAGAAAAATGACGCCAAAGCAGGAATCCACAAAAAAGATATTGAGGAAAAACGTGACTCGTTACAATGATGGGATGGGTGGGGAGTTTGGCAATGAGCCAACAAAAAAACAATCGACCTATCAAAGTGATCCCAAGTGAGATAGATAGAGGGCATAATAACCTTTCTTGTACAATTTGGATCGGACTTCAGAAACATTTTCTATGAAGGTTTTAAACAAAACTCTAAACTTTCCTTTTAAAAAAAGCGGCAGGTAGAGTCTAAGGACACTACCGTCAGTGATTTAGTTCGTGAATTTGATGTGTTGAATTATGCTCATTAGTTCATTTATTTCTTTTATTTCATTCAGATCAGAAGAAATAAATGTAATAATGAGCATAATTCAACACATCGAATTCACAAACTAAATCCCTGACGGTAGTGTCCTTACACTCTACCTGCCCCTTTTTTTAATTACCTTCTAGCTGTTAGGCTGGGACCTTATAGTTGCCAGATCTATAAATTCTAGCAGGTCTCAAGTGACTTGCGAGAACTCTTGAGTGTGTTCCAGAAAACATCACTTCTCCTCTTGAGAGATGTTAATTCCAAAGACAAAGTTATGCAACCTGACTTCTACATATGGAGGTGACACATCAACAAGTAATTAGCCAGTACTTGATAAAGTATTTTGCGTCTCATCCAGTGACAGACAGGAGAGCAACGTGAATGATGTTTATAGAGAGGGTGCTTGCATAAAACCTGCCTTTTTGGGTTGAGCAGTTTACTAGCTATCTACAAGCAGATGACTAAATGAGTGCACACATATGCAACTTTAATGAAACTAGTCCCTTTTGGTGGGACTGCCCCCCACAGCCCTCATTCGGATCACCCAATCATCTCCAATGCTCAACGAAGAGGTCTCCAATTATATGCTGCTCTTTCCCCCACAATGGGGAAGAAAGTGACATTATCACCTGCTAGTTGAAGTAGAGGAATAATGTGCAGCTGTACGCACTAGAGACTGCAGTGGCTTAGTGGTTAAGATGCTGAACTTGATGACTGGAAGGTTGGCACTTCGAGACCTGAATGTTGCATGACGGGCTGAGCTTCTGTCTCTGTCCCAGCTCCTGCCAACCTAGCAGTTTGAAAGCAAGAAATTGCAAGTAGATAAATAGGTAAAGGTTTGGTATAATACTAACAATTTTGTGTCAAAAATTATTCTGGGTTGAAAGGATTTTTGCTGGAGAAACTGTTCAGGGGATGCCTGAATGAGGCTCCTTTCATGTCCCCAATATCTTTTCCCACTGAAGTAATACCTATTTATCTACTTGCAATTTCTTGCTTTTGAACTGCTAGGTTGGCAGGAGCTGGGATAGCACTCAATCCATCATACAGTACCCAGGTCTTGAACTGCCAACTTGCTGACCTTCCAGCTAACAAGGCAAGTTTCTTAACTACTGAGGCACTGCAGTCATACGGCTTTGGTGGGAAGGTAACAGAGTTACTACATGCCGGAGCGCATGGAACTCTGTTACAGCTTTGGTGGGAAGATAAGAGAGTTCCATGCGCTCCAGTGTCTAGTCAAGCCTGTTTTACATGACCACGGAAATGTCTGCAAACAGATAATGCTGGCTTTTTGGCTGTAAACGGAGATGAGCACCGAACCCTAGTCGGATACCACTGGTTTTTGAGCAAGGGCAACCTTTACTATATGCACTATATATGTTCCCAATGGCCAGTAGAGGGTGCTAGCAATTTGGGAACAAAATTGCAAAACTCTTCTCCAGGATGGCAGTAATGAGTTAAGGAACTGTCATTTTACCAAAATATAAAGGAGAGATGAGCCAGCTTGAGATCAGATGGCGTCCATTGGCCCTAAACATCTCATGCCATCAGCTGGAAGGGTACTAGCTGAGAGATCTAAATAAAAATCCATCAAGATGCCTGCTCCAGGCTTTATTATGCGGACAAACGTCGCCTTAACAGCATAAAAGCAGATTCATTCGAAGATATGCTAGCATTGAACCTTCTTAATGATGATAATCTGTTCTCACTGCCTGATTATGTATGATACCAAAGGCCGACTGTGCCATGAATTTGTGGCAGCTGGCTAAAGCAGAAGATTTGAGTTGCCATGGAAAATTAATCAGGTAAGTAGTTTGTTATTTTCTCCCAGGATTGGAATAAAACAGCTACAGAACTTTTCTCCAAACCAAAACAGTTGCAGGATGTCATTTGCTGTTCTGCCTCAGGCTACAAAATGTCTTGGGATGGCCTCAGGTGATACTTTTGCAACTGATCTGTTATAAGCAACACTTTTTCTTAAGAGCCATTATGTACATTATGGATGATCTGTCTAATATGAAGCATGTCCTGACTGCCCCTTGTATGGGCTTGCTGATTTACGGGTCACTTTAGGATAGGGGGAAGGGGTTAAATAACATTTAGGCAGCTCCTATTCAAACATTTCATTTGACATTTGCCCATATGGTGAAGTAACTGATGAGCATTTTTGCAAACAGGCAAATGAAACACTTCTCCTGCTCGTCTGTAGAGGAGCAGGAAAAGTGGAATTATTTTCCCCTCCTAGCTGATTATTGTACTGCTGAATCAGTTAGGAGGGGAAAATATGTTGCAAGATGTGGGACAAGAAGCAGAAGCACCATAACTGATTTCCTCTGTGCTCAACACTTGCCCCCCAAATTCCCCTTGCAATCCCCTCCTACTCTTCAACTGTACTTACATGTATGGCAATCCATCATCACAGACAAATGGGTTCTTACCATCATAGACCTAGGGGATGCAATCAAATTCGACCGAAACCCCTCCCCCCCCCCCCAGGCCTCATTCGGATCACCCAACTATCTCCAATGATCAATGAAGAGGTCTCCAACCTGTTGGTGAAGAATGCAATAGAACCCATTCACCATGCAACCCATCAGGCAGGATTCTTCTACGACTTCACGGTAGAAAAGAAGGATGGAGAATTGCGACCTATCCTTGACCTCAGACACTTGAACAAGTTCATAGCCAAACGGAAGTTCAGGATGGTGACCGTGCAGGAGATTCTGCCACTTCTCCAGAAAGGGGATTGGTTTGCGGTCATAGACCTCCAGGATGCATACTTTCACATTTCAATACAACAGGACCATCGTCGCTTCCTCCGCTTTGCATTGGGACAATGCATATTCCAGTTCAAGGCGCTCCCATTTGGTAGCGCCACTTGTGTGTTTGCCATATGCTTGGCACCAGTGGCCGCATAGCTTCGCTCACAGGGCATCGTGGTATTCCCATACATCAACGACTGGCTGCTAAAAGCACTATTGCAGCCATAAGCGGATGCTGTGCAGTTCGCTGTCAATCTCATGACGTGCTTGGGACTGAACATCAACCACAAGCAGTCCATACTCACCCCACAGAAAGTGGCATCCTACATAGGGGCCATCCTGGACTCAAGTGCAGCCAAAGCATATCTTCCCGTAGCCAGGATCCAGAAGATAAGGAGACTAGTCTGGCGGTTCCAACCAAACCATGCAACAACAGCACTCATTGTGCAGAAACTCCTGGGATACATGGCGTCAACAGTGTCTGTTGTCAAGTATGCCCATCTATGAATGCGGCACCTGCAAGCATGGCTACTTTGAAACTTCGCGCCACACTTGGAACATCATTCCAAGAGGTTACTAATTCCAAAACACCTGGCCCTACAACTGCGCGGGGGGACACTCAGACAGAACCTTACCAAGGGACTCCCCTTTCAACAACCCGTCCCTTCAGCGTAAGTAATCTTGGATGTGAACCTTGGCAGTTGGGGTGCCCACTGTGGAATCAATCGAGTCCACGACATGTGGTCCTAGGAGGAAAGGAGACTCCACATCAACAAGCTCAACCTCATCACTATATCGAAGGGTCTCCGGGCACTTGCCTCACCCTCAACAACAGGGTTGTTCAAATAACTGACAACACCATGGCTGCTGCCTACGTGAACATGCAGGGAGGCACCAAATCCCACAGACTTCTCCAGACAGCAATGGTGTTGTGGGACTGGTGCATCAGCCAATGAATCTTCCCTGTGGCAGTACACATCCAGAGCCAGGAAAGCTTCTTAGCTGATGATCTCAGTTGACAAGCCGACTCCATGCTTAAGTGGGAGCTGAATTATGTACAGTTCCTCAAATTGTGCCACAGGTGGGGGATGCCCGAGGTGGACATATTCACCACAGCGTCCAACAGTAAATGCAACCTGTATTGTTCCCTAGCAGGAGTGGGATGTCACTCGATGGGAGATGCCTTCATGATCAAGTGGGAAGGAATGTTGATCTACCTCTTACCCCCACTACCACTTATCACACAAACTCTAGTGAAGGTGCAAAGAGAAAAATCCAACCTCATCCTGATCACACCTTGGTGATCCAGACAGTCATGGTTCCCAATCCTCAAACATCTGACACTGGATTTCATCAGGCTTCCGAACCAGCCAGATCTCATACATCAGAACAACGGTCAGCTGTTGCATGCGGATCTGCCCACACTGCAACTGACTGCGTGGAGGATAATCCCCTGATTGCAAGCATCTTGTCAGCAAGCAGGAAACCCTCCACAAATAAAATGTATGCTTACAAATACAAGTTATTCCTCCAGTTTCTTTCACAAGAAGGCCCAATTGTTCAAAAATTTACAGTTTCTTCTGTTCTCACCTACCTGTTGCATCTCACTGACTCTGGACAGGCTCACTCTTCTATCAAAGTCACCTTAGCCGTGATAGTAGCGTATCAGCAGCAGCACCCAGTTCATTCTCTCAACTTCTGCAATCCAACAGTCAAGCAGTTCCTCAAGGGACTGTGTAATAAGTTTACTCACCTGAAATGGCCTGAACCCAAGTGGTCACTTCACCTACTCCTACAACGCCTACGATACCCTCCATTCGAGCCTAAGGCATCGGCTGATGTTAAGATGGTCACAATGAAACAGTATTCTTACTGGCTGCTGGAGTATATAATTAAGATTTCTCTCTCTCTCTTTTAATGGATGGGGTGTGTGGGGCAAATTATTTTGACTTTTTAAAGAGGTTTTAAAGGGGTTTTATTTAGTTTTGTTATTGTTTTTAATTGTTATTAGCCGCCCAGAGTCGTTGCCGAGTTGGACGGCAATAGAAATGCAAATAAATAAATAAATAGGTCGCCCTTGCTTGAAAGCCAGTCATATATCCGACTCTAGGGCTCAGTGCTCTTCTCTGTTTATAGCCAAAGAGCCAGCACTGTCTGCTTCTGCATATGTTTCTGTAGACATGTGGCAGCCATGCCTCGACACCAGAGTGCACTGAACACTATTTACTTTCCCACTGAAGTGGCACCTATTTATCTACAGGTACTTGCAATTTCTTGCTTTTGAACTGCTAGATTGGCAGGAGCTGGGACAGAGACGGGAGCTCATTCCATCATGGTGTACTCAGGTCTTGAACTGCTGAAGTGCCGATGTTCCAGTCATCAAGTTCAGTGTCTTAACCACTTGAGCCACCACAGTCCCAGAGGTTAAATACAAGCCCCTTGATGGAAATATTCAAGCCTTCCTTTACATATAACCAATCTGTGGACCTCTCCCAACACCATAGGTTTGTCTCATAATAGGGCTTTGAAGCTAAGAACAGCAATTACACTTATATAGGGTCCCATATTGCTTAGTACACTCTCTGGCCATTTCAGAAGTTAGTTGACATTTTTGCCCACAACATGGTGTGTCCCCATTTTACCTCAGAAGGTTGAAAGGCTGATTCCACTTTGAGACCCACGTCAGGACTGAACTCTCAATGTTTTGGTTGCGGCACAGCAGTTTAACCACTGTGCCACCAGGGATCAGAAAAGTTCAGCAATGGTTCATTCTTGCCACCTTCCACATCATGCGATGAAAAGTTAGCTTGAATGCGACTGCCATTGTCTGTGAAAGACTCTCCACCAGTGTTGTGGTCTACTGCTGACCAGCAGCTGTCTGTCATGAGTTTCTCCACCACCATTAGAATTATCCATTCTCTTCTGTGGATACAACCATTTTTGTAAAGAGGTTGGCTCCATCTTAGTCTGGTATCTTGGCTTTGACCTGTCCACCTAAAGTGGACAGCTAAAGTGATGGTGCTAACAGTCTAGACCAGGGGTCTGCAAACTTGGACCTCCAGGTGTTCTTGGACTTCAATTACCAGAAGCCCAAGTCAGTATGCCTGCTGATCAGGACTTCTGGGAATTGAAGTCCAAGAACATCTGGAGAGCCAAGTTTGCTGATCCCTGGTCTAGACTCATAATGGAGTCTATCCTCTTGACAGCATTGTTCTTGGCTTCTGAAGCATACTCAGTCCCCTCACCCCTTAAGATGTGCATCGAAGAAAGGAAAGGATTTTTTAAAAAAACAGATTTGTTCAAAATACAGTACAGTGCTGGAGGAGATCTTTGCAGAGCAGTACAACAATGAAACCAGTTGCTTCAGGAAGTGGTGCGCACTCCGATCCTGGAGGCATACAGGAGAAAGTTAGACTGCCATCTTTCAGATATTCTTTCATTCGGATGTCTACATTGAGCAGGGGGTTGGACCCAAAGGCCTCGTAGCCCCCTTCCAACGCCACAGTTTCATGCCCACCACAGGGAACGGCTCTGTTTCTCTGCAGGAGTATCACAGTAGCCTGCTGAAACGCTTGGTGTTGGCAGTACCCGTGGTATTTTGCCCAATTATAGATGCTTGAGCTTTGCTGACATTTCCCAACTCGCCGGCTGCAGGGGTCGGGGTGGGGTTCTGCAGAAAAAGAAGAGGCACTCTTAATTGGCCTGACATTCAAAGAGCACTTGTGTAACTGAGACAATTAAAGTGCCTTTAGCTACTTCCCCTGTCCTGTTCTTCACAAGGACAAGAGGTTAAGTGTACTCAGAAGCAAACATAGCTTTACACAGTTTCCCTGCAAAGAAACATAGTTACTTCGGGTGCACTTATGTGGGAACATTGAAGCAGAGTTTGAAAGTAACTAGTTACTTCCTTTCCCCAATAATAAAGGTACTGTATAGGTAAAGGTTGCCCTTGCTCGAAAGCCAGTTGTATCCAACTCCAGGGTTCAGGGCTCACCTCTGGTTTATAGCCAAAGTGCCAGTGCCGTCTACATTTGCAAATGCTTCCGTGGACATGTGGCATGACTAAACACTGCAGTGCATGGAACGCTGTTTACTTTCCCACAGAAGTGGCACCTATTTATCTACTTGCAATTTTTTGCTTTCGAACTGCTAGATTGGCAGGAGCTGGGACAGAGATGGGAGCTCATTCCATCGTGCAGCACTCGGGTCTCGAATTGCTGACCTGTCAACCTTCCAGTCATCAAGTTCGGCATCTTAACCACTAAGCCACTGCAGTGCCTCCAATAAAGGTACCATGGTACCCCATACAACAATTTTAATTCATACCCCGTGCAAGTCGTACGATAAAATTGTTGCACGGGACATGCATGCGCATGATGTGCAGGGGGTCGGAGCAGCTGGGGAGAGCCCCCAACTCCTCCACAAGCCAGCTGCATTTGTGGCCAGAGTTGGAGGGAGAATTCTCCCCCCCCCCAACTCTGACCCCAATGGCAGCATTGCAGTGCGGATCAGTGCAGTGAAACAAAGCCTCGTTTTCCTGCACTGACCAGTGGTGCCAGCAGACATGTGATGGGGGGGAATCCCCCCCTCCTACCCCAAAGACAGCATCACACGTCTGCAGGTGCTGCCAGTCAGTGCAGGGAAATGAGAATTTGCTTTGCTGCACTGACCGGCACCACAATCTTTGGTCTACGGAGGTCCGCTTGCCTGGGAAGTGTGTTTCCAGGCAAATGGACCTCTTTAGAGACCTTCTACAAACACCACAGGCCTGCCTATTGCCTGGAAACAAACTTCCCTGGGGAAAGGCAGCCCTGCGCTGCCTGTTCACAAAGGGACTTGGGGAGGGGAGGAAGGCTCCCCCACACCACCCCTAAGGCCACATGGCTGCTGAAAAGCATTGCATTGTACAACAACTAAAGTTGTATGATGCAATATATATATATATATATTTAAAGGCAGTCCCTATCAGTCCCTGGAAAATAGATGGGGAAGAAGTAAAAGCAGTGACAGATTTTACTTTCTTAGGATCAAAGATCACTGCAGATGCCGATTGCAGCCATGAAATAAAAAGGCGACTGATTCTTGGGAGGCAAGCGATGAGAAACCTGGGGAGCATAGTGAAAAGTAGAGACATCACATTGCAAACAAAAATTCGCATAGTCAAAGCAATGGTATTCTCGGTGGCAATGTATGGTTGTGAGAGCTGGACCATTAGGAAAGCTGAGCACAGAAGAATAGATGCCTTTGAGATGTGGTGCTGGAGGAAAGTTTTGAGAGTCCCCTGGACAGCGAGGAGAACAAATGGGTCAATCTTAGAAGAAATCAACCCTGACTGGTCCCTTGAAGGTCAAATAGTAAACAGGAAGCTAAAGTACTTTGGACATCAAATGAGAAGAGAGGATTCACTTGAGAAAGCCTTGATGCTGGGAAAGGTGGAGGGCAAAAGAAAAAGGGGGCTGCCAAAAATGAGATGGCTAGATGGTATTGTAGAGACAATGGGCACAGAACAGAGCGAGTTGAGGAGGATGGTGGAGGACAGAAGTGCCTGGCGGACAGTGGTCCATAGGGTTGCAAAGGGTCGGAATTGACTGTGCGACTGAACAACAAATGATTTAGTCGCTGTGCGATGCAATCGTTGTACAGAGTTTTACTGTATAACTATAATAGTAGTGTTCTGCCAAGTCAAGTATGACTTATGGCAACCCTTTCCAGGGGTGTGTACAGAATACTCAGAAGTGGCTTGCCTTTCCCTTCTTCTGTGGGTATCCTTGGACAGCACAGCCTGCCCAAGGCCACGTAAGCTGGCCATTCTGGAATGTATAGTGTGGAAGAGAACTCCCATTAATCCTTTAATTGAGGCAATCTGTCTCATGTTTGGTGTTTCTCTTTTGCTTCTGCATTCAAACACCCAATACCCCACCCCACCCCCCATTATTACAGTGCAACTGATCTTGTTTCCTCATTATACAGTTGTACCTCGCATAAAGAGCATAATGTGTTCCACAGGATTGCTCTTTAAGCGAGTTTGCTCTTTAAGCGAAACACCATTAAAAGTGACCAATGGGGGGGGGGGATTGCGAACCCCGATTTATTTGTTAAGTGAGTTTTTGGTTGGTTTTATTTGTTAAGCAAAGCAAACATTCAGAGAAAATTCTGCTCTTTAAGCGAGTTACTCTTTAAGCGAGGCGCTCTTTATGTGAGGTTTGACTGTATGTGCAAGTATGATAGCCTCTGTTTAGTTTGGTCATTCTTTGTTAACTACATTCCCACTCAGAAGTCATGTGCTGAACTTGAAAATCAATGGCAAAAGCTAACCCATTGATGCTC
Source organism: Furcifer pardalis (assembly GCA_030440675.1). Taxonomy (NCBI): domain Eukaryota; kingdom Metazoa; phylum Chordata; class Lepidosauria; order Squamata; family Chamaeleonidae; genus Furcifer; species Furcifer pardalis. The sequence continues at coordinate 159,120,769 of CP126892.1, forward strand.
AGAGTATGAGTCATATGGGCACGTTTTACTTCCGCTTCCAGGAGCAACAAGAGCTTAATGGGCCAGATGAATTGGCATCAGGGGCTGCACCTGGCCCCCAGGCCTTAGTGACTGGCTTCCTGAACCACATGATCGGCCCACGGCCCAAAAAGTTTGGGCACCCCTGCTCTAAATTCTCCCAATTCCTGCTAGAAACCCTTCATAGTACACAAATCATGCCTCCAGGATTTTAAATTTAGCTGCAACTCATATCCAAGAATGCATTTTTTTCCTGAAAAAGGAAACTGCCACTGGCGTGAATTTGTTTAAGATGGATCCCAGCTTGCCATGAAGTGACCCACACACTATGATCACGGAGTCATCTCCTGTGGCATATGAAATGAGACATGCAGGATTTAATACTAGGACTGTAATGGACTGCCGCAGCCTTGAAGATATTCTCAAGGTGCACTTTCACAGCCAGTCCATCTGGCATGACCTCTCTTCCGCCTCCATGACCATTGGGAATCAGAGTTCCTTCTCCACTCATTTTGCTGTTGGGCCCAATATGATGGTTTCCAGTGGCATTTCCTCCACTGAGGGGAACCATCACCACACCAAAAGGGGCTTATCCGCCTGTAGCCGTTGACCCCTTTAGGGAGTCGGGTTATTTACCGCCGCCCAATACTCGGCGTCGAGTTGCTGGCATTCTAAAATTAGACATTCTAATTTTGAAGCATATCAGTCACTGAGTAGTATTCCAAAGGAGTAAAAAGACCCCTTGGCAGCCCCCACCCCCAAAAGATGGGAAGACTCAATAGTGAAAAGTTTCAGTCAAAACTGGAGAAGAAGAGTGCAGCAGCAAAATAAATGGAAAGTGAATTGCGACCAGCAGGAATTCTGATCAATTGAGGAATCAAATTTTGATGCCAATCCAGATGTTTCTGAACAACAGTGGTGGCCCCCTCCTAGTTGCACTCATCCAGGCACTTCCCAGAAGATTTGACCCATCCCTGAGCACCAAGAAGGCTTTGTTTGTATGCTTTGGCTTTAGTGCTTCCCTGACATTTGCCAGTCAGCGTGACTGCAATACTGTGAGGCTGCAAGAGGCCAGGTTGAGACGCCCAGCCCCAACTCTAGGCGGGATGAATGTATCATGAATACAGATTCCAACAGTATCCCGGTAGAAAGCAGCACGCGCCAGAAAACGAGAGGAGGACTCCATGCAGGGATGGGCATTCAAATGTACAATAGAGTTTTTGGTGCCAATTTGTCGGTTGCCATGGGGACTTAGAGGCATTTTTGCTCTTGTACTCCCTCTGTTCTCTTCCTTTGTTGTTAAATCTGAGATGCTGCTCAGTCTCCAAAGCAACTTGTTTTCAATTTATGAGCTGTTTTTACACAATTCCCTTGCTTTTAGAAGCCCACAGGTTTGGCCTTTGGAACTGTAGGCTGCAATCAGGGTACTGAGTGCTTTGTAAAACTATGTGTACACCTGTGTGTGGTAGATAGATATGAGAATAGCATGTGTGGATGCCCTTATTGAATAATGCAATGGAATGGTAGATGGAAAGTGACTGGGGAAATGTGTGTGAGGGAGAGAGAAAGAGAGTGGCAGAGGAACAGCTCAGCCATGATATGTAAGTGGAAAGACAGGTTGAGAACTATGTAGGCACCTAGTATTTTGATGCATTAATGTAGCATAAAGGTAAATGTCCCCCTTCCTTGAAAGCCAGTCACATCTGACTCTAGGGTGGGGTGCTCATCTTTATTTAGAGCCAAAGAGTCAGCACTGTCTGTGTCTGCAGACATTTCCATGGTCATGTGGCAGGCATGACTAGAAACCAAAGTGCACAGAATGCTGTTACCTTTTCTACCTATTTATCTATCTAAAATCTCCTACTTTCAAACTGCTAGGTTGGCAGGAGCTGGGACAGATGACAGAAGCTCTCTCCATCACCCAGCACTCAGGTCTCGAACTGCTGACCTGCCAACCTTCCAGTTATCAAGTTCATTTTCTTAACCACTAAGCCACCACACTGGCAAATTAAAAAACAGTAGGGTGGCCACTTATGGTTTTCCATGGGTGAGAAATGTGCATTCAGGATGAATTCACATTGTCTTGGAAGAACCTTGCTAGCTAGAAGGATAGTGCTTTCAGTGCCAGAGAGAGGGCACTATATAAAATGAGCAAATGGTATCCCACAGGTCCATCACATTTAACACATGTAACAGAACAGTATTTTTTAGGTTCAGTTAGTAAGGAAGGAAACAAAACCACACACTGGCTCTTACTATCTTAAATTGTGGATTAGCCAGAGAATTCTGCGGAAGTTATTACATACATCTCCGACTATTGGACATCATTATCTATTCTGATTAGGCCAGAGACTGCGGACAGAAAACATCTGGAGGGCTCCACTCTCTGGATTAGAACAATCTCCCCACCACACCTGTTGCCCCCCCCTCCTCTAAACCCTAGCAAACTGGGTGAATAGTAAGATTTTGTGTGATTGGACTTCCATTGCTAGCAGATGGCACCAGACAGAGAAAAGTTAAGGTCTTATTCTTTTCAGGGGACAGCTTCAATTAAATAATGGCCACAGGAAACCTTCCATCACCCCAGGCACACTCCTTGTCCTCAACTGTGGAGACTGTCCAAGACCTTTCATCTGCTTGTCTTTGTTATCTCTGCACTCCTTTTTGTCTCCGAGAACACATCTAGCACCTGAGTCCTGTGGTGACCACACAGAGGGAAGAGAAGTGCAGGCAAAGAGAGGACGGCACACCACGTGCTGGCTGCTGACGTAGGTGTGATGATAACATGTTACCTCACCTTTCTCCTTTGCCAGGGATCTGGGGAGTCAGGCAGGTGGGGAGAAATTGGAGGGCGAGCTTAAGGGAGTGTGCAGGACTTTGCTCTCTTACAACTTTAACAGAGAGCTAAAGTGATGAGAAGCACATGCTTTGCTGAGAAACCAAGTGTTCCTTCTACTGATTCCCCCCACAGGGCTTTGTTTTTATGGCACGGCTGATGATGTCAGTACTGTCCAGAGAAAAACAGAGGAACGTGCTGCAGATAAATAAATAGCAGCTGTGAGGGGAGAATATTTCTGTACCGGGACCCTTTCATGCTGTATTGCCTTCCACAACATGTTGGAACTGGAATTAAAATAGTGGCTCAGTATTTTCTTCTTCTTTCTTGTCCTGATCAAATCTGGACTGCCAAAATGAAGCCATTTTCTTGGCTTTATCATTGGCCAAACTTAAGTCCTCATCGGTACATGTTCCTGGCTTAACTGGCAGACCAGTAGATAAACTGGATTATGAATCTCTCCACATTCATACCATGTGTTGTTGTCTGCCAGTAGCCCCCACTTGAGCACGTTGGTCTTACATTTAGGGACTCTGTCCCTTAGCCTAATCAGGGTCCTCCAAGTGATATCCTCCTTTAATGATAATAATAATTTCGTGTCAGAAATTATTCTGGGTTGAAAGGATTTTTGCAGGAGAAACTCCACTCAGGGAACACACAAATGAGGCTCCTTTCATGTCCCCAAGAGCTGGAGGCAAAATCTATCATGCAGTACCTGGGTTTCGAACTGCCAATTTGCTGACCTTCCAGCTAACAAGGTGAGCTTCTTAACCACTGACCCACCCACCCTTCCTTTAATGATGATCCTTGCCCAGTGAGTTCTTTCCTCCATCTTTTAATTTGGTTTTGCTCTTGTGCAGGGATCTGCAAACTTGGCTCTCCAGCTGTTCTTGGACTTCAATTACCAGAAGCCCAAGTCAGTATGCCTGCTGATGAGGACTTCTGGGAATTGAAGTCCAAGAACATCTGGAGAGCCAAGTTTGCTGATCCCTGCTCTTGTGTACCCTCAAGAATGTTTGTTCTTGTCGTGGTTGTGTATGACATGTATTATTGTGTAATATAATTCGGCAACACCCTTCATATGGCCAGTTCTTTCTATAATACTTCCTTGCCAGCAGCCCTGCAGCCAGCCTTGATTGTTAGGTTGGGCAGTGACTTTCTAGGCAGGGTATTTTTGGTAGGTGACAGGCAGTTCCCCTGGGCCAATGCTCACAGATGGAGAGGATTTGAGAGCAAGGCCAAGGGAAAAGAAAAGACCACAAATTTACCCCTTACTCATCTTCAATATAGAGAAGCTGTTAAATTACAGCACGGGCCATGCAATATTCAAGTTAACAAAACAAATTAGCATTAGTATGAAGCTGTTGTTGAATGCAATACACAGAAATTGCGCTGGGCTGGACACGTTTCTCGAATGACAGACAGGTGTTGGACAGCAGCAGTCACTAAGGGGTATCCCAGAGGAGTAAAAAGACCCTTGGCAGCCCCCTCCCCCAAAAGATGGGAAGATCCAATTGTGACAAGTTTTGGTCAAACCTGGAGAAGAAGAGCGCGACAGCGAAAGAAATGGAAAGCAAGTTGCGACCAACAGGAACTCATTCCCTTGATAATCTGGTCAACTGAGGAGTCAAGGAATTAATACAAAGAATTAAAGACCACTAGCAGATAGGGTGTTAAGGAGACAGAAGGCAAAGGAGTGGTGAAAAGTGAAATGAACAAAATGCTTTATGATATAGCAAAAAATGTTTAAAAGTGTAGACTTTATAGCCTGTTTTCTCAAAAATTCATTTCTTATCCTCAACTTTAGTGCAAGAAAGCAGGTATGGCCACAAAGTTCACATTATAGTACAAAGATAGTCAAACATTGAGGGAGAATTTGTCTGAGATTGTTATACCTACCTTTCTCTTTGAAGTCAGTTTGGGCTTATATTAAATGTGGCAAAAGTTCTATTTAGCTAGTTTTCTTTCATCTCAAAGGAGAGCAGGAGTTATTGAATTTTGTTTCCAGATTACACAAAAAGTAGCCACTTCCTTAAAAACTGCTTCTTCTCTGGAAATCTTTCAGAGCTTATGGGAAAAAAATATACTTATAAATCTTCTTTCCTGGATCTTTGTCAATTTTTTCAATATAAATTAAAGCTAATCAAAGTAGGGAAGGATTTCTGCCTGGGAATGTATAGTATGAAAATAAACTTCCTGTTATAAGGGTCATAGTACAAAGGATGGAGGCCTGCAGTGGCTTAGTGGTTAAGATGCTGAATTTGATGACCAAAAGGTTGGCAGGTCGGCAGCTCAAGACCAGAGTGCTGCATGAGAGTAAACACCTGTCATATTTCCCAGTTCTTGTCAATCTAGCAGTTCAAAAGAAAGAAATTACAAGTACTGTAGATAAAAAGGGAAAGGTAACAATGTTCCGTGTGTCCCACGGAACACGGAAACATTTTCTACATGACCTTGACCACAGAAACATCTCCAGAGTGCAAATGGAGATGAGCACTGCCCCCTAGAGTCGGATATGACTGACTTTCGAGCAAGGGCAACCTTTACCTTTTACCTTTTACCTTTACCAAGGATGGAATAAAATAAATTTTTTGCCAGCAATTGCTCACAGACCAAAACCACCACAATGAAAGGCATATCACAGGACTTAGTCTTACACCATCTAGATTGAAGGGAAAATAGCAAAAACATCAACTCTATACTTCCGAGTTCTTAGCTTTTATGAAATATTTACTGGAAACTAGGCTTCATCTCGGTTTAGATAAAAATGTTTGCTAAACATACATGAAGCTTCCTGAATGATAGTTTAAGTTTCTGGTCCCACCTCCTCCCTCCTTCCCAGCCGTCTCCTTCTCATAAGACATTCCACTGATTCCATCACATGCTCCTATAATTTTTAAAGTTCCTTGAGGACTTCATGGTGAGCAGTGGGTTTTTTGAGGCTATTTAATTGTACTAACACATCATTATTCTACAGAGTCCTTCAGTTCTGTTTCTTGGGCTTGCAAAACCTTAACTGCATCTTCTTAGATTTCAAGAACCATCTTCATGGACAGTAAACAAAATTAGAATACAGTACAGTACAGGCTTTTCATACAGAAAATAGACCTTCTCCTCTGGCAACATTTTATCTCCAAAACACCTCTTAGAGACATCAATGATGTTTTTGTAAGGACACAGACTATCCTGGGAATGTTTGATCTGAAGGAAGCAATGTTCCAAAAGGGGAGAAAAAAAAGGTTTCACTTTCATACAAGCCTGCAGCTTTTCCAGGCTTAAAAGTACTGCTTGATAGGTGTTATGGCATCCACCATTTGTACAACAACCAAATTTTGAAGCTTCTGTTGAATTAAAAAACGGATTTCTTCTTTTTTGCCATTTATATCATTTACTGCATCATACCATTGACTAAACAACTTGGACATACTGTATTCAAATTCTTTTCTTCAAACACTTTCAGTACCAGCTCTGTAAAGGATGCAACATCAAAAATGATAATGGTTTACCATGTGTAGCAAATATTTTTCAAAACCCCTGCATTCTTAAAGCAACATTTCCACTTTACTATGTTTTTATCTAGTAGAGTCTTCTGCACATCTGGCTAAGTTATCCTGCTATGATAATAGAGTAGACCATGCTGCCAGTGACTCAACACTGAGTGTCAGGTGGTGGTTAACTAACCTGACAACCCTGAGGACTAATGGCCTTGGTGTCAAAGTCCACAGGGAATGGTGATGTTCCCCAAGTGGATTAAATCCCACTTGAATCCATCTTGATGGAGGGCAGCAGCTTCATCAGTACTGGCCTGGGACCAGTAAGGACTTTGTGTGCCAAAAGAGCTCAGGACCAGAAAGTGACTTGTGGAGCCGGATCAGTGGTACGGGTTTCATGCTGCATTGAGGAAGGCAGATGAAAGGACAATGCATTATATTCTCAAGACAGTCTTCACAGCTTATCACCATGATGACTGCCAATATTTGGATTCGGATATTGCAGAACAAGAAGAAGTAGAGTCTTCTGGGAGCAAATACCATGGGACTTCTGTAGTATTTACGTTTAATATTATGTTCCCCTGAAAAATTTGCACCATGATGCTTTCTATTTTTAATTCTACCTTTTTGGAGACTAACTCGCATTTTCTAGAAAGTGTTTATTAATTTCTTTCAGTGTTTTTTTTAAAAGTACCTTCAAATATATTTTTAAATAAACAGTTTCTTCTTTCCCCTTACTGTAATAAATTACCTGCCTACCCAGTTTATCATATCCTGCACATTTCAATGCTCCTTCTGGGGAATCCTGCATAGGAAATAACACAGTTTATATGAATTTTTTGGAATAGTAGCCATGTTAGTCTGTGGTTCAGACATAGCAGAAAATAAAACCAAAAAAATAATAAAATAAAAACAAAAATACTTGCCAGAAAGGTGGTTAAACTGGAAAGTACATTCCTAGATATAACAGCAGTTTGAGATCTTTATAAAATTATTAAAAATCAACTCTTGCAGTTATTTTACCTGCAAGTAATCATGGTATAGTGTGGTGTTTGTGGACATTTAAAACTAACCTTGAAGTGAATGGCAAATTAAAATAATGATAGAAGCATATTTTATTGAGAATTAAAGTATATAATAATAATAATAATAATAATAATAATAATAATAATAATAATAATAATAATAATAATAATAATAATAATAATTTCAAAATTATGGTTACACAAAGGAAAAACAGAAAGGAAGGAGCAATCTCAAAGTAAAAAATAAAATAAAATCTGTCCTTACTACACTGTGTTAAAGACAGAGTATGCAAAGTTACATTTTTCCAACAGACTGGACTAGATATACCTTTGTTCTAATCCAAAATAACTCTGAGTGCCACATTCCTACTCAGCTGTCATCACCATTCTTAAAATGAAAACCCTCCATGTGAAATGTAATTGTGCATTCAGTATTGTGTCCATTTGAGTGCTAGCAAGAAAAGGCAACTGAGGGGTCATCTGTCTGGATCTCTTCCAGCCAAAACTGATGCCTGTCAAAGAAGATTCTCAGTGCAGATTAGCTCTTTGTCCTTTTAGAAAAGATTTTCTTTAAGATTCACCTTTAATGCTTCACTCTTTCCCTCACAATCTCTCAACCTACAGATAAACACACCCAGCTAGTCATCCAGCCCACCTCTTCACCCATATTGGCTTTGTTCTCTTGATGAGAAGCTCTGGCTTGTGAAGTGTGTTGCAATAAAGTTTTAAAATAGAGAGAGTAGGAGACTTGAGAATGTTGTATGCTGTATATTCAAGTTCCATGATGTGTTAGCAAAAGATACTGACAATTACAGGTGGAGAGATTGACATCTTTTGGCATTGCAAAATGGTTGATTATATGGTGCAGAAAGTTACATAAGCATGTGTAAAGCCTGCAAATGAATCCTATTGTTTAGCAGCTAATGAATGCAGCTGAGCTGTAACCTAAGAGATTCTAGTATATGTGAGAAATAAATGTGTTTTGGAAGCAGGTCTGAACAATTCACTCATCTATGAAATGAACCCCACAGATTGCCAAAAGCAGAGATTTCACTTTGGGGTTAAGAGATCAGAACCACTTTGGAGAATGGGTATTTAGGGTATTTTTGTCTAAAAGATTGAGAAGCCACCCTTTAGTTAGAGTAAATGTTACAAAAGTAGCAAGCAATACATTCAAAATGACAAAACACAATAAAATGATGATTAAAAACAACAATCATAGCAATCATAAGATGAAACTAACAATTGAAACCAAACAGCGCTTAATAAACAATTAAAAACAATCATCCCAAGAAGTCTTAACCCAAGTAGAGGCCAAGTTAAACAGGTAAGTCTTTAACGTAGAAGGGAAATGTTACTCTTTCTATGGAGCGGAAAGGCCATTTGTAATTTTTTTTTTTAAAAAAATCTCCCTTCTCTTGTCTTTAGGGCCCATTTGTAGGACTGCAGTGCTAGGGCTTAGCAAACATCAGTTGAAAGACAATGCCAGAGGACACAAATAAGAGGGCCCTGTTTCTTTGTCAACTGGTCTTATTTCTTTGATGTACAGTATGGGCACATGAACATGATCTCTGACACAGAACCCAGTGTGTGAACAGGGTGTTTAAGCATGGTACAACTATGAGCAGCCTGAAGCCAAATTCAACTGCCTAAACTCCTTTGGAAAAATATTTAAACCTCAGAGATTTGTGGCCAGCTCTTCTTCTTAATACCTTTTTTGATCTTGTTAAAGACATGTGTTTTTATGTATAAATGTAGGACCTGGAAACTACATCTCCCAGAATTCTCTAGCTGGCAGATCTGTGAATTATAATCCAAATATTAACTTTTCCAAATTCTATGGTAACGGAAATGCAGAGAACCCAGACACTCTCCTTCTGTGATAACGGAAGCATTTATTGTGAAATAGTGATCAGAAAATACCTGATCCCTGCTTGAATAGGCAACAGAATACATGATCCTTAAGGAAGACTGAATAAATCTCAAGTATGGCCCCAGGTATTTCTGAATTGGGTGAGTCAGATACTGTGCACAATCTATCACCTTCTTCTTTGCTGTGTGGGTTTTTAAAACCCCTTTTTATCCCTGCCATACAGAGCAGCAAAGTCTTTGTGTGGATCATGAGAAACTATGGATTCCTCTGAAAGAAACAAGGGTGTGTGTCAGCCTTTGATTGTCCTAATGTGTAGCCTGTATTGTAGGCAAAAGACACAGAATGGTTTCCTATAGGAAAAGGTGTCCAACCCCTTATCTATTCAATCTGTTTGCAGAAAATGACATAAGAAAAGCTGGACTAAATTCAGATGAAGGATGAGTTAAAATTAGTGGAACAAACAACAATAAGTAAAGATATGTAGATGTCACCATTTTACTGGCAGAAAACAGCAATGATCCAAAAGGATTCAAATCCTTTCATTGATTAATGAAAACAAAAGAAGAACCTGCCTGTTTGGGAACTAAGTTTTCACTGCTCTTCCTAACTGGTTGCAAGGCATATTGTGTCTGTGATGCCTCTAAGGCAGTGGTGCCCAAACTTTTTTTCTTGCGGGCCAGTCCCACCCCTGACACACAGCTGCAGGGGCCAGAGGTAGATTGTTCCCACTGCTGACAGTTTTGACGTCAGCAGTGGTGGTGATGGAGGCAGCGACTGCGCTTTTTCCAGGCTGCTCCGAGCAGCCTCTTGCTTGAGCCTTTCTCCTCAGCAGCCTGTGCTGAAGCCGAGTGCTGCTTCAGGGAAATTTTTGGAGCCTCCTGTGAGTCAAAATTCACAATGCTAAGAGAGGCCCCTGGCGCGCTCAGGATGATGTCGTCCCAAGTGCGCCAGGGAGCTCTCATAGCGCCATGAATTTTGACTCTCCGGAGGTTCCAAAAATTTCCCCGAAGCAGCACTCGGCTTCAGCACAAGATGTTGAGGGGAAAGGGTTGAGCAAGAGACTGCTCGGAGCAGCCTTGAAAAAACGCGGTCGCTGCTGATGTCAGGTGGTGGGAGCAGGTGGGGGTGGGTGCGGGGCAGTCTGCGGTGAAACCCAGGTGCTCACCACGGGCTGTATTAATTATATGCAGTGGGCCAATTTGGCGCACTGGCTGGAGTTTGGGCACCCCTGCTGTAAGATTTTACACAGGTGGTGGGAGTTTTCCCTGATGTGCTCCAAGGGCCAGTGTATTTAGGACAGAGCAGGAGTACAGACCTTCAGCTACAATGCTCATCTTGCCTGAGCTTTAATGTTCACTTTCCTCTGTTGACAGTCTGGACAAAGATTCCTGTATCTTCCAGAACGTGCTACAAGAATTGAACCTTTCCCACTGTTCCTGCTGATGGCTTTTGTTGAATATGCTACCTGTGCTTACTGGACAAAGGAAAACTAATTGGGGTAAGCCTCCACCAGGATGAAAGAAACTCTAGAACTCTTTGGCTTTTGTTTGGGGCTACAGCTTGCCTTTGCCCTGCTGAACTGAACTGTTGCTGAACAGTATGGACTTGTATATAGCACAACTGTACTGTCTCAGTGAGGTCAACTGAGCAGCCTGAGCGAATATATCTGTTTTGTCTTACAGTTGTTGCACTGTATATACTTGCAGCCTTCTACTTTCTGAGTAAACCTACTTTGAGGTTTTTCTTCTGCAACAAACTCTGGTCTGCCTGCTTTTTCTCACAAGAGACCACTTAGCCAGGTGCGAATCTCTTGTAGGCCACTGCACCACTCTCTGACCAATTACATCAACAGTACCAAAGCAGGACTGCAGCTGATCATCAGGAAGACAAAAATCATAGCTACAGAAGAGCTACTTGACTTTAATGATGACAATGAAGAAGTTGAAATAGTGAAAGATTTCATTTACCTTGGTAAAATAATTAATCCAACTGAGACTAGCTGTGAAATGTGGAAGGTCAGCAAAAAAATAAAAAAAAAAGGAATTAGAAAAGATCATTAAATGTATGTACTGTATGTGTCATTGAAAACCAAGATCATCCACGTTTTTGTATTTTCCATCACTGTGTTTGAGTATGAAAACTAGACAATAAAGAAAGCTGATGGGGAAAAACTGGTTTGTTTGAAATACAGTAAAACCCCTAATTACGTAAAAAGTCTGTTCTGTAAGCTTTTATGTAAATCGGTTTTTCACTTAACTCGAAGCAACCCCGTAGGAAAAATGAATATTTTTACTTAACTCGAAGCAAACCCATAGGAAATTGTGTTATGTAAATTAGGACATTTATGTAAATCAGGACATGGCTTTAGTGCAAAAATTATTATGTAAGTTTAATTTTATGTAACTTGAGGCATATGTAAGTTGGGGTTTTACTGTATGGTGATAGAAGGTTTCCTGAGCTGCTAGAAAAACAAATTGGTCTTAGAGCAAATCAAGCTTGAATTATCTCTGTAGGCAAAAAAACAGCAATGATAAAATTGAGGCTGTCCCACATTGGGCAGATCATGAGAAGGGAATGTTCTGTGGAAAATACAAAATTATAATGCTAGGAAAGGTTGGAGACAGCAGGATAAGAGAAATACCAAATACAGGTACAAAATGAATTGACTCTCTAAAGAAAACCACAGTTTACTGTTGATTTTACAACAGCTGAGCTGGGCTGTTGAGAGCAGGACATTCTCTCATTCATAGGGTTGCCACAAGTCGGAGGTGACAATAACACATAACAAGAAGAACACAGAGAAGTCTGTCTTGTTTTTGAGTGTCTCTTTGTGGTTACATAAACAACAGTACTCTAAGCTGAAGATCAGAAGTTGAACAGCACATAAGACAGCAATAAAAAGAAGTAGAATAGGCTTACAGGTACTTGGAAGGGCAACAGGTGTTGATTTATATGGAAGTTTTCTTCAAAATTTATACTTGCCACATATTATTTTGTACAGCACATCTGCATTGAGGTTGAGGTGCAATTTAAGCAATACTTGACACACTGGATCAGTGTTGAAAAAGCGAAAGTCCTCTAGCATAGCTACACACAAATGGCATAATGTTTGGAGACAAATTATGCCAATAAATCATTGTAGACATTACCAATTGCCCAATGAAGCATTCAACTCAATGTGCAACTATTAATGTTGCACATTAACAGTTAATTAAGTTTTTAAGCTTTTTTAATGTTTTTAATTTTTTAAAGTGTTTTTAAAATTGTTGGAAATCGCCCTGGGTCCCTTTGGGGAGGAGGGCGATAAACAAATATAAATAAATAAATAAAATAATAATGTCTACAATGATTTCTAAATTTGGTGCAATTCATCTTCAAAATTTCCTCTGTTTGTGCTGCAGTGTGAAGGTTTGGGGTCCATAAACTATATCTGCACTATAGAGTTGCATCTGTTTGGTATAATTTTAAGTGTCCTGATGCTATCCTTAGGAATCCCAGGAGCTATGTTTTGATAACATAAATGTCTTCTGTAATGCATTCTATACTAGAGCTCTCCAGCAAAGTGAGTGTCTCACTCAGCTACAAATCCCAATATTCCCTAGAATGGAGCTTTGGTGTTTAAAGTAGTATCAGCAACAGATAATTGTGTACTTCACAGATACCACATCAGTCCAGTAAGGTTGCATTGTATGAATGAGCTATCATCCTCATGCTAGAGAAAATTATGAAGCAAGTTAAGAACCTTCATGAAACAGTGGTTATGCTGCATTTCAGCCAAAACTCTGCTCATGATCTGAGTTCAGTCTTGATGGATACAAAGTTGACTCAACCTTCCAGCTTTCTGAGATCAGTAAAACGAGTCCTCGGGTTATTGAGGACAAAATAGCAATTACTGTCTCTTGTGAATCACCCAGAGAGTGCTCTAAGTGCTGTTGGGCAGTATATACCGGTAATTGCTATGGCTATGAGACACCTGCAGGAGGAATTGCTTTCTTCAATAATTTATTTATTTACTGCCTAGCTAGGATATTTTCCAACTCTTGATAGTGTACAAGTATTAAAATATTACAAATTTTACAGTCATAAAGAAGAAACAAAAACCATAAACAACAATAAACCAATAAATAAGTTGAATAAACAGTCAAACTACCGCTCAGCTTTAGGAAGGATGTCTCTTAAAGCCTCTTTAAAGAGATGTATTTTTAGTTGCTTTAAGAGAAACATTTTTAGTTACTCAAGTGGTTAAGAAGCTCACTGAGAGGCAGAAGGTCAGCAGTTCAAAATCCGAGTACTAAATGATGGAATGACTGGCGGTATCTTTCCCCGCTCCTGCCAACCTAGCAGTCTGAAAGCAAGAAATTGCAAGTAGATCAATAGGGACCACTTCAGTGGGAAGCTAAACAATGTTCTGTGCACTTTGGTGTCTAGGCATGCCTGCCACGTGTCCACAGAAACATCGGCAAATGTAGTTGTCGCTGGCTCTTTGGCTATAAACAGAGTTGAACACTAAACTCTAGAGTCAGATATGACTGGCTTTCGAGCAAAGTTGACCTTTACAGGAATTTCAAAACTGGGATTATCATAAATGATCTACCAAGGGGTAGCACTGCACCCTTCCTTGACAAAGAGCTCCACTCTTCAAGCCTAGTCTATTGTTAAGGGATTGCCTTTTTAGTAACAGCAACCATTATATAGGTTAACTTTTAAAGCCCTGTATGGCTTGGGACCTTCTTACCTCACGGTACGTCTTCCCCTCAGGTCTGTGGCCTGTATCACTTGCTCCTCTTCATCGACACAGCTTCAGGTGCCATCCCTGAGATTGGTTTGGAGGATTGTGACAAGGAGAAGAGCCTTCTTGGTGGTGGCACCAACGTTGTGGAATACTATTCCACTTGAGCTGTGCTAGGCTTCCTCACTCCAGTCTTTAAAAAAGCAATTGAAGACTATGCTTTTTGAAGAAGCCTTTGTAAATATTCCACCTATCCCTGGCTTTTAGACGGGGGCCCAGCTTATACTTGCCCAGTTCAGTAGCTTAGGACATTGGGTTGCTGTATTTTGGCCCAATTTTATGACATGTTTGGTGTTGGTTTTATTGTAGCTTATGTTTATTATAATTTTATGGGGGGTACTTTTAAAATGTCTGTTTGTTGTATGGGGGACTTTATGTTATTAGCCGCCTTGTATAGGGATTCATTCTCCCTAGAGAAGTGGGGTATAAGTGGTGCAGCAGCAGCAAAACAACAACAGGTTGCAAAATGCTACTTGCCAAATACAATTCCAATTGTTTTACCACAGTGGCTTTTGGTATTGGATGGGCTATTGTGAGAGAAGATGAATTCTTTTGTCTTTGCTGGAAAAAGTATAGAAATGGGCTGGGGAATAAAAATGGCATTTTAAAAAATCACAACTCCCATACTACCACTCCCTTGGGGGGTTGTAGGATTTCATAGACATTTTGGTCCCTGAAAGTAATTTCTCCAGTATCTAAAGGGGGGGGGGGGAGAGATAAAGAAAAACAATTATTTTCTTACAAGAACATGCAGTGGTAAAAATAGCTTTGATGGGGTTCACTTCATCTGGAAAATGGAACAAGAAGAAATTTTTGCTTCTCTGTATTTGATCTATATACCTGTACTGACCATTTAGCAGGATCTGTCATTTTGGGTGGTATACTTTCAGAGAATAAAGTTAAAATATAAAAAAGCATTATCAAAGTATAATAAGCAAATTAAGAACGAAAACAGATAAAAACAGACAACAATCAGACAATAATTAATAATTGTGACCCCAACAACAAGACTATTAATTACCCTTCCATTCATCCAGGGAGAACATCTTCAAATGCTTCTCTGAAGATCATAGCTGTTAAAAACTACTTAAAGGGGGGGAAAGGAGGGAACTGAACATTTCTCTTGTAGCAGGGTGTTCCAAAAGGCAGGTGTGTTTGAAGCGGTAGCTGTGTTAGTCTGTCCAAGAATATCAGAGAGTAAACGAAACACAACACAAAAAAAAAGACAAAAATGTTGTGGCACCTTAAAGACTAACTCCTGTATTTAAATGTGAGTGTTCATGGACCAAGTCTGATGAAGGCAGGAGTTACTGTGGAAAAGGAGTAGAAAAAGGGTTAAGCGACCTCTGTCTTCATCCCAAGTGTTCTGTGTCAGATTGTAATCCAAAAATCTATACGAGTACAAGTCTGTTCTAAAATGGAGTCTTTATCATCGCTGCTGCTGCCGCCACCGCCACCACCGTCTTGTGTTATGGGAGACAAGTCTCTTTCTCTGACACTTCTAGAAGCCTCCACCAGCATTATTTAGTGTTCTTACCATAATTCTTCCTCTCAGTTCTGTCTCATGATCTTTGCCCTTTTCTTCTTTTCACATATTCCCTGTGTGGTATGGAATTCCAAGGCATTCTCTCAAAATGGGCAGACCACTGTATGTAGTTTAAGTTTGGTTCTATTCCAGTTCTTTTCCTTATAATCTCATTCCTGATTTCTATTTCTAGTCACCCCAGCAGCCTCCCTCAGACATCTCATTTCTGTGGTGACCAACTTTTGTTTATGTTTTGTTGAAAGTGTTCATGTTTGGCACTGGTAACATAAGGGAGGAATGAACATGCTTTGTATGAAGTGTTTCTTTTTACTGGTTGATATTGCCTTGTAGAGCAAGAGCAGAGCTAACTGTCCTAATACAGTGGAACACTGCATAACAAATGCTTCGTATAATGAAAAATTCATACAATTTTTGCTATTGGCGATACCCCGCATAACATCTTTTTCCCCGTTATACAGGTTTTTTGTTAAGAGAGGCAGAGGCGTAGCTACCGCCATATCTGCCGTATCAATTATACGGGGCCCCCGGGCCACGGGGCCCCCCAATGTGCGTAAGCAAAACAAATCTTTACCCTTCCTAGGGGCCCCCAAACAAATTTTTATACGGGGCCCTGCCAAGGCACGCTACTCTTCTGAAGAGAGGTATACCTCGCTTAGCGAAATCCCGTATAATGAACACTTTTTTCGTTATGCAGGGTATCGCCAATAGCGCTTCATATAACGAAAAGACCATATAGTGAAGAGCCCCATGGAGCAGAGTTTTTTCGTTATACAGGCTTCTGCTGTATTCAGTTTGCCTTACTGCACTGTGTGTTAATCTCCTTTTGGTGAGTTCATTCTATGGTTCCTTTTGCCTGAGAAAGATTAGCAGGAAACACAAGGTTGCCATCACCAGAGTATGCCATATGGTGGTTCAAAAATACTTAAAATAGAGTTATGGAACTATATTCAACATTTATTTCTACCGTAAGTCTGTAATGTGTGATCAACATAAACAACAGGCAATTCCTTATGTTGGGATGTAGCATGTTATTAGGTAGTTCTCAGTTCAAGGGAATCATGACCAGTTTCAAAAAAGAGCATATCAGGTACAGAGATAAACTAGCAATAGCAATAGTAGTGATACTTATATGCCATCCCATAGTGCTTAGAGCATTCTCTGTGCTGTTCATCCCCAACTGTGTCTATCCATTGGCTCTCTCATCAGTCTCTGCCTCGCACTCATGGCTTTTGGCCCCACTGACATTGGGCCCATCGTACCATCTTGAGGGTTGAAGAGGGCCATCTTGAAGCTAGGGGGTTGAAGCACACCATCAAGACTCATGAGCCTTCTCATTACCTAAGCCCTGGCAGAACTCATAAAAAACCAAGGGACAAACTCTTTGTTCCCAACCTTGTCTTCCCTATCTTAAAGATATCACAAAGGTTGACCCCTATTCTCAGGACTGGACCCTGAATTTTCAGGGAATAAGATGCAGCCAACTTGGCAACCCTAAAAGTACAAAAGATACCCATAGGTTTT
The DNA here is from genome assembly GCA_030440675.1 of Furcifer pardalis. Lineage (NCBI taxonomy): Eukaryota > Metazoa > Chordata > Lepidosauria > Squamata > Chamaeleonidae > Furcifer > Furcifer pardalis. The sequence goes on from CP126892.1 coordinate 159,137,868, forward strand.
GGGCTTGCTGAGGCTCTTCCACCTTTCCTGACTTTAGTTTTTCCTGTCTGTCCTTTAAATATTAAAGTTAAGCTCCAGCTTGCGGGAATTGATACCTTGTTTCCAGGTTACTGCAGATAGAACTTTTCTTGTGCTTTTTTTTTTTTTTTTGGCAGAACAGTAGGTTACCAGAGGGTGCAAAATGTTGATGTTAGTGTTGCTGTGGAAACCATGAGGTCTGAATTGTCTGACTTCAGAAACTGCATGCACAAGAAGTTGAACAAATTTATCTTTTATGGTTTCCACAGTAACATTCACTTCCTAACAAAGATGAGCAAGTTGAGAATTGGCTCATGTTCTAGCCTCTTCTCTGCTACTGAATTCTGGCTTAAACTTTGGCGCTCATGGCAGTTGGTCCATTAGGGTAAACAAGGCACCATGCCACTTCTCACTATTCTCAGACAGCCTTCTCCTCCATGTCACTTTACCAACTGCTGAAACTCAGGGGCCTGCCTGTGTTCCCTTCTTCATAAACTCCTAGCCTCATCACACTCTGTGTAAGAAGCAGGAGCAGATAACATAAGATGATCCTCCACAACTCTGCCCAGCATTGGTGTCTGTGCCTTCCACCACACCAACCACAATGAGCACTAAATACGACTGTTTGGCAGCTCATTATTTGATCTCAGTGGCTGTTATCCTTCCTGTACTGTTTCTGACGGGTGACCATTATAGGTTGGAGCCCTCATGGTACAGTGGTTAAGCTGCAGCCAAAAGTCTGCTCATGATTTGAGTTTGATCCTGAAAGGGCTCAAGACTGACTTTGCCTTCCAACCTTCTGACCTCAGTAAAATGAGTACCCAGCATATTGGGAGGATTCCAATTAGAATAGCATATACATAACATTCTTCAAATACAGTACCTGAAAGATAATCATAAAGAAGAAGGGCAAGATATGTTCTTGACTATCCCAGAGTACAGGACACATAATAAGGGGCTCAAACTAAAGGAAGCCAGATATAGTCAGAATGTCAGGAAAACTTCTTAACAGTTAGAGTAGTACAACAGTGGAACCATCTACCTTGAGAGGTGGTGAGTGCTCCAACACTGTACGGATCCTAGATAAAATTGGACAACTATCTGTCATATCTGCTTTGATTTGAATTCCTGCACTGAGCAGGGGGTTGGACTCTATGATTTTATAAAGACCTTCATACTGAGCCAGTAGACCTGGGACCCGGTGGGAATTGGTGAAGATGGGTGCCAAGGCTTCAAAGAAACCCCATATACAACCATTAAACTTTCTCCACCATTTGTTTGCTCTGTGATTTATGTCATTGCCTGGTGACCCTATGGTGTAATCTCTAATCTTTATTCACCATTGATGAAAATATTTTAAATATAAATCTTAGAGGATCTAACATGGCACTGTCATTTTCCTCTAATCAATAAGAAATAAACTATAAATCGTCTGAGATACTTATAGCCTTGAAGAGTCTTTGTCATGTTGCTTCATTCAGCATCAGCCCACACTGTCCAATCATGGCTATCTTCAGCTTAGTTCTAGATATGCAGAGATGAAACTTTTAATAGCAACCTTGTGCATTAATATCGGGCATCAATGGAATGGGGGCTTTTCAGCTTAATATGACTGCCCTTTCCACTAACTCGATTGGCAAAATTCTTTTCTCACTTCCAGCATTTTAGGTACGTTCCTGTCCCTTCTCCCTGTTTGTTTTCTTGCCCATTGTTTTATTGATGGTTCCTTCTTCCTCTGACATCCAACCATGCAACAAGCATGGAAGGTCTCTCACATGCTAGAGACTCAATTTCCATTTTTTATCCTTTTTACTGTAACTACAAATGGTAAATATAAATATAGGTAGGTTTTTTCTACTTTAAATGCTTTTGGAGTGATTATATGACAGAAGCCAATTTTCAGCTCCAAGTCCCTCTGACAGCTATACTAGCCTTCCTGACAAAAAAGGGAAGTGGTCAGAAGAGTAGCGTGCCTTGGCAGGGCCCCGTATAAAAATTTGTTTGGGGGGCCCTAGGAAGGGTAAAGATTTGTTTTGCTTACGCACGTTGGGGGCCCCCGTGGCCCGGGGCCCCCGTATAATTGATACGGCAGATACGGCGGTAGCTACGCCTCTGGAAGTGGTTTTATATTAACCTTTTTGGGAACAGTTGGGGAAAACAGTGGCAGTAGGGGGAGATGAATCTTGTTCAAAGGCCAAATTCCTCTTCTGAAATATCCCAAGAAGATGAATATTCCATTTTTAATTCCTCTCCAAGAAGATGGTATCCAAGAGAGGAGTAGGGGGGTAGGCTAGAAAGGCAGTCAGTAGGCTGCCATATTCCCAGTCCTCCTGAACACAAATTGAGTCAGATGTTAAGAAAGCAGTAAATTTGTAGTTACTTAATTGATTGATTATCAGAACTACTTTACTCTGGGCTGCTTTGGACTGCTTTAGAGTGGGAGGACTTGAGTAGAACAATCTAATCAAACACAAATCTTTCCAGGGATACTCCAAGAAACTCCTTCCACTTTCAAAGTCTTGGCACATTTTAAGATGGCATGGAAAGCAAATGGTCCCCTTTTTGTAGTAACTCTTGGGTAGCCATACAGTAGAATTCCTTAAGTTTTTTGCATATTAAGGCTGCAGAGTCAACAAAGTGCAGGCAATCTGTTTATGGAAGCTCCAGTAAAATAGGCCACCAATGGGGAAAACCTATAGCACCCTTAAATTTTACCTCGTTCCAATTCTCTTATGGGACATAAACAAAACAGGAAGGTGGGATAAGCTAAAGCGAACAGCATCAGCAATGCAATCCTAGCTAGTTTGCCTCTTTATTATACCACCTAATGCAGCAGGTTGTGTTGATTCATTGGGATGCTCAGTCTTATACATGTGGATGCATAGGATTGGATCTGTCTAGGTAATTACACAGGCTAGAACACCAGCTTTATATGGCATGATCCTAATCACTTCAAATCAACAGTAGGCACCAACTCTAGACCTATCTGGGATGGATTGGTCTTCATTAGAGACAGGCTGGATCATTTAAGAATGACATACTGTATAGTCAATGTTTCTAACAGCAATCCCAGTTGTTTCATCAAGGGGCTAGAGCAGGGGTTCCCAACCTAAGGCCTGTGGGCCAGATATGGCACCCAGTGCCAATTCATGTGGGGGCCCCGCCCCTCCAAGGGCATTCAAGAAACACAATGGTGACCCCTTTGAAGCTGTTGGGACAAAATAGCCACCCTCATTGTGCAGGCAGGGCAAAATGGCCATCTGGCCCTCAAACCTGACTGAGAGAGAATGACCTGGCCCCCAGTTTGAAAAGGTTGGGAACCCCTGGACAAGAGTGTGGGCAGACTCCCATCTGTTCACTTCCTTCATCAGACTATCTGTAGCAGCTGTAGCATCCAATTTCCACCACCACCACCACCACCACCACCACCAAAAGCCCTGTTCCAGGTCCATCTTCATTCAATTCTTGTTTCTTTTCGAATGCCACACTGACCTACTTATTTAAAGAAGAGGCTGAGGCTCGCATTGAAAGATGCAGAAGTGTCTACAAAGCTGTTTATGCAAGCGAAGTAGGTCTCACAGACAAAATAAAAATAAAAACTTGGAGCCCTCCCGGCCCCTGCCTCCTTCCACTCCCCCACTACATCTGTCAATAGTCATCGATTTAATGTTATGGTGTGGCAAACAGAATTTGGAAATTCAGAGATGCACTTCTTTCTGAATGTAGCAATTTTGTCTTAAAAGTAGAAACTGGGTCTGTTTTGCAATCTGTTCATCAGCTCTCTCATTTCTTGCACATCTTTCCTTATTTAGTTTCTTATGAAACAGCAGCTCTTATCCTTTGGGACTTGGGTATGTTAAAGATGGATGGATCTGTTATGAAATGACAAATACCACATCAAAGGTCACCTATGTTTGGTGCTGATTTACATGATGACATCAACATGTGGTGACCACTACAGTTAAGTAGAGTGAATTTTTATCTGGATTAGTTTTGGAGATGTGTCATTATACTCATATTATTGGCTGGCTGCCATAGAGCATCCATAAATATTTCCTTTATTATTTTGCTCTCAGAGCCTTCTCCCACGCTGTCCCAGGAGGCAACAGAAGAGATATCACTGTGGAATGAATTATGAAACTGAAACAGAAGTGCTAGCATGTAAATTTCAGGGTTCACCATGATCCCTATTGCTAGCCGAGTACATGCTGACCATCAGTTATCCTCATTTGCAGAAATTGAGTTAAACGTAGCACCCTGGTGATCAAAATACATATTTACTAAAGAGACTGTGGTGGCTTCGTGGTTAAAATGCTGAACTTGATGCCTGAAAGGTCAGCAGGTCAGCAGTTTGAGACCCGAGTGCTGCACGATGGAATGAGCACCCATCTCTGTCCAAGCTCCTGCCAACCTAGCAGGAGAGTGCTAGGTTGTGTACCCTCAAGAATGTTTGTTCTTGCCATAAAGCTCTTCCTGGATCTGAGCCAGTGGACTTGAGGCTCATAGCCCTTCAGAGGATGTTGAGGGTCATTATCTTGCTTAGTTCTCTTAGAGTCTGTTGCTACTTCTCTCCTGGTCTTAGGTGGAGCAATACCAACAAGAGGGTATATTTTATCAACTGGTGTAGGTTTGAGGCATTCTGTCACTATACGCATGGCTTCATTAACAGTGATGTCAACTTGTTTTGTGAAGGGTTAATATTACATCTAGGGTTGGAGATATTACAGCTCTGGAGATCCCAAGAGGGACAAAGCTACAGTGATCACATCCTGATCAATGTTGGGCTCTTGGTCAGCTTCACCGGAGCTCCTATGTCTTATATCTTCTCAGGACTTGTGACAGTTGGTTTCTCATTTTGCCATGGCTCAGCTTTGGAAAAGGGTTAAACATTTGCTCTCATTAAGTTATATTCCCATTCTTTCTCCATCAAGTCCCTGCTGTATTTTGAGCCCCACAGGATTTTATAACCTTTCTGCCCTCTTTCACTTGATGATGTTAGAGACAGAATGGTTACCATGGAGAAGAGGGGGACAGATTCCACCGAGAGGGACACAAACATAGCCTAAAAATCAAGCAAACGTGTGATTAATCAAATGCAGTATGCCGCCATTAACAAGTTAAGAGGGGTCACTCAAAAATGCTCTTAAAGATTTCTGTAGTGGGAGAGAAACACTATTAAAACCTCTTGTTAATATTCTGGACTAGATTTATGTCAGAAAGTACAAACATTCACAATTGAGGGGGGGAAATGAAATTGATGTGATATCATCTGGGAAACTTGAATAAAGATCAAGATGACTGACACAATGGACAGATACAAAAGCGGGTGATGGAAAAGTATTCAGTGGCAAACTGTTGGTACAGAATCCTGAACTTTCAGCTGTTTTGTTTAATAGCCATAACAACAGTTACCATGTGTAGGTTTTATCTTCTGACTAATAGTGGAAAACAATCCAAAATAGAACTTGGAATGTTGTCTTTTAAAAGGAACTCCATAAATTACTTACAACATACAGTACTAGGATCCGGGTTGCCAATATCAGTTACTTTTCTCAGATTGTTCAAGTAATTGATTGTGTTGCATTGTTAGTAATGCACGTTGTTATTCACAGGACAGAATGATGGAAGAAAATATTTTGTAGCACCCTGTAGTGGTCAATCTTAATATTGCACCTTTTAAAACATTTATTAAAATTAAAGATATATCATGCCCCCATGACTTGTGTATCTCAATAAAGGCACACAAAATGCCTTTGGGAGGCACTTTGAACTAAAGTTTATTCTGCTCCATTCAAGCATTTGTGTATTTCTCTGGGGAAACAACATTCATGTGTTGAAGCTACTTTAATCAATAACTTTGCAGCAGGAAAGGCACAGATGTAACTGTTGGGTACTAATTTGACTGACCTCAGAAGGATGGAAGGCTGAGTCATCCATGAGTCTTGGTCAGGATTGAACTCACAAAGTTCTGGCTGCAGTACAGCAGTTTAACCACTGTGCCACCAAGGATCTGGTTTGTGATGTGGATGCAATCAGAAAATGGAACAGAGTCTATCACTTCCAATATTTTTGAAAATCTTCCCCTCGCCTTTTTCTACATCCTCATGATTAGAATTCACGTTTCCTGAACCGCACCCTGGAAAGGCAAAGCTCCTTCTTTCCCTTCCTTTTCTGGAACTGTCAACAAGCCAGCTGCCTGCCTTTTCTATTTCCTTCTCTTGCCTCCCACATGGACCCTATAAGCAGACTCCTTGGGTGCCACAGCTATCATCTCTTCTGTCAAGGATGTCAAATACAAAGTCTGTGGGGTAGATCAAAGTCTGCTCAGTGTACTGTGTCTGTCCATCCCACTTTCCTGATTGAACAACTCAGCTCACACTACAATATGCTGAAATAAGAAAACAAAGCCTGTATGTTTACATACAGAGGGAGGGACAGAGAACAAACACTGCTAAATAATCTCACAAATTGTTGCTGGGTTTATCTCCATGGAAGTATAATTCTTAAAATAAATGAAAAGATATACATTCTTCCCCAGAAAACAGCTATTATTCCAAAAGTGCTACAGCTAGAAAGATGGGAAACAATAGCTATAGAGCAGGGGTTCCTAATCTTTTCCTGTCAGGAGCAGTGGTGGGCAGCAACAGGTTCGCAAACCCCCGCCCCCCGGAGAGGGGGGATAGCAAAATTGGGTGGCCTCTGGGCAGGGGGGTGGCAAAATTGGGTGGCCTTCGGACAGGGGAGGGGAGGAACGAAACTATGTGGCCACAGCCACCTCCCGGCCCATCAGGTTTTGTCCCTGCAAGTGTTTCAAGGTCTCCCTTGCTCAAAAGCCAGTCATATCTGACTCTAGGGTGCAGTGCTCATCTCCATTTAAAGCCAAAGAACCAGTGCTGCCTGTGTTTGCAGATGTATGAATGGCCGTATGGCAGGCATGACTAGATTGCCCATGATGTAGGTTCAGCCCATGATATAGGCTCCACCCACAGTGTTGTAGTGAATTTTCTTGCTGCCCTCCACTGGCCAGGAGCCTGACCACGCCCCCTCAGTCAGCTGAGCAGGCTGGTCATGCGGTTCCTCCCAATGGCATTTGCCACCAACCGAAGCATTTGCACCATGTTTCCGGGCATTCCCCCCCATGCCACTTCCCTTGGAGGAGGAAGCGAGAGAGGAACATTTCCATGCAATTTTTGAATGTTTTCACTGCATTTTTGCTGTGTTTCTTTCGGTGCAAAAACATGGCAATTTTGGCACTCCTGGTGATGTCAGGGCACTTCTAGCGTTGGTGGCAATCAACCCCAGGGCCGCTCCAGCCCATGGGCGATAGGTTGGGAACCCTAGCTATAGACCCTCCTCAACCTGCTGCCTGTGATTCATCTTCATGTTCTTATTGTAGCTGGAATTGAGGTCATTTTTGCACTGGAGAGTAATACAAGTGTCAATTTAAATCAAGTCTACTTTCAATCAATTTTTTTTCTTTTCATTATTAGAGAGTATTAAATACAAGCTAATGTGGTGCAGTGGTTAGATTTTCGGAGGTACCCACACTTCAAATCTTTACCTGACCTTGAAACTGTCTGGGCAAACTTCGGCCAATTATTTTCTTTTCACCTGACCTGCCTCATAAGGTATTGTGAGGAAGAAGAGGAGGGAGCAAGTGTGAGATATATCATCTTCACCTCATTGGAGGAAAGGTATGATATAAATGAAAGAAGTAGATAAAATAGAAGTAAAATGATTAACAGAACAGCCAACCAATAACAAGTATGAGGGAGATAATTTCTGCTTGTGGTCATTCCTGTGTATCTGTTCATAAGCACGCCTGGTTTCAATTAATTTCCTGTGGGAACATTAATACAGCATAGCTAGGAGAAAAGATATTTCCTTTGGAATCCACTGAAATTTAGAGTACTGAGATTTGACTAAAAAAGTGTGAACAGAGGTTCAGATACATTTTCCCCATTAATCCAATGAAGTACACCTACTTGGGTAGCATGCATGGGACTGCAATTTTCATACTATGGGTGACACTTGTCTTTATGTGAGACATCAATGAGACCGTCTCTTAGGGTCAAACTAGATGTTAAAGGAAATACATATCCCCTGTAATCAACACATTTTCCTTTCAGGAATGGATTCCCTCAGCACTGCATGCCTCTTACTTACTTGGTTACTTGGTTGATCTGTACTTCACACATCTAGTTTGACATGGCAGATCAAAGCATTGTCTCTGATGAGATTTTAGCGAGCTCTCGCCATCGGGAGGTCCTACCACTATCATAGCAGGGTCTGATGGCACGCGGGGGACTGAGGCCTGTGTTTTCGATGCTACTTTAGCCATTTTATATACAATGGAACCTCGGTTAACAAATGGCTTGATTAACATAAAAATCACATAACAAAAGGAAATCCATGAAAATAGTGGCTTGGTTTACAGAATTTTTTCTGGAATGGATTAATTGGTTTTCAGTGCATTCCTATGGGAAATTGCACTCAATGCATTCCTATGGGAAGTTTGGTTAAAGTAATTTTTGCTGTAAGAAATGTCCCGCAGAACACATTGATTACATTAACTGATGTTCCACTGTACAACAACACAGCTGGCTGGGCTCATGTTGAAGTTGGCCATGTTAGAGCAATGACCTGGCCAGGTGCATTTTCTGAGTACCCAACCCTGCTTAACTTACCTGTGGTTCCAGAACGCAGAACCGTTCTGGACTGCCAGCCAACACCTTTGTGGCATGGTTGAAACTGCCAGGGGAAATACACTCCCATCACCATAGCTGTCGGGCAGCCAGGGTTACCACTGTGCCACATTGAGGCATGAGATAGGATTTGCAGTGGAATGCATGCCTCAGCATTTGAAATTGGAGAGTAAGCACATCTTAAGGCAAGGTTCAGAGTTGAGGAACAGGACACAGTAAGAGAAACAGACATCTACCACCACTTCAGGCAACATGGCTTCAAAGAACATGCTAAGGATATCATCTACTTTGAACTGTTGCTTCCCACCCACAACCCTAGTTTGGCCTTCAGACTAGTTTTGAATCCAGCAATCCAAGCTCTTGATTTTAGATTTGACCCTGTGTGAAGAGTAAGACTGAGCAGTCCAGAAGTCACAACCATTTATGCAGACTTTCCCATGCCCACAAGGCCATTCTACGCTTGTTCTGTGTTATAACTTGTTACTATAGTATTTTTTTTAAAAAAAATCATTGGTAAGCATCAAACAGTAAGTGTTGCTAGAGTAAGTAAGTAACACTTATTTATTAACAACAGTGAACTGCTGGTAAATTTAAAAAAGGCTCACACAGAGGAATGTGGAGCAGTCTGGTTCATGTTTAAAAGATTCCTATCTTTAGTGTGGTTTATTTTATCTCTCATTTGACTGATTCTGTCTACACATCCAATTTTTCTCTCTCATGGAGAAGGGTCCAGACTGGTCTTTGGACAATCCTAGTTTTGTCTCCCTCTTTGATTATTGACACTCCCCTTCTATCACCCTTCCCTGCCTTTTCCTGCAACCATGGGTCAGTGGGTCATGGTGACTTTAACCCCCCTTTTGTTGTTGTTGTTGTTGTTGTTAAAGAAGAAGTGATATAATGAAACCACAGTGAATCTACCTAGTATGGTGCACATATTACCAGCAATATATCTTGTTTATCTGGAAAAGCAGTGTGAAGTGATTCTCCATGTTATTTTTCTATTAAGATTTGTTAAGGGTAGTGATCTTAAGCCTTAGCATTAAGTTTTAGTCTTAGTGACTCAGTGGAGACAAATGCTACTCTCAACATGCTACATGAAGCCGGGATAAATCCAGCATATGCCAATGTTATGAGAAACATTATTATAGGATGCACTACTGATATTAAACTACAATCTGAAACATGCCATATTAGACTCGGTAAAGGTGTTTGTCAAGGAGACACAATATCATCAAAGCTTTTTGTGACAACTTTGGAAAGTCTTAATCGTTAAATCAAATTTAAAGGTGGTATTTCAAGGTTGACGGAGAAAGACTAACCCATCTTCTGTTTGCTGATGACTGCATCCTTATTACAAACAGCCCCAATGATCTACAATCAGCGATGGGATGTAACAGGTTCGCACCAGTTCGCCAGAACCGATAGTAAATTTTCCCAGTGTCCTGGAGAACCGGCAGCAGCTTTTGGGGGGAACTACCTTCAGGGTTTACCTTTTCACTGGTTCTCCCACTCCGCATGCACACCAAGCACTTGGTGTGCATGCACGCCTACAGCGCTTGGCGCGTATGCATGGCCTCCTTGCTGTCCTCCCAAGCGGGGAGGAGGAAGAGAAGCTGCTAGCCTGAAGCTCCCTATAGCCTGCTCCCCAGGGTAAGTAACTCACCTTTGGATGTGGTGTGTCTGTGTGTATTTTAATGTGTATTTAATACCTTTACCTATATTGACGTACTACCACAGTTCCTAAAAAGGCCTAGTGGCCTGGCTTGGGGTTTTTAAGCAAAGTCTTGGAGTTACCTCATCAATGAGCTACACCTGTGCTGTTCCAATTGCTGTTCCAATTGGAAAACCCTTAAGGAGGTACAGCTGTTTTACATTTACATTAAGGCATATTTTCCTAGAGAACTGGTTAGGGAAAGACTTAGTACCTAACTTATTTAACTGATGAAAAGTTGAAAAGTGCCAAAATGAAGCCATCTTGTGGTGAGTTCATTCTGTAGTTCCTTCCATCTGACCTAGTGTGAGAAAGATTAGCCAGAATAAGCTTTAAGCTCTGGTTTAAAGGCTCTGGTTGATTTGTGTTTGGGGTGGGGGTGGGGTGTTTGGCTGTATTTTAATGTATTTTCTTTTAATTTAATTTATTTATTTAATTTATTTACAGGTTTTTGTTGTGGGTGGGTGGGTGGGTTGAGGGGTGTGTGTGCGTGTGCACGTGAGCGCTTATTTTTATTTTATTTTTTCTTTGGCCCCACTCGTGACATCATGATGTCATGATGTTAGCTCTGCCCACACTATGATGATGTCACGGTGGGGTACTAAAATTTTTGACATCCCACCACTGTATACAATATAACCTCCAGCAGTTAGTTAACTTTTCTAAACATGTCAGAATGGAGATGAATTTAATGAAAACAAAATGGATGAGAAACGGCCAATGTGTTCGGGGTTCCATCACTATAAAACGAGCAGAGATTGAAGAAGTAGCTGATTATGTATTCCTCGGTCAGCAAATCCAACCAGATAACGTACCATGTGGGGATTGGATAAGAAGACACAAAACAGCTTGGATTGCCTTGGATAAACCAAACAGTTCTAACAGATGACAGCCTGCTGATGAATATCAGGGCAAATGTATTCAATACGATAGTGATACCAGCAATGTTGTATGCATTAAAAATGTGGGCAATAACAAAATCAGAGGAAGAAAAACTGGTGGCAACCCAAAGAACAATGGAAAGATGGATGTGTAGAGTAACAATCAGGAATAAGGTCAGACTCAGCAATAAGTAATTATGCCAAAGAACAGGACTGTGTGATGTGGTTGATGATCTATATTTGGAAAAAAGAAGATGGGCAGGCCATATCACCTGCCTAACGGATAACGGATGGACCTGTCAGGTAACAGACTGGATACCAAGGGACTACAAAGGACAACTAGGCAGATCCCAAAAATGATGGGATGAGCCTATGGTAAAGCTGTTCAGCCAGAAGCAGAAGACAAAGGATAGACTATTTTGGAGTTTGGTTGATTTGCACTTAAATAGATAAGTGATGACAAATATTGGAATATTGGAATTATAATGATTGGTATGTGTTTTCTATGTCTTAGTATCACAGTTTTCAGATTCTCGTGAAAAAAGGCTCTGTTAAAAGTTAGAATTTTGAGTATCAACATGGACATGTTTGTGCAGTCTGGATGTTTTCTTTGTTTTGGGATGGGAAAGTCCCCTCCCCCCTTCACTCACTGCATAGGAGGGAGGATAATGTATGAATTACTGATGATTTATGAAAGAAACTGAACCAGAGTTTCACATGTTCTTAGCAATGGGTCTGACTTTGAAAATGATTTGAAGGAGGGAGCAAACTCCCATGTGGAAATGGACTACTGGGAACTCATTTTTCTATTTGATCTCAGTAGTCTTTTGGGAATAGTTCTTCCCATAATTAAAATTACATTTTTATGCTCCTCTTCTTAAAGTGTCAATGCAGTAATTAAATCTAACAGGGAAGTAATTCTTCAGCATGTCAAGATCTGTACATCATGTTTGAAAACTATTGTGACTATGTCCAAATAGCTTCTGTCTTCTGACTTGATTTATTTTGCATCGGGGAAATTTAAATACTGAAGTAGAATCAGAAAACATTAAGAATATTCCACCCTTGCTAATTTTAATACTTGCTAATTTAGCAAGTATTAAAAAATAAACAATTTAAGAGCAAACAAGAGGAAATTGAAAAAGAAATTAAACAGCTTCAACAGGAACATGCAAAGACAAAAGCAAAATTTTTATGTAACTTGAAGCAAACCCAAAGGAAAAATGATTATTTTACATAACTCGAAGCAAACACATAGGGAATTGTGTTATGTAAATTGGGACATTTATGTAAATCTGGACATGGTTTTAGTGCAAAAATCATTATGTAAGTCGAATTTTATGTAACTTGAGGCTTATGTAAGTCAGGGTTTTACTGTACTTGAGAAATAGTCAGAAAGAGGAGGAATGGGACTTGTTCTCGATCATCCTAGAATGCAGGGTATGTAATAATGGGCTCAATTACAGGAAGCCAGATAGAGGCTGAATATAAGGAAAACCTTTTAACTGTTAGAGCAGTACAGCAATGGAACCAATTGCCTCAGAACAGTGGTGGGATTAATAGTTTTTTTTTACTACCTACTCTGTGGGTGTGGTATGGTGGGTGTAGCCAGGGGAAAAGCCCTGTGTTGTACCCAAATTAGGACTAACTGTACTTCATTTCAAAACTTGGGTGGGCGGGCAGTGATAGGATGCAACAGGTTCGCACCAGTTCACCAGAACCGGTAGTAACTTTTCCCAGTGTCCTGGAGAACCGGTAGCAGCTTTTGGGGGGAACCACCTTCAGGGCTTACCTTTTCACTGGTTCCCCCACTGCGCATGCACACCAAGCACTTGGTGTGCATGGACGCCTACAGTGCTTGGCGCATATGCATGGCCTCCTTGCTGTCCTCCCAAGCGGGGAGGAGGAAGAGAAGCTGCTAGTCTGAAGCTCCCTATAGCCTGCTCCCCAGGGTAAGTGACTCACCTTTGGATGTGGTGTGTCTGTGTGTATTTTAATGTGTATTTAATACCTTTACCTATATTGACGTACTACCACAGTTCCTAAAAAGGCCTGGCGTCCTGGCTTGGGGTTTTTAAGCTAAGTCTTGGAGTTACTTCATCAATAAGCTACGCCTGTGCTGTTCCAATTGGAGAACCCTTAAGGAGGTACAGCTGTTTTACATTTAAATTAAAGCATATTATCCTAGAGAACTGGTTAGGCAAAGACTTAGTACCTAACTTCTTTAACTGTTAAAAAGTTGAAAAGTGCCAAAATGAAGCCATCTTGTGGTGAGTTCATTCTGTAGTTCCTTCCATCTGAACTAGTGTGAGAAAGATTAGCCAGAATAAGCTTTAAGCTCTGGTTCATTTGTGTTTGGGGTGGGTGGGTGGGTATTTGGGTGGGTGGCTGTATTTTAATGTATTTTTAATTTTATTTTTTAAATTTTATTTTATTTATGAGTTTGTGTTGCGGGTGAGTGGGTGGGTTGAGGGGTGTGGGTGTGCTTATTTTTATTTTATTTTTATTCATTTTTTAATTTTGTATTTATTTAAAAAAAATCTTTGGCCTCGCCCACAACATCATGATGTCATGGTGTTAGCTCCACCCACGCTGTGATGACATCACGGTGGGGTAGTAAAATTTTTGACATCCCACCACTGTGGGCGGGGCCAGCCAGAATTTCTGCTGGCGATCTGGGGCGAACCTGCTGAATCCCACCACTGCCTGAGGAGGTGAAGAGCACTCCAATCAGTGATGGGATGTCAAAAATTCTACTACCACGCCATGACGTCATGGACGTCATGCGCGTGGCCAATGTCATGACGTCATGACGTCATGGGCGGAGCCAACGTCATGACGTTGTGGACAAGGCCAAAAATAAAAAAATAATAATAAAATAAACATGCACACAGACCCGTAAATAACTTAAAGAAATAAAATAAATAAATAAATAAAATAAAAATTAAATAAAAGTACAACCACCCACCCAAAACACAAATAAATCACCCACCCACCCTAAATATAAAAGCCTCACTTACCTTCCTTGGCGCCGACGAACCTCCATGTGGCCCGGGGCCACCCGGCAAGGCACGCTGTTCCCGACTGTGGCCATTTCCTCCTACGAAGGCCGCGGCCGGCCCTGCATCCGCTGGCCACGGCCGCCACAGCCGCCTGCAGCCCCTGCCAGGCCACCGAACTCCCACGGGCACGTTGGTGCCTGGCCGCGCCGTCCGCCCGCGCCGCGACCTCCTAGGGACTTGGGCCCGACAAACCCCCGTGCCCTGGGTAAGCCCAGCAGGGCTCGCCACCGCCGCATCGTCTTCTGCCGGGCGCCTGCTGCTTCCTCGGGCCGTTGTCTTTTCGGCCCCGCCGGGCTTACCCAGGGCATGGGGGTTTGTCGGGCCCAAGTCCCTAGGAGGGCGCGGCGCGGGCGGACGGCGCGGCCAGGCACCAATGTGCCCGTGGGAGCCAGGTGGCCGGCTAGGGGAGGTGCCCTTCTCTTACGGCTGCCGCTGCTGCTGCTGGAGCCACTCTAAAAGGGGGCGGCTCCAACTTCGGAAGATTTTTTTTTTTAATTGGAGCCATTTGGCTCCAATTTAGTGTGCATGTCCAGAAACTCAATTTGACGCATGCGCAATGCATCAGATTGAGTTTCTGCACATGCGCAGTCAATTGGAGCCATTTTAGCTCCGATTTTTTTTAAAAAAAATTCTTTCGGTGAGGCGTCCGGAACCGGACGCCTCAAAAGTGGACTCCCCTCCCGGAGAACTCTCTGGGATTGGTCCTACCGGTTCCAGGGATCCGTCTGGAACCGGGGACATCCCATCACAGACTCCAATGTTGGAGGCATTCAAGAGAAAATTGGACACTCTGCACTAAGGAGGGGGGTGGATTTGATGGCCTCATATGCCCTTTCCAACTCAATTATTCTATTATTCTATTGTGAGTAAAAAGGCCCTGGTGAAACTGATTTAGATTCAGTGATACAAATGGTGTTGAAGACTACAAAGATATTTAAATTGAGTTAAAATTATTATGTTTAACAAACCAATATACTTAACTTGTACTCTTCAATACACCTATGTCCTCTCAAATAACACCATCCTTCTTAGAAAACTTCAATTCCTAAGAAAACTTCAATTTCCTAAGAAAACTTCAACACACCCATGACCTCCCAAATAACACCATCCTTGCAATAATGGATGAGGAAGCTCTGTACACCAGCATCTCACACAAAGATGGACTACAAGCCATTAAGAATACCATTCAAAATAAAAATGAAGCCCACATGGTCACTTCTGCAACTTCGTGCTAACACACAACTACTCCAACTTTGACAATAAAATCTATCTACAGTACTTGGGTTTGGGCAATGATGAAGTGAAGAAAGTGGCTTTATTTTGGCAGTCCAGGGTTTGATCAGGACATGAAAGAAGAAGAATATCAACCCTTTCATGATAATGGAACAAGAACATGGTATTCTCTGAGTATGTGCTTTCTCACTCACCACGCCATTTCCATCACAGTTTCACCTCTACAATACAGTAATACTATTGTTTTGTGTTCCCTGAGTAACATAAAAAATTCTAAAGGCAGTACTTGACTTTATTTTATTTTATTTTCCTTTGAAAAGCAAGATCTTCTGGCATATTTAGCTTTATTTACAAATGAACAGGTGGTACCCAGCTGGAAGGCTGATAGCATAGTACTCCTATAAGGAGCTCATCATCTTCTGTGGCTCAGTGGTTAAGAAGCTCGCCTTGTTAGCTGAAAGGCTGGAAAGTCAGCCATTTAAGACCCGGGTACTGCATGACGGATTGAGTACCCATCTCTGTCCCAGCAATTGAGGACATGAAAGGAGCCTCATTTGGGCATTCCCTGAGTGGAGTTTCTTCTGCAAAAATCCTTTCAACCTAGAATAATTTCTGACACTAAATTGTTATAATTATATCTGCTGTTCTACATTGGATCTCAAAAGCAGTAATCCACAAACTCCAGAAAACCATCAGCCTTTGCTTTTCTAATCTCAGCTCAACTATTTGTCTAAGAACTTGGAAGTGTTAC
This sequence comes from Furcifer pardalis, assembly GCA_030440675.1. NCBI lineage: Eukaryota > Metazoa > Chordata > Lepidosauria > Squamata > Chamaeleonidae > Furcifer > Furcifer pardalis. The sequence continues at coordinate 159,154,229 of CP126892.1, forward strand.
TTCCTTGAATTAGAATTCCTTGAATCCCCCAGGTAGCCCAATATGTAGAGGGATGCTGCAAATTGTAATCCAAATCCAATTAACGTTTCAAAACTTTGCCCCTTCTGTCTGCAGAATATTTCCATCATGAAAGGGTAACACAATTGCAAGCTATTTAATTCATTACTACAGTCAAACCTCGCATAAAGAGCGCTTCGCTTAAAGAGTAACTCACTTAAAGAGCAGAATTTTCTCTGAATGTTCACTTCGCTTAACAAATAAAGCCAACCAAAAACTCGCTTAACAAATAAATCGGGGTTCACAATCCCTCCCACAATTGGTCATTTACAATGGTGTTTCGCTTAAACAGCAAACTCACTTAAAGAGCAATCCTGTGGAACGCATTATGCTCTTTAAGCGAGGTACAACTGTATAATAATTTTATTCTCTATAATGAGGAAAGCTGCTGGTGGGATTTTCTACCCTGTAGTCCAAAGTAAATTATGTTACCTTTAGGAATATAATGCCTTGACTTGGGTACTATTTACTACTTTACACCAGACAGCAAAATACCATGGGATGGCCATGGATGTAATCTTTCCCTTTTCCTGCTTTCTCTCCTTCTCTTTATGAAATGCTGCAACACAGATTGTGGCTATGTCCATGCTTGGTGGGGATGCTAGAAGTGATGTGAATTCAAGACATCCAGAGGAACAAAAGTTTCCCATACTTGTTGAAGTGAATGTCCACAATTCATGCAAGTAAACGTAAAGGTTTCCCTTGCTCGAAAGCCAGTCGTATCCGACTCTAGGGGTCAGTGCTCATCTCTGCTTCTAAGCCAAAGAGCCAGCGCTGTCTGCTTCTGCAGACATTTCCATGGTCATGTGGCAGGCATGACTAGACACTGGAGCGCATGGAATGCTGTTACCTTCCCACCGAATTGGTCCCTATTTATCTACTTGCAATTTCTTGCTTTCGAACTGCTAGGTTGGCACTAGCTGGGACAGAGACGGGAGCTCATTCCATCCTGCAGTACTCGGGAATCGAACTGCTGACCTTCCGCCTCCCAGTCAGCGTCTTAGTGACTTGAGCCACTGCAGTCCCTACAATTCATGCAACTAGACCATTATTTAACAGCTGTCAAAGATCAGCTCTGGGCAAGGGTTGGACAAAAGCTAAGGGCCTGGAAGCAGGCTGGGAATCAGAACTTAAAAGAAAATCAGAAATGGAGAACAAATCAAGAGATGAGGGGTAAAAGGCAAACATATTCAAATAATAATCAAAGGTATATTAACTCAGCCTTTGTTTAATTGGTAATCACAGCTAATGTGAACTCAGTGAGTCACTTACTGAATGATGAGCCAACGATTATATAACTTGGCTTGATTCTATGGGTCTGCTGTTCTTTGGACTTCATTTCTAAGGCAAGATTCAACTACAATGAGCCAGTGGCTAGCTAGGACAGTTGCAATCTATCTGGGTGTACTTGAGTGAGAAGCTACCAACTGATCTTCAGCCATGGGCATTCTGACCTGAACATGACAACCATTTTGTAGAAGGAAAACCTTTCTTTTATTCTTTTACCCCAAATGCTCCACCATCAGCTGAAGGAGGGAAATGTACTGGGAGGGCATGCATTGGAAAACATGAGATGCAGTCAACTAACTCTATTGAAAGGTAAGGACCAGTTGTGTGAATGTCACAGATAAGTTGGTCTCAGCCGAAATCTCAACCTCCTGCAGGTCTGCTCACATTATTAGCCATTGACCTATGCCGGTGGTGGCAATCCTTGGCACTCCAGCTGTTCTTGGACTTCAATTACCAGAAGACCAGGTCAGTACACCTGCTGATCATGGATTCTGGGAATTGAAGTCCAAGAACAGCTGGAGTGCCAACAAGGTTCACCACCGCAGAGCCCTGTGCCATTTCTGAGAGAAACAAAAGAGAAAGAGGAAGGTTGTTTTGCTCAACCAGCCCAGCAATCTAAAGCAACTAAAATACCAATAAAATATACTGTAAACCAATGAGAAAATGCTGCAGGAAATAATAACTACCTACCATTTTTGTTGCTAACTCAGATTTCCCCAAACTTTACCAAAAGTTGCCCCAGGGGCTGGAAACATTCCTTTTTAGGATTTCAACTACCAGAATTCTCCCAGCTATCATAGCCTCCACATAGAGTGTGCTGTGGCAATCCAATCTGGAGGTTTGAGTCCATTTTATTTATCTGGTTCCTGTATTTTGCCAAATTGCTATGGCTCAAGTTTCAGTTTACTTCTCAGAATCTTTAGAAATGAACTTCTGGGGCCAATGTGTAGGTGGATAGAGATATCCTGTCTTTAACTCACATGGATTAAACGAATGTCATAAATATCAAAGCACCATTCATTTCATATACTGCAGCTGCTGAAGTATATCTTAAATGAATGTAAAATACTGTAGAGTCACTGTGTGTGCTTCAGGATATCTTGAACAAAGGGATGTTCACACATTGAGCTTTTAAGTTAGTGACAGGCAAGCTATTACAGTCAGTAAATACAATTAAGAGCCTTGAAAAAAGCATAATGCTGGAGTAAAAATGAAGTTATCCTTGGAATGGGAAAAAGAATCCCTATTGTCACCATGACAGAGGACAGAATATTTCTCTACTGTATTATGAGTTGGAAACAAAGGAATTTGTGAAGCTACCACATGGACTGTATGCATGTAACAGTACAGTTGTGCTTCTTTTTGTGGTTTATCCTTTGGAATGTATTTTCAGTTTTTGTTACATTTCTAGCTTGCCCTTCCTCCAGCAAGCACAAGGCAGTACACAAGCCACCACTTTCTGGGACAAATGAGGTGAAGAGTGATTCAGACTTAGCGGTCCAAACCCAGTGAGTTCAAGTGTTCAGTGGAGACTAGAAGTTGAATCCCAAAGCCCAGGAGTCCACTACAACCTTTCCAATGCTAAGCCCACTTAACTGGGAGTTAATCCCACTAAACTCAATGGGATTTTTCGATAGACATATATAGGCTTGTAGTACATAAAGAGGGACTGCAGTGGTTCAAGTGGTTAAGATGCTGACTGGGAGACGGACGTTCAGCAATTCAAAACCTGAGTACTGCATTACAGAATGAGCGCCCAGCTCCTGATAACCTAACAGTTCAAAAGCAAACCATTGCAAGTAGATAAATAGGTACCACTTCAGTGGAAAGGTAAACAGCATTTCACGTCTGCCACATGTCCACAGAAATGTTTGCAAATGCAGACAGCAGTGGCTCTTTGGATATAAATAGAGATGAGCATTGAACCCTAAAGTTGGATATGACTGGTGTTAGAGCAAGGGTTACCTTTACCTAGTACAAGAAGCCCAAGACAGAATTGCTCAAAGGCAGATCACAGTATATGAAGCCCAGTGGGATTTGCCCTGGTAAGGAGTTCTGGTAGTACAGTGGCTAAACAGCTGTACTACAATCAAAAGTTGTGAATTCGATCATGTCTGGGATCAAGGTTGACTCAGCTTTCTATCCTTTTGAGGTCAAATAAATGACTACTCAGCATGTTGGGGCAAAATACTAATTTACTTGTAAACAACTCAGAAAGTGCATTAGGCACTAAGGGATGGTATATAAATATAATTGCTATTGCTATTTCTGTTACTTGAATCTTTGTGATTGTGTACATAGAATCAATCAACATGTGGGGGGGGGGAACCATTTTTCTCTGTTCAGGTATTTACCTCAGTCAGCAAAAGACAGTTTCATTTAAACTCCATTGAAACAATTGGTGTTTAGTTAAAATCCCTAACTGTATGGAGCATTCTAAATGAACTCAATAGAAACCACTAGAGACAACTTTTTTCAAACATCCTTACTTAATGTAGAGATGTTGTGGCATATGGTAGTGTTGTCTCTCCCCACACCTGCACACGCACACACACATTCAGGACCATGGAGAGAAGGAGTTGAATTTATTGGGCACAAAGCTTAAAAATAATAATTTTTTGGGATGCAGCTTCCAGAATCCCTCTTTGGTCCAAAATAGCAATTTTTCCAAGTTTGAGACATCTCACACTTGTTCATTTCCTTCTGAAACTGAAGAGTTATAGTTCACAAAATATTGCACAATAAAGCATGTTAAAAACAGATTTAAAACCATTTAAAATAGCAATGTTATCATTAAGGAAGGAAGGAAGGAAGGAAGGAAGGAAGGAAGGAAGGAAGGAAGGAAGGAAAGGAAACGAAGGAAGGAAGGAAGGAAGGAAGGGAAGGAAGGAAGGAAGGAAAATTAGTTAGTTCTTTAGTTAGTTAGTTAATTAGTTAGTTAGTTAGTCCACCCATCAGAATTTTAACAAGGAAGCAAATGAAACTTTGTCCAGGAAGTTCTGTGATCAAGGAGCTGCTGTAGTGAAAGCTCTGCCTTATGAATTGCCTAAGCTCAGATATTAATAGCACCCGGCTTTTCATAATAATAAGCCTTGTGTCAACTCAGATTCTTTGTTTTAAAAATCTGCTCCAATATACACTGCATAGAATAGCACCAGGTCTCTAAGGTTTTAGTCTTTTAGTCCTTCTCAGGAATTATATACTGTACCTGAATTAATCAAACAATCATTATATCTGGATCCACATGATGTATACCAGTTAGACTATTGCATATTTCACATGCTTACAGCATTCCAATGACTGGGCTCCCTGATGGGGGCATTCTTAGTATGATCATTCTTAGTATGATCAGTTGTGTCGGACTCTAGTGAGTGGTGCTCATCTCCATTTACAGCCAAAGAGCTAGCACTGTCTGTGTCTGCAGACATTGCTGTGGTCATGTGACAGGGACAACTAGTTGCCAGATGCACAGAATACTGTTACCTTTCCTGCTGAAGTAGTATCTATTTATTGACTTGCAGTTTCTTGAATTTGAACTGCTAGGTTGGCAGAAGCTCAGACAGATGATGGGAGCTCACTCCATCACACAGTACTCAGGTCTTGAACTGCTGACCTGCCAACCTTCTGGCTGTCAAGGTCTGCATCTTAACCATTAAGTCACCATGACCTTACATTTAGCCCTATACAGATTCAAACATAAGACCCTGAACAGGACTTTCTTCTTTGCCCACAGTCTCATTGTATTAACAGGAGAAGCCAAGGATTCAGTCTGAGATAGAGTGTATGCAAAGTGTGTTTTTTACTACTCAGCTAAGGTCCTTTTAAGTGGCCCTCGAGGAATGTTAAGTCAATATCCAGGCAATTACTTTGGAAGATGGGAAGTGACACTTTGCGGTGAAAGCCATTATCTTTAGCCTCAAAATAATTCATTTTGAAAGTATTTTAACTGTGTGGCAAACCTACACACACACACACCTCCTTTGACATCTACTGAACAAATGTCATCCATCCTTTAGAAAGAATTGATCCATAGTCTGTGATTTTTTTTTCTACACAAAAATATTTGTGTATACATGGCATGGAAGCTGGGGATTGATTAATCTTTAGCACTACAGTATTTAAATAGCTTTTTCAAAAACTAGAGGGAGAGATGGATTTGCTGGGAAAGTATGTCAGATAAATAAAGAATTAAAAGTTAAGAGCTAAATGAAGACAACCAGAAGTTTCCTTTGAGATTTATTTTACAGCTGTGGTGCCCAACTGGAGAACCAGTTTTTTGTTTGTGCTTGTGTTGGTGGCTGAATCTGAGATTCACAAAGAACTGTCTTGCCCAAACCCGAAAGGAAAACACTTTGCTTGAGGAATGAAAAGGAACCTCCAGTCAGCCAGTAACTAGGTGTGCTCTGCATTGTTTTCATGGAGAAAACATAAATAAGAATGCCTTATTTACATATGTAAATCAAGTCATTCTGAGACAAGGAGAAATCATGTTTTTTTGTCATTTGCAAGCCTAGTATTATTACAAAGTAATATGCACAGCTTGAAATCTTTGGGGTGGGGTTGCCTATAGTTCCCAGACCCCCATAGCTAGCTGTAGTTCTGGGGATCAAAGTTCAATAGCAATGCTGACAATAATACCTTTTAAAAGCTCTGGCAATGTACCAATGTGGAAGTAGAAAGGAAGGAACATGAAATCAGCATTTTCTAGTGGGACAATTTTGTTGGTCTATTAGAGCAAAGAGAGGGCCATGGTGGCTTAGTGGTTAAGACATTGACCTTGATGACTAGAAAGAGGGCAGGTCAGCAGTTTGAGACCCAAGTGCTGCATGATGGAGTGAGTGCCAGTTGTCTGTCTCAGCTCCTGCCAACCTATCAGTTCAAAAGCAAGAAATTTCAAGTAGACAAATAAGTACCAACCCGTGGGAAAGGTGACAGCATCTTGTGAGCTTTGGCATCAAGTCATGCCTGCCACATGACTATGGAAACATCTGCAGACGAAGACAGCACTGGCTCTTTGGCTGTAAATGGTGATGAGCACCACACCGTAGAGTTGGATGTCAGCAACTCCTGCACACATGCCAAAGTTACTTTAATGTAACTAAACTCCCTCCGCATCAGTCCTCTCCTTGTCCCCTCCTGGGTCTCCGAGACACAGGCAGCTCCAATTTAGGACTACTGAGACTCGGAGCCATTTCCCACAAAATATTACCTTTTTGCTGCACCTGGAAGATCCACTCTAAAAGTGCTCCCCAGAAAATGTTAAAAGGAGAAAATGGTAGCAGTGTGGCCTCTCCTAGCTTAAAATGGTTTTACTCTGTCCCCCCTCCATTCAATAAACATACAAGTTATCAAAGGAACTGAGGATGATTTTTCATAAGGGATATTAAAGATACATTGTTCACACAATACAGATAACTACACAATAGATACAACACTACTAAAAAAGATTCAGGAAAATCAACACCTTGGTTTCCCCCCTGAGTATAAATTAATCTAACTCAGTAACTTATTCTGATAGCTTAGAAGAGAGCAGGATTTCCTTCCTCTTATTCCCCCTCCCCCCGGCTTGTTCTCTTCAGATTCTCCTCAGAATCTCTTCCAAAAGTTTCCCTGAATCTCTTCAGATTCTCCTCAGAATTCCTTCAGATTCTCCTCAGAATCTCTTCAGATTCACCTAAGAATCTCTTCAGATTCTCCTCAGAAAGTTTTTCTCAGCCTCTCTGAAAGTTTACCTCAGACTCTCTCTTCTCTTCAGAAAGTATTTTCTCTCCAGTTCTTTAGAATCTCCCTCAAGTTCTCCTCAAGTTCCCTTCAGAAAACCCTCTCTTTCCTTTTTTACACCTCAGCATCCCCCTCCTGCCTTATCTCATTTACATGAGTCAATCCTCACTGTCCTCTGCCTAGCAACAGGGAGTTAGAGTCCTGTACTTTCCCTCTCTGTAATATACGCATAGAGAGATAACAAAGCCGAACTACTATATTGACTTTTAATTACTTTTGGTGTAACTTGTGAGTCCCATGGTAAGCTCTACCATGACATCAGATACGATTGGCTTTTGAGCAAGGAAGACCTTTACCTAGGGCTAAAGAAGGTCCACTACGCACCCCACTGGAGAGTCCAAAGAGTTAAAACAAACTTTCCAAGTTTTTGGGTCCAATCACCAAGGAGAGAACAGAAACATTGCAACACAGTGCCTCAAATACCTAACCCAGACAGCTGTCCCAGTAGGATACCATGGTCAACCGTATCAAAAGCCACTGTGAGATCCAGGAGCGCCAGGAGAGAGGAAGCTCCCCTGTCTGCTTCCCAGAGAAGGCCATCATGCAGTGCTACCCATATGTTTTTGGTACCATGAAGATGCCTGAAGCCCATTTGGAATGGTTCTTAGTGTCAGGGTATTGATTAATACCCTAAGCTTAGCTTAGTAGCAGGATGGAGTTTCTTCTGCTAGAAACCTGACTCTGTATGGGTATTATGGTATAAATGCTTTTGGCTGTTCTCTTTGCTAGGTTAACAACAGCCAGGAGGGAATGTTTGTAAGAGGCCGGCACCCAAGCCTCAAAGAATGCAGAGTTTAATTAGAGAAAGTTATGTAAGGAAGTGGTTACAGGATCATGTTTAGGTCATGACAAAACTGTATTGGGTTAACCCAGAGGTGCCCAAACTATGGCCTGGGGGCCAGATGTGGCCTCCAATGTCAATTAATCAGGTCCATGAAGCCCTCGTCGCTCCTGGAAGTGGAAGTAAAATGCGCCCATATACTTCCGCTTCTGGGAGCAATGAGGGCTTTGTGGGCCAGATGAATTGGCATTGGGGGCCACATCCCCCCCCCGGGCTGTAGTGACCGGCTCCCTAAACTATGTGACCGGACCATGGCCTGAAAAGTTTGGGCACCCCTGGGTTAATCACTAGGTGGCCAACAATGGAGGGAAAAAGCAACAACTCTAAACCTGTCTTGTCACTAGGTGGAAACAGACAGTGATTGGGTTAGGGCAGGGCTAATGATGTTGCAGCCTGCAACATCATTTCATGTGGCCCCACTGCTTCCACTACCCAGGAAGTGCCATGTGCGGCAGGCAGAGCAAAATGGCCATCCAGCCCCCGAAGCTGCCTGAGGGAGCATGACCTGGCCCTTGGCTTGAAAAGGTTGAGAACCCCTGGGTTAGGCCATTACAAAGTGCCTGAAATGATGCCCTGTTTCATTGGTTAAAGCAAATGAGGAGACGGGAAACATAGTTACTCTGAAACAAGGGATAGGATATAAGATGAAGGGTAAATTTCTGTTTCAGCAGGAGGGAGGGAGGAAGATAGAAAAAGAATAGAATGTGCAGGGCAGAAGGAGAATATGGTCTTCAGGGAGTGTTGCTATATATTTTTTTATTAGTTATGCTTGGTAACCTGTACTTGTAGAAATGGAATGTACAGTACTGGCAACCTAAAAATAAACCAAAGCTCTTTTTATGAAGAACCTGATTCTTTTTGGAAGGGTGGAAGAGTCGAGTGGATGCCACAGAGAAGCCTCGAAAATGCCTATTTAAATATTATCTCTCTCTCTCTTTTTGTTCAGAGTCACTTTAAGTAAGCGTTACTCTTGTATTTGCTGGAACTTGTGCAAGTGTCTGCCAGGATAAGGGCAGGATCGGATGGTCTCATTCTTTGGTCCCCGCAGTTCTGGTCGTTCAAAGGATTGCCTTGGTAATGGAACTGGGGAATCCTAGGTGAACATGAGAGAGAACAAAGGCAAGGAAAAAGTATTGAAACACGGTTCTGATAGTAGTTGGCATCATCCATGAATGCCTGCAGTTGATCAGCCACTACCCTCTCAGTGAGCTTGCCCCCAAAAGGGATGTTAGCTATAGAGCCATAGTTGTCCAAAAAGATCTGTACCTACCATATGTTGGATTTCTTCAGGAGTGGGTGGATAACTCTTTCAAATCTAATCAGGAAAGAGGATGTTTAATACAGTACTTCGCTGCCTGCTGTTTTATGCAAGAAAAGCACATTCCCTCTCCATCCACTTGTTATTTGCTCTACTGTTTTAAGAGCAACCTCTTAAAACAGTAACACAACAGCATCTTCTCTGGTAAATATAAGCCCTCTTCATCGCGAGCAGCATCCGCCATCTCAGCAGTTTATGAATGTATCTTGAGCACCGATCTTCTTGGGCATTTTATTTGTCTACCCAGAAAAAATAATGGGGATTTTTTTTTTACCACCAATTGATTCCTTCCATGGAATTTCATTAGATTTTTTTTTTAAAAAAAAAAGCCATGTCAATCAATTCAAAGATACATCCCATTTATCTCATCACCACCACCCACTAGTTTTTTTAATGATAACTCTAACACTCCTGATACTGCATCCCATGCAGAATTTACAAGCATAAAAAACCTCCAAAATAAATCTCACGACCAAGGAGGTGAGGAGGACTGACATGCTTCCACTGCTTCAAAATTAGAAAAACTCCTGAACAAATCTGGTTCCAAAGACCACAGTGTTCCTCTTTTCACGTTCAATTAAAAAGCTGAACAAGGCTTTAGGAAGTGAATGTTCAGAGGTCAAACATACAATTCTAATGAGGTCGCTATCTCTGTGAAGCTGAACATTATGGGGAAAGTCTGTTTTAAACTAAGGGTTTTGTGGCCAGAGTACTGATATTTCTGTGCCCTGGCTGCATTCTAATTTGGTGTTTCTCCTCAGTGTATTGTTTGCTCAGTTGTTTTTGTTCTTAAAAAAAAAATCCCCAGTTTCTCTGATGTTACGATTAAGTGCAAGCTATAAAACTTGCAGAAACATCATATTCACTTTCAGTAGTAGTTATTAAGCTTTCAAGAGCACAGCTCAAGACTCACTTCAGCCCATCACAATTAGGGCAGTAGACTCATTTATTGAGCTACTCAAGGTCATTCAAGTAATGAAGTAGAAGACCAAGCAGGTAGTCCAGAATAATGCTTTTATATGAACAGCAACTTGGCAACTGTATGTTGATTTGCATCATCACAGCCATCCGATTTCAGGCCAAACAGCCCATGATGGCTACATGTCGCCAAATATCTTACAAAATCAAAAGAATTAATAGACTACATACTACAATGAAAGAGCTTTGCACTGTTTCAGGTTGTATCTGACAATGAAATCATGAACTGTCATTACCAACATTTAGTGACTTAGCAAACTTCTTATCAGAGTTATCTACTAGAACAGGCATTCTCAACCTATGGCTCATGGGCCAAACCCAACCCCCCAATGCCAATGCATCCCTTGCCAATCCCAGAAGTGGAATTAAAATGTGTTCTGAACATGCATAGAACGTTCTGTGCTTGCACGGCACACATTTTACTTCCACTTCTGGGTGGGAGAAACCACGTGACCAGCCTGATCAGCAGTCCAGGAAGTGTGGTCAGGTCCATGACCCAAAAACCTTGAGAAAGCCTGTACTAGAAGAGCTAAGACCCAAACTTTACAAGCAATGCTGCAAGCTTTAATTTAATTTAATTTTGGCCAATAACAAATCCAAGAAGGTGGCTTCACTTTGGCAGTTTAAAGTTTGATCTGCACATGAAAGAAGAAGAATCCGCTAAACCAGTAGATCAGACAACTAAAATATTAATATAAAAATGCCCCCAGTTTATATAGTCAGCTGAGGTGCCACTGGTGGAACAATTCAAGTTCCTTCTCTTCATCATACAGGTAGTAACTGATGTGAAGCAGCTTTTTGTCAAGTTCTGGATTGACACCACTATATCTGGTGAGAATTGGAAGGGAAATTATGGCCCCAATCGTCTTTCTCAGTATTTCAGCGTTCAGTATTGTCCGTCAGGATATATTCTGACCATTTCTCTCAAACAGACTTAAGGCACTAGCCTGGGAATACACTCTACAGCAGAGGTGCCAAATCTCTTTGGGCCATGGGCTGGTCACATGGTTCAGTGGGCTAGTCACATGGTTCCTCCCACTGGAAGCGGAAGTAAAACGCACCTTGCAATCTGTTTTGCAACAGGATGAGATAGATTTTAAGCTGCCATTTTCTCTGCTTAAACCGGGGGTGCCCAAACTAAAGCCCGTAGGCCACATCCAGCCCCTGACACCAATTCACCCAGCCCATTGTGCCCTTGCCACTCCCAGACGGGAAAGTAAAATGCACCCATATGACCATATGACACCTGTACAGGCACATTTTACTTCCTCTTCCGGGAGCGACAAGGGTGCTGTGGGCCGGGTGAATTGGCATCAGGGGCTGGATCTGGCCTACGGGCTTTAGTTTGGGCACTCCTGCTCTACAGTTAAATCAAGTGCATCATTTGCATCCATTCTTAAATGTCTCATGTGGCCATTGGTGATATATGCCTTGACTATATACGATTTAGATCATTGTTGGCTGGTGCACATGGAGCTATTTTTGAAAAGTGTTCAATCATTGCAGGTGGCCTCAGGGTCTATCACCAGACTATTACTAAGGTCTGTCTCATTCACTAATCTCAGCTCTGGGAGTAGTATAATATATGCATATAATGGAATAAGTTAATGTATTGATTCCTCAAGAAGGAAATGATTACAAATGCTGTGAGCTAAGTTTGTAAACTACAGTTGTACCTTGCTTAAGCAAGGTCCTCTTTATACGAGATTTTACTGTAATTTAATCCATAAGAAAACTGATACATTGAAATGTATGGCACAAAGCCCTTAGAGACGCTTGAAGGAGATGCATGCAAACTTTGCTAGAGGGAATATATGGCCATCTGAAATAGTCTGGTGCTGCACTGAATAAAAGCCCATGTACTGAGCAAATCACTTGATGACCCATCATCCACAGCACGCTAGTGGGGGACAGTAATGATGTGACACTCTGGGAATGTCCAGATCTGCTCATAGCTGCTGCTTGGCTCTCTTGTTACATGGAAGTAAAGCACTCAAACTGGTGAAGCTCCCTGCAGATTACCCCACCATATTAAATATTTTATGCCAGGTTTTTTTCAGGAATAGTGAAGATAATACTGTGTCTGTAAACACCGCCCTTACAGCTAATTTAGTGTTGAATCAATTCATTCAATTTCCTAAGTAAGATTTATATAATGATAAAACTCCAAGCAGCATCCATTCACTTCTCAGGTACCTGTAGTTTGTGGAAGAGAAAATCCAGGAAATTCTTAACAATCTCAATGATTGTATTACTCTCCCTCCTTTTCCTACCTTTCTCTTTTATCTTTAAATCATGTCCTTGTATTATTGGAAAGCATCATTCATGAAACTGAATGGTTTCCAAAAAAGCACTCAAAATTTATGTTATAGTAATATCTCTTACAAGTTATAAGCATTTACTATTTCACTGGTTAAAATGACCAGTGAATTTGCATTTCCAGTACAATGGATAGTCTCCTCAAGAGCAATTGTGGCATTCAAGGAAATTAGAACTCAAAACCAAACTCTACATTACATACAGCATGTCCTTAGAAGCTGAAATCATATGATTCCAGCAGATGTTTGTTTCGGAGAAGTTAGATTTGCAAATGAGGTTATTGTTTCTGTTCCAAAGACTGATCAGAAAACAAAGGGCATATCCAGACTGTATGTTTCAATCACCTTAAAAGGGTAGGTATCCATTCAGGAGGAGAAGTGATATGTCATTTGGCACATTCCTCCCATCTAAATAGGAACTGATGCTATGAATAATTGAATACTTCCTCTAATTATCAGTGAATGCTCAGAGCAAGTGAATTTTTTCTACATCTTCCAAATCATTGTTGTGATACATCACTTCATTTAAATTTAAAAAAATCTTTGTGCAGATATATGTGTTGCCAATCAAAATAGTGCCCATAACCAAGGTTTTGACTGGCAACACATACACAAGTGTTTTTCTTTAAACAAAGCAATGTATTGCATCAGCGATGATCTAGAAGAGATTTCAAAAATTCTCCTCTGACTTTACATAGATGGTCAATTGAAATGTTCAATTTCCAATATACTGAAGCAGCTCATAAGAGGTTTACTCTGGAAGCAGCTCTTGATAGCTGCAGGGCTCACTTTTAGACCATTTTCTGAATTCACATTGGTGAGAATGGGCTAAAAGTAAATGTCCCAAAATAGTAGGACCCCTTGACATCTATCTATCTATCTATCTATCTATCTATCTATCTATCTATCTATCTATCTATCTATCTATCTATCTATCTATCTATCTATCTATCTATCTATCTATCTATCTATCTATCTATCTATCTATCTATCTATCTATCTATCTATCTAACTAACTAACTAACTAACTAACTAACTAACTAACTAACTTGTCCCTGAGCCTCTCTGCAGCAGAGTATGTTGCTTCAGTATGGAGCACATCCATGCACACAAAACAAGTTGACATCGCTGTGAATGAAGCAATGCATATAGTGACAGGATGTCTCAAACCTACACCAGTTGAGAAAATATATCCTCTTGTTGGTATTGCTCCACCTAAGATCAGGAGAGAAGTAGCAGCAGACGCTAAGAAAACTAAGCAACAGAATGACCCTCAACATCCTCTGAAGGGATATGAGCCTCAAGTCCACCAGCTTAGATCCAGGAAGAGCTTTATGGCAAGAACAAACATTCTTGAGGGTACACAAGAGCATAACCAAATTATAAGATGAAGGAAGGAGTTCACTGGGCATCATTAAAGGAGGATATAACTGAGGAACTCAACCTCCCCTACATCACTTGGAGGACCCTGAATAGGCCAAGTGTTGGAGTGCCTAAATGTAAAACCAACATGCTCAAGTGGGGGCTGCTGGTGGACAACAACACACTGTTTGAATGTGGAGAGATACAGAATCCAACTCATTTACTGATCTGCCAATTACTGCCAGAAACATGCACCGATTAGGACTTAAATTTGGCCAATAACAAAACCAAGAAGGTGGCTTCATTTTGGTAGTCCATGGTTTGATCGGGACACAAAAGAAGACTGACTGACTGACTGACTAAATAAATAAATAAATAAATAAAAGTAACAAGAAAGAAGTAAGTACGGTAATATAACAAAAATAACTTTAAAATGTCATTTTGTTGTTGTTCAGTCGCACAGTCGATTCCTACCCTCTGCGACCCCATGGACCACTGTCCTCCAGGCACTCCTATCCTCCACCATCCCCCTCAACTCACCCAGCTCTTTGCCCATTATCTCTACAATACCATCTAGCCATCTCATCTTGGGCAGTCCCCTTCTTCTTTTGCCCTCAACCCTTCCAAGCATCAAGGCTTTCTCAAGTGAATCCTCTCTTCTCATTTGATGTCCAAAGTACTTTAGCTTCATCTTTACTATTTGACCTTCTAAGGAGCAGTCAGGGTTGATTTCTTCCAAGATCGACCTATTTGTTCTCTCTCCCTGTCCAGGGGACTCTCAAAACCCTTCTCCAACACCACATCTCAAAGGCGTGTATTTTTCTGCGCTCAGCTTTCCTAATGGTCCAGCTCTCACAACCATACATTCCCACAGGGAATACCATTGCTTTGACTATGCGAATCTTTGTTTGCAATGTGATGTCTCTACTTTTCACTATGCTCCCCAGGTTTCTCATTGCTTGCCTCCCAAGGATCAGTCGCCTTTTTATTTCATGGCTGCAATCACCATCTGCAGTGAGCTTTGATCCTAGGAAAGTAAAATCTATCACTGCTTCTACTTCTTCCCCATCTATTTTCCAGGGACTGATAGGGCCTGTTGCCATGATCTTGGTTTTCTTGATATTGAGTCTCAAGCCAGCTTTTTCACTTTCTTCTTTCAACCTAATTAGGAGCTTCTTTAGGTTCTCCTCACTTTCTGCCATGAGGGTGGTATCATCTGCATATCTCAAATTGTTGATGTTTCTTCCAGCAATTTTGATCCCAAATTGTGATTCCTCCATTCCTGCATTGCGCATTATGTGTTCTGTGTATAAATTGAATAAGCATGGTGACAAAATGCAGCCTTGTCTTACTCATTTCCCTATTCCAAACCACTCCGTCATTCCATTTTCTGTCCTAACTGTTGCCTCTTGATTCATGTACAGATTTCTCATGAGACCTATAAGGTGTTCCGGAATTCCCATCTCTTTAATTACTTGCCACATTTTGTTGTGGTCCACACAGTCAAAGGCCTTAGTGTAATCAATGAAACAGAAGTAGACTTGTTTCTGATATTCCTTTGTTTTTTCCATGATCCATTTTAACAGTGCTGTAATACATTTTGGGGAATGGCTTTGTAACAGATTACACAATGATTATTTGCTTTGAAAAAGTAACTTCCCAAGTAACCTTATAGAATGTTCACAGTGTTCTCTTGCAGCCCTCCTTATACTGATTATTTTTTAAGTGTCAAACTTGAGGATGCATTAATTTTTTTAAAAAAATTGAAACCACTTTCTCAGATGGAGACAAATGCCTGTTTGCCACAGCATGTTATTTCCTTTACCTCCATATACTGCATTTTTAGAGTACTGTTTTGGGATTTATTTTGTGATTGAATGGCAGATGTCAGATTAATCTGAAAGTTTGATTTCTGAGCTGCATATCACAGAGGCAGTGCAACTGTGGGAGGACAACAGATAAATCAAAAGGAATACACTGTCCCTTTAATCCCTGCTTTAGCATTGAGAATTTCTGAAAATATGGGCCTTGAATTAACAGAGGAATAGTCTGAGTGGTCTTGACGCATCCTTTCTTAACAAGCATTTGGAAACCATCATGCTTGCTTATTTGAAGTTGATTGTTTATTTCTATTCACACCCATAAAAAGCTGGTTTTCTGACAGTTGCATAGGGAGGAAAGCAAAGCTCCAAGCAATTAAGCAAAATGAACAATCACTCATGGCGTCATCAATTTTAAAGTTAAATCTAATTCCTGCTTTCAAGACACAAAACTCTTCTTAGAATATTGTGAACTATTGCTACTTTTCACAATGCAGCTGTGTGTAACCAAGTCTCAATAGCACTTTCCCCCCTGCAAAGCATCCGGTTTGTAATAGGCGTGGAAGTATTGGATTCTTTGCTAATTGTTGCTCCCCTGTTTCACTGAAACCTCCCTACCTGCCTTGCTTATCTTGTAGAAGTAAAAACAGTTTGGGGTGAGGTGTTTCCAAGGAGACAAAAAGGAGAGCCAAGAAAATATCATCCAGGTTCATAAAGCTGTTGATAGTAGCCTGCACTTTCCTTGTACCTCTTCAAGGGGGTTGAAACTGATTCTAAAACCACTCTGTGAAGGTAAAAGTTTGACCAATGTCCAATATTAATCTATATAATCATATGTAACCCTATTAAACTATATAATCATATGTAACCCTACTAATCTATATAAACATATGTGACCTTATTAATCTAAGTAAACATATTTAAGCTAAATCAGAACAGGGTAATGGGGTAAACATCAAAAGACAGGAATAGGAGTGGCCTTATTGTTGGGTCACTGTGACCGGACAGAAAAAAAGGAACCTTAAGTTAGGAAAAAACAAGTGACCGCAAAAACCACAAGACACGTGGTAATAACCACAAACAGGTGACATCGGCTAAGATCACCTTCAACAAAAAGGGTATTTAAGGGAGACATTTTTCTCCTTGGGAGGCAGGGAGACCGAAACGGATCCTGATAGGACACTCTGTATTGCTCCCTTCTCCTCCCTTCACTCCTCCCCGGTCTCAACCAAAGCCCTCATCTAATATAAGGTATTTGAATTCTCTTGATTTCTAATTTAGATAAGTTTAGATAACTTAGATAAGTTTTGATAGTTGAGATAAGCTGAGATAAGTTGAGATAAGTTTGATTGATAAAGAATATATTCGTTGTCTTATTATTTTGTTGTCTTTTTGTCTTATCAATAATAAAGAATATTGTGATTAGAAATAATATGTTGTGAAGAGTCTTTATAAATGATTAAGATTTATCCCTGACAATTCCCAAACTGGAAAGCCATTAAGGTAAATCAAGAAGTCTTGGACCATGAATCACATGTGGAAGTGGGTACAGATGTCTTCCCACATCTTAGATCAGTGGTTCCCAGCATGCCCCGCAGGGAGACTTCAATTCCTAGAAGCTTAAGTCAGTACATTGGCTGATTAGTGTTTTGAGGAATTGATTTTGGCTTCTGGGAAATGAAGTCCAAAAACCAAAGGTTGGGAAACACTGCCATAGATATGTCCTCAAACTGGTAACCTCAAGATTTAGTGGTTGAAATCCAGCTGGCATAATGATTCCTGCATATATCATCATCAGGGGAGACTTTTCATGCCAAAGACTCCCTTCTTCTGTCCCATAGCTTTTCCAACTTACAAATACAGTAATTGTATGGAAATTGTGGAAGCTGCAGGACAGAGGAAGAATTCTTTCATCATGAAAAATTACTGTCATTGGATGGGGAGATTTGGTAACTGAAGTCTTCTTCGTCTGGACCCATGACTCCCACAGCTTTCATGCAATGAAGCAGATTATTGGCAAGTTGAGAAAGCTGTGGGAGAGAAGGAAGAACTTTTTATTTCCCAAAAATCTCCCCCGTGGTGGTAACATCAACTTTCTGATGGCCATGCTGCAGGACTTCAATCATCCAATCACAATTTCCCTGTGGCTGGGGATGATTGGATATGTAATCCAAAACAACTGGAGGAGAAGGCCACTTTAGGCCTAGCCCATTAGAAACTCTGCCTGCCCCTTTTCATTGCCGCTAAATAGAAATGTATTGCTTGGAAAGATACAATGGCCCAACTGTGAAGGGTGACTTCCAGAGGCTGTTTCCTGTGTTGGTACCCAAATAATTTAGCACCAACTGGAAGTATGAGGGGGACTGCAGTGGCTTAGTGGTTAAGATGCTGAACTTGACAACCGGAAGGTTGGTAGGCCAGCAGTTCAAGACCCGAGTGCTGCACAATGGAGTGAGATTCCGTCATCTGTCCTAGCTTGTCAACCTCGCAGTTTGAAAGCAATAAAATGCAAGTCAATAAATAGGTACCACTTTGGAGCAAAAGGTAACAGCATTCCATGTGCTCCAGGATCTAGTCATGCCTTCCACATGAGTCCAGTGATGGGATGTAACAGGTTCTCACCAGTTCTCCAGAACCGGTAGTAACTTTTCCCAGTGTCCCAGAGAACCTGTAGCAGCTTTTGGGGGGAACCACCTTCGGGGCTTACCTTTTCACTGGTTCCCCCACTGCGCATGAATGGCAAGCACTTGGTGTGCATGTGCACGCCTAGTGCTTGGCACATATGCACGGCCTCCTTGCTGTCCTCCCAAACAGGGAGGAGGAAGAGAAGCTGCTAGCCTGAAGCTACCTATAGCCTGAAGCTCCCTATTTATATTACAGTAATACCTCATATAACCTTAGTATCGAATAACACTAAAATCGCATAACATTAAGGATTCTGGGGGGAAGAATTGCATCAGATAACATTAAGATCCTATGGGATGCTTCAGATAATAACCGCTAAAGCCTGTGTGGTTACAATGTATCTCTATGGATCCCATAGGATTTTAACATGCATCAGATAACGCTAAAAATCATATAACACCAAGACTTGTGGAACCAGGTTTTAGTGTTATATGAGGTTTTACTGTATTTTGTATTTTTTCTTTGGCCCCGCCCATGACATGAGATCATGATGTTAGCTCCACCCACACTGTGATGACATCACGGTGGGGTAGTAAAATTTTTGACACCCCACCACTGCACATGACCTCAGAAACATATGAAGAAGGTGCAGACGGTTCTGGCTCTTTGGCTGTAAATAGAGATGACCACCACACCCTAAAGTTGGATTCATCTGGCTTTCAAGCAAAGGAGACCTTTACCATTTACCTTTATATATACTGTTTGAGAAGCAGTATACACACATTCCAACATTGAGGAGGAGCTCATATGAACATCACATGCTGAATGTTCTGGTTTTGCCTATAGCAGTCATGGCGAACCGTGGCACTCCAGGTATTCTTGGACTTCAATTCCCAGAAGCCCAAGTCCCTGTGAATCCACATGAATGGGTTTACCACATGTACACAGAGACTTGGGCTGAAATGCAACATACAGTATAAAGATAACAAAAAGCAAGTGCTGGGACAGATAAGCAAATCTTTTACTCGTAAAGCAACTCTACCTTTATATGTAACAAACATATTGTTCCTGCTGGCTCTCAGAGAGCAGGCAACGAGAAAACATAGAGTGTTTCTGCCGGGCTGAAAA
Organism: Furcifer pardalis; assembly: GCA_030440675.1. Lineage (NCBI taxonomy): Eukaryota > Metazoa > Chordata > Lepidosauria > Squamata > Chamaeleonidae > Furcifer > Furcifer pardalis. Next base: position 159,173,747 of record CP126892.1, read on the forward strand.
GACTCTCCCGAACTGATGGGCATAATGTACCCCCGCTTTGCTGTCTCTCACACTCATAATGGTACATAATATTCCAAAACCAGCGGGCATGGAGTGGTGCAGCATTACTTCTTCACAAGCACTGGAAGTGCTGGTCTTGTTGATAGACTCAGAAATAGCACTGACTTCATTTCTCACGAGTGTTAACTTAGTATGATTGCTACGCATGACTTAAACATCTTCTTTGGAAATGTTGCTGCCTGGCCAATTGCCTGTCTCCTATTTTATCCATGTGCATTTATATTCTTTCCTCTGTGCAAAACTTTGCCTTTCTCATCACTGAATTTCATTCTGCTGCTACTTAGATGTCTTGTCATTCTGCCTTTTTTTCTTCACTCTTCTTCACTCTTGCCTTTCTTTACTACAACTACCAGTCAACCTAGATCCCCGTCAGGAGCGAACTCATGTCAGCAGTTTTGACTGAAATAAAGCAGTTTAACCATGTACCCCCAGCGCTCATGCTAGTAATGAATTGCCTCTTGCTGCTTGCTACACAATGAGAAAGCAATGAGAAACCTAGGTAGCATTTTTCTTTTTGTTTACTTAGTATTACTGTGATATATAATGTGAACGTTAATACAATATTAGAATGTTAGGAATAAATATATACATTTTTTGAAATATATACATAAATATACAAGTGGACACACAATATAAAAGATACTTTATTTGATATTATTTGATAAACAAGTGGTCAAAAATGAGATTTGTTCAAAATAATAAACATGAAAATATTTCTTATTTTTTCTTTTTGATATTTCATCTTATATTTATTTATTTATTGCTCACATTTGGTATCCCGCCCCAATCAGGTAGACCCGACTCTGGGCGGCTTACAGCGTAAATTACCGTCATGGATAAACTATAATCATATCAATATCTAAAATGTACTGCATTATATCCTGTATCTTATTGAAATGTATTGTTGGTTAATTTTTTTCTGTCTTGTTATTCTTTTAAAATTAATAAACAATTATTTACAAAAAGAAAAAGAAAAAAAGAAGCTAGGTAGCATAATAAAGAGGCTCTTGAGAGTCTCCTGGACTGCAAGGAGAACAAATCAGTTGACCCTGAAGGAAATCAACCCTGACTGCTCATTGGAGGGACAAATACTGAAGATTATTATCAAATTCAATTTATATGCCGTCCCCTCCTGCCGCCCTTGTCTGATGGCTTTTCAACCCACCCACTCGGTGGGGCGGGACCCGGGGTCGCAGCAACATTCCTGTCGCCCTTGGCCAGTGGCTTTTCAGCCCCCAGCGGGGGTGAAACTCAAGTACTTTGGCCACCAAATGAGAAGAGATGACTCACTCGAGAAGGCCTGATGCTGGGAAAAATTGAGGGCAAAAGGAGAAGGGGGCAGTTGAGGATGAGGTAGATGGATGGATGCAATGTGCTTAGATCTTTGTGGGCTGAGGAGGATGGTGGAGGACAGAGGAGCCTGGTGTATGATGGTGCATGGGGTCGCAAAGGGTCGGACTCAACTGTGTGACTGAACAGCAACAAAACACATTCAACATTCACCCTTGCCATGAGGGTAAAGCAGCTAAGAAGGTGAGTGATTTGTAGAGGGAATACTCAGCAGAGAAGACTTGATAAGATATTTCTCTCCAACACTCCTCTCTGGTTCATGATAAAAATTGTGTATGCATAACTAACTGTAATTAACATCATGTGTACTTTGAATTTGACATCCAATAAATTCATCTCAAATTAAATAAGGCAGAACTGTAGTTTGTCTAAGTGTGACTGGGAATCAGGAAATCTCAATCAATTAAATCACGCTTGAACTTAAAATGAGAAAATGATCAAGCTTATTCGCCTGAACTGTCTGCCAGGCTAAAACAAACAAACCATTGTATGAAATTATTGAAATGATAGGTGTAGGGAATTGTGTGCTATGTACCATAAAGCAGCTTCACTCTCTGAGTTGATCTAGCTGCATGCAAATGTGATGCTGAAGAGAAAGCAGGGGTTACTATCAATCTTATATTTGGAAGAAGAACACATTGCATCCATGTGTACCTTATATTCAGGGGTACCTGTAATCAGACACACAGACACCACCACCCCAGCCTATGCTCCTATTGTGTAGACTAGACCAGGGACATGTAGTTCTCCAGATGTTGGATTACAAACAGCCATTGGATAGCAAACTCCACAATTCTTTTACCATTACCGGTAGCTATACTGCCTAGGGTTGATGGGTGCTCCCACCCAGCAACCTCTGCAAGACCTATCCTATAGTGTCAAGATGCTTCAAACCTACACCAGTTGAGAAAGTATGTTGTTGGTACCGCTCCACCTAAGATCAGGAGACAAGTAGCAGTGGATGCTGAGAGAACTAAGCAAGAGAACAACCTTCAGCACCCTCTGAATGGTTATGAGCCTCAAGTCCACCAGCTCAGATCCAGGAAGAGCTTTATGGCAAGAGCAAACTTTCAAGAGCATAACCAAATTAGAAGATGGAGGAAGGAACTCACTGGACAAGGAAGGAGGATTAAAGGAGGACATAGCTGAGGATCTTAAAAAAAAAACCCTTGTCACTTTGAGGACCCTGAATAGGCTGACAGGAGTCCCTAAATGCAAGACCAACATGATGAAGTAGGGCCTGCTGGTGGGCAACAACACACAGTGTGAATGTGGAGAGATACAGAATCCAACTCATTTACTGGTCTGCTGATTGCTGCCAGAGGCATACACCAGTGAGGACTTGGGTTTGGGCAATGACAAAGTGAAGAAAGTGGCTTCATTTTGGCAGTACCTGGTTTGATTGGGACATGAAAGAAGACCTAGCGACTTCTGCAAAGGCCCAGGTTGCCAACCACTGGACTAGACTGAGATACTGTACAAAGGTTTTTGAGAAACTGTGATATTTCTTTTTTTGCTAGAAGAATGAAACTGACGCTGAACAGAGCCAGCCCATTAATCATTCCGCTCTATTTATTTTCACCTGACAGTGACCACATTTGCACTCTCTTGTTTCAGGGAAAGATCAGGGCTCTGGAGCACCCAAACGTGCTCCGACAAGGGAGAGGATATCGTATATTTATTTATGTTTAAAGTACTTTATTGTTTTTGTATTATGGAAAAATAGCAGAGAAATGTAAGAACTTCCTGATGAAGTCCATTTCCCATGTTGTTTTCCCCTACGGACTGAGAGGAGTGCAGCGAACTCTACAGATTCAGCCAGAAAGCAAGTATGGGCGTGCATCTTTGTTAAGTGCAAAGAGTCAAGCATGGTTTGGTAGCTAAGCTGTATGATCAGAAAAAAGTCATGTGGTAGAATCCTAACTAGATACCAGCATTTGACAATATATTTAAGGGGCATTGTAATGTAAAAACAGTAGGGTTCACTTTCGCACCACTCCTTCCCTCTCTGTGTATCATTAGTGACCTCATCTGGGCATGACCAGCAAAGTACCTATAGCAGGGGTGTCCAAATATTTTGGACCATGGTCCAGTCACGTGGTTCAGCAGGCCAGCCATGTGGTTCCTCCCACCAGAAGCAGAAGTAAAATGCACCTTTCAATCTCTTTTGCAACAGAATGAGATAGATTTTAAGCTGCCATTTTCTCTGCTTAAACCAGGGGTGCCCAAACTGTGGTCCACAGGATGAATCTAGCCCCCCCGACACCAATTTATACGGGTGCATTTTACTTCTGCTTCCGGGAGTGATGAGGGCAGCATGGGCCAGATGAATTGGCATCGGGGGCCGGATCCAGCCCATGGGCCACAGCTTGGGCACCTCTGCCCTAAAGGACCAATGGAGACAATCACTCAAGTCAAAAGCAGGACAAAATAATGTGAGTGGATATGCCAGTTGAAGAAAATACAGCACAACAGATCAGATCTGCAATTAGCACTCACATCAAATAATCGATGGAATAAATATCAAAAGGAATAGTAAGAAACACAGGACAAACAGCTGCTCCCTCGATTTTGTTATTTGAGACCTACATCTCCTAAAATATTCCCCCTCCCAGGCAGTATGATCAATGAATTGTGCTAATTGTAATATTCTGGGACTTAACATTAAAAAGGTACTGCAGTGGCTTAGTGGTTAATACACTGAACTTGATGACCGGAAGGCAGCAGGTCAACAGTTTGAGACTCGGGTGCTGCACGATGGAGTGGGCTCTCATGTCTGTTCCAGCTCCTGCCAACCTAGCAGTTTGAAAGTAACAAATTGCAAGTAGATAAATAGGGACCACTTCAGTGGGAAGGTAAACAGTGTTCCGTCCACTCTGGTGTTTAGTCATGCCTGCCACGTGTCCACGGAAATGTCTGCAGACACAAACAGACCTGGCTCTTTGGCTGTAAACAGAGATGAGCACTGAAACCTAGAGCTGGATGAGACTGGCTTTCGAGCAAGGGCAACCATTACCTTTATTATCATTAAAAAAAAATTCTTTCCTAACGGAGCTTTGATCTTCACCCAAGGTTGTGTTTGGCAGGAATACCTGAGAAATGGTGGTATTGCTGGGTTACTATGAGCCAGGGAGTGGAGAGGACCACCAGTGGGCATGAAGTTATGTCACTTATAAAATAAGACTTCAAATTCAGTCTCCAGACAGTCTTCAAAAAGTTACTCTCAAGAAGAGCTGCAAGATTCTTCTAGCAAAGTTCTACATTCTATTGAGAGCCCCAATGAAAGATATTTCTTGTAATGAAATACATACATCATTTTTATTGTTCTGTGTATGGCAAGACATGTGTGGACACAGTTGGAGACGCGTTTGTACACATAGTTCTTTACGTTCAAGACTCCTGAGGGGCAGCTGAGTTGATGGCTTACAATAGTACCCATTTCCTTCTTTGGAGCTTGATTCTGCACATACTAGCTTTTCAGAAGCTGTAATTTTCCACAAATTTTGTCCTGCCCCACTTGAGTCTACCTCTGTCATTATCAGTAAGTATCTAGCCCCTAGCCAGCAATTTAAACTGTCTCAAGCATCGCCTTTTAACTTCTGCACTAGGACCTTGTGAGATTTGTTATGTAATTGTTTAAATCTCTGCAGTGTCAAATACCATGAAAATCCTGAAACATATTGTTGATTAAATCTACTGTCATTAGAGCCGGGGGGGGGGGGATGTGTGTGTGTGTGTTTTCCCTTCCTTTCGACAAAAGTTAACACACCATCCTAACCAAGTTATTGCTATATTGTTTGTAATGCCATTATTGAAGATTTGAGTAATGTTTCCAAAAGTCTTTCATTTTCTACTTTTTAAGAAGCCTTTATCATTCCATTTTGGCTTCATAATTCAGCCTTCAGTCCTACGCATTCATTCATTTTCATGTCAGAGATTATTCTGGATTGAAATGATTTTTGTATGATGATCCGCCGCCGCCGCGCCCCCCCGGCCCCCGTCACCGGCCGGGAGGAAGATAAGAGGAGCCTCCCTGGCCAGGGGAGGCCCGAAGAAATGCCGCCGCGCAAGACGCCGCCGTTGCTCCCCTTTGTTGGACTTTGTTGGACTCTCCCTCAGCCATCTGACCTCGAAGGGAGAGAACTTGGGGGTCTTGGGCGGCAATAGAGGACTTAATGGGGGGGGGGGTTGGTGGGATATTGTTATATTGTATTATATTGTTTTGTTTAGTATGGAAGCCGCCTAGAGTCAGGTTCGCCTGAGCGAGGCGGGGTATAAATTTGAAGAATAAATAAATAAATAAATAAATATAAATCCTTTCATGTCCCCCATCGTGCAACTCTCAGGAATCAAACTCGTCTTTCTGGTCTCAAAGCCTAGCACCTTAACCATTAAGGTAGGTAGGTAGGTTGGTTGAATATTCTCATTTAAACAGAATATAGTGCATTTTGTTAAAGCAGGGATCATTATGACCAGGTGATCTATAAACTTGTGTGCCATCTTGTCCAGCTGGTTGTGGCTTATGAGTGGCCTTAAGGTCTCTGTTTAACCTCTTATAGTATTTTGAGTGTTAAATTCTAAACCAAGAATTTTCAACCTGTGGCCTGGATGCAGCCCACAGTGCCATTTCATGTGCCCCCTCCAGCACACCAGGAAGTGCCATGTGGTGGAGGAAGGGCAAAATGGCCGTCCAGCCCCTGAAGCTGTCCGAGGGAGCATGACCTGGCCCCCTGCTTAAAAAGGTTGAGAACTCCTGTTCTAAACCAAGTATTGAACAGGAAGCTCTTCAAAAGGAAGATACTTTCCAAGAGTGAAAGCAATACTCTTGTAACACCTTTAAGATTAACCAGTTTTGCAGACATCAGCTTTCACATCCATAGCCCACTTCTTCAGCTGTATGGAAAACAATCCTGAAGAACAGCCTTATCTATACACACTGGTTTTTGGTTATGGGAGTGTAACAGAATGAAAATTGGATACATAAAATGACAAGTATATTATTAACACTGACTGTACTTTTACCGCTAGTCATAAACTTTCAACAGATCTGGCAGCATAAACATGTAGGCGATTCAGATAAGTATCAAGTCATTTAAGTTTTTCTCAATCTTTATGCTAACTATTGCACATTTCTGACCCACGTTAACAGCACAGTTGTCAATTTCTGCATCCTATTTCACTGTGCCTCAGCCCCACAACTAAAGGCTCTGGGCATCTATGCCTTTTGCTTCAATATTGTTCTCCACAGATCTGAGGAACTGGGCTATGTCCACAAAATCTCATGTCAAATAAAATGTGGTAGTTTTGAAGTTTCCATTAGATGCTTTGTAATTTCCATTATGACAGACTAATACAGCTACCTCCAAGGGTAGCTGAACATCAAAGAGTGCACTCCCTTCTATTCCTTAAAACTTTAGAGGGCCAATGGAAGAGGCAACAAATGACAGAAAAGAAAACAGATCACAAAGTAGTAATCAATAAAATGTTGCCTCATCCACTTCCTAACGTATTCCCCCCATATTCCTCCTACAACATATGCCTGATTCCATGCATACATGTTGTGTGCCAGCCAACTATGTACTAGCAATCCTACCATGTAGTAAAGTTGCCTGTCTCAAGTAGCTTCATGAAGAAGGGATAGATGAAAGTGGGAACTGGCATATGAAGGGCAAGACATTTTAGTTGGTCCTTGTGCAAGAGGGAGGCCCATAAGTTCAGTTCATCACTGGCATGGAATTATAAGTGATTTCTTCACTAAAATAACCAGACTTCTGTAGACTCCCCAGAAGGAAGGCAGTCCCTCTCATAGATTTCCTCACCTTGTGGCATTCTGCTTATATACACCCAGCTGTATATCTTGGCCCATGAAGATCCAATTGATGCAGTAGAAGTCCTATCCAGGTGCCTGGAGGCTGTCAGGGTCTGGATGGGGGACAACGGGCTACAACTGAATCCTGGCAAGACTGAGTGGCTGTGGGTAAGGGGTCCTGCGTTATCTCGGGAACTACCATCTTTGGTTCTGTAAGTGGCAGCTTTGCCCCAAACAGACCCGGTGCATAATCTGAGGGTCCTCTTGGACTCACGATTACTGCTCGAAGAGCATGTGGCAGTCATGGCCAGGAGGGCTTTTGCACAACTTTGTGTAATACGCCAGTTACGTCCACTCCTAGACTGGGACTCTTTGCTTATGATCTCACACACTTTGGTCACCTCCAGACTTGATTACTGTAACACACTCTACACGGGGCTGCCCTTGGTGACCATTCGGAGGCTGCAGCTGATACAGAATGCAGCTGCTCGGATAGTGATGGGTTGCGGGCGTTATGTTTGTGCCTGGCCACTGCTTCAGGAGCTACACTGGTTGCCAGTATGTCGCCGGGTGCAATTCAAGGTGCTGGTCATTACCTTTAAAGCCCTACATGGTAGTGGGCCAGGATACTTAAGAGACCACATCACCCCGAGAACATCTGTCCATCCCACCAGGGCGGATAGGAGAGGCTCTCTTATCATTCCATCAGCTAGAGAGGCACATCTCTCTAGCACCAGAAGGAGGGCCTTCTCCATGTCCGCCCTGGCCCTTTGGAACCTCCTGCCAATTGAGTTATGCCTACAGACAGAGCTACTGCCCTTTCAGAAGGGCCTAAAAACCTGGCTGACAGGGCAGGTGTGGGGCTCAAGTAATACGGGGTCCCATGTTGGGTGGCTGATCTGATGGGATAGCCACCCCTCTCTCACTCTTTTAAACTTTTTTTAACCATTTAAACTTTTAAATCTTTTAAATTTTTGAGTTTTTTGTAAATGTATAGTTTAATTTTTTTAATTAATTTTGAACCTTAGGGTTTCAATTTTTGAATTTTGTAGGGGTATAGTGGGATTGTTTAGTTTGTTTTGTACTCATTATGTATAATCTTTCTCTTTTTCTGTAAGCCGCCTAGAGCCAGGTTCGCCTGATTGGGGCGGGATAATAAATCTAAATAAATAAATAAATAATAGTAAAAATGATGCAGTGTTAGCCCTAAAACCCATATAACAATGTTTATGAAATCACCTTCACCACCACTACAATATCATTATTTTCCAGAATTCTCAAAAGGGATGACTTTCTAAGAACCTGACTGTCTTCAACCTTTACAATGCATCAGGGTGTTATCAAAAGAGAAATGAAAAACAGGACCAATCCATTATTTCTTCTGAAAAACCAGCTTTATTCAGTTCTTCCTTCCATTATTTTGGGCAGATGGGCAGGTGTCTATCCCCCTGCCTTCTACAGAAAGAGAGATTGGAAGAAGCAAAGACACCCTTGTCAACTCTCAGGAGAGACAAACCAACCTCATTATGTTCCACCTATCTCCAAACAATTTCATTCCAGCTGTTCCTCACTAGACATCAACTATAGCATACTGAACACACATGTTCTCCACTGGTTTCTGAAGCTAAAGTGAGTTGAACTTAATTATCACCTGGATAGGAAATTATACCTTGGATCTCCAGGTAGAGCTAGAAGAGGAGACTACCATTTCTGCTGTCACAGTTGATAACAGTGGGTTAGATAGATAACAATCTGATTCAGATAATGATCTGATTTTGTTTCTTTATTTTTTTGTCCTTGCTTCAACACTTCCCAAAAACCTGGGACCATTTTTGTCTGAAGAATGGGGTGAAAATATTTTAAACAAGTGTGTAAATGAATAAATATTTATTTATTTATTTATTTATTTATTTAGATTTAATATCCCGCCCCACTCAGGCGAACCCGACTCTGGGCGGCTTACAAACATCAGAGCTAAAAGCACAATCAGGAATACAAAATCCTATAGTTATAAAACAAACTGAGCAATCCCCTCCTACCTAGGGCTAGGCACATTACACTTTAGTTTAAAACTAACTTAAAAATTCCGTCTGTAATCTATAAAATACTAAAAAGAATTTAAAACTTTAAGATTTTAAGAGTTAAAAGGGTTAATCTCTTCAAAAAGGTAAAAATCAAATCTTGAGTATCTAAATATAAATCCTAGCAGATGTTAATGGATGCACATATCACCACGAGTTTTCAAAATCTTTCTTCTTCTTTTCTATCTTTAGGCTTCTTCAGTGTTCCTTTCTTTCTCCAAGGAAGCTCACCGTCTATGGAAAATGTAGACATGCTAGAAGCATGCAGCCAGATGGAGGTAATTTGAGAAGCATGGATTATATTGTAGGAAAGAAATTGGTCCTGCATTGTTAATTTTCCCCTGGTATGAATATTTCCTGTAAGTTTTCTGCACTCAATGATAACATTTTAAGTGTAGCTAAAGAAACTACAGTCTTGGCAAGTTATTGTGCTATGGTAATAGAGTAGACCATACTGCCAGTGATTCAATGCCAAGTGTCAGGTGGCAGTTAACTAACCTGACAACCCTGAGGATTAACAGTTTGGGTGCTGAAGTCCAGAGTGAAGGGTGATGGTCCCCAAATGGATTAAATCCCACTTGAATCAATTTTGATGGAGGGCACCAGCATCATCAATACTGACCTGGAGCTGAAGAGGACTTTGCATGCCAAAAGGGCTCAGGACCAGAAAGTGACTTTCAGAACTAGATCAATGGTATGGGGTCATGCTGTGATGCAGAAGGCAGATGAAAGGCTACTGCATTATATTCTCAGGACAGTTTTCATGGCTAATTGCCATGAGGATCATCAATATTCAGATTCAGGTATGGAGGAGGAGGAAGAGGAAGAGGAAGAGGAAGAGGAAGAGGAAGAAGAAGAGGAAGAAGAAGAAGAAGAAGAAGAAGAAGAAGAAGAAGAAGAAGAAGAAGAAGAAGAAGAAGAAGAAGAAGAAGAAGAAAAAGAAAAAGAAAAAGAAAAAGAAAAAGAAAAAGAAAAAGAAAAAGAAAAAGAAAAAGAAAAAGAAAAAGAAAAAGAAAAAGAAAAAGAAAAAAACAACTACAATTTGGAATTCCTATCACAGCTACTTAGATGCCTGATTCTGCATTTTGTTTCTATGTACAAGTATCAAAATGTATCACTTCTGTCATTGGAGTATGGCAAAGAGGCACAAAATGTCTACATAAAGTGATGTAGTTTAATGCCTGATCTTTTCTAGCTAATGGATAATCACATGCACCAAGACTTCCAAAATTGCCTTTTCCTCCACTAGAACAATTTGATGTCAGCATCTGCTTTGTACCTGTATCCCTTCCCCATTTTGTACACTTCAGCTATCAAGGTTGCAATTCAGGGCTATAGCCAGTATTCTAGATTATTTTTTATTTTTGGGGGAGCGGGGGTCAGGAGGAGCAAAAAAAAAATTCAAACAGGGAAACAATCTCGCACTCACATATATAACATTGGCACCATGGGATGGTGTTAGCTCAGGAGGGTTTTCACCCCACTGGCCTCCACTGGCTACAGCCCTGTTGCAATTTAAAGAGGAAGACCACTATGCCAACGGAGAAGGGTTAAATCCTGTTATCTCACACAAGTTTCTCATGAACGCTGGATCCAACTAATTTTATCTCCATTTGAAAATTACATTTAGGGCTGTTTGTCACACACAATCCCCAAATTGATTTTCTGAAGCAATATATGTACATTTCTTTCCCCACCCCCTCAAATATGAGTTTTCACAGGAGATATTCCTGTTCAATAAACACAAGTTCAGCATTAACCTGCAGCACTGCTCTGCATACATTTCAAATACACTAATACCCCGGATAACGTTATGACATGGTTCCACAAGTCATGACGTTATCCAGTTTTTAGCGTTGTCCGGGGTATACATCAAACAATGCTAAAAAAACCTGAGAAGAGGCGCTCGCACGCGCGCGAAAAGGCGCGCCAGCGGGAGCCTCTTCTACCAAACGGGTATAGCAACGGGGATCGCACATCAAGGCAAGGGATCAAAGCGGGGGGTGTCACCCCCCACTTTGATCCCTTACCTTAACGTGCGATCTCCATTTCGCGCACCTGGGCAAGGGTCGGCTTTTCCGAATTCCCCCTCCCCCGGGCAGGCGTGCGGGCAGGCGCTGAGGGGGGTGGGTGGGTTGGGTAGATGTTCTACCTAATCCAACCCTCCCCCCCCCCCCACAATTGTTCCAGATAACACTAAAAATCGTGTTATTCGATACAAGATTTTTCCAAAAATCTTGTAACGTTATGCGGTTTTAGCACTATTCAGTACAATCGTTATCCGGGGTATTACTGTACTTGTCCACGTTGCCCCAGTTTGCTGGCAGGTTAGTGCCTGTATTGTATTGACAAAACCAAACCATGGTCACCCTTGCCCTGGTCACCTCCCATTTGGACTATTGTAATGTGCTCTACATGGGGCTGTCCTTGATGACCGTCCAGAGACTGCAATTGGTCCAGAATGTGGCAGCACGTGCAGTGATGGGGTGGGGTCATTTCGCCCATGCCTTGCCACTGTACTGGCTGTCTATATGTCTCCAGGTGCAATTCAAGGTGCTGATTATCAGCTTTAAAGCCCTTCATGGTAGCGGACTAGGATACTTCAGGAACCGCATTGTCCCTAGGACATCAACCCATCCCAAGGGAGCAAACCGAGAGGGCACCCTCCATATGCCATCTGTTGGGGAGGCACGGCTCTCCAGCATGAGGAGAAGGGTCTTCTCAATCATAGCTCCCAGATTATGGATCCTCCTCCCAGTAAAATTACGCCCCCAGGCCCAGTTGCTACCATTTAGGAAAGAATTGAAGTTCTCCTTTCTGGCTCATCTGAGATCCCCCCTCTTGTGATTTGTTTTATTGAAGGGCTGTTTTTATAGCCTTTTTAAGTTTTGCTGAGCAGCCAGCGAGGTGTTCACTGGACTGTGTACACTGCCCAGAGTCTATTGATTGGGGCGGTATATAAATCTAAATAAATAAATAATACAGCATAAAGGGCAAGGTGTATCTGCATGCAAAACTGGGAACATTCAGCACCATACACTTTCTTCACATCAGCTCAAGAAATGACAGTACAGTATGTTGCTTTGGCCATAGCAGATAGATCTAGGCATCATATTTTAGCTTCCTGGAACATTCACTTCATGAAATATTTTTAAAGCTCAAAACAGCAGAGCAGGAGGAATAGTACATACTAGAAAGCTCTGATTTTAGAAGAAGCAAGAAAATGCTCCCAGGTATACAGCATATGGATTAAGCAGGCAATTGAAATGAGCAGTTTCAAGCACTCTTCTTTTTATGTCATGTGTAATTGTTTCCTGGATGGAAGAAGCTGAATTCCCTTTTTTAAAAAAACATGATTTCTCTTCACAGACCTTTGGAACATGAACTCTTTCCACAATGCCATAAAAATGACATCGGAAACTCAGCATCTGTCCAACATTATTACTTATGTAGTAAGAGCTAGTGCTTGAAATTGCAGAGAGAAAGTGAAGCTAAGCAGGCACATAACAAATTAAATACATCCCTTGTGAAATTATATTTTATTTCAATGTGCTTAATAATAACACATTAGCTGTGTGCATTATTAATAGCAAAACATGCACTTGTGTTCCAAGTGGGATCAAAAATAGTAATATTCCATCACATTGGGTCCAACAGCAAAATGAGTAGAAGAGAAACCACTTCTGATTCCCAACAACCATGGAGGGAGAAGAAGCCATGCCAGATAGACTGGCTGTGAAGGCACACCTTGTTAATATCTTCAAGGCTCTGGCAGTCCATTGCAGTCCTGGTGTTAAATCCTGTGATCTGTGATCACAGTGTGTGGGTCACTTCATGGCAAGCTAGAATCCACCTTAAACAAATTCACACCAATGGCATTTTTCCTGCTTCCAGAAAAAATGTACAGTATTCTAAGATACGAGTTGTAGCTAACAACGATTTCCTTTACCTAGAGCAGTGTTTCCCAAATGCTGGTTTTTGGACTTCAATTCCCAGAAGCCTAAGTCATTTCCCCAAACCACTGATCAGCCAATGTACTGACTTAGGCTTCTGGGAATTGAAGTCCACTAGTGGGCTGTGTACCCCTTGTTGGGAACCACTGTGAGCTTAGTGCTGGAATACTCCAGGCAAAACCCCAACAATTGATATCTCTGAGGCCACTGCTTTGAGCCCCACTGCAGTGTGTAAAGCCTCAGTGTCTGGATCATCTTAGGTTAATTGATAATAATGGAGCAGAAATGTAGCCATCTTTGTGTAGATGAAAAGAGTCACCCTAACTCCCCACTTTGTAACATATTGACATCTGCTGCTTCTTCTTCCTCCATGTCTAGGACAGATGTTATGCTTCCAAAATTAAACCACCCTTTGTGAATTCATTCCACAATTCATTTCACCTGGCCTAATGTGAGAAGGATTAGCCAGCAACACAAAGTTGGTGTTGGCTGGGGTCCGCCCAATTATGGTTCAAAACTACCATATTATTTGAGGAGGCTCTTTCTGTGTATATATATGTCATATATTTAAGCAGTTGGGAGTTTGAGGGTGATCAAACTGCTAACTCAGGGTGGGCAGCGCCAATCCTGGCCACCCCCTGGCTATGGCTCTGCTGTGTACCCCACCAAAGAAGTGTGGAAACAGTGATGCCCCTCAAAGAAGTGACCCCAAGATGTCCTTGGAATCAAACCTGGGTTAAGTCTGTGAAAGGAGGGGTAGCAGACAGGAAAGATCTAACAAAATGAGCATTTCCTAAGTACCCTGTCTGCCTATTGTCTTTTTATCTATAAAACTGCTTGTATTCTTGAACTGCTTGATTTTCTTTTCTCTACCCATCTCTTATAGGGCGGTAGAGGGAAGAGGGCCATTTTGCAAAAGATCTTTTAACAAAGCTTCAGTCTTGCTCTACAACAGGGGTTCTCAGTCTATGGCCCACCAGCCAGATGCGGCCCTTGGTCCCATTTCATGTGGCTGTCACCACCTCCGCCACACCCAGAAGTGCTATGTGTGGTTCCTTTTTAATATACATGCCACTCCTATTGTGCAGACAGGGCAAAATGTACATACAGTCAAACCTCGCTTAACAAATGTTTCACTTCGCGAAAGACTCGCATAATGAGAGGGTTTTTCAAAAAGCGATCAGACTTGCATAACGAAAATTTTTGCTATTTGAGTCAGACTTCCCCTATGGAAACGCTCGCATAGCAAGCATTTCTAGGGGGGGAAACTCACATAATGGAAAAAAAATTGCTATGTGAGTCCGATTCGCATAGCGAAAATATTCGCTAGGTGAGTCGGACTTTCCCTATAGAAAACTCACATAATGAGCGTGTCAGGAAACGACACATTTTCTCATGTCTCCCAAAGCTTGAAATTGCAATTTTTCAGCTAGGCCTCATAAATAGGCCTCATAAAAATCCTTCCCCTTCTCTCTGCCTCATAGACTCATGTCTCACAAGACTGTCACGAGATGGCTTGTTGACATTATAGTGTTTCTGTGTTCCCAGCGTGTTATGTCTTCACATGGATGTAAACAATCCATTGTTTTGAGAAAGTTATTCTCTGTTACTTGATTGGCTAAGGCTAACCCACCTGACCGCAGATCCTTCATTTTGCAGAGAAGTTAGTTAATTAGTTCGTATCTGTTTCTCAATGGCTTAAGACCAGTGATGGGATGTCCCCGGTTCCAGAAGGATCCCTGGAACCGGTAAGACCAATCCCGGAGAGTTCTCCGGGAGGGGAGTCCACTTTTGAGGCGTCCGGTTCCGGACGCCTCACCGAAAGAATTTTTTTTAAAAAAAAATCAGAGCTAAAATGGCTCCAATTGACTGCGCATGTGCAGAAACTCAATCTGATGCATTGCGCATGCGTCAAATTGAGTTTCTGGACATGCGCAGTCAATTGGAGCCGAATGGCTCCAATTTTTTAAAAAAAATCTTCCGAAGCTGGAGCCGCCCCTTCTTAGAGTGGCTCCGGCAGCAGCGGCGGCAGCCCTAAGAGAAGGGCACCTCCCCTAGCCGGCCACCTGGCTCCCACGGGCACGTTGGTGCCTGGCTGCGCCGTCCGCCCGCGCCGCGCCCTCCTAGGGACTTGGGCCCGACAAACCCCCATGCCCTGGGTAAGCCCGGCGGGGCCAAAAAGGCAACGGCCCGAGGAAGCAGCAGGTGCCCGGCAGAAGACGATGCGGCGGTGGCGAGCCCCGCCGGGCTTACCCAGGGCACGGGGGTTTGTCGGGCCAAAGTCCCTAGGAGGGTGCGGCGCGGGCGGACGGCGCGGCCAGGCACCAACGTGCCCGTGGGAGTTTGGTGGCCAGGCAGGGGCTGTGGCAGCCGTGGCCGGCGGATGCAGGGCCGGCCGCAGCCTTCGTAGGAGGAAACGGCCACAGTCGGAGGAGGAAGGAGGAGGAGGAGACATGGACTGGCCGCCACCCAAGCCAGGCGCAGGAGGGGAGGGGGGTCTCGGCGAGAGAGGGAGGGAGAGAGACCCGTGTTCGTTCGGAGGCCGGCGGTCCCAGGTCGGCCAACGGAGGACGGATTCACACAAGCAAAGGGACTTGCAACCACCGCGCCCCGCCTGCCCGATGTTCGCCGAATTCCGCTCCAAAGACGACCCTCTGGGTGCGGGAGGAGGAAGCAAGGAAGGGGCGCTGGCCATGAACTGCGCCGGGGAGAGCAAGGAGATCGAAGGTATAAAGAGCCGGAGGAGGGCGTGTGTCGCCGGGGCGCTGGGGAGGAGGAGGAGGATGGAAGAACCACATGGAGGTACGTCGGCGCCAAGGAAGGTAAGTGAGGCTTTTATATTTAGGGTGGGTGGGTGATTTATTTGTGTTTTGGGTGGTTGGTTGTACTTTTATTTAATTTTTATTTTATTTATTTATTTATTTTATTTCTTTAAGCTATTTACGGGTCTGTGTGCATGTTTATTTTTTTATTATTATTTTTATTTTTGGCCTTGCCCACAACGTCATGACGTCATGATGTTGGCTCCGCCCATGACGTCATGACGTCATGACATTGGCCACGCCCATGACGTCCATGACGTCATGGCGTGGTAGTAGAGTTTTTGACATCCCATCACTGCTTAAGACCCTGGCTATGGTATGGGATTACTCTTTTCTTTTCACTATGATTACCTAAAGATCTTGGACTGTTTATTGGACTGATTCTTATGTTTATGACCTTTTAATTTACGGTTTTCCCATGGACTTTGCTATTAATGAACCTGAAGAATAAAGCAGCTGTTTCTCTTTGAAGATTATTGTTTTTCTTTTCACACACACAAGGCAACTTGGCGACATGCTACCTGAAGAATCCTCCCTTGTTCTGCTCTACTGCCAGAGCTCAGTAAGTTCTTTTTAAAAGCGGCTCAGCTCTTCCAAAGGTGAGGCAAGGGTTAAGTTCCAGTTAAAATGGGCAGTATGCCCAGGAACTAAAGGGAGGACCCTTGCGACGGAATGGCTTTGTCCGACAGAGCGTGCCACAGCATTTTTAATTTTGTTTCATTTACTCTCTGATATATTAAGGCAGATGATCTACAGCAGCGAGTTTGACCCATTTCATGAACTCCTCATGATTTAGGAACTTTATGTAAGCAGGACCACAAATCAAGTGACCAGGGCAATCCTGAGACTAAGGACAAGGTGATGCTCCCCCATTCTTTCTCCCAAGGACAGCTGGACTGGCAAATGAATCCTGTTTCCACAATGACAATGGAATGCCATCTTTCACCACAAGAGGTTAGCTGAAGGTACACAGCTGGTAAATACAGCTTTAGTGCCAAGAGAAAAGAACATGCAGAGGATGCAGAAGAAATGCTTGAGGCCAGCCATCTTTTTTGAGGTATTCAGAGAATCATAGTCAAAACAAGCAGCCTTTTCCAATCTTTGCCTCAGCATCTGCCATCTGAGGGTGTTTCATCCAGTGCTTAGTGGCAGAGCTGGACTTGAGAAGGACATATGCATATAGCCAGCTTTTCCATCAGGTCTCCTCCTTAAACTGCTACCTTTTTTTAAAATTGTGTCAGTAGCACACAAAGGTACATTCTGGGTTGAAAAGATTTTTGCTGGAGGAACTCTGCTTAGAGAATGCCCGAATGAGGCTCCTTTCATGTCCCCAAGATCTTTTCCCACTAAAGTGGTCCCTATTTATCTACTTGCAATTTCTCTCTTTTGAACTGCTAGGTTGCCAGGAGCTGGGACAGAGACGAGTGTTCATTCCATCATGCAGTACTCAGCTTTGAACTGCCAACTTGGCGACCTTCCAGGTAACAAGGTGAGCTTCTTAACCACTGAGCCACCGCAGTCCCTAACTGTCATGTGATGCCATCCCTGTTTTATAACTTGACACTAGAAATAATCCAGTAGAGGATTACAGAGGTCAGGAAAACAAAACCAGAAAACACACACACACACACAACATCAATCCCATGTCTGAATTAGTGCAAAGGGGGCATCCAGAAATGTTTCCAAGGAACTCTGAAGCTTATACTTCTGAGACTACTCACTGACATACTGTACAGCCCTTTAAAAAAACTGCTGACAGTGATATCCAAGGACATATAAACAGCTCTCCTTTCTGTCCTTCAGTGTCAAAAAAGTTTCTGAAATCATTGCTTCATGTTCTTCTAAAGAAAATAAATATGCAAGTAGTTTAAATTGGGATAGATTTTTAAACAGCAGTTTTGTAAGATTTAGCTAAAGGACACTAACATAACTCTTGGAAATGTATGTTATTGCTTTCATGTCAATCCACAGGTGCCAGATTTTTAAGCACAGAACGGTTGCTCAAATTCATGGTTACATTGAAAAATGTAACAATTAACATTATAACTTTTCTCTACCCAAACAATGTGGAAACACCTATGCATTAGTTACTGACTTTTGGTGTGTAAAGCTATGTGTAATGTACAGTAATACCTCATATAACATTAGTATCGAATAACACTAAAATCGCATAACATTAAGGAATCTGGGGGGAAGAATTGCATCAGATAACATTAAGATCCTATGGGATGCTTCAGATAACAACCGCTAAAGCCTGTGTGGTTACAATGTATCTCTATGGATCCCATAGAGGATCAGATAACACTAAAAATCATATAACACCAAGACTTGTGGAACCAGGTTTTAGTGTTATATGAGGTTTTACTGTACTGCTAAAAATCTCTAGGGAATGGAGGCAAACATTCTTTCATCAACATAAGGTGCCATGAAAGGGAAGCATTTCATATGTTATTTATTTTTCTAATGTTATTAATATGGTATTTTCCATTCTTAGTACAACAGGTGCTTGATGGATTTCCTTGGAAGACTAGAGAGTGTTCTCCTGCATTTTTCATTGTCAAATTTGAAGGCCAGGTGCTGAAACAAAACACAAGTTCCTCTTTTAAAAAATGGCATTCTAAGTTCTGGATTTGACCAACAAGTGTAGAATTCCTCTCTGCATTCCAGGCAAAAGCTAGCCCTCACAGAGTTCTTCAAGAAAGAAAAGACCATTTCCCATATGTAAGGGCTGAAAGATCCTACACCCATGAACACCATAGAGACTCTTGCTATGGGAGAAAGGTCTACATCAGGGGTGCCCAAACATTTCGGGCCATGGGCCAGTCATGTGGTTCAGCGGGCCAGTCATGTGGTTCCTCCCACCAGACGTGGAAGTAAAACATGCCTGTGCATGCACAAAATGCTGGCACAAATGCACCCACAGCTGTCATAAATGCATTTACAACAGCCACGGGTGCATTTTGCGACAGTGTTTTGTGCGTGTACAGGCATGTTTTACTTCTGCTTCCAGGAGTGGCGAGGGCATCAGGACAAGATGATTTGGCACCTTGGGCCAGATTCAGCCCACAGGCTGTAGTTTGGGCACCCCTGGTCTACAACTTAAAGTTTTGTTCCCATACTGTATCTGAAAATTGCCCCTTTTATTATTTTAAAAATATTTTTATTTACAATAAAAATACTTTTAATCTTTATTTTTCATTCCCCCCCTTCAAATGATAGGCTTACGTATACATAAGCACACTAACACACACATCCATTCAACACACTTTGCAGATCTATTTTTAATCAATTTTTAAAGGGTCGCAAAAACCGTGATTTAAAATGGTTCCACAAAAGTCTATTCAATTGTATAGATAGTAGACTGGGCGTGTTGAATAAGAGGTAGACCTGGCCCCACTCTGAATGCGAGGCCTTGGTCGATGGGCCTAAGCAGTTGTATGAGAGGTAGACTAGGACTCTTCAAAAGAAGGCAAGGTAGACCAGGCCACAGTAGAGAACGAGATTGTTTTTAAAATAAAAGCAAGGTAGACCAGGCCGATTTAGCAAATGGGACTTTTAAAAAAATGAATGAGGAGTAGACCAGGCAATTTCACCAGACAATTGTGTTCACTTGAGAATGACCAGTAGACCAGACCTATGTACTTGAATGACCTCCATAGACTTACATGAAGGATTCCAAATATGGGAATGACCTCCATAGACTTACATGAAGGATTCCAAAGAACTTCAAAGGCTGGAATCCTTAAACATTGTATCCTTTTGCCTGATTCATCAGGACTTCAAAAGACCATTCACTTTCTAGGGATTCTTAGACAGCACCGCAATTGTAAAATGGGGAAGCCAGTGGAGTGATCTGAAAACAAAAACCTTTTAAATGCCAGGATAAAATTTAAAATAATCATTAAAAATCATATCTTCACTCCTGGAGCTTGGCTGAGCCTCAGGACTGGTTGATTAGTCAAGGAGGGTCTCCTCAGGAGTAAGCTGATAAAAGTTCTTCATGACTGATTGGCAATAACCCAGACAGAGCAGGCTTTTTGAAAATGAATTTCTCTCTCCCTTTCCTCCTGTCTAAAAGTCAATCTCGGCTGCAGGGGAAAGGTAAACTTAGACTTTAAAATGATTTAAAAGTAATTGTGGTTTGAATTAAAATGCAGTTTTCCCATCTTTGGAGCCGTGCTTGACCATAGTCATAGCAAACGTAACCCTTTCACCCCTGATTAGATTTTAATTAGCCGTTGTACCTAAAATGTTCCAAAATCACTAAAAATATTGTCAGATGTTCTAACATGTTTTTGTATTTTCAAAGTAGGAACTTTTCTGAATAATATCACTAGCCTTGGGCCTGCTCCAGTAGATCCAAGGGCCGCACCACATTCGAAAGGAAGCATTCCATTTACACCTGGGGCCCAAAAGCCATAAACCCATCTCCACACATCCTGAAATCCCTACAGCAAATTCCACAGCCTTGATTGTTTTAGAGATTATTCTTCCACTCTGTTTGCGTGTGTCTTCATGTCTTTTGTTTCTGGGGTTTGTAATTAGCAATTGTATAAAGTTTTCCACCTAAGGGACAGGATAGGATTATTTGGGTGGGGAATGCCTGGGTGCATCATCAAGTGAAGATCCAATGATGCTGAGTGGCTGGTCAAACCTCCCACATCGGACGTGCACCAGTCCTGATTGGTTCTTGTCTTCAAGCTGAGCATGCCAACTGGTGACAAACTCAACAAATACAGTTTACCATTGGTTGCTGTATTGACTTTATCTTTACCTTATTCCCCAATCTCCTCCTTCTATTTTTCTGGAAATTGTAATCTTTTTACCATTACCATTTATTTGTATAAATATTTACCTTTGTAACCCAAAATTGATTTACATATCTATGAAATTTCCACCTGCTGAAAGTTTATTGTTTCATTGTAAAAACTTTATTGTTACAGTAGATAGGTGATAGGATTAGTCTGTATCTGTAGAACGGTATAAGAAGACTTCACGCTGTCGGGACTTTAGCTCTCTCTGGAAAATTAGTTAGGGGAGCTCACGTGTAGATTTTTGTAGCAGGCGGGTGTGAGATCTGTCTTTGACCAGCTGATGGCCAACTGTTGATTAAATACATGTCAATAAAACATTTTTCTTTGCCTGAAATTCAAGTCTTTGTGGTTCCTGGGGGATTCTGCCAATGGATGAACTTTGATTTTAGTGAAGTATCTCCAGTGATTTGCAGGTCTACGCTGTGCTCTACCCTAACTGGCTTGTACAGCGCCTTTGATCCGCAACAGAAAAAGGGGATAGCAGTTTTTCAGGTAACAGAATTAAGTGGTTATAACCTTCACTAGATGTGTTTAGCCTTGAGAAAAGGAGACTGAGAGGGAATATGATAGCACTCTTCAAATTCCTGAAATACAATCATAAAGAGGAAGGAAGTGACCTGTTCTCAATCAACCCAGACGGCAGGACACATACTAACATTATCAAAATAAAGGAAGCCAGATATAGCAGTGATGATGAACCTTGGCACTCCAAGTGTTCTTGGACTTTAATTCCCAGAAGCTCTGATCAATAGGAGTGCTGACTTGGGCTTCTGGGAATTGTAGTTCAAGAACACCTGGCTAAATAACAGGAAATACTTCTTAACAGTTAGAGCAGTACAACAATGTAATCAACTAGCTCAGGAGGTGGTGAGCACTCCAACGTTACGCTGGAAGCAATCAAGAGAGAATTGGGCACCATTTTTCAGGTCTGCTTTGATTTTGATTCCTGCATTGAGAAGGGTGTTGGATTCAATGGCCTAAAAGACACCTTCCAATTCAGGGATTCTATGATTTTACACAACACTTTTTCACATTTGTCTTGTCAATCTGTTTAAAATACCAGCAGAAATTTTACAGAACCCCAGATCATTTTAATTTTTCAAAAGTATTCTTCTTGCCCTTCTCCTTCTAGATCAGGGGTGCCCAAACTTTTCGGGCTGTGGGCCGTTCACATGGTCCAGGGGTGCCCAAACTATGGCCCAGGGGCTGGATCCGGCCCCCAATGCCAATTCATCCTGCCCACGGCACCTTCATCACTCCCAGAAGCGAAAGTAGAATGCGCCCATACGGGCGTGTTTTCCTTCTGCTTCTGGGAGCGATGAGGGTGGCGTGGGCAGGATGAATTGGTGTCAGGGGCTGGATCCAGCCCCTGGGCCATAGTTTGGGCACCCCTGTTCTAGGTATATTTTTTCCACACTGTAACTATCTTGAGAAACTAGACAGAGGTTTCAATAAGTGACATATTAAATAATATTCATTGATGGTCTTAAAATATGATTACATGTTTTTTAAAGTACAGACTTTGCATCTGGTGTTTATTTCCATTTCTTTCTTTTTCCTTTTCACTAAGTCTCTCTTTCTCTCTCTCTTTTCTCAAAGTAACTGATATTCTTTCATCCCCCTACTAAGTGGCAGTAATGCTATGGCAACTAAGAAATTTTCCATCTGTTAGTGGTTACCAAACCCAACCTCAAACTGTAAACAGCAAGGCTCTCACTTTTATGTATTTAGGTACTGTACATGATAAAGAATAAGAGAAGGAAGACTAGGTTTTTCAGCCCCAGTTGGAAAAATCTTATATTATGACACCACTGTTCAAAAATGTTTTGTGTGTTCATGACAGAAAGAAGGGGAGAGAAAAGAAACTGCATTGTCTCACTCTTTTAGAATCAGGAGAAGAATTGGCCACTTCTTTTCCTTTATGTTCCTGCTCTACTCAGTGCCATAGCATAATAGAGTCATAGAATAATAGAGCCATAAGGGGCTATAAGGCTACTGAGTCCAGCCCTTTGTTCAATGCAGGAATCCAAATCAAAGCAGATCTGACAAATGGTTGCCTAATTTTTCTCTTGAATGCCACCACCTCCTGAGGTAATCAGATCTATTGTTGTACTGCTCTAACAGTTAAGACATTTTCCTGATGTTCAGCCTATATCTAACTTCCTGTAACTTGAGGCCATTATTACATGTCCTGCACTCTAGATGATCAAGAAGAGATTCAGACCCTCCTAGTTATAACTGTCTCTCAAGTGTTTGGGTTTTGTTTCCAGTCCCCTGGTCATCTTTGTTACCCTCCTGTGAGATTGTTCCAGTCTATTAGCACCCTCCTTAAAGTGCAGTGTCCAGAACCGGATGCAGTATACTACATGAATCTTAACTAGTGATGAATAGAGGGGAACTAATACGTCATGTGTTTTGAAGATTTTACTTCTGTTAATGCAACCTAAAATGCTACATTATTTGCCTTTTTTTTTTTACAGTCACAGCTCTGACCCCTTGCGCCACAGTCTGAGGTGAACGATTTCCCACATGCAAACCACATACAAACAATAGTGCTCCAGACTGATCTCAGTAAAAGATCACACTACATTTTCAGTCCAGCTGCAAGGCTACTATTTTTTAAGCTTGGTTGGGACAATTCACCAACAAAGGGGTAGGTAAAGGTAAAGGTCACCCTTGCTTGAAAGCCAGTCATATCAGACTCTAGGGCAGTGATGGCTAACCTTGGCACTCCAGCTGATCTGGAACTTCAATCCCCAGAAGCCCTGATCAGCAGGAATGTTGACTAGGGCTTCTGGGAATTGAAGTCCAGGAACAGCTGGAGTGTCAAGGTTGGCCATCACTGCTCTAGGGTTCAGTACTCATCTCTGTTTATAGCCAAAAAGCCAGTGATGTCTGCATCTGCAGACATTTGCATGGACATATGGCAGACATGCCTGGACACCAGAATGCATGGAACGCTGTTTATCTCCGCACTGAAGTGTTCCCTATTTATCTATTTGCAATTTCTTGCTTTCAAATTGCTAGGTTGGCAGAAACTGGGACAGAGATGGGAGCTCATTCCATTGTGCATCACTCAAGTATCAAACTGCTGGCCTGCTGCTTTCTAGTCAACTTCTTAACCACTTGAGCTACTGCAGAGGGGAAGGCTGTTTTAAAAGAGATCCTTCCAGGCAAAGCAACTCTTTCTAATGCAATCAGACATTCACCTTTCTGATTGGACCTATAACTAGCCATAAATTTGCCTCCCTCTAGAATTTCAACTTTTTAAATTCTTTCTTTTATTCTGTCTAACTCTAGTCAGCCTCTGATCTACAACAGTTCCAAGATTTTTCTCACTCCTAGTATTACTGAGCCAATTAATCCCCCATCTTTTCACTGTACATTTCTCCCTAAATGTAAAACTTTGCACCTCTCCCTATTAAATTTCATTCTGTTGTTTTCAACCCAATGTCCAAGCCCATCGGATCTTTTTGAATGTATTTCCATTTTCTGAGATATCACTATGCCAACCAATTTTTGTGTCAATCCAGGCTTAGTCCAAGCTGCAGGACAGTGGTGGAGAACAGGACCATCTTTCTATTCATCTGAATAAAGGAAGCTATGCTTTTCAAGTGCACTTTAATATCTAAACCTATAAAGCTACCTTTTAACAAATTAATGGTCTATCTCACATAATACTGTTTCTATGACTGACAGCAACAGTCTAGAGACTCAGTCTTCCCTGCTGACACTGTCCAAGATATAAACAAATGTTCTTCCACTATGCTGGTTTTCCTTCTGAAAGATACTTTGCTAAGACCAGCAAATGAAATGCCTCTTTTAAAACTTACTCACCTCTATG
The DNA here is from genome assembly GCA_030440675.1 of Furcifer pardalis. Classification (NCBI taxonomy): domain Eukaryota; kingdom Metazoa; phylum Chordata; class Lepidosauria; order Squamata; family Chamaeleonidae; genus Furcifer; species Furcifer pardalis. The sequence continues at coordinate 159,198,480 of CP126892.1, forward strand.
CTACACACAAGATAAGCCTGGGTACGAAATGGTGCCCCTGTTTCCCTTATCAGCACCTTCTATGCTGTCAAGTCAATTCTGACTTCTGGTAACCCTTTCCAGTGGTTTTTAAGCTCCCACAGAGCTTAGCCCCACCCATTCATTTCCCCCATCTTCATAAAGTTTCATCATGTGAAATGGAGCTTTTATTCCTGAACTGTTCAAAATGACAATTCAACAGTTCAAAATACTTAAGGGGGCTTTAATTTATTTATTTATTTCTGTTAAAGTCCCCAGAATTCTGGATGGGAGGAATTGCTACATACTTCTGGGGCTGTAGACCAAATAAACCACAAAAGTTCCTTGCCTAGATTATTATCCTTTCATTCCACCCTGTTTTTATACACAATTCCTTTTGCAATAGCTAGTGATGTGTTAATGAGCTGTCCATATATTTATTTTTCTACATTCTTGTCCTGATGGCTAAAAGGGCTATAATAGTTATTAAAATATGAAGCCCTGAAGACAAATGAGATACAATTAAGCCTTGTTAATCAGACTGAACTTTCCATTCTGTGCTTCTCTCGACAAGAAAAACAAACAGTCACTGCATCTTAGAAGTCAGCAGGATATCAAAAAGCTGCCATTTGAATGTACCAATTTTGCTAATTCCCAAATTATAAATTAGACTGGAAAGCAATTTCATCAGGTGTTTCTTTCTGACACCATACCATTTTCATCCAGTGTTTGTAAAATCTGTTTCCCCCTTTTCCTCCCTCTTCTTTTTTTTTGCTAGCTGTTATTGGATACAGTACTTTGAAACAAGACTTTTTCTGTTTAAGTTAAGTACAGTGGTACTTCACTTAAAGAGCATAATGCATTCCACAGGATTGCTCTTTAAGCGAGTTTGCTCTTTAAGTGAAACACCATTGTAAGTGACCAATTATGACTTCTGGTGGGGGGGGGGGGATTGCAAACCACGATTTAGTTGTTAAGCAAATTTTTGTTTGGTTTTAGTTGTTAAGTGAGGAAACCATTCAGAGAAAATGCTGCTCTTTAAGCAAGTTAATCTCTATGCGAGGTTAATCTCTATGTGAGGTTTTACTGTATATTAATATACAGCCATGGAAAGCCTTGTTAGACCTAGCAAAGACCATTCAATCTTTACTTAAAACCAGACTAAAAAATGCCTTACACTAATTGTTTTACACGTCTACTCCCCAAACCATTCCCATTTGCCATGTTAAGGACTGATACCCAAACATGGAAAGGGATAGGTTTCCAAATATCTGGAGGACGTTAGGCTTAGTTGCACTGAAGAGTACAGTAGAATCCCGTATAATGAAAAAGCTCCATTCTGCGGAGCGCATTGTTATACAAATATTTTGTTATGCAAATCACTATTGGCAATATCCCGCATAACGAAAAAAAAATCGTTATGCTGGGTATACCCCATATAACGAAAAAAAAGTTCATGATGTGGGGTATTGCCAGTACTGTACTTCAAAAATGCTTCACAATACAATTTTTTTATTGTACAAAGCATTTGTTATGCGAGATACCACTGTAATTAAATCTACAATTTTGGCTATCAGAATGTTTTGGATTTTATATTCTACATTCCATTATCATTGACAATGCAGGCTGGAGCTTGTGAGAATCAAGTTCAAGATATTGGGGTAGCCAAGAATTTCCCACTCCATACTTATCAACAGGAGCTTTTGTAGATATGTTTACCTGTATTTGAAAATACAGGTCTTTCCCTACCCTCCTATTCAAGGAGGATATATTCCAAGATCTTCCACAGATACCTGAAGCCATAGATAACAGTGAATCTTATATTTAACACATATACCGAGTCATAAAAACACGGGTAAGGTTTCTAATGCTTCTTTCTTTCTACATGAGAACTACCAAAATGACTGCTGCCTCTCCTTGTAAATGTTATGTTACAGACAGTGACCTCTAGTGGCCAGATCTGATACTGCATCATAGAAATACATATATATTATGTATTTCAGATATGTTTTATTGAATATTTTTAGACCCACAGATAACTGAAATTGGGGGGGGGGGAGGAAACTGTATGTGCAAACTGTGATCATAGATGTACAATGAGACAAGAAAAGAGTCCTGAAGAATCACATGGAAGGTGTTAACTCAAGGATAGGATATGTGAGGATGTCCAGATGTTTGTGGAAGGTGTTAACTCAAGGATAGGATATGTGAGGACCTCCAGATGTTTGTGGACTACAACTCCCATTATCCTTTACTACTGTTTATGCTACTTGCTTCTGATAAGACTTATAATTCAAAAACATCTAAAGGACCATATGTTCCCAATCTGTCTCTTGGTACTTGAATATGTATTCTATTCCCTAGAGTGGCCAACCAGATGTCCCTGGAAATGTATTAATTATTAGAAAGAAGGGAGAAGGAATTGTTAAAAGAGGGTTTTTTTAAACTACAGAAATCGAATGAATATTTTATATTTTAATTCACTCGAGCAGACACTAAGGTCTAACCACTTTGTTAACTGAAAGTATCTGAAGAACTAAATAATAAAGATATGATGGGAGATAAAATAAGCAATTCTTCATGGCCCATGCTGAAATTGTTTCCTACTTTTAATGCACTTAAAGTTTTTTTTTTAAATAGGCATTAGTCATCTTGAACACTTTAGTGATGTGTTTCTCAAACTCAATACCAAACCTTAATATCTGTCAAGTCTGGTTTTGTATGCTGCTAATGGATTTTATTTCTTAAATGGCTAAACACATAAGTATTTCCACATTTGCTCTTGTTTCAGTTCACAAATTGACATCAAAGGTGTGTAGGCTGAATAGTTATGTATCTTCTGCAAATGAACATCCTTGTTGCTCTTTTCTCTCTCTCTCAAAAGCTGGGGAAATGCTTCATTGCTTAATTGTTCCAGCTTAATTGTAGGACTTGAAACTGGGTCCATGGAGCCTACAGTTGCTATGACAACTCTCCTTAATCATTTTGTACTTTCCCACACTTATGGTTCATGCAAGGAGGAGAGACTTAAATACAACAGCGACAATAATACAGCAATAGCAATTACATTTATATACTGCCTCAAAGTGCTCAGAGCACCCTTTGGTGAGTTCACAAGGCAATCAGCATTTAACCGCCAACAAAGCTGGGTACTCCTGTTACCAAACTTGGAAGGATGGTAGGTTGAGTCAAACTTTGAACCTATTGAAATAGCATTGGTCTATTAATTTTCTAAACCAGGCATTCTCAACCTACAGCCTGTGGGCCAGACCCAGCCCCCGAAGCCATTTCATCAGGCCCACAACACCCTCGCCAAACCAGAAAGTGGGGGGGAAACTGTCCACTGCACATGTGCAGAATGCTGCTAAATGCATTCTGTGCATGTATGGCACACGTTTTACTTCTGTTTTTGGGTGGGTGGAACCACGTGACCAGCCCAATCAGCTGCCCAGTAGGTATGGTCAGGCCCGTGATCTGAAAGCCTTGAGAAAGCCTATTCTACTGTGATTTTTTGTGGTTGTTTAGTGGTTAAGATGCTGAACTTGACAACTGGAAGGTCAACAGGTCAGCAGTTTGAGACCTGAGTGCTGAACAGAACAATGAACTCCCATCTCTGTCTCAGCTCCTGCCAAACAGTAGTTTGAAAGCAAGAAATTACTAGTAGATAAATAGGGACCACTTCGGTGGGAAGGTAAACGGTGTTCCATGCACTCCGGTATCTAGTCATGCCTGCGATATGTCCATGGAAACGTCTGCAGACACAGACTGTACTGGCTCTTTGGTTATAAACAGAGATGAGCACTGAACCCTTTAGTCAGATACAACTGGCTTTTGTGCAAGGGCAACCTTTACCTATTCCATAGCAAGAGTGCTCCCAGGTCAGGGTGGTCAACATATCCAAAGCCCTGCCAGACTTTTGCCATGTAGGAGAGTATGAGGAAGAAAAGACAGTGTCCTTCCTTCCTTTCTGTTCTGGTGCAGCTAAAATGATTTTGCTCCCATCTTGAGCAATGAAAAGTATAATGAGAAGGTTGGTGATTTATTCTCTCCCATTTAGACATGTGGTCAGGAATCTGGAGGGTGTCAGCAACTCCTGGACACGTACCAACATTAACTTAACTTTGCCTGGCACTAAACTCCCTCCGCCTCAGTCCTCTCCTTGTCCCCTCCTGGGTCTCCCAGACATAGGCAGCTCCAATTTAGGACTACTGAGACTCCGAGCCATTTTCCATGGAGTGCTGGTGTCAGGAAATGAACCTATTTCCTAAGGCTTGAAATTGCCAATTTTCAAATAGGCCTCAGAAAAATCCATTTTTCTCTCTCTGAGCCTCAAGGCTGTGTAACAGCATGTTTTTCAACCATGTTTTGCAGTATTTCTTATCTTTTGTAAGCTAAGAGCAATGTTATGACTAGCCCCAGTGCATTCTGTGTGCACGTGAATAAACAATGTACTGTTGTTTTGAGAAATTTTTCACTGTTACCTGATTGGCTAAGCTGTCCCACCTGACTGAAAATTCTCCATTTTGGAGAGAAGAAGGAGTTCGTCTCTGATTCTTCATGGATTAAGACCTGTTTTTGATTAGAGAGCTTTTGTTTCTGCATCTCAATGGGCTAGCATTCTTTAGCCTAGGAGCTATGCATTTTTTGCTCCTTAAAAATGGTTACCTAGATTTGCCTGTGGACTTTATTGGACTGACCTATGCTACTGACTTTTATGCTTTATGAACCTGATCAATAAATCTTCATCATTTTTCTGAACAACGTGTCTTCATTGGACTAAAAAGGGTAAGAGCTGCCTTTCACACACACAAATCTTTGAACACGCTACCAAATAAAAACCCCTTAAGAGCTGATAAGCAGCTGAGAGTTGGATCATTGTTCTAATTAGCCGTCCAGCTCGCCCTGTGTAGGTTTGTTTTGGTTTCCAGGGGTTTTCCAGAAGTGTGGGGGCCGGCTGGATCGTGACATGGTGGCAGCGGTGGATCGTGACATGGTGTCGCGCCTCTTGAAGAAGAAGCAGCCTGCGTGTGTGCACCTGCAGTAGCGACGGCTGAAACTGAAACTGTTGTGTTTTCCTGAGATAAAGTGCTGAAAGGAAAGCAACTGATTGCTGTTTTGCGTTTTGAGTCGGATTCTCAAACTCCCAGGGCCGTGGGCCGAGGGCCGTTTCCACAGAGGGACTGAGACGTCTTCCAAGCCTACAAGATGGAAGGTAAGCCAGTGGCTGATGAATGTACCCCCTCACCACAGTTAGCACCCCAAGACAGACTCCATTCCAGATGGGATCTTGGAGAAGGTGCCCAGATGATGTTTAGCCAAAAGGAAGGGCCCAGGGTGGGTGAAGCTTGTCCAGATGACTTCTGAGACTTCCCCAGACGCCCAGCAAGCCCCAAGCCCTAAATAAGACTCTTTTGTGTTGAATTGGAGTCAAAACTCCAAAGAGTGCCTATTTTCACCAGAACCAGTTCCTTGAAGTTAGATTTCCCCCAAAGCCAAGAAGAAGGAGTGGAACCCTTCAGATAAGATTTATTTTCCTGCATTGAAGTTCCTAGTTGCTGATTACATGTGCTGTTTGGTCTTTGAAGACCTGGAGAGGTTGCAAATTGCCTCATTGTGTTTGAGATACCAGCGTAAAGGTGGACGAGCTCCAACGGACTCCTCCACGTGTCCAAGGAAGAAAGTTTGCTAGAGTGTGTGTGCCAGATCCACCACTCTGAAAAGTGTTATCTACAGGCTGTTACACTACGCTGTTTTGGTCAGCTAGTGGGAAGTGGGAAATAATTGCCGGATGCAGTGTTTCCCTGAGTTTTACTACCCTTCGAGAAAGCTAAGAGCTGAAGAGGGGAGTAGTCCGTAAAGATGGCTGTGGGAGCCCAACTAGCGGTTTCAGCAATAGCAGAGGCCAGATCCAGATCCAGATTCCCGACGTACTGAGGAGAGTGAATGGAATTCTGCGCGTTCTTGAGTTGAGAAGCTAGTCAAGCCATCAATTCTGTTGCCTGTTTAGTTCCCAAACCTCACAGGGATGAGAATGCGGGGTTGTTTGATTGATTCCTTTGGACTGTGTTCTGATTAATACCTTAAAGGTTGTTTCTTGAGTTTGTTTTACTAGGAGATGCACATGTCCTGTCGTCTGAAAGAAGAGCTGATAACGGAACTCTGAGTGGACTTTGTTCAACTGGCTGTTCAATTGTTTGCAGGTGCAACATCGAAGAAGACGAAGAAGGGGGGAAATGTTATTGTTTCTTGCTAATCATCTGTTTATTTTTCCAGAGGCTCGTACAAGCGGCTTCTGTGACATGTGTGGTGTTACTGACCTGTTTTCTGATTTAAAGGTTGTTCTGTTTGGGCAAAATGTGTTTTGGAAAGGGAAAACCTTTGGTACCTGAAAATGCCCAAGTCTTTTGTTCCAGCAAGGTTTTATACCTGAGTTTGCTTGCAATGCAGAATGTAACTTATGTAACGTGTACCTCCAGTAACTAAAACTGGAAGAAGCTTTAACGCTTGATATCCTACATATATAAGGGATAGCTTGTTTGCTCAATTGCTTTGCTCACATTAGTAAATAATGCCTTTTGGTAAAGTCAAACCCCCGGTTTGCCTTTCCAGAAAGGAGGGCGTGTCAGGAAATGAACCTATTTCCTAAGGCTTGAAATTGCCAATTTTCAAATAGGCCTCAGAAAAATCCATTTTTCTCTCTCTGAGCCTCAAGGCTGTGTAACAGCATGTTTTTCAACCATGTTTTGCAGTATTTCTTATCTTTTGTAAGCTAAGAGCAATGTTATGACTAGCCCCAGTGCATTCTGTGTGCACGTGAATAAACAATGTACTGTTGTTTTGAGAAATTTTTCACTGTTACCTGATTGGCTAAGCTGTCCCACCTGACTGAAAATTCTCCATTTTGGAGAGAAGAAGGAGTTCGTCTCTGATTCTTCATGGATTAAGACCTGTTTTTGATTAGAGAGCTTTTGTTTCTGCATCTCAATGGGCTAGCATTCTTTAGCCTAGGAGCTATGCATTTTTTGCTCCTTAAAAATGGTTACCTAGATTTGCCTGTGGACTTTATTGGACTGACCTATGCTACTGACTTTTATGCTTTATGAACCTGATCAATAAATCTTCATCATTTTTCTGAACAACGTGTCTTCATTGGACTAAAAAGGGTAAGAGCTGCCTTTCACACACACAAATCTTTGAACACGCTACCAAATAAAAACCCCTTAAGAGCTGATAAGCAGCTGAGAGTTGGATCATTGTTCTAATTAGCCGTCCAGCTCGCCCTGTGTAGGTTTGTTTTGGTTTCCAGGGGTTTTCCAGAAGTGTGGGGGCCGGCTGGATCGTGACAGCTGGTCTAGCAAAATATTACCTTTTTGCTGCAACCTGGAAGATCCACTCTAAAAGTGATCCCCAGAAAATGTTAAAAGGAGAGAATGGTAGTAGTGTGGCCTCTCCTAGCTTAAAATGGCTTTACTCCATTCAATAAACATACAAGTTATAAAAGAAACTGTGGTTTATTTTCCATAAGGGATATTAAAGATACATTGTTAACACAATACAGATAACTATACAGTACATATATACATTACTACTCAAAAAAGATTCAGGAAAATCAACACCTTGGTTTTCCCCATGATTATAAATTAATCTAACTCACTAACTTATTCTGACAGCAGGATTTCCATCTTCTCATTCTTCCCTGTCTTGTTCTCTTCAGAATCTCCTCAGAATCTCTTCCAAAAGTTTCCCAGAATCTCTTCAGATTCTCCTCAGAAAGTTATTCTCAGCCTCTCTGAAATTTTACCTTAGACACTATCTTCAGAATATCTTTTCTCTCCAGTTCTTTAGAATCTCCCTCAAGATCCCTTTTCCTCTAGAAGTTCATCTCAGAAAACCATCTCTTTCCTTTTTATACCTTACCACCCCCCTTTGGGTTTATCTAATTTGCATTATCCAATCAGTCAGAGCATTCTTGTAGTCTTTGTCCTCTGACAGGGTATTAGAGTCCCATACCTTTCCTCTCTGCTATATACATTGTCAGGAAACAACATATTTCCTCATGTTTCCCAAGGTTTGAAGTTGCAGTGTTTTAGCTAGGCCTTGTAGAGAGCCTCAAAGAAATCCTTTCCCATCTGTGTCTTACAGCCTAACTGTCACAAGATGGCTTGTTGACACTTTAGTGTTCCTGTGTTCCTATCTCTCCAGCGTGTTATGTCTTCGCTGAGTCTACATGTGTGTAAACAATTCATTGTTTTGAGAATGTTTCTCTCTGTTACCTGATTGGCTATGAGTTACCCACCTGACTGCAGAATCTCCATTTTGCAGAGAAGTTAGTTAGTTCGATCTTGGATATCAATGGCTTAAGACCTCGGTTTGGCTTGTGGGATTTTCCTTTCTTTTCACTATGATTACCTAATGTACCTGTGGACTGTGGACTGGACTGATTCTTTGTTATGACCTTTTAATCTGCGTTTTTCCATGGACTTTGCTACATGAACCTGATGAATAAAGCAGCTCTTTCTGTTTGAAGATTGGTGTTCTTTTGACTGGCACACACATGAAGACACGCTTCCAGAAGAAGAAACCTCCCTTGTTTTGCTCTATGCTCAACTGCACTACTGCCAGAGCATAGTAAGAGTTCCTTTTAAGCAGCTCAGCTCTCTCAAAGGTGAGGCAAGGGTTAAAGTTCCAGTTTAATGGGCAGTAGGCCCGGGAGCTAATGGGAGGAACCCTTGTGATGAGACAGCTGATAGTCTGACATACATATAGAGAGATAACAAAGTTTAACTAACATATGGAATTTTAACTACTGTACATTTGGTGTAACTTGTGAGCCTATGATAGGCTCTACCATGACAGAGGGCTTTTATATTGATAATCCACAACCCTTGATCCAATCCTCCTCTTTTCTAGTCTTTGGGCCAGTGAGTAGACATTCCAAGTTTGCTCTCTTCTTATTTGGAGGGGGTGAGCCAGTATTTCTAGTTTCCTGTTGAGGGAAAAGAGCCCTCTTGTACGAAGGAAAGTTAAACTTATTTTTTAACAACCTTATCACATGAAGAGTGCAGCCAAAGCTATATTGACAAAGGACAGAACTGAGGCCTAGGAAAGTGAAATGTGGTGCAGGATAAAATCTCACTGCTAACATCAAAACTTCCAGGAACAGAACTCAAAATGGTACAGTTCCCCCAAAATAGCACTGAATGTGATCAAAGTCCTTCACATTTAGCTGTTTGTTATTTCACTTTAATGAGCATCAATTTCACTGAAACATCCCAAATGAGTGACCAACACACAGAGAAGTTTAAATGCAGGTCTTTAATCATAGCCTTCAGATGCTGAATACTGCTATCAGCAACCAGTCAAATCACAACACATGTCTATTTCTCTCTCTGGGTTTTATAAGAGGAAGGAAAATCCTTTTTGAAAACAAAAAAGATGATGATGGGAGAGCAGTATCATTCATGTGGGTCGTGTAAGTTTTCTGATGACACGAGGGGGGGGGAGATAAATGATGCTAGTTTGATCAGCTTGTTGAAGGTACATTTGATGAGAAATTGGAAATGGCTGTTTTATATGTGACAATGCTCAGAATATTGTAGCCAGCATACTGGCTGAGGGATTCTGGGAGCTGTGCTACCAAAAAAAGAGATAACTTCTCAAATATTTGCCTTTGAAAGGGCAAATCTTTATCTCTTTGCGATGGGTGAAGGAACCTTAAGCTATAGATATCAACACAGATGCAACTTATGAGATCCAATGTGGCACTTCCCAGCCAGTAGTATTTCAAGACCATAAGACAGGGGTGCCCAAACTTTTTGGGCCATGGGCCGGTCATGTGGTTCAGCAGGTCAGTCACGTGGTTTTACCGGAAGTGGAAGTCATACTTGCCTTCCAATCAGTTTCACAACAGATATGTTTTGCAAAAGGATGAGATAGATTTTAGATTGCAATTTTCTCTGCTTAAACCCGGGGTGCCCAAACAACAGCCTGTGGGCTGGATCCAGGCCCCAACACCAATTCATCTAGCCCATGCTGCCCTCGTCACTCCCAGAAGTGGAAGTAAAACGTGCCATACAGGTGCGTTTTGCTCCCACCTCTGAGAGCAATGAGAGTGATGAGGGCCGGATGAATTGGCATTGGGGGCTGGATCTGGCCCATGAGCCATTGTTTGGGAACCCCTGCCATAGGATGATATCCAGTTCTTTTCCTGAGGTTTAGTTCTTGGAAGTTTGTTCAGAAAAAGTGGCAGTGGTTAGTAGGGAAGCAGTAGGGGTTGAAGAAAATAACAAAAGGGTTTCTGGGACATTATCAAATTTGACAAACAGATTGCTATATGCTGCTAGATATTTTATATATTATATTTTGGAGTACAGTTCGAAAGGAAGAAATTGCAAGTAGATAAATAGGGACCACTTCGGTGGGAAGGTAACAGCATTCCGTGCGCTCTGGTGTCTAGTCATGCCTGCCACATGACCATGGAAACGTCTGCAGAAGCAGACAGCGCTGGCTCTTCGGCTTAGAAACAGAGATGAGCACTGACCCCTAGAGTCGGATGCGACTGGCTTTCGAGCAAGGAAAACCTTTACCTTTACTTATTACAACCTTCCTGCCAATTCTCTTTAGCAAAATAGGAAAAGTAACCAACTACAGTGTTTTTCTTTGTTTTCTGCCATGCAGGTAAGAGGGTTTTCTCTACACCTTTGAGATTGATAGGGAGACATTTAAAACTAATACTGTATGAATAATCTATTGTTGCTGAAGGCTTTGGAAAGCTGTATTGTTGTGCTTGTTTGTCTGTCATCTTGCTTGACCACACCCATCTCCCTTTGACCCCCTGAATTTGGTGTATAAAAACCATGCCTGTAAGTTTTACTCCTTGTCTGAAGAAGTGGACTTGATCCATGAAAGCTAACAATAAAAATATAGTAGTTAATCTTTAAAGTACTACAGTGGTTTTTCTTTTGTTTTCTGATATGCCTGAACCACAGACTAACACAGCTACTATTTAAAAAAGCAGCAACTAGGTAGCAACAACTTTAAATGTAACTTGCTACAGATTGTTGTTATCTGATGTTATTTTTCTCAACCCATATTTTTTCCTTATTGACCACTGCCTTCCCCCCCCCCCCCAACAAGCTTTGAAAAACTGAGTCTCATTGGAAATGTCACATTGGCAGAAATTTCATCTATGTTGTTATCTATAGCCTGAGGTTCCTGTACCCGCCTACCATTATTACAGAACTAATCTCCTTTGGAAAAGGACTGAATATGGAAAAAAGATTTATGTCATTGCCTGTCTATGAAATTTACAGCCTCTGCCCAACCAATCACTATCATTTTATCTTGAGGCCATATGTAAATGATGATCATGCAGTTCCAGTCTTGTGTCTGATCCACAAAAATTCACATTAAAACATATCAGTTAGTCTTGTAAGGTGCCACAATATACTTTTGTTTTATTTTTCTGTCTTTAGCTTAGTTTCTTGTCTGATATGCTTGCACAAAATAATATGGCTATCACTTCAAAAATTATTTTGGAGATGCTGTATAGGTAGTGGTGTGCTGGCCCACAGGGATACAGGGACTCATCCCAGTGTGCCCCAGTGACTAGGCCCCCCTAGAGGCTGGCAGAAGTAATGGGAATGTATGGGATTTCTCCCTCAACCCCCAATAGGTGCCCCCATCACGTCCTGTCCACCGCCCTCCTAAGGTGCCCAGCATACCCATGTGTATAGGTAAAGGTCACCCTTGATTGAAAGCCAGTCGTATTCGGTATAAGAAGACAAAAGCTGAGATTAGGGGTTGTGGTGGCTTAGTGGTTAAGAAGTTCGCCTCGTTAGCTGGAAGGCTGGCAAGCTGGCAGTGCGAGACCCAGGTACTGCATGATGGATTGAGCACCTGTCTCCGTCCAGCTCTTGGGGACATGAAAGGAGCCTCATTTGGGCGTTCCCTGAGCAGAGTTTCTCCCACAAAAATCCTTTCAACCAGCGATGGGATGTAACAGGTTCTCACCAGTTCGCTAGAACTGGTAGTAACTTTCCCCAGTGTCTCAAAGAACCCGTAGCAGCTTTTGGGGGGAACCACCTTCAAAGCTTACCTTTTCACTTCGAATGCGCACCAAGCACTTGGTGTGCATGCACGCCTACAGTGCTTGGCGCATAAGCACAGCCTCCTTGCTGTCCTCCCAAGCGGGGAGGAGGAAGAGAAGCTGCAAGCCTGAAGCTCCCTATAGCCTGCTCCCCAGGGTAAGTGACTCACCTTTAGATGTGGTGTGTCTCTGTGTATTTTAATGTGTATTCAATACCTTTACCTATATTGATGTACTACCACAGTTCCTAAAAAGGCCTGGCGGCCTGGCTTGGGGTTTTTAAGCAAAGTTTTGGAGTTACCTCATCAATAAGCTACACCTGTGCTGTTCCAATTGGAGAACCCTTAAGGAGGTACAGCTGTTTTACAATTACATTAAGGCATATTATCCTAGAGAACTGCTACAATGACCATATCCATCTTGCAACATGGTGCTGCCCAGGCACTTATACTAACAGGTAAGTGATGGGTTTGTGTTTGGGGTGTGTGCGTGGGTGGGTTGATCTATGTTTGGGGTGGGTTGGTGGGTTGAGTTGGTGTATTTTAATGTAATTTTTATTGATTTAATTTATTTATTTATGGGTTTGTGTTGTGGGTGGGTTGAGGTGTGTGTGTGCGTGCTTATTTTTATTTTATTTTATTATTTATTTATTTTTTCTTTGGCCCTGCTCATGACATTATGACATCATGATGTTAGCTCCACCCACACTGTGATTATGTCACGGTGGGGTAGTAAAATTTTTGACATCTCACCACTGCTTTCAACCCAGAATAATTTCTGACATGAAATTATTATTATTATTATTAGCTGAGATTAGTAAGAGATGCTAAAACAACCACAACAAAAAGTATTCTTCATCTATATGTGTAGCAAATAACAGAGAAAAGAAATAATGGCTCAGCTACCTAATGGGAAAAATGATTATACTGTAAATCACAAAGAAAAAGCAGAAGTGCTCAGTTTCTTCTTTAGCTTAGTCTTTCCCCAAAAGACAGTCTATGACCCTCCAGGCAAATGTGAAGTACAAGTGAATGGGACAGGATTACAGTTAAAAGTTGATTTCAAAAATAGAAAATAAAGATTTTTATCACTTTGAACAAATTAAAATCTCCAGTGGCAGATGAACCACACCCAAGAATATTAAAAGAACTAGCTGAAGAACTCTTGAGTCACCATAAATTATTTTCTAGATATCATGGAGAACAGGTGAAGTGCCAGACAACTGGAGGAGGGCTAATGTTGTCCCTATCTTCAAAAAGGGCAAAAAAAGGAAAAATGGAGGAACTACAGACCAGTGAGCCTGATATCAATCTGAGAGAAAATTTTAAAACAGATTACAAAGCAGTCACTCTGCAAGAACTTTGAAAACAATTTAGTAACAACTAGAAGCCAACATTGGTTTGTCAAGACCAAATTCTGCCAGACAAATCTTATCTCAATTTGTTTTGATCAGGTAACTTCCTTGATAAGATGGTAGAAATGCTGTAGATGGAATGCTGTAGATATATGTTGACTTCAGCAAAGCTTTTGAGAAAACTTCCCACAATATTTTTATTAGCAAGCTAACTATGTGTGGGCTGGATAGAATACCTGTCAGGAAGATATACAATTGGTTATGGAATTGTACTCAGAAAATGTTCATCAAGGCTGCTTCTCAAACTGGGAAGATATAACAACTGGGGCACTACAAGCCTTGGTCCTGGGCCTATTGCTCCTCAATATTTTTATTAATGGTTTGGATGACAGGATGCAGCAGGGAATACTTATCAAATCAACAGATGACACAAAGTTTGATGGAATAGTTATACCTTGGAAGACAGAAACAAAATTCAAAAAGATGCTGGCAGGTTCAAGCACTAGGTTGAAAACAGCACAATCAAATATGACCAGTGGTGGGATTCAATTTTTTTTACTACCTACTCTGTGCACATGGTATGGTGGGTGTGGCCAGACGGAAAGCCCTACGTTGCACCCGGATTAGGTAAAAGTAAAGGTTTCCCTTGCTCGAAATCCAGTTGTATCTGACTCTTGGGTTCAGTGCTCATCTCTGTTTCAAAGCCGAAGAGCCAGCATTGTCTGCTTCTGCAGACATTTCCATGGTCATGTGACAGGCATGACTAGTGCAAGGAACACTGTTACCTTCCCACTGAAGTGGTCCCTATTTATCTACTTGCAATTTCTTGCTTTCGAACTCTAGGTTGGCAGGAGCTGGGACAAAGACAGGAGCTCATTCCCTCCTGCAGTACACAGGAATTGAACTGCTGACCTTCTGCTTCCCAGTCAGCATCTTAGAGACTTGAGCCACTGCACCCAGATTAGGACTACTTTATTTCAAAACTTGGATGGACAGGGCCAGCCAGAATTTCTGCTACCAGTTCTGGCGAGCTGGTACCAACCTGCTGAATCCCACCACTGAATATGGCAGGAATGAGTGCAAAGTTCTAAATCTAAAACCAAACACACCTTTACAAGATGGGAATACTGTACTTGTCTCAATAAAACTAGGAGTGAGAAAAATCTTGGAATTGTTGCAGCTCAGAAGCTGAATATGAGTCAACAGTGCAATGTGGCTACAAAAAAGGGGCAATGCTGTTTTAAACTGAAGTAACAGATGTATAGTTTCAAAATCCTGTGAAGTACTAACTCCTCTCTTATTTGGCACTGATTAGGCCTTATCTTTAGCATTGTGTCCAGTTCTGGGCACCACATTTTAGAAGAATGTTGACAAATTGGAACAAGTTCAGAAAAGGGCAACAACGATGATCAAGGAACTGGAAACCAAGATCTACAAAGAAAGAATGAAAGAACTGGGTATTTTTAGCATTGAGGAGAAAAAAAATGAGGAGAGATATGATGGCACTTTTCAAATACAGTACATGGAAGATTGTCATACAGAGGAGTGGCAGGATCTGGTCTTGATCATCCCAGAGTGCAGGACACACAATAATAGGCTCAAGTTATAGGAAGCAGATTTTGTTTGAATATCAGGAAAAACATCCTAAATGTTAGAGTGGTACAACAATGGAACCAATTATCTCAGGAGGTGGTTCCAAAACTGGAGGCATTGAAAAGAAAGTTACACAAACATCTGTCAGATATACTTTGATTTGGATTTGTGCTTTAAGCAGAGGGTTGGACTTAATAACCTTATAAACCCCTTCCAACTCCATTGTTCTATTCTATGGTTCAATGAGAAATATAAATACCGGAAGATGGGAAGCCCATACACTGGCAACAAAAAGCAATATAACTTCACAACAAAGCTGAGCCACACACACTGGATATCAACAACATAGATATAATATAATGGCAGCAACAGCTGCAACAGGCACAGAGAAAATGGATTATCCTTCATACATTCATGATGTCTTGGCCAGGTAATCAATTAGAGAAATTTTCTGTGTGTGTTTATTTTATTATGCTTTTAGGCTAAAGATTGTTCAAAGTTATAATGTTTTTTACTCTTAAATTAAACATATTAGAAATTATTCTCTGCTTTCACAATGTGACTTTTTAGGTACAGTATTTTCATTTAGATATTGTAACTTCTTTTTTTGTATTTATATTGTACTTTTTATGATGAAGTACTTTTTATTGTACTTTTTATGACAAAGCACAGATGCTTCATCAAACGCAACCACACCCTCCACCATCTATTCAGCGTAATGTGTGTGGTCGCATGTTTCATGCCAAGATCGGCTTATTGAGTCACCAGAGACACATCCTTCTACGGAGAAAATAATGACTTTCAGGGGAGGAAATGTATGGTCAGATACGAGTAGCTGCCAACAACGATGATGCTTTTACATTATGGTTTGAATTCTGACTTAAGTATTTACCTGCAAATTTAGTTTAATTTTAAGTATTTGTGTCCACAGTTTTTTAAATAGCTGTAAGATTTCGGATGTTTTCACAGCTTTGAAGTAAATTTGTGCTTATAGAACATAAAAGCAACATAGATTGATAGAGCTTGTAAAATGCTAATGTTGCCTGGAATTACTGTGACATTTGTACCTTGGTACCCAGATGACTTTTGGCACGATTGAGAATGATTGTTTAGTTTTATTCTCAATTAACAGTTTATTGGGATAACTGCCAGCTATGACTAATACAGGCTTCTGAGTTATTCCTTAGAGATCTATAACAGGGATTCTCAATCTGTGGCCCACGGTGCCATTTTATGTGGGCCCATCACCACTTCCACCATACCATGTGGGGGAGGAAGGGCAAAATTGCCGTCCAACTCCCAAAGCTGTCTGAGGGAACATGACCCAGCTCCTGGCTTAAAAAGGTTGACAACTCCTGATCTATAAAGTGCTGTAGGGCTCTTGGGGAAATGACCCAATGTCAGACAGTCTGACCTGACAGCCAAAAGGAATGAAAGCAAGGGACAATTGTCCATCTGATCTTCCCCTCAGAAGTCACACACATCACCGGGTCGTAATCTCTCCCACTTCAGCAAGATTTACTGTAAATGGGTATAAGAAAGGAAAACCAGTTTTAAATTTACATTTGTCAACAGAAATCAAATTATGCAAATGTGTGCCCTTTCTCCCTCCTTTTCGGTGATATTTAAGTGTCCATCCTTGCTATGAATCAGTGAAATTAATATAATATACTAATCACATTAGTCACATTTCCAATAATGCAATTAGATAAATAGGTACCGCTCAGTGATGGGCATCAAAAAAAATTACTATCACACTGTGGGCCGGGCTAACTCTGTGGGCAGGGCTAACTCTGTAGGTGGGGCTAACTTTGTAGGCAGGGCTAACTCTATGGTGGGGCTAACTCTATGGGTGGGGCCAAATCTGTGGGTTGCTGGGGGTGGCCATGTGATCTAGTCATGGCTGCCACATGACCATGTATACATCTGCAAACACAGATAGCATTGGCTCTTTGGATGTAAATGGAGATGAGCACTGCACCCTAGAGTTGGATATGACTGGCTTTTGAACAAGGGAGAACTTGAACCACTTGCAGGGACAAAACCTGATGTCAAATCTGAATGCCAATCAAGGATCTTCTGTTATTAGGTAAAGGTAACCCTTGTTCGAAAGCCAGTCGTTACCAACTCTAGGATTCAGTGCTCATCTCTGTTTATAGCCAAAGAGCCTGTGGACTTGATCCACAAAAGCTCACATTCAAATACAGCAATTAATCTTTAAGGTGCCACAACGTTTTTGTCTTTTTGTTTTGTTTACTCTCTGAAATAAAACTTTTTAAATGGTAGCTGTCCTCTCCACAGACCCTCTCCCCCTACACACCCACAACCTCACCCACCCACTCCATCCCTCTCCACACACAGCCGTGCTTTCTCCTCCTCCTCCCAGCATGGCGCACAGCATGGCACGTAGGGGGAGTGGGACCCCAGGGAAGGCAGCCACACCAAGGCCAAGCCGCTGCCCCCCGGGCCATCGACTCTACTTGTGCAAGGCCACCTGGACTTGGAAGTGGAGGAGGAGGTGGGCAAGGTGGGGCAGGGAGGTGAGCGGTGTAGGGTAGGGAGGTGGGTCAAGTAGGGGCAGGGAGGTGGGTGGGGCAGGGAGGTGGTCATGACCACCCAAGTTTACTTAAAAAAACCCACCCAAAGGCCACCCAATTTTACTCCCCCTCCAACTCGGACTGGTGCAAACTGGTCACTGCCTGCCACTGGTGCCACTTCAGTGGGAAGGTAACAGTGTTCTGTGTCCTCCGGCATCTAGTTATGCCTGTGTCACATGACTACAGAAACATCTGGAGGTGCAGGCAGCACTGGCTCTTTGGCTGTAAATGGAGATCAGCACTGTGTCTGAGAAACAGATATGGCTTATTTTCAAGCAAGGACGATATTAGTTTAGTTTAGTTTAGTTTAGTTTAGTGATGGTTTGCTGCTTAACCAATCAAATCAATTTATTTTATCCAAACTTCAAACCAGGGACATGTCACAGCTAGATTTAGATGTAACAATAAGCCACATTTTAAAGTAGCCAGAATTCACAAGCCAACAATATGCCATGGCTTTTACCTCAAATTAGCAGTCCCAAACACAAATTGTAAAAACAAGGGAGGTATCAAAGCCCTTTGCAAGTTTTTATATGGCTGGGTTGCCACCAGGAGTGGTTTGTCAACTGAGATGAGGAGAATTTCCCTCACCCCATTTTCTTTTGCGGGGGGTGGGGGGATGCTTTAATTTCCAGCTGCAATCACTTGTTCCAGTTATTCAAACAGTAAAGAATAATGACAGCCTCCCACTGCTCTTTTATTCTCTAGATTGTATTACCGTAATGAATATTACATCTCAGTTGAACAAGTACCCTCATTTGTTTTATTTTCAGAACAAAATAGATTGGGAGAATATGACAGTATAAAGCAGAGGCAAGCAATTACAGCTGCTCATGTGTTTCTGGTCTACAGATCCCATTTCAACCAGCATAATTGGTGGTGGTGAAGTATTATTAGAATTGTAGTTCAAAAATATCTGGAAAAATATTGGAAACTTTTGCTTCTTAGACTATAGTTTCCAGAATCCCACAGGTAGTAACACAATAGCCTGTGGAATGTTGTTGTTGTTCACTCACACAGTCTAGTCCAATCCTTTGCAACTCCATGGACCACACACTTCTGTCATCTGCCATCCTCCATAGCCTGCCCAGGTCTGCACCCACTGTGTCAATGATGCCATCTAGCCATCTCATCTTCTGCCACCCATTCACCTTTTGCCTTCGATCTTTCCCAGCATCAGAGCCTTCTCAAGTGAGTGCTCTCTTCTCATTTGGTGGCCAAAGTACTTGAGCTTCAGCTTCAGTATTTGTCCTTCCGAGGAGCAGTCAGGGTTTATTTCCTTTAGGATTGACTGATATGATCTCCTTGCAGTCCAGGGGACTCTCAAGAGTCTCCTCCAGCACCACAGTTAAAGGCATCTATTCTTCTGCACGCAGCCTTCCTTATGGTCCAGCTCTCAGCCATACATTACTGCTGGGAATACCATTGCTTTGACTATGCCAGGGGTGCTCAAACTACAGCCGACGAGCCGGATTGCTGCTGACATCAGAAGTGACCTGCTGCTGGAAGTCGCAAAATCATGCTAAAAAGGCACTAAAACACTGCAAAAACACAGCAAAAAATTCCAAAAATGCGGCAAAAATGTGCCGCCTCCACTCCTGCCACCATGAGAAATAGTGGAGGCGACAAAAACACCTGAAAACGTGTGGTGAATTCACACGCCGCCACTGCCACCGCCGCAAGGAAGAACCATGTGACTGTTCCACTCAGCTGTCTCAGGGGGCATGGTCTGGCCCCTGGTGGGAAAGGTTTGGGCATCCCTGGCCTATGCGGACTTTTGTTGATAGGATGATGTCTCTACTTTTTATTATGCTGCCTAGGTTTGTCATAGCTTGCCTCCCAAGAAGTAAGCATCTTTTTTATTTTGTGGCTGCAGTCTCCATCTTGATTAATTGAGCTTGGAGTTGATTAGTTGAGCTTGATTAGCTCAGCTGAACTTGCAGCTGATTAGTTGAGCTTGATTAGATGAACTTGATTAGTTGAGCTTGCAGTCCCCATTTTGATTAGTTGAGCTTGGAGCATCAGATATCTTTGCTATCAACTGAATAACTAGGCATTTTCTTAATTCATTTCCTAACTGTGAATACTATCAGATAGCTACCTTGGCTTTTAATGAATAGGTTTTAACATTTTTATTGATGTGGTTTTATTCATTTTAGCCACTGGTTTTATTGTACTGTATTTGTTTTTACTGGGAACAATTTTTGGATTTTTAAAATGAACAGCTTTAAAATAAATTAATGGCCAAACTATCAGACAAACTTCATATTCTAAGAAAGCTAGTTATCTAATTGCATAGACTTGGAACCCTAATGTGGCTTTCAGAAAAACTGGGGAGAACAGGTGGCTAAGAACCAAAACTCTTTGACCTGGATGCAAATAATTTGTGGAAAGATATTGAGACAGGAAAATACAAGCTCACCTTGTTAGCTGGAGGCTGGCAAGTTGGCAGTTTGAGACCCGGGTACTGCATGACGGACTGAGCGGCCATCTCTGTCTCCGTTTTTGGGGACATGAAAGGAGCCTCATTTGGGCGTTCGCTGAGCGGAGTTTCTCCCACAAAAATCCTTTCAACGCAGAATAATTTCTGACATGAAATTATTATTATTATTATTATTATTATTATTATTATTATTATTATTATTATTATTATTATTATTATTATTATTATTATTATTATTATTATTATTATTATTATTATTATTATTATTATTATTATTATTATTATTGCCATGTAACTGGCAGGTGAGCAGTTTGTTATAAACAACTTCTTCTTCTATGTCTAGAGGCCAGACATGAAATTGCCAAAATAAAGCAACCTCTGGGGAGTCCATTTTGTAGTTCGTTTCACCTGACCTAGGGAGAGAACGATTAACCAGCCATTGCCCGAGGTACGCCCAACTGTGGTTCAAAAATATCACAATCTTTGAGGAGACGCTTTTTGTGTATCCCATTATGAACAACTGACCAATTACAGTATGAATGGGGCAAAGGACAGAGAAGGCATAGCCTTGCAGCCTAGAATGATTTTACAAAAGGATTATAGGGGCTGCATTTTAGCTGTTTATTTTTAATATTTGGTGTGATTTTTAAAGAAGCTCCTTGGAAGCCTTTTTTACCTCAAAGTCACAAAGGACATTTCAAAACTGCATAAAGTACTATAGGTCACCCTTGCTTGAAAGCCAGTCATATCCGACTTTAGGGTTCAGTGCTCATCTCTGTTTACAGCCAAGGAGACAGTGCTGCCTACATCTGCAGTCGTTTCTGTGGACATGTGGCAGGCATGACTAGACACTGGAGTGCACAGAATGCTGTTTACTTCCCACCTACTTGCAATTTCTTGTTTTCAAACTGCTAGGTTGGCAGGAGCTGAGACTCAATCAGTCGTGCAGCACTTGGGTCTTGGACCCCGACCTTCCAGTCGTCACATTCAGCATCTTAACCACTAAGCCACTGCAGTCCCATGAAGTACTATAAAATAAGGTCAAAACACCAAATCTTGACAATAGGTGACTGGATAGCTCTGTGAGCAGAGCCCAAAGTTTATTCACCATTGGGGAGAAGAGCCAGCCTATTTTAGCCTTGAGGACCTGCAAAGAACCAGATCATCTCCAAAGGAAGTAAATAATTAGCTAGAAAATCCTGGAAAGTTTTGTCATAAGTCAGAATCTACTTGTTATCAGCAGCATCCTCAAAGCTGACAGAGATACAACATTAATTATGAACGCTGTTTTAAAATAAAAAATTGAAAACATTATTGAAAAGATGGATCGACTCTCATTTTTGTTCCCAGCAATGTCCGTAACCCTTGGCTCCCACTGCTGGCTGCTATCCCCTCCGCCTCATCAATTACAGTAGATACCATCCATCAATGTTTCTTTTGCGGTCACCTACCAGGACAATGGAATGGACTGAGCGTGCTTTAATATGCTCATCAAAACCAATTTGAGCTTTCTACTCTTCGTTATCTGTGGCTGAATCAAACTGTAGTCTCTCTTCCCACACAAACCCCTGGGTTACAAGTATTTTAGCTGGGGGAGAGAAAAGCGACATAATCCTCCTTTCAGGTACAGTACTTCCTAAGCATTTTACTCTCTCTGACACAAGGAATCTACTTAGTAAAGTTGATAGGAATATTAAGCAGCCTCCACATATTAACTAGCAAGAGCAATTACACTTATACAACCCCATAGTGCTTAGTGTACTCTCTGGGTGGCTCACAGGCTAATTAACATTAATTAATGCTAATAACTACTCTCTATCTCAATAGCAATTATACTTATATACCACCTTCTGGGAGGTTTACAGGTTAATTAGCCTTTTTGTCCCTAACATGCTGGGTGCCCATTTTACCCACCTCGGAAGGATGGAAGGCTGAGTCAGCCTTTATGTCTGTCAGGATCAAATTCACTACTATTGGGCTGCAGTACAGCAGTTTACCCACTGTGCAACCATGTTGTTGTTGTTGTTGTTGTTGTTGTTGTTGTTGTTGTTGTTGTTGTTGTTGTTAAATTCAAATTTATATGCCGCTCTTCTTGCCGAAGCAACCCAGAGCGGCTAACAATGTTGCAACAGAAAACATAATATACATACAATATAACAAGAATAATACAATCAATGTGGTCAACAAAACCTTCAAAAAAAATTAATAAAAATATAAATACATTACAGTCAAAGAAATGCAAAAAACAATCATGGATATACAGTACAAAGCAATAGGGAAAGTCCTCATCCCTTATAAATATTTCAATTAGTAAATATACATTTATCTGGAGGAGTGGCTGGCCATGGTTCAGCTGTGGCGGTAGTAGCGGGACTGGCGTCCTTAGTCGGCGGCGGTGGCAGAAAAGTTCTTTTTATAGCCGCCTGCCTGGAGTCCCCAGGTGTTCCTATCTCTTACCAATCCTACAATAATCTATTGTTCCTATCACATGTTCCTATCTCTTACCAATCCTACAATAATCTTGTTTAAGGGACAAATGGGAGATCCGGCTTCATATTCCTCCTAGGTTTTGAACTCATACCTCTGGTCAAGACATCAGACCAAGAGAAGACTGTTTGCTACCCATGTGCCGGATCTAGTCCTGATCCAAATTCCAGTTATAATTGTTTATTTGGGCTGCCACCCTTTTTATAATTGCCTTAAGGAACATTGATTTAGGTAAAGGTTGCTCATACTCGAAAGACAGTCACATCTGCCTGTAGGATACAGGGCTCATCTCTGTTTACAGCCAAAGAGCCAGCACTGTCTGCATCTGCAAAAGTTTCTGTGGTCATGATGCCTAAGCACACTAAATACTGTTACCTTTCCCGTAGAAGTGGTACCTATTTATCTTGTTGAAATTTCTTGATTTCAAACTGCTAGGTTGGCAGGAACTGGACAGATGACAGGCGCTCACTCTGTTGTGCAGCTCTCGGGTCTCAAAATACTGACATGCTGACGTTCAACTTGTCAAGTTCTGTGTCTTAACGACTAAGCCGCCACCGCAGTCCCAACGCAGCAAATATTGTTTTGCTTTATACTTAATTAGAAGTTTAGATAAAGTGACATTGAGTTATGCTTTTTTAAAAAGTATAATTGTTTTAACCCGCCTTTAGAAATAAGCTGCTCTAAATTTAAAATAGCTCACATAAATTGAAAGAACCAATCTTGCCTAGCTTGGAGAATTATTTGACCCACCTGCTTTTCTTTATTTGGAAATAATCCAAGCTGTAGGGGTTGAAATATTAATCCTTCTGAAAGTCCTGGCAATTGCTTTGTGTTTTTAAGACTCTGGTAACATCCATCATATACCCTGCCACAAAAATCAGATATGCCCAGTCATTTGTGTCTCCACTCTAACAGTTGCCTATGAAGTGCCTCAGCCCAGCCACTGCCACCTAAAAGCCAGTTTTCCACTTGTAAAATGTAAGTAGAAATAGGTACTCAGTGTGGTATAGCAGATAAGAGTGATGGATTAGGAATTCCCCATTAATCTTGGAAACCCCTTGGGGGAATGGAACTGTCAAAACCACTTCTTATATATCTCACTTACCTTGAAAGCCCTGTTATGATCACTGTCTATCTGATAGCTCATGAAATAAGAGGGAATAACTTTTTTTATAGTGTGCTTGGATGGATTCACAAAAATGACTGGTCGCAAAAAAATCTGCAATACTATTCACATTTGCCCTAGCAATTCATTCCTAATGAATACTGCACAATAACAGTTACTTCTGAGACAGCAACTACATGTGTCTGCCATTGTTCCAACACATTTTTACCAACTGAGAATGGAGATCGGGTGCTTATTGTATTAATATCAGAGAAGAAGAGAACCTCTTTAAAATGGGATACTCCTTACCAGTTTAATACCAGTATTGAACAAAGCTCTGCACCTGAACCCACCTTCTTAAGAGAGATGTAGCTTTGCATCATTTAGTTCACTCACAACATTAACTTTAAACTAATATCAGAAGCTGGTTTGAAAATTCTGGAGAAAGCTTCTAGTAAGTGGTATCAACCAGATGTTAGTAATTAGCATCTGGGTGGTACATTTAGTCGGTCGCAGTGGCTTAGTGGGTAAGATGCTGAGCTTGATGACTGGACGGTTGGCAGGTAAGCAGTTTGAGACCCAAGTACTGCATGATGGAGCAAACTCCCATCATCTGTCCAAGCTCCTGCCAACCTAGCAGTTTGAAACAGCTATTTTGTTGTAAACAGAGATGAGCACCACCCCCTAGAGTTGGATACAACTGGCTTTCGAGCAAGAGAGATACCTTTAGTCAGAACCTTTACCTAAATTTGTAAACCAGGTAACATCACTTCTCACAACAGTTTACAAACAACTTTCGTAGTAATAATAATTTCGTGTCAGAAATTATTCTGGGTTGAGAGGATTTTTGCTAGAGGAACTCCACTCAGGGGATGCCCAAATGAGGCTCCTTTCATGTCCCCAAGATCTTTTTCTCACCGCAGTGGTCCCTATTTATCTACTTGCAAGTTCTTGCTTTCGAACTACAGCACTAGGACTCAAGGTTGATTAGTAACAGTTCACTGTTACCAAGAATCAGAGAGTCCGCTTTGAAACACTCCTTTTCTCTGAATCATAAAAAGCACAGTGTAGAAAGAGACAATGTTTTTTTTAATGTTTTGCCTTCATTCCCTCTTAGAAACCCAATTGAGGATGACAGGGTGGTTTTTAATTAGACTGGGAAAAGAGCATGTTGATAACTATTTTAGCTCTGTGGTTTATTGCTCAGTCCATTGCACAAGCCAGATGGAGTGCTAACAGAGGAACATGTTTACATTGTCCCAGTTGATCCATCAGCAGCTAGGAAGTATCCATGCTGTAACAAGACACATCAAAATAGAGATCAAAATAGAGCTACCTGCCAGAGACAGCACCAAACGTGCTGCAGAAAGCTGCATCATTAGTGTCTGGGGCTCATATATTTTTCATGTAAGCTAGCCAGTTTCTCGGCTTTTTTTTTGTTTTGCCTCTGTGTCCCTCAAAATCTCATCTGCCTTCATTCTTTCCTTGCCTAGGTGCTTTCACACTATAGCCTCCTTATAGAGCCTCCTGTCCTTGTTCTAATTCCTCTTCCTTCAGTCCATTCCAATTCCTCTTCCATCAATCGATACCAGCAGAGTGTGTGAAACTCTACATTCATGGCCGTTGACCTACGGTTCTCTACAGTACAAGAAGACATCTGTGATCTATTTCCTTTCCTCTTTCTTTCTTCTCTCTTTCTCACTTGCTCTTAACTTTGTTCTGAGTTAACAATGCATTTTTGTGTGTATGTAATAAAATGGGAAACTAGCATCTGCAGCCAACAATAACAGATTGGATATATTGTACGTCATTGCTAAAATGTAATTTGGCACAAGCTGTTTCTCATCATTTTACACACACACACACACACACACACACACACACACACACACACACACACACACACACACACACACACACACACACACACACACACACACACACACACACACACACACACACACCCCGAGGTTTGTATTTTGGATTGCATGGCAGGCTAATGACTTAGTCACACGTCATATATTATAGGATATACATCTTCCATTTGGTAATCTTCCTCTTTTCCAGTGCAAATTGTCATGCACAAATATAATACCTGTGGTTGCAGATACAGTCAGCAACAATCTTTGTGACACCAGAGACTACTACAATCACAATACTCATAGTGATCACTACTTCGCACACTGGCTGAAATGCTGTTACTTAGTGTAGTAATCACACTAGAGTAGGCCCACTGTAAAATGCAAGTAGAATTGGGCCATTGGAATTATGGACATTTTGGAGGGTTGGGGTACACAGAAAGAACCTCATCGAAGATTCGGGTGTACCCTGGTAATGGCAACCTTTTGTTGCCTATTTATCTTTCTCACACTAGGTCAGGCAAGAGGAACTACAGAATGAATTCAACAAAAGGTGCCTTTATTTTGAGTTTTATGTCTGGCCTAGACACGGAAGAAGTAGAATCGGGGGTTTGAATCACCAAATCAACAATGATTTAATGGGCTTTTCAAGTGTGATTTACTATATTAAGCAAAAAGGATTTCAGCCACTATGTTTAGCTATGAGGCATAAGAAGATCAGGAAGAATTTTGCAGAAATTTCAAGTAGAAGAAATTTTGTTTCTGTAAACAAGGGGCACCCAAATTACGGCTCAATTAGACCTGTGCATATCATTAATGCGGCCCATGGTGAGTACCCGGGCTCACCACAGACCGCCCCTCCACTTGCCCCCAGCACCTGATGGCCGCCTGATGGCAGCAGCGGTGATTGGGCTTTGTCCCTGCCGCTCCAAGCAGCCTCTGGCTCGGTCCCATCCCCTCTACAGCTTTTGCCAAAGCTGATTGCTGCATTGGGGAAATTTTTGGAGCCTCCTTCATTTCAAAATCCACAGCACTAGGAGACCCCCTTGGCACAGCAAGGCTGATGTCAGCGCAGCGCACCAGTCTTACCCTTTCAGCGCTGCAGATTTTGAAATGGAGGAGGCTCCAAAAATTTACCCAACATGGCAATCGGCTTTGGCAAAGGCTGCAGAGGGGATGGGACGGAGCCAGAGGCTGCTCGGACAAAGTGTGATTGCCGCCGCCACTGCTGCTGATGTTAAAACTGTCAGCAGCGGGAGCAGCCCGACTCCAGCCCCTGCAACTGTGTGTTGGGGGTGAGACCGGCCCAGCAAAAAAAAAAGTTTGGGCACCACTGCTGTAAACCATCCAAGAATCAACCAACCTAAGGGTGTCAACAGAGTAACACCCAGTTGTTAATGGAGCCCAGGGTTGGCAGTAGGCCATCTTCTACTGCTTGAAGTCACATCAGCTCTGAGTGGCAGAAGACGCCCCACCATTCTGGCTGATAATGCCTGCCACCCCACCCCCAGACCTCCACCTGGCCAGGTATTGAAAAGTTGTGCCGGCTTCGAGCGGCAGAAGACGCCCTGCCGCCGACCCCAGGCCCCATTAACAACCAGGGGTTACTCTGTTGATGTTGGAATTGACCATTGGGGCTGGGGGCCTGGATGCTGCCCACTGGCCAGCCTGGGCCTCCGCCTTTCTTGCTGGTCATTTGTTTGTGAACTTTTTCTGTGTGGTTTGTGGACTTTACTATATTTGATGTTTGTGTGATATTTTGTTAGCCACCATGAGTCTCGCCGAGTGGACAACATACAAGTGTAAATAAATAAATAAATAAATAAATACACCCTATATTTGCATCAGTTTTTCAAGTTCCAAATAATTCAAAAAAGTATGTTAAAACAGTCTGTCTCAAGCGTATTTGTGCACTTTTGAGTTCACTTTTGAGGCATTAATGGGCAGATCAATACAACCATGTGTTTAACCTGGTATTCATTATTAGAAGGAGTGGGGGAAAAGAAAAACATAAGAAAACAAATCAGAGTACTGTATGCCCTTTCTGTTAGAATCATGGAATAATGGAATAATTGAGTTGGAAGGGGCCTTTTAGGCCATTGAGTCCAACCCCCTGCTTAATGCAGGAATTCACATCTAAGCAGATCTGGCAGATGGTTGTCTAATTCTCTCTTGAATTACCCTTAATTTACGTTCATGCTGCAAAATTACTGATTAAATTATTAATTACTTGTGGCTGCATCCCTGCTAATTTCAGATCCAGAGAGTTCAAGGGTGAGGGAAAGGAAAGCAAGTACTGTATAGAGAAACATACTCCCTGTGTTGCTGTTTTAAGAAGGAATCAAGAAGGTGCATGACCTTTGTCATTTTAAAGTCTCCTATTCACTCCATTCCTGAGCAAAGAAATACCTCTTGTTGGTATCACTTCAACTAAGATAAGGAGAGAAGTAGCAGCGGATGCTGAGAGAACTAAGCAAGAGAATGACTTTCGACATCCTCTGAACAGATATGAGCCTCAAGCCCGCTGGCTCTGATCCAGGAAGAGCTTTATGGCAAGAACAATCATTCTTGAGGGTACGCAAGAGCAAAACCAAATTAGAAGATTGAGGAAGTAGCTCACTGGACAAGGAACAACAATAAGGGAAAATATGGCTGAGGAACTCAACCACCCCTACATCACTTGAAGGACTCTGAATAGGCTGACGGTTGGAGTCTCTAAATGTAAGACCAACATACTCAAGTGGGGCCTGATGGCAGACAACAACACACTGTGAATGTGGAGAGATACAGAATCCAGCTCATTTACTAATCTGCCAATTATTGCCAGAAACATGCACCAATGAGGATTTAAATTTGGTCAATGACAAAGCCAAAAAAGGAGCTTTATTTTGGCAGTCCAGGGTTTGATCATGACATGAAATAAGAATGGAAATAGGGCCTTCTCAGAGAAATTTATTTATTTATTTATTTATTTATTTAGAAAGACTATTCTGTCCTTGGTTGTATCCTAGTTCAGCAGTCCAACCATGACACTGCATCAGCTCTTCCTCAAGGTGGACTAGGCAACAACATCCAGTAACTTTGGATAAAGATGTGTGAAGGAAGCCAGGAGGAAAGATGAAAGAGGGAACAAAACAAATGAGGACAGACAATGAACACATTTTGGAAATTTTGAATTGTGTCCAGGTCATTGTAGACAAGATTGCCTGGCCCTTCCAGATCAAGCCCTGTTCATTAACAGCAATGGGTAGTGTGGTTTTCTCACAATGAAATATTTTGGAAATGAAAGTCCAAGTCATTCACGAGTCTCTTGGTCTAGCTCTTGGTCAGACTTAATTAACTAGCTAAATATTGCAAAGAGGAGACAGTCCCACAGAAAGAAAGCCCCAGCTGCTTCACTGCAGGGCAGAAATGTCCTTATTAGGTCCACAAGTCAGTTTGCTTTCCAGGAGGAGGAAAAAATATATATATATTCCCTTTTCAAAAGTTTATGCAAGAAGCAAGGTGGTCCACCCACCACCATCCCTTGTGTGTTTGCTTATTCTGTTAAAGGTGAATGGTAGTCACCTTTTTGTACAAAGAGTGTAGGCACTTTTGAGGCACTTTATCTTGTTTTTCATCTGCAGACAAAATGGGCAACTGTGATCTTCCAGATAATCCATAAAAGGGAAATAACCCCCCACTTTGAATTGATGTCTCCTCATGCCCTTAGGTGAGATGTGACATCCTTGGGGACCATCTTTGACCAACAATGGGCCTGGCTTCAGGAGAGGTGGGAGGCGGTGGCCACCAGCAAGAGACCAGGAATCTACTAAAAAGAGAGAAAAGTGGAATTGAGGAGAGAAACTCAACAAACCAGCCACTTTTGTAGTGGAAAACACACAACAGAGTCTTTTGGGAGGGAAGTCTCTTTGAATGTTGACTTTTATTTAATTTTGCCCCACAGTCGGTCATCAAATTGAGAGGTTTGAAAGGGTGGAGTTGGCTGCTGGGTCCTCTTTTGGGCAGCTGGGCAGGAAAGGCAAGTGTGGGAGATGCCCTCCCCAATTCCTACTGGGAGCCATCGTCCTCCAAAGGCGTTTCCCACACCACAAGTAGCGGCAACTTGCAGAAAGAGAAAGCAAGATCTTCCATAGACAGACACTGGGGTGCCCAAACTTTTTGGGCAGGGGGCAGGCATGTGGTTAGCGAGCCAGTCACGTCGTTCTTCCCACTGGAAGGATATTTTGCAACCAGGTGAGATAAGATTTTTTTTTTAGGCTGCCATTTTCTCTTCTTAAACCAGGGGTGCCCAAACTATGGCCCACGGGCTGGATCAGGGCCTGATGTCAATTCATCTGGCCCATGACACCTTTGTTGCTCCTGGAAGTAAAACTTCCACTTCCAGGAGCGATGAGGCAGATGTCGTGGGATCAGTGGTGGGGTGTCAAAAATTTTACTACCCCACCGTGATGTCATCACAGTGTGGGTGGAGCTAACATCATGATCTCATGTCATGGGCGGGGCCAAAGAAAAAATACAAAATACAGTAAAACCTCATATAACACTAAAACCTGGTTCCACAAGTCTTGGTGTTATACGATTTTTAGTGTTATCCGATGCATGTTAAAATCCTATGGGATCCATAGAGATACATTGTAACCACACAGGCTTTAGCGGTTGTTATCTGAAGCATCCCATAGGATCTTAATGTTATCTGATGCAATTCTTCCCCCCAGATTCCTTAATGTTATGCGATTTTAGTGTTATTCGATACTGTTATATGAGGTATTACTGTATATGATTTTTAGTGTTATGTGATGCATGTTAAAATCCTATGGGATCCATAGAGATACATTGTAACCACACAGGCTTTAGCAGTTGTTATCTGAAGCATCCCATAGGATCTTAATGTTATGTGATGCAATTCTTCCCCCCAGATTCCTTAATGTTATGCGATTTTAGTGTTATTCGATACTAATGTTATATGAGGTATTACTGTAATACAAATAGGGAGCTTCAGGCTATAGGGAGCTTCAGGCTAGCAGCTTCTCTTCCTCCTCCCTGTTTGGGAGGACAGCAAAGGAGGCCGTGCATATGTGCCAAGCACTAGGCGTGCACATGCACACCAAGTGCTTGCCATGCATGCGCAGTGGGGGAACTAGTGAAAAGGTAAGCCCCGAAGGTGGTTCCCCCCAAAAGCTGCTACAGGTTCTCTGGGACACTGGGAAAAGTTACTACCGGTTCTGGAGAACTGGTGAGAACCTGTTACATCCCATCACTGCGTGGGATGGATCTGGCCTACGGCTGTAGTTTGGGCATCGCCGATCTACATGCAGCCACACACCCATCCAATACCAGAAAAGAACGGGCGATGGCATTCTTTTGAGCAGCGAACTTTGAGCGCCGCGTGTCTCCTGAATTCAGACGAGCTGGGAAAGGGACAGCAGCAGAAGTCCGCTTCTCCTTCCCTAGTTAGAGGTGGGGTGGGGGTTGCGGGGACCGAGCGCTGGCTAAGAAGCCTCTGCTTGAAACGCCCACAGCAAATTGCTGCGCAACTCCAACCACTGAGCCATCGCTGCCGCCTGAGAGAGAGGATATAGTTCCAGTCTTTCTCCTTCCCAAGAGGGAATAAAGGTAAGCGGGCGCACCTTTTTCGAGACTTAGATAAAAACAACAACAGGCTCGAACGAGAGTCTAGATTTTTTTTTGGGGGGGGGGGGGAGATGTTTTCAAAGACCCTCCAGCCAAAGATGGGGATCGACCCTGCGTCCCTTGGGAGGAGCTCGAACGAGAGTCTAGATTTTTTTTTTTTTTTTTTGGGGGGGGAGATGTTTTCAAAGACCCTCCAGCCAAAGACGGGGATCGACCCTGCGTCCTTTGGGAGGAGCTCGAACGAGAGTCTAGATTTTTTTTTTTGGGGGGGGGGGAGATGTTTTCAAAGACCCTCCAGCCAAAGACGGGGATCGACCCTGCGTCCCTTGGGAGGAGCTTTCTCCGTCTCAGAGAAAGTCGGAGCAAAGAAAGAGCTGGGTCGAGACTCTGGGGCTGAGCATCACAGCCGAGGTTAGCGGAAAGCTCCGCTTTGTGCGCAGGTAGGTCGGAAACGGATCGCGGGGTGGAGTTTTGAAGACGCCAAAAAGCAAGGCTTCGGCTTGGGTTGAGCTGGGCGTGGAGCGCAGCTTTAGTCATGAAGGATGCTCAAGGTGATGCTGGACCGGAGGCGATTGGCATCGTTGCCTGTCGCCGACATCCGACGAGGGGTATCCTAGGAGTGGGAAAACAAGACTTCCAGGAATTGGGGGGGGGGGCGACTGAGGACATGGGGGGGAGAGAATAGGCATCATTGCTGTCAATTATATAAAGTAAAGGTCACCCTTGCTCGAAAGCCAGCCGCATCCGACTCTAGGGTGCAGTGCTCATCTCTGTTTATAGGCGAAGAGCCAGCGCTTCCGTGGACATGTGGCAGGCATACCTAGACACTGCACGGGACGCTGTTTACCTTCCCCCCGAAGTGATCCCTATTTATCTACTTGCAATTTTTTGCTTTCGAACGCCAAGGTTGACAGAAATTGGGATGGCTACATTTCCGTCCTGCAGTACTCGGGTACCGAACTCCTTCCAGTCAGTGTCTCACCCACTTGTGCACTGTAAAATTGTGTTCACCAGTGTGTTCACTCTGTGCCTCAGTGGCTCATATCATGATGATGATATGTGCCCCTTAAACTTAGCTGAAACATTTGCTGGCGGTGGGTGGGAGAGATAACCAGCATTCCAGTACCAAGTCTCCTTAGATTAAATCATGGTCTCCAAATCCTTGAGAAACAAATCTGCTATTAAAAACTCTTGCCACTGTGAAGGCAGAAGTCTAAATTATAAAGAGGAGGGCTTGTTTGTCTGCAAACTCCCCTGCCCTTCACTTCCTTTGTTTATGCCTGTGTCAGAGTTCTAGATATCTGTAGTGGTTGTTGCATGCCTCTGGATGAGTGATCTCCAAAATATTGCGTCCTCAACAGCCCTGCACAGCTCTTGAAAACTCAAGCCATGGCTTCATTTAAGAAGTGAATTTATCTTGTTTTTCGTCTTTCTCTTTTCCTGCTGCCTTCAACCTGTCTTAGTATTATTATTTCTTCCAGAGAATCTTCTCTTCCCATAAAATGCCTAAAGTAGGGCACACTCAGTTTTATAATATTTGCCTCCAAAGATAACTCAGATATCTGTAAAACTCCTCCTGCATCACATCTCAAATAAATCATTTTTCCCCATCAGATTTCTTTACTGTCCAGTTTTCACATCTGTATGTGACGATTGGGAACATACATGAGTGTGGATTATTTTGGTCTTGGTCTCCAGTGACACATCTTCACACCTGATTACTTCATTGCTGCCTTTCTGAGTCTTAGTCATCTTCCAATTGCTTGGCTATAGTCTCCTTTTGGACAAAATCGTCCATTATTTACTTTCTTCATTGCCACCACTAAGGTTGTGAGCTGTGTAGTTCTTTTATAAGATTGTGAGTTGTGTAGCTCTTCATTGTTTTTAACTTTTTAATCTTTAACTACAGTCCTGCTTTGGTAATCTCCTGTCACTTTCGTTAGAATTACTTTCACATCATTGCTTTAAATAGCCTGCATGCAGGGGTAGGAAGATTAAGGGCTAATCTGAGAAAATGGGGTTTCCCTATAAAAGACAGCCTGTGTGAATGCAGAGAAGTACAAACAATCTCCCACATGATACAATGTACACGATGCTCCTCAGTGTACACGGAGGAGGACCTTATGTTGCCAAGAGGAAATGTATTGAAGTGGCCTGATATTGGGCAGATGTCATCTAACCTTTTTTAATTCTACAGTAATACCTCAGATAACATTAGTATCGAATAACACTAAAATCCCATAACATTAAGCAATCTGGGGGGAAGAATTGCATCGGATAACATTAAGATCCTATGGGATGCATCAGATAACAACAGCTAAAGCCTGTGTGGTTACAATGTATCTCTATGGATCCCATAGGATTTTAACATGCATCGGATAACACTAAAAATCGTATAACACCAAGACTTGTGGAACCAGGTTTTAGTGTTATCTGAGGTTTTACTGTATTTTGTTTTTAGATGTGTTAATTTTAGCTTTGTATGTTATTTTATGCTGGTAGTGCATCTGACACAAATAAAGAAAAATCATTCCTGTTTTTTGCCAGTAAGATGGTGTTATCTGCATGGCTCAAATTGTTGATGTTTCTTCCACCAATTTTCATTTCTCTGTTTGAATCTAGCATGGCTTTCTGTATATGTTGAATAGATAAGAAGATAAAATGTACCCTTGTCTGACACTTTTGCATATAGGAAGCCATTCTGTCTCTCCATATTATATCCTAACGGTAGCTTCTTGTCCACAATACAGATGGGCATCAGAACAATCAACTACTGAGGTACACCTTTTCTTTCCAAGAACAACCTGTAGTTCCTCATTATTTACACAGTAAAAGCCTTTGCTGCAATCAGTAAATGACAGGCTGATCTTCTACAATTCTTTGGTGCACTGCAGTAGCCAGTGAATATTTACAATATGATCTTGAAATGCTTTTTGGAATCTAGCTTGAACATCAGACATTTTTCACTCTATATAATACAGTGTGTTCCCACCCTTTGGTTTTTCAACTTCAATTCCCAGAAGCCTAAGTCATTTCCCCAAAGCACTAATCAGCCAATGTACTGACTTAGGGTTCTGGGAATTGAAGTCCCTCTGTGGGGCATGGGCCCACATTGGGAATCACTGAATAAAGTAAAAGACTTCATTGCAACACCTTGAACATCTCTTTTCTTGGATAGAAACTTACAGCAGTGGTTTACTGTACCCCTTGGCATCTCCTTTCTTGGGGATTGGAATGTATGTGGGCTGTTGTTTTGTTTTCCATCTTTGTTTGCATACTCTTGTTAGGATTAAGAGCCCCATGGTACAGTGATTAAGCTGTAGTCCTGCAGTCCAAAATCTGCTTACAAGATGACTTTGATCCCCAAGAGTTCACGTTTGACATAGCCTTCCACTATCCCAATGTCAGTAAAGTGAGTACCCAGCTTGTTGGGGCCAAAATGCTAATCATCTTGTGAACTGCCCAGAGAATGCTCTAAGCACTATGCGATGGTATATAAATGTAGTCAACTATTGCTATTTTAACTGATTCAAACTCTATGGTTGAAATAGTTTATCAGTATTCTGTCTACCCCAGGTGTTTTATTTCTTCCTAGGACTTTCAGAACAGTTTCCATTTCACTTTCTAGAACTGCAGGTATTTTGTGATAAGATTCCTCTTCAAAGAAGTCTGTCATCCTATTACCTCCTCTGTGTAGGACTGTCTTCAAAACAGTATATTGTTTCCACCTTCTCTTTAGTTTCTCCTGGTCAGACAGTCTGCCTCTCTGCCGAGCATTCAGTATTCCTAATGTAGTCTTTAAACTTTCTTTAATTTTTCATATCTTCTGGAAGAGAATTCTTGTTTTGCCCTTATTTATTCTCCACTATGATTGATGTAATAGTTCTCTTTGTGTCTATGTGACAGTCACTGAAAAACTAAGTGCAGAGTTGTGACCCTATTTCTGTCACCTTTTACTTTTGCTTCTCTCCTTTTCTTTACTACTTTAAGTGTTTCTTTCATCATCCATCAAGGATTTTCCTTTCTACTTCAGGTATTATATTGTTGCATTTTCTCTAACATCATGTATGGATTCAATCCACAGTTCTGGTTGTCAACCAATTGAGTTTAGTAATGCAAATCTGATCCTTATATGGACTTTAAACTCAGCAGAAATGCCATCTACAGTACATTAAATTTGGGCACTACAGCTCTTTTAGAATTATTTTGTAGATGTACTCTGATATTGGATATTAACAGTTCATGATAAGTACCACGATCTAATCTTCTCCATCCCCACTTTCAGGTACATAGTCTGTTTGATTTTTGCATTGACCAATGGGTAATGCCCATGTGTACAACTGTTGTTCAGTTGCTTGAAGCATGTACTTGCAATAAACAAATTATTGGCTTTCCAGAACTCTTTGAGTTATTCTCCTGCTAGGCCAAATTTTCAAAAACTAATTGGCTCTGCTTCATTCCCTACTTTTGCACTCCAGTCACCTAGAACTATAAGCAAGTCTTGCTTTGGTGTATAAACAATTTCTTCCTGGATGCTTGCATAAAAGCTTTGTCTTTCATTTTCTCCAGCATCTGTGTTTGGAGCAAAGACTTGAATGATGATTATGTTTTCCATGGGCTCCAATTGATATTATTTGGACAGATCATTCATTATAGCCCCAAATGCCTGTGCTACATCTTACCTTGGGATTAGAGACACTCCATTCCTCCTGAGCCTGTCATTTCCGGAGTAGAACACTTTGTAGTTGTCTCACTTAAAATATCTATTCTGGCCCACTTTAATTAAGTGATATCAAACATTGCAATGTTTGTACATTCCAACTCTTACTTTTACATTTCCAGTTTATTTTTATTCATACTTCTCACATTCCAAGTTCCAACTGTATGTATCATGCAGCATCAGACTTTCCTTTCACTTTTGTGCATGTCAGCTACTAGATGTCCTTTACACTTCAATCTAGTTGTGTCATTAACAGCAAAGTTAATCACATTTGTCCTTTGTTTCTCTAGTAGTAAAACAGAGGACAAATGTTTTGTCGTTTGAGCATTTTCCAACCTAGGAATCTCATCTTCCAGTTCTATGTCTTCTTCTTCTTCTTCTTCTTCTTCTTCTTCTTCTTCTTCTTCTTCTTCTTCTTCTTGTTGTTGTTGTTCAGTCGCATAGTCCATTCTGACCCTTTGCTACCCCATGGACCATTGCCTGCCAGGCACCTCTGTCCTCCACCATCCACCTCAACCCACCAGCTCTGTGCCCATTGCATCAACAATACCACCTAGCCATCTCATTTTCTGCCGCCCCCTTCTTCTCTTGCCCTCCACCTTTTCCCTACATCAAGGCTTTCTCAAGTGAATTCTCTCTTCTCATTTGATGTCCAAAGTAGTTTAGCTTCATCTTCACTATTTGACCTTCCAATGCGCTGTCAGGGTTGATTTCTTCTAAGATCGACCTATTTGTTCTCCTCGCTGTCCAGGAGACTCTCAAAACTCTCCTCCAGGCATCTATTCTTCTGCACTCAGCTTTCCCTATGGTCCAGCTCTCACAAACATACATTACCACTGGGAATACTATTGTTTTAACTATGCAAATTTTTGTATGCATGATGATGTTTCTACTTTTAACTATGTTCCCCAGGTTTCTCATAGCTTGTCCCCCAAGAATCAGTTGCCTTTTTATTTCATGACTGCAATCACCATCTGCAGTGAGCTTTGATCCTAAGAAAGTAAAGGCTGTCACTGCTTCTACATCTTCCCCATCTATTTTACAGGGACTGATAGAGCCTGTTGCCATTATCTTGTTTTTCTTGGTGTTGAGTCTCAAGCCAGCTTTTGCACTCTCTTCTTTCAACCTAAGCAGGAGCTTCTTTAGGTCTTAGACTGTCTCATCATAGGGTTATCATGTTAAGGAAAGTTCAAAAAGCATTGGCTGGCGGGGCAGGTATGGGGTGCAGGAGGTATAATGACCCCAGCTTGCTGGATGATCTAAGCCCCTCTCTCCCTCTACTTTTTTAATTAGTAAGGTGTAGCATTTGGTGTGCTTTTAATCTTTTTTAGATTTTAATTTTAACAGTTTTTAGGTTTTTAGGTAGTGTTTGTGTTTTATTGTCATTTTTTTTAATTACTGGTAAACCGCCCTGAGTCACTTCGGTGAGAAGGGCAGTGGAGAAATAAAAATTAATTAATTAATTAATTAATTAATTAACATTTTCCCCTTCTGCACAATACTATTTTATTTGGTATTTTATTGCGAGTGTTTTTATTGTAATTTTATTGTGTATTGTGTACTGTTGTGAGCTGCCCGGAGTAATGTTTGTTGATTGGGTGGCATAATCATCATCA
Organism: Furcifer pardalis; assembly: GCA_030440675.1. Lineage (NCBI taxonomy): Eukaryota > Metazoa > Chordata > Lepidosauria > Squamata > Chamaeleonidae > Furcifer > Furcifer pardalis. Next base: position 159,235,973 of record CP126892.1, read on the forward strand.
TCATCCTCATCCTCATGAGTGCTGGTGCTGCCTTGAAGATCTTGGGTGTATCTCAGTCTGCACTACTCTCCTGAATACTCATATACAATTTCTATCCATAGTTAGTAGTACAGTATTAGGCTTTTTTTTTTTTTTTTTTTTTTGCTCATCATTACAATGCATTGGGACTGCAGTGGCTCAAGTACTGTAGTTAAGATGCTGAATTCACTGTCTGTAAGGTCAGAGTTCTATTCCCGGGCACTGCATGACGGGGTGAGCTCCCTTCTCTGTCCCAGCTCGTGCAGTTCAAAAACAAGAAATTTCAAGTAAATAAGTAGAGAACACTTTGGTGGGAAGGTAAACAGTGTTCCATGTACTTCAGTGTTGCGGAATGTCTGCCATATATCCATGGAAACGTCTGCAGATGCAGACACCACTGGCTCTTTGGCTATAAACAGAGATGAGCACTGAATCCTAGAGTCAGTTGCGACTGGCATTCGAGCAAGGGTGACCTTACAATGCATTACAAATAAAAAAGAAATGCATGCACACAACTGAAGGGTCTTCTGTGAGTCAATAAAGGTAATTTCAGTGAGTCAGAAAATATCCTTGAAAGAAAGCTGAGCCAAAATACAGCCTGTGTGACGCATAAAAGACAACCATTCTGGAGACCACGTCTCACTTTCCTTGTAGACTTTTGGAGAAGACTGAAAGAATAGAGGCTGCAGAAATCAAAAGTTCTGAAGACAATGTGCTGTTGTGCTTTGTATTCAAAGCATAGCAAAGGACAAGATGCTCAGAAGCCTTTTCAGAATCAGTAACTAAGCAAATGGAATTGGAGTGCCCAAGGTATTATTAAACAGTGTTGATAAAACTGAAATAAGTAAAAAGGTCTCTTTCTGTCCTCAATTCATCTACTTTCTGAGTATATATTTTTAGACATTTGCTAATAACATTGGCAATAGTGCTTGATGGTTAGAGGCTGAAGAAGAGAAAAGTTGGGATTTAAAAATCTGAGTTTAGTTACTAGTATCAACATCCTTATTGGTTTATCTTTTAATATGTCTTTCTTCTGTCTTAAAAATGATGAATTTCATGCATGGAATATGTTGTTGATGAGGAAGGTTGAAAAGGAAGGTGTTTTGAAAAAGCTGCAGAATAAAGACTGTGTGGGTGCAAAATATAATAAAAGCAATAGAACATTGATTTCAAGTACATTCAGGAAAAACAGGTGTCCGCATCTAGGAACTGCAAACAGAGGGTTATGACAAGAAGGACAATCATATAGATTGTGCTGTCATCTACACACCACAGATGTTGTTGCTGTTCAGCTGCACAGTTGAGTCCATTTGTGGCCTCATGGACCACTGCACCCCAGGCTCCTCTGTCACCTGCTATCTTCCATAGACCACCCAGATCTACACCCATTGCATCAATGATGCTGTCTAACCATCTCATCTTCTACCATCCCCTTTTCCTGTTGCCTTCAATCTTTCCTAGCATTAGGATTTTCTCCAGTGAGTCCTCTCTTCTTATTTAGTGGCCAAAGTACTTGAGCTTCAGCTTCAGTATTTGTTCTTCCAAGGAGCAGTCGGGGTCGATTTATTTCAGGATTGACTGATTTGATCTCCTTGCAGTCTGGGGGGCTCTCAAAAGTCTTCTCCAGCAGCACAATCCGAAGGCATTTATTCTTCTGTGTTCACCCTTCCTTATGGTCCACCTTTCACAGCCATACATTACTAGTGCCACAGATAGGCTCACAATAATTTTCATATGGTGCATACTTTGTGGTGCACATACAGAAGATTTCAGTGAGTTTGTGTTTAAGTAGGACACAGTGTTGATCAATTAATTGCTATAATTGGACAGATTTGATGGCCAGTAAAAGCTTTAAAAGGGACCTTTATTTTATCAGGCTCTATTATCTAGGTCAGACAGCACCTGCAGGCTGCTTAATTAAAGTACTCTGTATGCCAGCAGATTTGGAAAACAAAACAATGGCCACAGGATTGGAAAAGATCTGTATACGTTCCACTCCCCAAAAAGGGTAATGCTAAAGAATGTTCAAATTATCGAACAATTGCGCTCATCCCTCACGCTAGCAAGGTGATGCTCAAGATAATACAGGATAGACTGCAACAGTATGTGGAGAGAGAATTACCAGAAGTGCAGGCGGGTTTCAGAAGAGGCAGGGGGACTAGAGATCACATCGCCAACATAAGATGGATCATGGAAAAAACAAAGGAATATCAGAAACAAGTCTACTTCTGTTTCATTGATTACACGAAGGCTTTTGATTGTGTCGACCACAACAAGATGTGGCAAGTAATTAAAGAGATGGGAATACCGGAACACCTTATAGGCCTCGTGAGAAATCTCTACATGAATCAAGAGGCAACAGTTAGGACAGAAAATGGAATGACGGAGTGGTTTGGAATAGGAAAAGGAGTAAGACAAGGCTGCATTTTGTCACCATGCTTATTCAATTTATACACAGAACACATAATGCGCAATGCAGGGATGGAGGAATCACAATTTGGGATCAAAATTGCTGGAAGAAATATCAACAATTTGAGATATGCAGATGATACCACCCTAATGGCAGAAAGTGAGGAGGACCTAAAGAAGCTCCTGATTAGGTTGAAAGAAGAAAGTGAAAAAGCTGGCTTGAGACTCAATATCAAAAAAACCAAGATAATGGCAACAGTCCCTATCAGTCCCTGGAAAATAGATGGGGAAGAAGTAGAAGCAGTGACAGACTTTACTTTCTTAGGATCAAAGCTCACTGCAGATGGTGATTGCAGCCATGAAATAAAAAGGCGACTGATTCTTGGGAGGCAAACGATGAGAAACCTGGGGAACATAGTGAAAAGTAGAGACATCACATTGAAAACAAAAATTTGCATAGTCAAAGCAATGGTATTCCCTGTGGCAATGTATGGTTGTGAGAGCTGGACTATTAGGAAAGCTGAACGCAGAAGAATAGACGCCTTTGAGATGTGGTGTTGGAGGAGAGTTTTGAGAGTCCCATGGACAGCGAGGAGAACAAATAGGTCAATCTTAGAAGAAATCATCCCTGACTGCTCATTAGAAGGTCAAATAATAAAGATGAAGCTAAAGTACTTTGGACATCAAATGAGAAGAGAGGATTCAGTTGAGAAAGCTTTGATGCTTGGAAGGGTCGAGGGCAAAAGAGAAAGGGGAAGGCCCAGGATGAGATGGCTAGATGGTGTTGTGGAGGCGGTGGGCGCAGAGCTGGGCGAGTTGAGGGGGATGGTGGAGGACAGGAGTGCCTGGCGGACGGTGGTCCATGGGGTCGCAGAGGGTCGGAATCGACTGTGCGACTGAACAACAACAAAAACAGTCATTTCCATTACATCTAACTAAGACTAAAGTATCTGGGTATGAGAAATGCCAAACATTATACAAAAACCCCAAACAGTGATCCAACATTTTAGAGGAAATTAGATGATACTTCACGGTGTGCTATTAATGATTAATCCTAATGAATTCAATGGATCTTACAGAAAACAATGTATATGAAGGATTTCCGGTCTAATATAAGATGTGAGATAGTAATTGGAAGATCAAAGTAAGGGGTAGGCAGCAAATAGTCCATAGAGCAAGTGCAGAATCCTTAGACATTTTTTCAGGCCTCAATGAACAAACTATTGTACAGTAATACCTCGGATAACGCTAAGACTTGGTTCCACAAGTCTTGGTGTTATCCGATTTTTAGTGTTATCCAATGCATGTTAAAATCCTATGGGATGGATCGGATAACGTTAAAGCTCCATAGAGATACAGTTGTACCTTGCGTAAAGAGCATAATGTGTTCCACAGGATTGCTCTTTAAGCGAGTTTGCTCTTTAAGCGAAACACCATTGTAAATGACCAGTTGGGGGGGGGGGATTGCAAACCCTGATTTATTTGTTAAGTGAGTTTTTGATTAGTTTTATTTGTTAAGTGAAGCGACCATTCAGAGAAAATTCTGCTCTTTAAGCGAGTTGCTCTTTATGCGAAACACTCTTTATGCGAGGTTTGACTGTACATTGTAACCGCACAGGCTTCAGCGGTTGTTACCTGATCTATCCCATAGTACCTTAACGTTATTTGATCCAATTCTCCTCCCCAGATTACTTAACGTTATGCGATTTTAGCGTTATCCGAGGTAAACGTTATCTGAGGTATTACTGTACTCTGATTCCATATACAATTTCTTAAAATACTGCATTTTTGTGACGTAATAGGACATGCAGAGTAGATCTCATTTTAGAGAAGAACATAATTTTTGAAGCCTCTGGAAAACATGGCACTCCTCTAAAACAAGGCTTACTCTCTCCATGCACCTTGTTTTATTATGCATATTCATACTAAACATAAACCTATAGAAACACAATGCGGAGGATTTCCTACTTCCAGTTGGCATCACGGCACTGAATATTGTTGGCATTAATTGATTATGGAGTTGTCATAAGATCCAGTAGGGGATAAAATGGTCACCTGACTTTCTGAAGTTGTTTACTTCTGTTCTAAGGATTCATGAGAATTAGAACAATACTTACCGTAGATCTTTTGTGTCCAATGCAGAGGTTCACCTAAGTTCACCAACAGCTGGCTACAGCCAATTTTGGCTCCACGATGAGCATGTCATGAATTTAAGGTAAAGGTAATGGTCTCCCTTCCTTGAAAGTCAGTCGCATCTGACTCTAGGGTTCGGTGTTCCTCTCTGCATCTGCAGACATTTCCATGGACATGTGGGAGGCATGACTGGATGCCGGAGCACATGAAACACTGTTACACGTTTGCAAAAACATGTTTGCTCCACTTAAACCTTTTAGGCCTTTTGGAGAACATCTGGGGAGATGGAAGGCAGACATCCATGAAGGTTTGATGGAAAGAAAGTGCTCTATTTGGTGGATCATTATGAAATAAGATATGTTGCCTAACAGTATCTTTTGAGATATTTCAAAACATTTCATTGTTTGGTACAGGGGAAAACACAGGGGGTACTTTGAGCGAGGGACACCAGAATGTAAGAGATGGAATCTGTCTTCAGCAAGATTAAAATGAACCTACTTTCTTTGATGAGGGACTCATTATATTACAGATTGCCAAAAGGATCAGATGATACAGTTGTACCTCGCTTAAAGAGCATAATGCATTCCACAGGATTGCTCTTTAAGCGAGTTTGCTCTTTAAGTAAATGACCAATGGGGGGGGGGGGATTGCGAAACCCTATTTATTTGTTAAGCGAGTTTTTGGTTGGTTTTATTTGTTAAGCGAAGCAAACATTCAGAGAAAATTCTGTTATTTAAGTGAGTTACTCTTTAAGCGAGACGCTCTTTATGCGAGGTTTGACTGTACCTGGAGGGAGAAGTATAAATCCTCTTCTTTCAAATTATTTCACCAGGCATAGCAAACTTTGTAGCACTGAATGCCTAAGATGGCAGCCACACATCACTGATCCATTGCAAAACAAAAGCAGGCTAATTTGCTAAATGTGGATTGATCTACTGCAAATGAATATGTGAAGTAAACAGATAAGCCCTATCCTATCTGGATAAGTGCATCCAGTTAAAGGTGATACAGCCTGCTTTGCAGATCTTCCCATCGAACATACAAAGGCCTCGCTGACTTCTTTGTGGGATGTTGGCATAGTAAGATGGCTTTCTGTGTATTCCTTCATCACCCACTTAGCCCAGTACAGTTAGAGCAATAGTATTTTTTCTCCTTAAAGGTACACACCTTCTAGATATGAAATCAGTATTTTGTTTAGAAAGACTGGAACATTTACATTTTTTGACCACACCTCCAAGAACTTTAGAACAACCAAGATGTCCAGGTGCTATGTTGCCTGGAAGATTATTGGAGTTATGGTCAAAAGGAGCCATAGTTTCAAGTTTTACTGCTACTGAAACTAATGCTGTAATGGAGATGGCAAAGCAGGGCCGTGGCCAGGGTGGACGTCGCCCACCTTGATTTAGCAGTTTGCCCACCCCACCCCCACCCCGGGCTGCTTATATATATGACATATATATGTGACATTGTTGCCCATCCTGAAAAAATATTTGCCCACCCACATCTAGAATCCTGGCTACGGCCCTGTGGCAGTGTAGCAATAGAGATACATATGATGGAGATATTCCATATTGACATTTTTGTAGTTTACTGTTGATTTTTCTGTGCTGGAAAAAAAGAGGAATCAAATAGGACTTAGTAGGAGAACGATTGTCCATGTTCCAAGTGCACATATACCTAGGATACCTTGGAGTCATTATTCAGCAATGAGTCCACGCATTGGTAAACATCTCTGCGATGATATTCCACACATGCAAATGGACTTGAGAAATCAAGTCCATCTGCATGCGGGTTTTTAGCCATTTAGATATCGCGTCACCTGCTATCTAGGTGGATCACCCTCCACTTTCACCTAGTCCAAGCGATCCAACAGAGGACGCTTTGGTGAATTTTAGTCCCAGCCTAACATCATTGACAAGCGATGGGCAACACTGCCTAGTCAGACTGCTCAAGCCCCCACAACTCGACAAGGCTCTCACCTAGTGGGGGCAGTGCACATATTACTGATGAAATTGATTGGCGCATTTCAGTCCATGGATGGATTAGTTATCAGACTGACAACTTAGTTGGATGTTATAGAAATAAACTAAATAAACAGATGGTTAATTTCAATAGGATTAAGGTTGTAATCCGAAGTATATTGGTTAAGAAACTAAACCGACTCAGAGGGATTTACCTGACACCAAGTAACAGTGTCTAGAAAGGAAAGTGATAACTAGACAGTCTTTGCATCACACTTAATTGCATTGTGATGGACTCAAGGATCAAGGCATGGGGCTTTTCTTATTAGAAGAGTGATAACCATCTGCTCCCCCTCCCTTCACGCACACAGAAAGAACAGCTCCTGTTTTCCCTTTGAGCTTAGCTGCAGTTCACATAGTAAGTCAAGAAGACATGTATTTTCCAACAGTGGTACATTATTGTGAAGTAAGCTTTGAAAGTTGGTGAAGTGTTTTCAACTGAATTGCTTTTGAATGGGAAATTGAAGTCTATTTGTTTTACAAGTACTTTCTCTTCTTGGACACAACAGCTGCTTGAACTTATTTGCTGCTCTCCATCAACATAACTGCTTGTATTTGTGGACTGTCTGAGGGTGGGGTGGGGAGGTGGACTACCTGGACCTCAAAACTTACCACTACAAAACTGCTCCCTGGGGCTGTTCCATCTCTTGTTGTAGGGGTGAATGGCTTTAGATGGCCCTATACATCCTCATTTACATTTTTAAAAATGTCTCCAGCCAGTTCAGTAGTCAAGTAAGCATGGTGATGCTCCAGGTATACATGCTCACCCAAAAATACACCTCAAAAGTCTGCTTCCCTAGGCAAAATTATCTTGGCCAGCTGGAAGCAAAAATATAGTTTGTGTCCTGAAAGCTGCTGGGTTGGGAAAGAGGAAAAATAAAGTTTTTGTTTTGTTTTTTTACTTACTCAGTACATGTGTCTGAAACACGTGCATCTGCCCATTTATCTACAACAATTTTTCAGCTAGAAAACAGATTACGGGCATTGTTCCCAGTTCCCCGTCAAGCTTGTGAAGTAGCGCAAGCACCTTGTATCCAGTGGTGGGCATGGGCTGGTTCGCACCAGTTTGTTAGAACTGGTAGTAACAATTCCGGGTGGCCTGGAGGAGGGGTTAGTAACCTTCCCAGGAGACCACCCAGAGTGGTTACTAATTTTTGAGGCAACCAAACTCTGACCTCACAACGCATGTGTGCTCCAAGTACAAAATGGCTGCTTGGCTCAGCGTGCATGCATGTTAAGATATCAATTGATGGTCATGCATCAATTGATATCTTAACATGCATGCGTGCCGAGCCAAGCAGCTATTTTGTGTTTAGACTCAGAGTGCGCATGTGTCAGATGGAGGCCGCAGCCCAGCACTAGGCCTGGTGCTAGGCCAGGTGCCTGTCATGGCCTCTGCTCGGCACACCCGTGCCGTGCACAGAGTCCGGCGCTAGGCCAGGCACCCACTGTGGCTTCCACTCAGCATGGTGAGAGAAGGTCACGGTGGGCACCGGGCTGCACACACCCCCGTGCCAAGCGCCCAAGCGCCCTGCACCAGGCAGTGTGGTGACTGGAGGCCATGGCAGGTACCTGGCCTAGCGCCGGGCCATGCACTCCCGTGCCATGTGCCCGCACACCCTGCACTGGCGGCTTGGTGAGCAGAGGTCGTGCAGGTGCTGGCCCAAGCACCTCTACGCCTTGCACTGAGCACCCCCCCCCCCGGAGGAAGACGGAGGACAAACACACACACCCCAGTCACACTGCCCATGAGCACTGCCGTGTGCTTCCTGGTGAGTAAGCTTGTTTGTTTGTTTGTTTGTTTGGAGAGGACTGGAGGGTGGGAGGGATTGTGTGTGTGCACACGTGTGTGTGTGTGCATGTGTGTGTTGGGTGAAGGGTGTCGGGTGTGTGTATGTTTTGTTGTGTGTCGTGTGTATGTGCATGCGTGCTTATGCAGTCTTTAAGGTGCCACAACATTTTTGTGTTTTTGTTTTGTTTACTTCCCGATATGGTTGAAACACAGACTAGCATGGCTACCATTTCAAAAGTAGCCATGATGTTAGTCTGTGTTTCAACCATATCAGGAAATAAACAAAAAGGCAAAAATGTTGTGGCACCTTAAAGACTAACTGCTGTATTTTAATGTAAGCTTTTGTGGATCGAGTCCACTGGGATTGGGTTGGCTAGCATAACAGATAAGTTTATAAATCAGTGTGGCTTTTTACAACCAGTAATAATGTGTATTTAATGTTTACTATTATGTGTTTTTATGTCTATTTAATGTGTACTTTTATGTGTATTTTTATGTGTATTTAATTTGTGTTTTTATGTGTATTTAATTTGTGTTTTTATGTACACTAGTACCCCGAATAACGTTATGACTTGGTTCCACAAGTCCCGTCGTTATTCGGGTTTTAACGTTGGGCGATACATTGAACACACAATGTTAAAAAAAGCCCTGTTTCCCTGGAGGCTGCAGGAAGCGAGAACATCGGGATTTGAATCCTGACATTTTGGCTTGCTGCTGCCTCCAGGGAGGTGGGAGAACTTTGGAAACAGCTTGGAGCGGGTTTCCCCACCTCCCTGGACCCGGCGGGGGGGTCAGAGCCCCCAAAATTGGTAAAAAAAAGTCCGTTTTTTTTACCAATTTTGGGGTTTCTGACCCCCCCCCGCCGGGTCCAGGGAGGTGTGGGGACCCGATCCAAGGTGTTTCTGCGCTTCCCCGACGTCCTGAGCCAGTGCAGGAAGCCAGAATGTCAGATTTCGAATCCCGATGTTCTGGCTTCCTGCACCGGCTCAGGACGTCGGGGAAGCCCAGAAACACCTTGGATCAGGTCTGCCCACCTCCCTGGACCCGGCGGGGGGGTCAGAAACCCCAAAATTGGTAAAAAAAACGGACGTTTTTTTTACCAATTTTGGGGGCTCTGACCCCCCCGCCGGGTCCAGGGAGGCGTGGGGACCCGATCCAAGGTGTTTCTGGGCTTCCCCGACGTCCTGAGCCGGTGCAGGAAGCCAGAACATCGGGATTCGAAATCTGACATTCTGGCTTGCTGCACTGGCTCAGGACGTCGGGGAAGCCCAGAAACACCTCCAGAGAGATCAGAGGACCCGATCTACAGCTGCAGGGTGGCTGGGGAAGCTGACGGGGACTCCCTGTCGGCTTCCCTAGCCACCCGCCCATGCCTCCGCAGCTGTGGGGTGGCTGGGTAAGCCGATGGGGGAGCCCCCCGTCAGCTTTCCAGCCACCCCACCCCTGCCTCCGTAGCTGCAGGGTGGCTGGGAAGCTGAACGGAGAACCCCGTTCAGCTTTCCACCCACCCTGCTGCTAAGAACGACTGTTTCGTGTAACGTTAAAATCGCGTTACTCGATACAAGATGTTTCCAAAAATCTTGTAACGTTATGCGGATTTAACGATATACGGTACTCGCGTTATACGGAGTATTACTGTATATTTAATTTGTATTTATTATGTGTACAGTATTTTTATATGTTTTTTTAACTTTGGCTCTGCCCATGATGTTGACTCCACCCATGACATCATGATGTTGGCTCCGCCCATTACATCATGAGGATGGCTTCACTCATGACATTGGCTCCTCTCACGACGTTGGCTCCGCCTACAGTGTGGTAGTAAAATTTTTGGCTGCCCATCACTGCTTGTATCCTTCCTGAGGAGAAACTGTTCAGCAAACAGATTTAAAGTTAGAAGAAAGTGGTTCTTCTCAAATAACCCTGATTGTTTATGGCTGTAAATACAAAAGTTCCCCCACAGAATACCACAAGAGAGATCAAGAGATCTCTCGTATGGGCGCATTTTACTTCCACTTCCAGGAAGGATGAGGGCTTCATGGGCTGTATGAATTGGCATCGGGGGCCGCATCTGGGCATCCCTGTTCTAATGACTTCCAAACTTTATTTTCTAATGAAGCCTGTATGGGCGCGTTTTACTTTACGCTTGCTTCCACGAGCGACGAAGGCTTTGTGGGGTGGATGAATTGGCATCGAGGGCTGCACTGGCCCCCAGGGCCATAGTTTGGGCACCTCTGTTCTAATGACTTGCAAACTTTATTTTCTAATGAACCCCTTCATAAGAAATCAATAGTAACTACACTCTGTTGACCAGAAATACTTCTTTTTGAAATGTTATTTTGTGTAAATGTAAGTCCGTATAAGAGGGCTGCAGTGGCTTAGTGATTTAGACATTGAGCTTGAAGACTGGAAGGTCAGCAGTTTGAGACCCAAGTGCTGCACAAAAGAGCCAGCTCCTGCTGTCTATCCCAGCTCCTGCCAACCTAGCAGTTTGAAAGCAAGAAATTGTAAATAAATACATACTGCTTCAGCAGACAAGGTAACAGTGTTTCGTGCACTCCAGTGTCTAGCAATGCCTGTCAAATGACCATCGAAATGTCTGCAAATTTAGGCAGCTCTGGCTCTTTGGCTGAAAAAGGAGATAAGAACTTCCCTCTACAGTTGGACACGACTGGCTTTCAAGCAAGGGAGACCTTTACCTTTAAGTCCCTGTCTTAGTTGAGTTGTGAAGTTCTCATGTAGAGTCTCTATGTTGACTAATCTGTTGTCTCTGTATATGTTTCTGGTGTTTCTGTTGTATTCAGTATTGACAATAAAAGCTTTTCCTATTTGTATCCATTCAGATCTAAGCAATGATGAAGACTATGTCCAGTGGGAATTGCACATTAAATGTGCCTGCCAAGAACTCCTACCGCATGGTTGTGCTGGGAGCCTCCAGAGTTGGCAAGAGCAGTATTGTCTCACGGTTTCTTAACGGCCGCTTTGAGGACCAATACACGCCTACCATTGAAGATTTTCACCGCAAAGTTTACAACATTCGGGGTGACATGTATCAGCTAGACATCTTGGATACATCTGGGAATCATCCATTCCCCGCCATGAGGAGACTTTCCATACTCACAGGTTAGAAGACTGTGTATTTGTTTAAGCCATGGGTTCTCAACCTTTGCAAGCCAGGTGCCAGATCCTGCTCTCTCAGTCAGCTTCGATGGCCAGATGGCTATTTTGCCCTGCCTGCATGATGAGGGTGGCCATTTTGTCCCAACAGCTTCAAATGGGACAGCCATTTTGTTTCTCAAATGTTCTTGGAGAGGTGGGGAGACCACATGAAATGGTGCCAGGAGCCAGATCTGGCCCACGAGCCATAGGTTGAGTCCCAGGCACTGCCATTTCATGAAAAAATTAAAAGAGGAAACAAGATTTGGCTTAAGGAAACTTTGTATTCAAGGGAATTGCCAGCCATAGTTCAAGAGATTCAACCAACTGCATTCTGCCAGTAAGGCTTTTGGTTTAAAATTTATTTATTTATGTATTTATTTAAGAAAAAGAAATTAATTCTGCATTGCAATCAATCAGAATGGAATTAAAACATCCTGAGTCCTTAAGCAATGGCTAAAATGCCATACCAAAAGATACATTTTCTTCTGTTGGAAGGGGCATTCAATAACCTGACACTATGCATAAACTGAGGCTCTGGTTCCACTGATGCTAAATACCAAAGTATATGGCTGGATCTTGGCTATTAACATTTTTGCATTATTTATACTCATGATCTCCTTTCCATCTTATATTCTTTATGTCCATGATCTTCTAAAGCAGAGGTCCCCAACCACCGGGCTGTGGATTGGTACTGGGCCACGGGCTCTCCCGAACCAGGCTGTGGGGGTGGGTGGCGCTGGGACCCCCGATGGCAGCCTTCTGTCCTCACAGTGCTCCATCAGGTCTGCCTGGTGAATGGAGTGAAAGCACAGGTTTCAGATATAGCAGATAGGCAGGTGGCTGGGCCCCTTCTCCACGCTGCTTAACTGCAGCGGGGCTCCACACTGTGTGCAGTGTGATACCTCACTGCCTGAGTTGATAAATTATGTACAGTATTATGCACTTTATCATATTTTATTATGAGCTTGCACTGTCCAGTTCCACCAGTCCCACTTACGAGTCTGTGGAAAAATTATTTAGCTTGAAACCAGTCTGTGGGCAAAAATTGGGGACTGTGGGCAAAAATTGGGGAAAGTACTGTTCCCAATCTTTAGTTTTTGGACTTCAATTCCCTGAAACCTAAGTCAATTCTCCAAATCACTGATCAGTCAATGTACTGACTTAGGCTTCTGGGAATTGAAATCCCCCTGTGGGGCATGGGCCCCACTTTGGGAACCACTGTTCTAAAGTCTTTTTTAAAATCCAAATCTCTTCTGATTATTTTGGTTCTAACATGGAGTATCAAGATTTTTTGCTGTACTGTATATGTCTTTTAAATTGGTTTTAGATACATTGCTAACAGATTGCTTCCATTTTCCCCACCCCCTTTGTTGTTGTTGTTTTGTTTGCTTGTTTTGTTATAGGAGATGTGTTCATCCTAGTGTTCAGTTTAGATAACCGTGATTCCTTTGATGAGGTCAAGAGACTCCGGAAGCAGATCCTTGAAGTCAAATCATGCTTGAAGAACAAGACCAAGGAAACGGGGGACCTTCCCATGGTGATCTGTGGCAACAAGAATGATCATGGTGAACTCTACCGCCAGGTGAACTCTGAAGATGCTGAGAAGCTTGTCTCCAATGATGAGAACTGTGCTTATTTTGAAGTCTCAGCCAAGAAGAACACCAATGTGAATGAGATGTTTTATGTTCTTTTCAGCATGGCCAAGCTACCTCACGAGATGAGCCCTGCCCTTCACAGGAAGATCTCTGTCCAGTATGGTGACAACTTCCACCAAAAGTCTTTCAGAATGCATAGAGTCAAAGAGACAGATGCCTTTGGCATGATTTCCCCCTTTGCTCGTCGACCCAGTGTCAACAGTGACTTAAAATATATCAAGTCTAAAGTCCTTAGAGAAGGGCAAACAAGGGAGAGAGAGAAATGCACAATTCAGTGAAAGAAGCTCTACTGAGACAGTCTGTATTGTACATCCAGTGCCTTAAAGGAAAAAATGGCTGATCAGAGAAAGTCATGAATGGATTGGAGAGGCCCAGGTGATGGTGGCAGATGGCTGTCATGAGAACCACTTTGTTGATATTACACCATTAATAAGTAGAAGTAACCTAAAAGAGTATTATTGTAAATACTTGAAGCTGCCTGGTTAGCAACCGTCATATACAACATCTGTGACTTATTCCTTCATCCTTAAGAAAAAGAAAAACACTTTTTAAATTTGATGTTCTCTTTCTTGGAGAAACTGTGCATATAAAGAATATTAAACTTGAGAGAAATGAAGAAGAGATGAACATACAAGAAGCGTGACCTTCATCTTTTTGCTATGTTCTCATGATGCGGTGAATGGTGTTTCCTATCAAGTTGAATCCTATGATGCTTTTCTCCAAGTGTTCTTCAGAAATGAAACTCCTGGTTCCATGTTTTGGTACAATGAACTAGGGATGGCTTCCAAGATAATTTGTGTGTGTGTGTGTGCATGCACGCGCACTTGTGCGTGCATGTGTGCCTGATCTCTGAAGGAGCTGGGAGGAAAATGCACTTTTTAATGTGGCAGTGGCAAATTTTCATAGCATCAATGCAGATTTCGCTTTGTATTATAGCTCTAATTTCGTTTTTGTTTCCTAAGCAGAACCAAATGGAAATTTGCCTGTTTAAACTGAAATGTGAGCTAATTGGCAGTATGATCTGGCAATGCCAACTGTTCTCCAATTACATAATATGTACAGTAATTGAAATTGTTGTACTGTAAAAACTAGCACACCTAATTGCTTCGTGTTCCAATATGGGGAATTATACTCAACATGCTCTATATCTTACCCGCCTCCATGCCATTTGCCTTCATAATGTTTCTGTTCTTTACAACCACAATGGCTATTCACTACCAAGTCTCATGATCCATCTGTTTGTTGGAAGAGTCAGGGTAAAGTGTTTTCTCTACTACAAATCTTTGAATAGGTCAGCCAGCTTGGTTAGTGACTGTCATGGCTGTAAGATTATGAAAGGCATGGTCCAAAAAAGTAATTTTTCTCATCATTAGTTTTAGCCAATTGTGGCTTTTTCATAATAAAGCTTCAGTGTTGTAAAGTAAATCTAGCAGCAGACAGTGGGACTTAATTTCTGATTAAGCCTCTCCAAAATCATTTTTATTTTGAAAATGAGGTGTAATCTTTTGGATTCTTATGTGAGAAGAAGCCCTTTTTAATACCATAGGCATGCATAGCAGTGAGCTGTAAAGCATATAAATCAGGGGTGCTCAAACTTTTCGGGCCATGGGCTAGTCATGTGGTTCAGGGAGCTGGTCACTAAGGCCTGGGGGGCAGATGTGCCCCCCCGACGCCAATTCATCCGGTTCACAAAGCCCTTGTCGCTCCTGGAAGCAGAAGTAAAACACACCCATACGGGTGCATTTTACTTCCACTTCCAGGAGCAAAAGGGGCATTGTGGGCCAGATGGATTAGTGTCAGGAGCCACATCCAGGCCGTAGATTGGGCACCCCTGCTATAAATAGTAATCCTTTGCCATCAAGTTAGTTCTGATTTATGGCAACTTTTTTCCAGGATTCTCTAGCTAAGGAATACACAGAAGCAGTTCACCATTCCCTTCTTCTGGGGGTACCATGGGACTGTGCATGTTGCCCATGATGAGACAGTCTGGCTCTTCTGGCAGAAGGCCCAGTAGGCCATTAAACTTCCGACTCCACAGAGTCAAATACCGAGACCACTGGATAGTTCGACTGTAAACCTCTATACCTTTTAGAGATCGAGTGCCCAAGGAGGAGAAGGAGGTGCACAGGCAGGCACCGTGAGAACCCATGCACCCATGTGACATTGCTGATGTGTCTCCAGCAAAGTCACATGGGTGTGTGTACATGTGTGCCACTAGACATGTGCCAGCAAAATCATGTGGGTGGGTGTGCCCAACCCCCGTGGGTGTGCCTTCCTCCTAAGAGGGGGTGGGTGGGTGGTGTCTGATTCCCTCAACTTGGCTTTGCCCCCTGGGTGGGATTTCAGCCTCCCCTCTCACCTCCCCATTGACGGAGGGAGAGGGGTGGGTGGGGAAGTGGCGCTGCCATTGGTATGGGCTGGGTGGGGCGGGGCTTGCTTGTGATGGCACACATGTCCACAGAAAGGCCCTGTGTGCTGCCTCTGGCACACGTGTCATAGGTTCACCACCACTGGCCTTTAGCTACCATTAAATCAGGGTTTATAGCCAAGAAATTTTATGCAAGGCTGACCTACAACTAGGCATAAGAGAAGTGTTTTTCTTTAATCAAATTCTCTTATTTGTAGTACAATCTGTCTTGGCAAAGGAAAGTTATCTTCATACACTTTGGGTGAGGATCTACCAGAGCTAAGAATGGATATACCAGTACTGTACTTACCTGCATCATCTCTTCTCTCTTGCCCCCATTCAGTAGTCTTTCGCCCGGCCGCCTGGCCACCTTTCTTTTTGCCTCCCTTTCCCCTCCTTGGTGTGCTGTGGGCATTGATAAAAGACATTTAAAGAAAATAATTACCTCAGTCGTGAGTGTGCATTCTATTGTTTACATGGGTGCATGTAAGTATGTGAGTTGCTGAGGAAAGTCTTCAGCCACAGTGGTGTCATTACACTGCACACAGTGGAAATAATAGATACAGTATTCTAGATATTCTGTACCAGCTTTTGCATATATTACACTCTGTGATATATTATACCTCACATTATGTATATATATGTAAATGGCACCATGCACTCTGATTGAATGAATGTTTGCTTGGTTATCAGACAGGTAACAAAGACTTAAGTCCTTAACAGAGGAAATATCTAGAAGTCCTTAACAAGATAAAGTTGTTTCCCTTCTTTTTAATGAACCCCCTTCTGTTATTCCTTTATTTCTCAACCCCTCACTCTCTCAGTATTATTTAATTTTTAATGTCATGGCAACCATCTATATTGTTTTTAAGTGACTCAAAACTTGTTTAAATACATATATATATATTCTTTCCAAATAAATCTGATTTATTTATTAGATGTGTCCTGATTACCTTAATAAACTATTTTCTTTAATTAAGGAAATTAACACTAGTGAGTTGTGTCCCAAACTGGATATGGTTAGAAAAGCTTAAGATACAAAATATAATATAAGGAACTCTTATAATTAACTTGTACATTTCTTTTTCCTTTGTATTCTCACTTCTGCCACATGTCACGGAATCATGGATTTCAATAAGGATTAACCTAAAATGCAGGTTCTCTAATGCAACTGTGCTGGGTGATTGTTCCACTCTTCATTAGCAATATTAGATGCACAGTGGAACCTAGGCTAACATAATTAATGCATTCTTCGGGATGTTTCTTACAGCGAAAATTACTGTACTTTAACCAAATTTCCCATAGGAATGCATTGAAAGCCAATTAATCTGTTCCGGGGGGAAATCCATAAACTGAGCCACTGTTTTCTATGGATTTCCTTTTGGTATGCAATTTTTATGTTAATCAAGCCGTTTGTTAACCGAGCTTCCACTGTATAACCAAACCGGTGCCTCTGAAATTCATACAACTGTACAGTAAAACACCTGTACAGCCTCCGTTGTAACCCGAAAAAGTTGTAAACCAAAACATCCAAATGGTCCTGAATTGATTGTTGTAAACAGAAAAAAAATGCATTCAAAATTTGTAAACCAGGACGGCATTTCCATAGGATTTTCCATTGTAAACTATAGCAAACTTAAACCAAGGCAGTTGTAACCCGGGATTTTACTGTATTTTGTGTAGCATTCCAAATTTATTTATTTATTAGATTTGTATGCCGCTCTCCTTGCCAAAGCAACTCAGAGCGGCTAACAATATTACAGCAATGCTACAATTTCACATATAAATACAACTTAGTATAAACAATACAGGGAAATACAATACAAAAAATTCAATACAAAAAATTCAGCAGCAAAAACAAAAAAAACATACAGGACAGACAAGCCCACCATGTCTCCGACAGAGACCGGGGCTCGACATCCACGATGGGACCCGGAGCTCGATGTCTGTGACGGAGCCCAAGGCTTGATGTCCGTGACAGAGTCCGGGCTCAACATCTTCAACGGAGCCTATGGCTCAATGTCATCCTCAAACGGGCAGTCTGGAAGTGCACCCGGCAGCAGCAGCGGCAAAATATACCTATAGCTAAACTCCTGTTACTTAGTGTGGTATGTTGAATCTAAAACAGTGTCTCTCAACCTTTTACAAGTCATGACTTCCTTTTATAATAGCCACGTAACCTGCAACTTCCTGCCACATTTGCATTTTATTTAATAGGGTAAAGAAAACATTAAAATAGATTTTTTTACCCCTAACATGGCTGCTTTGCCACACAACCTGCCTCACAAAATTAGCTCCTGCTAAACTCCCCTCCCACACACAACTCTCTCCTCCCAAGACTTTCTTAACCTGTGCAGTGTGGTATAATAACCCTGACAATCCCCAGAAAACACTGTGCGACTCCCTTGGAAGTCTCAAGTCCATAGGTTGGACACCCATGATCCAACATAATTAATTTGAATCAATGGAACGTATAGAGGAGTTGACTTACCAAATCCCCTGCATTCAATGGCCCTACTCTAGTATGACTTACCAGTATTACACTAAACCATGGGTTCTCAACATTGGGTCCCCAGATGTTCTTGGATGTCAATTTCCAGAAGCCCTGATCAGCAGGGGCCCAAGGTTGAGAAACACTGCACTAAGGAATAGGATTTCAGCCAGTGGGTGGAAAAATCACTTTCTCTTGGTTTTGTTTCCTTAAAATATTACAGATGTGTGTAATAAATGTGACTATTTGGCAAATTCTTCAAAGTTGAACTGAAATGAAAACTTTATCCATTTGCCCTGGCCCAATTCAGTTGTTACAGCTGCTGCCAGCAGGAAATGGCCAAGTTGTACCTGTCCACATATCACTATGAAAGGTGTAAATTCTCACATGACAAAAAAAAGGTAACTGCAACCCCAAGGAAACTTGGAAAGGCTTGAAAGTAGACTTCCAAGCATTAAATGGCCGAAGCCTTGAGTCTAGATTGAGACAGTTTCTTATCTTCCATGTTCAATTTCCGTGGAGGGTTTTTTTCTAAAGATTTATACTCATTTCCTTTGAGTTGTTCTGGTGTGAGAAAGATTAGCCAGCAAAACAAGGTTGCTGGTGCCCAGGGTACACCTGAGAATATCCACAATCTTCCAGAAAGCTCTTTCTATGATTACTACCAGAAGCATGTACCAACAAATATTTAATTATGGCCAACAACGAGATGGCTTCATTTTGGCAGTCCAAAGTTTTAACTGGACAAGAAAGAAGAAGAAAAAGATTTATACTTTACAGCTTCTTCTAAATATGAACAAGCGTTCACATTTTGAAATTGTATATAAAAAGCAACCTGAAACACATTTAGACCTTCTAGCTGCAGTGGAAATTATGCTTTTCCACCTACACCCAATTTTATCCTTGCTCGGATAATGGGAATATGTAATACCATAAGTAAAAATGCACTTCCTTAGAAGAGATGACTGGATTTCTAATAGCACAAACAACTGGCAACTATACTTTTTTTTTCAATTGCAGAAAGAGTCTGCCTTGATTTTAGACCTTAAAAAGACGTTCTCTGTCTCTAAAAGCAAAGGAGAAAAGTTGGATGCCTATCAACAGAGCTGGACTGATTTCCCTGGAAGAGCCATTAAATGGGACACAGATATTCATGATCTCTATTTTGCTCCAGTTTCCACAGAAATCATTGCTATAGTTGACAGTGATGAAATATCAATGGTCCTATTTGGAGCAGGTGAGAAGCAAAATTATTTCTCGCTAGTTATTTTCAGTGTGTAGACATATGGGAGAAGCATGAGTCATTTGTACTTCATCATGCCCCCTTCTTAAGTTGTTAAAACAGCAGTCCCACATTCAGTCTCACCTGCCACCTTTTCGACACCATAATTGGCAACAATGCCTACAGGAAACCCAGAGTTGGGACACAGGTGCTTCCATTCCCTAGCAACTGGTATTCAGAGGAATGTCGGAGACTGAAAACAGTACATTGTCATAATAATAGGATCTCCAGGTAGCTTTCATATTGCTTTAATTTGTCTAATTCACATCAAAATCCATATAGGGTGAGGGTCAGCACTAGCTCTTGAGGAAGATCTTATGGCTTGAGGTAGGTAGACAGGTAGGTAAATAAATAAATAAATTTGCTGAATTTCTATAACATTAAAAACCTGCTGCCCCCTTCTGCCTGATATTATATCTCACTTCATTCATTAGACACTCAGTGAAAAAGTATTTCCTTTCATCTGCCCACAAATTAGCTTCATTGAAATGTTCCAGGTTATGATATTTTTCTTGCTGAACAATGAGGCTTCAGTCAGTAGATGTACTGACTTGGGCTTCTGGTAATTGAAGTCCAAGAACATCTGGGGGCCCAAGGTTGAGAAATCCTGCTCTAGAGCATCAGTTTGGGGAAAGGCTATGTAGACAATATAGAGCTTGATAATCTGATGACCTGACAGTATCAGTGGTAAAGACAATAGTGTTGCTTTGATATTTAATCAATTTTTTAAAAGAGTACAAGACATTCATATACTGCAGGAGACAACACAACCAGCAGTGCTGCACTAATTAATAGCCTTAGTGTCACTTTACAAATAGACCCAAAACCTTTACCCAAGTTCTAACATGCTCCTGGAAATGCATGTTTTCTTGCCCTAGAGCTTTCCAGAGATGTATTCAGATCATCTGCTGCCTCATTGATACAGCTTCTCTGAGTCTATGATGATGGTGGATAAATCCACTCCATCCAAATCCCACTTGATTATCTGACTGCGGGTGCTTTGTTAGTCATATTTTTCTCCCCTTATCTAACATGTGGTATGCTCATTTATTATTTTCAGTGCTCTGATTGCTTCTTTACCTATCTTCTCTCACTCTGTAACATCTGTTTGAAGTAAGGTGATCAGAACAGTCTGAAGGATTCCAAATTTGACTGAACCCATTCTAAACAGGCAGGACAATACAGGCCAGTTTTATTTTCAATCTCATCCCCACACCTTTAGCAAAGACTTGCTTGCTTGCTTCCTTACTAGTGCCACACGCTGAGCTATTTTCATTTTCAGCTTCCAACCCTGAATATTCATCAATTGCTCAGTGATAGACCTATTCACAACAAACGAGGCAGCTGAACTCATAACCGTCAGGTTGGAATACTGCCTTTGGTGCTGAACATTGTGTTACTGAAGTTAATCTAAGCTTGGAAGCTAGGAATAGAAGAAAGGCAACAGAAATATTATGGAGTTGAAAAATCTGTCCTTTATGAGGAGGCACTAAAAGGTGCTATAAACATACAACTTGCTTCCATGATGTCTGAGAACAGGAGAGCGTAACACGACCCAAATATCTGAAGTGGCTGAAAACACCAAACAAGGAGAAAAGTTAGCCTAACATATTAGGGTGCCATGCATGGAATTATATAACTCCAATACCTTAGTACAGGGGTTCCCAACCCAAGGCCCGTGGACCAGATCTGACCCATGGTGCCATTTCATGTGCCCAGTGGTGGGCTGTCAAAAATTTTACTACCACACTGTGGGCGGAGCTGACATCATGGGTGGAGCCAACATCATGATGTCATGACATTGTGGGTGGAGCCAAAGTAAAAAATTAAAAATATATAAAAAATTAAATAAAAATACACATTAAAATACAAATTAAAATAAATACACATAATACATAAATATATTTAAATACGCATAAAAACAAACTACATAAAACACACACACACCCACACACCCCAAACATAAACCCATCACCCAGCCTGGTGTCGGGGAGCAGCAGGCAGGCAGGCAGACAGGCAGGCAGGAACAGCAGCTGCGCGGTGGTGCGGTGGCAAAGCAGTGTGGCGGCAAAGCAGTGTGGTGGCAAAGCGGTGCGATGGCCTGGTGGTGCGGCGGCCTGGTGGTGCGGCGGCCTGGTGGTGCATCCTAGCCCGGCCTGGCCGGGCCCAGCAGCGCAGCCTGACCTGGCCTGGCCCAGCCCGGTGATGCGCTGAGGAAAGGCTGCCACCGCTACTGCTCCTCCAGGCACTGCGCCCTTTCTGGGCAGCCCATAATGGCTGCTTCGAAGTGCACATGCGTAAAAACTCAATTTGACGAATGTGCACTTCTATTTTTCAGTGTGCATGCATCAAATGGAGTTTTAATGCATGCACACTTCCAAGCAGCCATTTTGGGCTGCCCAGAAGAGACATCTGGAGAGTGGCCGGAGAGGCAACCAAACCAGTCGCCCAGGGGTTTACTACCCCCCCCCCCAGTGAGCCCCTTTGGATTGCTGCTACCGGTTCAGGCGAACCGGTCTGAACCAGGAGCAGCCTACCACTGTACGTGCCCCCACCCACCCTTCTATGGGCATTCAAGAAACAAAAAGGCCATCCCTTTGAAGATATTGAGACAAAATGGCCACTCCCATTGTGCAGGCAGGGCATAATGGCCACCCAGCCTTCGAAGATGACAGACAGAGTGTGACCCGGGCCCCGGCTTAAAAAGGTTGGGACCGCCTGGCTTAGTGGTTAAGATACTGAATTTGATGACCGGAAGGTAGGCTGGTCAGCATTTTAAGACCCGAGTGCTGCACTCCAGTGTCTAGTCATGCCTGCCACTTCTCGATAGAAACATCTGCAGATGCAGTCAGTGCTGGCTCTTTGGCAATAAATGGAGATAAGCACCGAACCCTAGAGTCGGATACAACTGGCTTTTGAGCAAGGGCGACCTTCATCTTTACTAAAGCGATGAAAATAAAATTCCAACCATGTTTTTATTGCAATTATTATTATTATTTGTTTGTATGTTTAAATTTCTATACTGCCCTCCTCGTGGTCAAAGGCGACCCATGTAATACACTCACATGTAATACACTTCAAATAATGATGAGTGGTGAATTAATTGTAAGACAACCTCAACCTTGTGGGCCTCCTTCACCAACACTTATCAGTGTGAGTCAGCATGGCCAAAGCTCACAGGCAAAAGATGTAGTCATATGTCTGGAATTTGGTGGGAGACTTCAAGACAAATGAAAGGCATAATGAATACTGGAATTAACTACCAGAAGACACAGGAATAGTCATCAATTTTCATGGCCTGAAGAAAAGATTAGACAAAGTTGAAGAGGACAAGGCTATTGATGGTTCCTAGTCAGAATGGCTCTGTATTTCTTTCTGACACTCTGACTGCAGGTGAAAGAAGATGCAATGTTAGGCACTGATATCCTGCATGTGAAGTTCTCATGTGCATCATATTGGTCCCTATAGGTCTAGATAGTGATTTTATTTTGCCTACCACAGCTCCTCTCCTTAAATTCCTATTTGTCCCCAACTTAGAAGACTTACCAAAGATAATTAAATTAGACAGATTCATGGAGAACATTACTATCCCATTCAATAGGGTCATGATGGGCTGCAGCAGCTCAGTGGTTAAGAAGCTCACTTTGTTAGCTGGAAGACCGGCAAGTTGGCAGTACCTGGGTCCTGCATGATGGATTGTGCACCTGTCTTTGTTCCAGCTCTTGGGGACATGAAAGGAGCCACATTTGGGCATTCCCTAGGTGGGGTGGGGGGATCCTTTCAACCCAGGATAATTTCTGATATGAAATTATTATAATAGGGTCATAATGTATCTCTAAGTTCAAACGAAAAAATGACTCTACAAATTACTATATACTGGTGTCATAGACTAGAAAGATGCTCTCACTACTTGCTATGAGCATCTGGTTGACCAAGGTGACATTATTCAAAACCTCATGACCTAGTCATTTACTAAGAAAACATTATTTATTTTATTTTTATTTATTATATTTGTACCCCTCCTATCTAGCAGAGTTTCCTACACATCATCCGTTATCTGTATCCCTACCCACTCATGAAGCGACGTATAAAATAAGACAGTAATATAGTCTTACTCTTTAGCACAAAGTGGTCTTGCTTCATGAAAAGTCACATTAAATTCTTAAATTACACAATTTAGTCCTTAAAGCACCACAATATTTTTGCCCCCATTTCTGTTTTTGTTTTGTTGTCTGGTATGCTTTCACAAAATGATATTACTCTTTTTTTTTAATTACACCCCCATTTCTGTACAGCATTAAAAATAATTCTCAAAAATGCCTGTTCCGTATCATCTTTATTGCTCTGGTCTTCCTCCACAGCTTGTTCTTCTCTTTATATCTCATCTCCCACAATTCAACATTTCTTTCCATCCCCATTAGTTCATTTAAAAAACACATCTACATTGGACTTTCAGTCTCTGACAGTCATCTTCAGGCTGGTACCTGAAAGCATTTTCAATGAAGTTTAGTAAGCAGTTGGCAGCGACCAGATTTTTAGATTAATTATTTACTTGGATGTATACTCTGCTCAAAAGCATCCTATGAATGATTTATGGCCATATGCTGCTTGCCAGACTGGATGAGATGAGACTGACTGAACACAGTGTGGAAGGATTTTATTTTTAAAAAAAATCCACTGTTTTTAAAAGTTAAAAACAAACAAAATTGCAGCCACCTGTGACCAAGTAATAGAGGGCAAAATGAGCTGGAAAAATGTAGAAACAGAAGCAAAAACTTAATTGATTGGGAAAGAAATATGGGCAATAATAATAATTTTGTGTCAGAAATTATTTTGGGTTGAAAGGATTTTTGTGGGAGAAACTCTGCTCAGGGAATGCCCAAATGAAGCTCCTTTCATGTTCCCAAGAGATGGGACAGAGATGGGCGCTCAATCCATCATGTAGTACCCGGGTCTTGAACTGCCGACTTGTCAGCCTTCAAGCTAACAAGGTGAGCTTCTTAACCACTGATGGGCAATGAAACCTACATAATGCCACTGTCAGTTTGCTTGCTGAGCCTGCTGTGGTTTCCATCATCATTCAACTTGGGAGAGCCACACAATCATCCTGTTTCCAGCAGAAGCTATCTTGGCAGAGTGCTGTTTTTGTAATATAAGATATGATCTTCTAATGCAGGGGTTAGCTGGTGCTTGATGGACTCAAAGGACTCTCAAGGCAAAATCATCAACATAGATGAAACTCATAGTATATGGAAATCTCAGTTGATCATTTTTGTAAATGTTAAAAAGTATAGTTCAGGACACTATTCTGTGGGAGATTGTTCCTTTGATTTCTCCATAAACCATACCTCTCTTGAAATTCAACAAAGAAGCTTTAGTTTCGAAGTAGAATTTCAATGCCGAGTGTCAGGCGGCGGTTAACTAACCTGTTTCCCTAAAGGGGCCAACAGCTACAGGTGGATGAGCCCCTTTAGGTGAGTGACGGTTCCCTCAGTGGATGAAATGCCACTGGAAACCATCATATTGGGCCCAATGGCAAAATGAGTGGAGGAGGAACTCTGATTCCCAACCGTCATGGAGGCGGATGATGCCATGCCAGATGGACTGGCTGTGAAGGCACACTTTGATAATATCCTCAAGGCTGTGGCAGTCCATTGCAATCCTGGTGTTAAATCCTGCATGTCTCATTTCATGTGTGCCACAGGAGATGGCTCTGAGATCATAGTGTGTGGGTCACTTCATGGCAAGCTGGGATCTACCTTAAACAAATTCACGCCAACGACATTTTTCCTGCTTCAGTCGACGATGATGAGAATTTCAACCATTTCTGTTAGTTCATGATATTTAGAAAAAAGGTAGAGTTATTTGAGTAGCAATTGATAGTCTTCTACCTTTGTGTCCTTATCAAACCCTGGACTGCCAAAATGAAGTCACTTTTCACTTTGTCATTGTCTTAACCCAAATCCTCATGGTTACATGTCTCTGGCAGCAATCGGCAGGCCAGTAAATGACCTGGATTCTGTATTAGTCCACATTCCCTCAAATCCAAGAAGAGCTTTATGGCAAGAACAAATGTTCTTGAAGGAACACAAGAGCAAAACCAAATTAGAAGATGGAGGAAGGAGCTCACTGGACAAGGAACAACATTAAAGGAAGATATGGCTGAGGAATCTAACCTCCCCTATGTCACTTGGAGGACTCTGAGTTGAAGGAGCCATTCTTTAGTGTTTTCCTCGATACAGATACCATCAAGTTTTGCCATTTTGCTATTCCTACACCTTCTTAGAGGTTCTTATAGCACTACCCAGTTGCTGTTCTTTGGATATCAACTCCATTCAGAATTGCAATTGACCATCCATATTATTAACACAGAGTGGGGAATGAAACAGCTGTGGCAAAGGCAGTTTTTCCATTTGTAACCTATGTATTTGTACAATCATTAAAGAAAAACATGAAGAGAAATTGGAGAAAACTTGGACTGCTTTTGCTTGCTTTCTCTGTCTCTCTGTAATTAGTTCGATATTTTCCCTTCAATTCCTCTGCTTCTCACTCATCAGCCCACAGGAGCTGAACTTGAAAACCAACAAGTTGGATATGTGACAGGTTGTGTGTCACTCATCCTCCTGTTCTTCTCTTTGAATCCACAGCTTTAGTTGATGCATTAATAAATTATCTCTTCTCCTGACATTACTCCTTAAATTAATTACTGAATTGTCCGATTATTTTTCTAAGTTATTAAAATGGCACTAAAGAAAGTAAATGTAATAGCAAAAATGAAGGTACATTGAGGGGAAATAAAGAAAAGTTGTGATATGACTCAAGTTCCAGAACATCAGTATTTATGTCAAAACTTTTCCTTAAAAATATGGAAGAGTAGCACTAAAGGCAGGGAATATATTAATTGTCTATACTACTTTTGTAAAAAGATATAAACTTTCTTTGGCTTGAGAAAAAGGTGGAAGACAGGTCTAGTGCTACCATTTGAGTAGCTCAAGGAAGGGCCCCAAGCAGTAGATGGAGGGAACAACAAAATCATTGGGGCCACTTGCCTCTGTTGGAGTACGGAGCTGTAGGCCATATGGCCTATCCAGTCGCCCAACTAGTCAAATACCTTGAAGTATGATCAAATATGCTGGTGTTCAATTACCAACATTTTTTAATACAGTGGATATTCAAGGTACTATACACCAATCACCAGTCTGGTCAGGTTACCTTGCTATGGTAATAGAATAAACCATATTGCCAGTGACTCAATGCTGACCATCAGACAGCGGTTAACTAACTTGACCACCCTGAGGACTAATGGCCTTGGATGTCAAAGTCCACAGGGAAGGGTGATGGTCCCCAAGTAGATTAAACCCCACTTGAATCCATCTTGATGGAGGGCAGTAGCTTCATCAGTACTGGCTTGGGGCTGATGAGGACTTTGTATGCCAAAAGGGCTCAGGGGAAAAAAGTGACTAACGGAACTGGATCAGTGGTACAAGTGTCATGCTATGATGTGGAAGCATGGAAGGCCATTACATTATATTGCTACCAGGACAATCTTCATGCCTGATTGCCATAAGGATAGCCAATATTCGGATTCGAATATGGCATAAGAAGAAGAATGCGCCAATCATAAAATGGGCAAAGTATTGAAAAGTTTTTAAATTTTGGCAATAACTGTAAAGGTAGTGATAGTTCACCTGCATATTTCATGAACTATTTTTTACAGGAAGTGTTATTCTTCCTAATCTTAGGCACCAAGGTTGAACCAAATAATCTCTCAAGGCAAAATATACATTACAAATATAGTTTATCATCAGAGTTGAAATCATGTTAATATTCAAGAGATTCAACCAATGCAGTTTTTGTATCTGAGAAATCAGACTTAGAAAGGAAGAAAACACAACATGAAGATCAAAGATGAAAGAAAAGCAAGTTAATTTGAAAACTACAGGAGATGAGTAAAGTTTTATCTGCAACTTTCAGAGATAATCAGCTCTTACAAAATTCCCCCCTTCCAGTGATTTGCAAAGCACAGTTTGACCCCAAAGAGACATTCTTTGTAATAAGAAAAAAGACAACATCAAAAAAGAATATAGCATGTTGCCTTCTCATGGCAAGACCCAGAACAAATATTCTATAAGTCCAATTAAAAAGCTGTATGGAATACAACTGCTGGATTTCCTCTCCTTCTGATCTTAAAGAAATAGGATTCATATATCAACAGAGCTATGTACAGCCATGGCCAAAACCAATAAAGCCTAGTACGCATAGATCATCATGCTTGACGTCAAGGGTACAGTCCTAGTCTGGAGTGCATTAAACAACTGTTTGAAGATAACAGACCAAAGTAATTTATGGTACCAGGAATTTGTCCAGAAATGTTCAGTCTGGAATAGGGTATGGCTAACAAAAAAGGCAAATTTTCTGGACTGCATTAGATACTTGTAGAAGTACTAAAGCTAACAGAAACTGATGACTTTAGTTGTTGTAGTAAATCTTTTCAAATAAATCTACAGAACAAAATTAATTCCTGAAATTTGGTTGAGGTCATAATTTCTTCCATTGGGGAATTTTGGTTATTTCCCCTACCTAAGAGACCATGAGGTAGAAAGAAACAATTTATAGTTGGTTAACATAACAGATAAGTTTACAAATCAGTGTGGCTTTTTACAACTAGTAATAACAGAAGATCCCTAATTGGTATTCAAATTTGCTGAGAGGTTTTTGGCCCTGTTAAATTGCTAATGGTTAGTAGATGTATGCAAAAGAAACATTGTGGGATTACACATTTGCTAATGAGTTTACCATCTATTGACCATGTGGTGTAAAAGTAAACAATGGTGTGAGTGACCCAGGCAGAACACCAAGTCCTTAAGTCCATGAGGTAGCCTTTGGTTATGGATGAGAGTCACTGACCATCCTTCTCTAGTTGTTCTGTAAAGGTGGTAGAGAAAATTACAGCATGAAGGTGGTATGGGAAATTACACATATAACAATCTGGTAGTTCTGGTGTATCAAATTTGATATTGTCCCAGAAACCCTTGACTAATAGTCAAACCTTAGAGATGGGTGTCCAGTATATGTATATATTTTATCTCTGCTCTTTCTCTGGATCTTTGTCTTGGAATTTTTCTGTTCCTGAATGGCAACTTTCAAGTCTTCTGCAGAGTGCCCAGGTAGACTGAAATGATTTGAAACAGGCTTCTGTGTATTGCCATCCCTGAGGTCTGATTTATGTCCATTAACTCTTTTGCAAGTCTGGGCAGGTTATCCTGCTATGGCAATAGAGTAGACCATACTGCCAATGACTCAACGCTGAGCGTCAGGCGACGGTTAACTAACCTGACAACCCTGAGGACTAGCAGCCTTGGTGAAGTCCACAGGGAAGGGTGATGGTCCCCAAGTGAGTTAAATCCCACTTGAATCCATCAATACTGGCCTAAGGCTAAGGAGGACTTTGCGTGCCAAAAGGGCTCAGGACCAGAATGTGACTCGTGGAACTGGATCAGTGGTACAGGGGTCATGCTGCGATGCTGAAGGCAGATGAAAGACCACTGCATTATATTTGCAGGAGAGTCTTCATGGCTGATTGCCATGAAGATCGCCAATATTCAGAATTGGATTCGGCACAAGAAGAAGAAGAACTCTTTTGTGAAGAGATTGTCCTGTTTGTCCTATGTAGAGTGCAGAAGGGCAGTTTTGGCAAGAGCACATAGGCACATTAGAAAAGGAACAGGTAAAACAACCGCCCTTAATGTTGTTTGTGACATTGTTGGGTCCAGTGATTGTGTTGCCAGGGTAAATGTGTTGGCATAGTTGGCATCTGGATTTGTAGCTACAAGCCTCTCAAAAAAGTAACAGTTCACTAATAATTTGCAGTGCCATGTGCTTAGAAAGATGAACAATGAAGGAAAAAATAATTCATTTGAGATGTGATGTTGAGGAAGAGCTTTGTTTATCTGGCAGTCCATTGTATCTGCTAATAAGCATGGTGTTGGACAGGTCAAGCCTGAATTCTCTCCTTAGAAGCAAAAATGACTGGAAGAATGGGATAGGAAACAGAGATTAAAAAAGTATATAGGGAGAGAAATAACTCCTTTTGAGGAGATTATATACAAACTAAAGAAGGGGTTAACCCCGGAAAAAGGATTAGTTGGCAAAATGTATAGGATAATTAATAAAAATGAGCTACCTCAAAAAATACTAAAAGAATCATGGGGAAAGGACTTAGGACTTTGATAAAGAATGGAAACGGAAATGGAACCAAAGATTAATGAAGGTACTTTCTATAAAAGAGAAAGAACACAACTGTAAAATATTATGGAAATGGTACACCACCCCAATACGCTTATGGCAAATGGGAAAGGCTGAAACAAATTTATGTTGGAGGTGTGGTAAAGAACCTGGAACGTATATTCATATGTGGTGGTCGTGCGAATTCACAAACAAATTTTGGAAAATGATAGAAAAAGAGCTAGGAAAGATTATGTCTTCAGAGATCAGGTTATCTGCCAAAGCTGTGTTACTGGGGGAAACAGATGAAGTGAAAATAAGTGAGAATAAGAAAGAGTTAATGATCACCTTACTATCTGTGGCAAGACAATTAATTGCTGGTGAATGGAAAAATAAGTTTACAATTGAAAAAGGCAAATGGTATAATATGGCATGGCGTTTAGCTCAATGACAAATTAACAAATGAAATAAAGATGAGAAGAGGTTTAAACATTAAGAATGTATTTTGGAAAATTTGGGAACCATTCGTTATATTTGGTATGACTAGTAACGACGGTATTAAACCAAGTCAAGAAATGTTGAAGTTTTGGCAGAATTGAGATTTTAACAAGATACTCAATTTATCTGGGATTATATGTACAATATGAGCTGGTATGATCTATGTGCTTTGTTTACAAGTTAGTGTGCGTTCACGAACATGTGAATGGGTGGGTGTATTCGCAGATGTCATTATATGTACAATTTTGGTTTCTGTTCACTGTTTATTTATTTATTTTTTGTTATAATATTGTTTTATATGTTTGTCGCAATATATATGTGTTAATAAATAAAAATATATAATTCAAAAAAAAAGAAGCAAAAATGACTAGTCTGAAACTATTGTACAGTACTTGGAGCATATCATGAGAAGTCAAGGCTCATTGGGGGGGGGGGGCAGCCATGAGTCAAATTGAGTCAATAAAGAAAGGTATAGCCTTGAGATTGGAAGAGCTAAGCAAGACTGTTGGTGATAAGATATGTTGGAACTCACTGATTAATTTGATCCTCATAATTGGGAACTGACTTGACAGAACACAACAACAAAATACAACCTACTTTCTGGATGACACGGGCCAACCTCAGAACATCAATCCACAATCCTCAAAAATGATCACCCATCAGTCACATCCCGCCATCTCCTTTCCTTCATGCACAGTATGGCTGCTGTTTGCTTTGAGCAGGCATCAGTCTGCTTTCCTTTCTTCCTCTCTGACACTTAGAACTCTGAATTTTAAATGACAGAGATAGTGAGAAATGTAGATTTGGGTTTTTCTAAATTCAGATTGTGTACATCACAACAACCCACAAGTTTTCCCTTTTGCTGATTAACAGAAGCCTTGCTCATGGTCTGAACAGGAGGAGTGGATCACCCTTCCATTTCTGGAGGGAATACAGGTACTGTACTTTCCTAGGAACATGTATCAGAAACCTAAGATGATCAATAGGCAAAATGTCACCAAAGTTTGAAAATCGCTACAACACATGGAACATGCACACTAGTTTAGAACACAAATGGGCAATATTTTGCATTTCTGACCCTCTGAATTACACTGCCCAGAAGCTCCAGTCAGGTTACCTAATTATAGGAATTTTAGTCCAGAATTATCCAGCAGGCTAATGATTGCCTGATCTAGGCTAGCTAAGCACCATGTTGTGCTACTGCAGGGGTTCCAAACATTTTCAAGCTGGGGGCCGGGTCACGCACTCTCAGTCAGCTTCGATGGCCTGGTGGTCATTTTACTCTGCCTGCACGATGGGGGTAGCCATTTTGTCCCAACATCTTCAAAGGAATGGCCATTTTGTTTTTTTGAATACCCTTGGAAGAGGGCACATGAAGTGGTGCCACGGGCTGGATTCAGCCTGTAGGCATTAGGTTGGGAACCTCTTTGCTAGAGGTTTATAGATGTCTGCAGATGTTTTGGACTCCCAGTGTTCTTGATATTGGCCCGATGGTTGAGGCTTCTAGGGGTTGAAGTTCTAAATATTGAGAAGAGAGAAAGCTGGTAGTCCTGACCAGTGGTGGACTTCAAAAAAATTTACTGCCACACTGTGGGCGTGGTATGGTGGGCGTGGCCAGGGGGGAAGCCCTGCGTTTCACCGGAATTAGAACTACTGTACTTTACTTCAAATTTTGGATGGGTGGGGCCAGCTAGAATTTCTCCTACTGGCTCTGGCGAACTGGTGCAAACTTGCTGATGCCCACCACTGGTTCTAACACTATATTAACCCCATTTTCTAACTGCTGAAATATGTTTTAAACTATTGATACCAGTCATATTGTCCAGTCATATTTTAATTGGACCTCAGCAGAAATACAGTAAAACCTCGGATAACGCTAAAACTTGGTTCCACAAGTCTTAGTGTTATCCGATTTTTAATGTTATCCGATGCATGTTAAAATCCTATGGGATGCATCGGATAACATTAAAACTCCATAGAGATACATTGTAACCGGCACAGGCTTTAGCGAATGTTATCTGATCAGTGATGGGATGACAAAAATTCTACTACCACGCCATGACGTCACGGACGTCATGGGCGTGGCCAATGACATGACATCATGATGTCATGGGCGGAGCCGACGTCATGACGTTGTGGGCGGGGCCAAAAATAAAAATAAAAATAAACACACACACACACACACACACACACACACACACCCCTCTCAGCCCACCCACTCACCCAGACAGCTACAACACAAACCCGTAAATAACTTAAATAAATAAAATAAAGAAATAAATAAAATAAAAATTAAATAAAAATACAACCATCCACCCAAAACACAAATAAATTACCCACCCACCCCAAATAAATAACCCTCACTTGCTTACCTTCCTTGGGACGACGAACCTCCATGGCCCGGGGCCACCCGGCAAGGTGCGCCACCCCCGACTGCGGCCTCCTCCTCCTCCAAAGGCCACGGCCACAGGAGCCACTGCCTGCAGCCGCCCACCACCACCTCCAGAGCTGCCGCTGCCTGCAGCCCTGTGGCCTCCTCCTCCTCCTTGGACCGGTGCCTTTTTGGCCCGGCTCCGGCTGCGGCCACAGCCAGGGGCGGCCAGGGGCTGCGGGCAGCGGTGGCTCCGGCTGCGGCTGCCGAGCCTCCCTTGGCCGTCCACTGCCAACAAGCCCCCATGCCCAGGGGATGCCCGGCGGGGTGCACCACCGCCACCTGCAGCCGCCTCCTCCGCCGGGCGCCTGTGGCCTCCTCCTCCATGGCCGCAGCTGGAGCCGGGCCAAAAAGGCACCGGCCCAAGGAGGAGGCCACAGGCGCCCAGCGGAGGAGGAGGCTGCAGCCGGCAGTGGTGCGCCCCGCCGGGCGCCCCCAGGGCATGGGGCTTGTCGGCAGTGGACAGCCCAGGGAGGCTCGGCGGCAGTGGATGGGCTAGGCAGGCCTCAACGTGCCCCGGGGGAGGTGCCCTCCTCTGAGGGCCACCGCCGCCGCCGCCGCCCTGAAAGGTGCGGTTCCAGCTCCAAAAAAAAAATTTGGAGCCAAAATGGCTCCAATTGACTGTGCATGCGCAGAAACTCAATCTGACGCATGTGCAATGCGTCATATTGAGTTTCTACGCATGCGCAGTCAATTGGAGCCATTTTGGCTCCAATTTTTTTTAAAAAAAATTCTTTCGGTGAGGCGTCCGGAACCGGACGCCTCAAAAGTTGACTACCCTCCCAGAGAACCCTCCGGGATTGTTCCTACCGGTTCCAGGGAACCGTATGGAACCGGGGACATCCCATCACTGTATCTGATGCATCCCATAGGAGCTTAACGTTATTCGATTCAATGTTTTCCCCCAGGTTGCTTAATGTTATGCGGTTTTAGCGTTATCTGATGCAAATGTTATCAGAGGTATTACTGTAGTGGTAAATCTGCTGGCTGATAATCAGTATTTTTATTGCATATGCTGTTAGTTCAATTTGCTTTGGCAGCTAAGAAACTGTGATCCTATTTTATTAAAGGTCATTATACTATGGAATAGTTTTTAATAAGAAGTCAAAATACAATATCTGAGTTGTTTTAGTGAATATTATACCTGGTTTTATTAGAAATGTTTTACAAAATGTTTTAGTCATGTTCTGCTTTGTAAAGGCCTATGGTCATGTACAATAAAGAATGATGATGATGACGACGGCGATGGCGGCAGCGGCAGCGGCGGCATAGCCGCCGCCACCACCACCACCACACTGTTGTGAATTCTTCACTCCCCTCTGGGTGCAAAGTGGAGCTAACCAAATGTTTGGCTTCATTTTGAAAGCTACAACTCATATTGACTGAAATAAATTTGGGAGTTAAATGAAAGTAATTTTGTTTAATTCAGGTTTAGGCTAATCCTGACACTTGTCATAATACCTTGAAAGAAAGGCCAGTGTCTGTAAAACAAAAAAAATCAAATAAGTAGGCATGAAGTTGTACATTTTTATTATCTTGTATGACATGATTAATCCTTTCCTTTGTTATTTGAAACCACTGAACATAAACCAGCAAAAAATGGCCTTACCTATTGTTTCTTTTCTGGCAAATCAGTTACCTTCTGGGTGTTTAGCATGTGCTGTCGTTCCAGCCTTCCATGAGATTCATGCACTTCACTGCAAAATGTGTAATGCTTACAGATAAGGTTGTTCCATGCCTGCTACTCATGTTCTTCAGAGCAGGTGTTTGGGCTTGTTAACAGAAGAAAAGGAAGAGCCAGGCAGATGGACATAAACAGAACTGACTACTGGGGAAAAACAATTAGCCCTTGTCCCATCCATCCTCCTACGTGTGAAGGAAGATAGAGATGACAAGAGCTTCAAAAAATGGCAGGCAGCCACAAACATTCTGCGCATGATACCTACCTTTACCTTAGCGTGCTGAAGGAGAATCATTATACTGTGAAGTACAAAGAGCTTTCATCGTTCAAGGGAGTACCTTTTCTATATTTAAAAAAGCCCATACCAACCATGTCCTCTAATTGACTCACAGTCAGCTAAAGTTAGACTGCCAGTTTTTCTTAAAAAAATAATAATGCTGGCCTAGATTGGTCTAACGGAGAAGAAAACAATGATACAATACGTTAATAATCTAGCCTGTTTGCATCATAAAGCAGAAAAGCAATTAAGGCTATAATCCCATTAAGATTTTAGCTCTGAACATGTCCATAAACCAGCAGTGGCTAATGTGTGGCCTGCCAGAAGTAGGTGGACAACAATTCTTATCGTCGCTCACAATTGGCTATCCTTACTAGGATGGAGGTTGAAGTCTACAGGTTGCCCGTCCCTGCCACAGATGCTAGCCATAGGCAACACTATAGCTCAAGGACAAGCTACCTGTGGCTCTCTAGATGTTGCTAGACTACCTCTCTTAACTACTGGCTATGCTGGCTGGGGCTAATGGAAGCCGCAGTCGAAGAGCTGGAGGCTGCACCTTCACAACTTGCCACAGCTGACAGCTACTCAGTTTCCATATTTACAGTTTTGCCTGTATGAAGTTAGTTGTGAAGTGACTTCCACATGTTTGGTTGAGGAAACTGAAGCAAGGACCCAAACATTCTGACTCATATCTGCATTACCAAGAGAGAGAGAGAGAGAGAAAGCGAAATAATTTAGGTTCTGATTTATGCATCTTCTTTCTCAACAATTTCATTTGTTTGCCACTGATTACATATAGATTTAACTCACAGAATCTTTTAAATCTCTTTTTAATATTTCAATTCTAATTTTTATCTTGTGTTTTAATTGTTGTTTTTAATGCCGTGTTAGCCGACCTGAGTCACTCGTGAGGAGGGCGACATATAAATATGATTAAATAAAAATAAATAATAAATAACATTTGTCCTGGTTGTTTGTTTGTTTTTGAGATAATTTGTCCTGCTTTTCACTCTGCAGAGGATGAGTTTATTTATTTATTTATTTATTTATTTATTACTCTACCCAAAAGAAAAACCATATAAATAGACATTAATTCATTACTTATTTCTCAAGGTTTCTCTTCTCAGCCATGAGCAAGATTTACACAGTTATTGTTCTCTCTTCCCACACGACTAATTAGTGTCACTCAAACTGAGTGGAGGTAGCCTGTTTCTAAGTGAAAAAACACAATAAGCATTGTCAGTGTGGAGATTAATCAAGTCCGTACATTGTAACCTGAGAAATATCTTGTAAGTAAAAGTGAAAGATGTGGAGAGGAGGTGTGGAAAGAACGTGTTCTGCAAAGATTCTGGAGTTTCTATTGTTTGTTCAAAAGAGAGAAATATCTACTTCACAAGATAAAGGAATAAGAAAGTGAATGACTGAACATGTGAATAGTGGGGATTAGTACTGAGGAGTTATGTACATGTGCATATTCACCTTAAAAGAATGAGACCTTAATGTGTGGCTACATTGCATAGGTTGAAAGGGTTTTCTTCATCATTAAAATGGACATATAAATGTGCCTTTGCCCCAGCAAGAATTCTATAGGAAAGGTAAAGGTCTCC
The DNA here is from genome assembly GCA_030440675.1 of Furcifer pardalis. Classification (NCBI taxonomy): domain Eukaryota; kingdom Metazoa; phylum Chordata; class Lepidosauria; order Squamata; family Chamaeleonidae; genus Furcifer; species Furcifer pardalis. Next base: position 159,272,058 of record CP126892.1, read on the forward strand.
CTTGCTCAAAAGCCAGTTGTATCAAACTCTAGGGTTCAGTGCTTATCTCTGTTTGTAGCCAAAAGTGCACTATCTGTGTTTACAGACATTCCCATGGACATGTGGCAGGCATGACTGGACACTGGAGTGCACGGAATGCTGTTTACCTTCCCACCTATTATTTACTTGCAATTTCTTGCTTTCGAATTGCTAGGTTGGCAGGAGCTCAGACAGAGACGGAAACTCACTCCATCATGCAGCACTCGGTTCTCGAACTACTGACCTGCCAATCTTTCAATCATCAAGTTCAGCATTTTAACCATTAAGCTACATGCTTATACAGACAACAGGCCATAGGAAATTGCTCACCATGGATCCGAGTAGTCTACCTGCCTGACCAATAGTTGTACAGTATCTTGCCCTCAACCTAAAAGAAGATCACTGGCAAACGCCATTCTGCCAATCTCATGACCAAAGCAGATCTGAAGGCCTCATTCACTAAAGGGTAGTATCATCTACATATCTCAAATTGTTGATGTTTCTCCCAGCAATTTTAATTCTAACTTTTAATTCATCCAGCCCTGCATTGCGCACTATGTGCTCTGTATATAAGTTAAATAAGCAGGGTGACAAAATGCAGCCTTGTCTTACTCTTTTTCCTATTCCAAACCACTCTGTCATTCCGTATTCTCTCCTAACTGTTGCTTCTTGACTCATGTACAGATTTCTCATGAGACATATAAGGTGTTCTGGTATTCCCATCGCTTTAATTACTTGCTACATTGTATTGTGGTACACACAGTCAAAGGCCTTGGTGTAGTCAATGAAACAGAAGTAGACTTGTTTCTGGTATTCCTTTGTTTTCTCCATAATCCAACATATGTTGGCAATTTGGTCTTTAATTCCCCAAACTCTTCGGAACCCAGCCTGCACTTCTGGTAATTCTCTATCTACGTGCTGCTGAAGTCCATCCTGTATTATCTTGAGCATGACCTTGCTCATGTGTGGGATGCTATTTAAGAGGAGGGTTCCGTTTTGTCCAATAGAATGTGTTGTTGTGAGTCATATGGATTGGAACTCTTTGAGGAAACAAAGCCTTTGCCCACACACAAACACCATCTGCCCTTTATACAAAGACCCATTCACATGTTTACTACTTGTACCTGTTGTGCCTCATCAGTGGCCTTTAAATGCAGCCCTTCTCATCTTCAATTCAGCTGATAATCAGGAAACACAATGGAGCATGTAGAGGTCTCAGGTTTACACTGATACAAAAACTGTACTCTTGGCATTCAATCCCTCTTACTTATTTACTTGGTTGCTTGGTTTATCGATGTTTCACACATCAAGGTTGATGTGGTGAATTGAAGCATCATCTTCCACTGTTTCTGTGCCAGTCTCATTCAGAGCCTTGAGAACTTTGCCCTGAATTGGCCTTCCCATCTTGTTGCTGGCCTTCCTAGTGGCTACTTTATGTCAAGTGGCATCCATTTGGATACCAGTCCCTTTTATTATATTTTATATACAAGTTATAATTGTATATTAATTTTGGCTGTCAGAGAAAATATTTTTATTAGCTCAATTTATTAGGAGCCAGAACTTGGAAGAGTTGCATTTTGGACTACACCTGTCAAAATCCAGCAACTAGTAACCACTAGCTATGCTATGCTGGGGAATTCTGGAATTTATAAAAGAAAAAACCCATATTTTTCTCCCAAGCTCTATTACAGTGGTTCCCAACAAGGGGCACACAGCCCACAGGTGGACTTCAATTCCCAGAAGCCTAAGTCAGTACATTGGCTGATCAGTGCTTTGGGGAAATGACTTAGGCTTCTGGGAATTGAAATCCAAACACCAGCAGTTGGGAAACACTGCTCTATTAGAATCACACTCTTTGGTGCATGATGTGGACATTTAGCTCCAATAAAATCAACAGGGCATCCATGTTAAGAGGTATTGGTCTCATTATCTGAAGTCAGTAAAACATTGTTGTTACAAACATTATGCAATGTCATGAGAGCCAGAGTAGCATTATAGATAAACTAGGAGTCTGGAAATCTGGGATCAAATCCCTAGTGGGCCATGAAAATTCATGGGCAGGAGGATGGAAAGTGACTCTTAGTTATATGAAAATGAGAAAAGTATGGGTGAAACTCATCAACACCACCATTCTACCTGCCTTATTATATGGCAATGAAACATGGGCACCTACAAAAGCTGACACCAAAAAGTTTTGATGTAACACGAAGAGCAATCGTGCGAAGGATGCTACACATACAATGGCTTGATCAAATATCAATTGAAGAATCACGTATAAGATCAGGTACAAAAAAGATGTCAACATTAATTGAGTTTGCAAGGCATTGGTGGGCTGAGCATGTGTGCTGCCTCAAAGATGGCAGATAGATGACAGTTATCATGGAGTGGATACCATTTGACATAAAGCAACCACTAGGAAGGCCAGCAGCCATCTGGGAAGACCAGTTCAGGGCAAAGTTCCCAAGGCCCTGGATGAGACTGACACAGGATTAGAAAAAGCGGAAGATGGTGCTTTGATCCACCACATCAACCTAACATCTGAAACACGGATCAACCAAGTAACCAAGTTTAACCCCAGCAAGAATCATATACAGTAATAAGAAGTCTACTGAAGAAGCCTGTGTACAAAAAAATTATAGGTTTACAACTACAGTAATACCTCAGATAACATTAGTATCGAATAACACTAAAATCGCATAACATTAAGCAATCTGGGGGGAAGAATTGCATCGGATAACATTAAGATCCTATGGGATGCATCGGATAACAACCGCTAAAGCCTGTGTGGTTACAATGTATCTCTATGGATCCCATAGGATTTTAACATGCATCGGATAACACTAAAAATCGGATAACACCAAGACTTGTGGAACCAGGTTTTAGTGTTATCCGAGGTTTTACTGTATGTCTTAGCAGATTGTTTTCAATTGGTACCAGCTGCCCAGTCTCCACCCACAAGGCAAAATGTTGTATTCTCTTCCATCAGCAACAAGAAGAAAATACAAGCAAACAAAATTTTATTTCCCATTAACCAGTATTTCCTAGCCATTTTCAAGTCACAGCCACTTTATATAACAGCCAAGTAGCCCCTCTCTCTCTCTCTCTCTCTCTCTCTCTCTCTCTCTCTCACACACACACACACACACACACACACACACACACACACACACACACACACACACACACACACACACACACACACACACACACGCACACACCATATTTGCATAAAAGGCATTTTATTGGGGTTTAAAAACACATTAGCACAATGGAGGTGGGGGTTACCAGCCATAATGTGGCTATTTTGCCACACAATCCACCTCATAACGTGCTGACATCTCTCTAAGTTCCTCCCTGCTCTCTCCTCCTAAGACCTTTGTTGTCAGTGCAGTGCAGCATAACCTGGTGATCCCTAGAAAACCCCATGGGACAGCCACCCACTGGTTTAGAACCTATGCAGAAGTGAATGCTGGGTGCTCGCTTTGGCAGCACATATACTAAAATTGGAACGATACAGAGAAGATTAGCATGGAGATATATCACCAATAATGGAAATAGAGGATGTTAAGAATTTTCCAATAAAGGTAGATGAGAGGATGAAAAACGTTCTTGTAGAAAATGGAGTGACATTGTTGAAGGATTGGATACAGATTTGTAAAAATCCAGAATTGAAGAAGCAAATATACATGCAGATGAAATTAAATTGGTTTCAGACTACACAGGTAAATAAATGAAATGATAAATATTTGAAAACAGCAAGTTTGGAAAGGAGAATCACAGAATTTGAAGGGATGGTATTAAAAGTGAGGGAAGGTGAAATTGGTATTAAGGGAATCGTAAGTAAAATTTATAAGATGATAAATAAAGAGGGCAAGCCCCAGGAGACTTTAAAAATATGTGGGAACAAGATTTGAATGTTAGAATCTCTGATGTGGTATGGAAAAAGAAATGGAGAAGGAGAATTATGAGAACATTGTCTGTAAGAGTAAAAGAACATAATTATAAAATGTTGTGGAGGTGGTAGGTGACTCCAGTTAGGCTACATCAGATAAATAAAAATACAAGTGATAGTTGCTGGAGATGTAAACAACCAAGAGGAACATACAAACATATGTGGTGGAGTTGTAGCGTGGTAAATACATTTTGGGGGGAGGTAGAAGAGGAAATTAAAAGCATACTGAAGATGGAGCTTAAATTGGAGCCGGGTATGACCTTGTTAACGGATGTTGACAGCATAAAGGTGGATGAAGATAAGAAGGAATTGATATCAATAATGTTAACATCAGCAAGGCAACATGTTGCAAGAAATTGGAAAAATGATGTGACTCTAAAAAGATTGGAGATTGGTATAAAGAGATGTGGGGGCTTGCCTTAAATGACAAGTTGACATGGGAATTGAATGTGTTAAAAGGTGTAGTTCAAGAAAATAGATTTCAAAAAATATGGAATGTATTTGTAGAGGCATCACTGAGTGGCACTAGAGGACCGAGGCCAGCGCCTGAGCAAATGAGTTTTTGGAAGTATAAGTGGTATACCTCTAACCTCCAGGACAATGTAAATAGCACACGGGGGCGTGTAAAATTTTCTTCTTACTTTGTATGAAGCTAAGTCTGTATGTCAAGAACGTTGAACTGTAGATGATTTTTTTTAGGTTAAGTTGGTTATGTTATGTTTTATGTTTTCAGCAAATGAGAAAAAGCATGAAAATATTTTTGTAAAGTTGAAAGTATATGTTTATTTTAAAATTCAATAAAAATTTAATTTAAAAAAAAGAAGTGAATGCTGGAATCTGGTTCCAAAGCAGCTCTTTCCACTTGACCCAATGGCTTGGGGGGGGGGAGGGATTCTTGGGAGTTGACATCCAAAAACCTAATTTTTCAAGCTCTGGGAATGAGTATTAAGATACTCTCCACACAAAAGGATGAGCTGGTTTTAGCAAGGGCTGACTGCCTCTTAATCATACTACCACATCAGTGACTGAAAATGAAATTATGTAAGCTTTCAAACTATAATCACAAATATGAAACATGTTTTTATAAAAAAAAAATTACTGTGAAAGCTGATGCCCAGTTAAGGGCAAAATATGTTTCCAAACCGTTGCACGTTGTCAACAGATACACTTCTTTTATCCCCATTTAAAAACATTTAACTGGCTTTTGGGTGGCCTATTTTTAACTGGTACAAGCACCTAGTAAATTGGCTTTAAACCTTGTCTCCGTTGAGGAGGAACAGGCTATACATTTATTCATGGCTTTATTTGCTCCATTATTATACCCATAGGCAAGGACTATTTTATCGAAGTAGGGTTTTGGAATTGACAGGTTGCTAAAGAAAAAGCTTTTAATGTGGAAAGTGTATTATCTGTGTTGATGTAATTTTAAGATTATTTATTTATTTCACTGGGTTTTTTAAACTATTTATAAATTCATTTCACGTTTCATTTAATTTCAAATGTTTGTAAAAAAAATCTGGTTTGTGATGGCTTTAAAATAGCTTGCAGATATAAAATAAATCTGTCAATAAAATTACAAACATTTCAGTGAAACTCAATAGAGGAAATGGTGTCAGAAAAACTCCCATTCCTTCTGGAACCAGAGACCACCTATGGTTGTATTATATAGCAAGTGTTGTATAGCTGGAAAGTAAGTAACCCCAAGGGACTACAGTGGCTTAGTGGTTAAGATGCTGAATTTGACAACTGAAAGATTGACAGGTCGGCAGTTTGAGACCCAAGTGCTGCATGACAGAGTGAGCTCCCGCCTCTGTCCCAGCTCCTGCCAACTTAGCAGTTCAAAAGCAAGAAATTGCAAGTAGATAAATAGGTGCCACTTTGGTGAGAAGGTAGCAATGTTCCGCGCACTTCGATGTCTAGTTATGCCTGCAACATGTCCATGGAAATGTCTGCAAATGCAGACGGAGCTCGTTCTTTGTCTATAAACAAAGATGAACATCGAACCCTAGAGTCAACTTTTATCTGTACTTTTACTAAGTAACCCGTCCTTACTCCTCTATCCAGAGTTCAGCAATAAAGACTAAGTTGGGCCCTTAAACTATAATCAGAATGTCAATGAAATGTTATTCTATACCAACCCAATATAATTTCCTCTTTTGTTCTTGCTGTTCAGTCACACAGTCGAGTCCGCCCCTTTACAACCCCATGGACCATCTCACGCCAGGCTCCTCTGTCAACTGCCATCCTCCATAGCCTGCCCAGGTCTACACCCACTGCATCAACAATGCCATCTAGCCATCTCATCCTCTGCTATCCCCTTCTCCTTTTGCCTTCTAACTTTCCCAGCAACAGGGCCTTCTTGAGTGAGTCCTCTCTTCTCATTTGGTGACCAAAGTACTTGAGCTTCAGCTTCATTATTTGTCCTTCCAAGTATTTGTCTTTCCATTTCCTCTTACATCTTCCCAAAATAAACCTCTGAACCAGAGTAATTTCACATAATGAAAAGCTAATGGGATTTTTTTTTGTTCTGTAGATATTCCTTGATTTACAGACTGTATATATGGTTTGGCATGATAATCGTGACTCAATGATTTCTAGACAGGGACTGAGAAAGCCTTACTGGATTGGAGCTTCATCTGCTCTCATCTCCTATGCTGTAGCCTCTATTCCACTTTGTTCCATGACTCATCTCATGCAATCATCTTCAGCAGTTTCCCCTTTTTTTAAAGTATTCAGTGATGTTTGCTTCACAAACAGTGCCGTATCTGAAAGGCCAGTCTGTCCACTAACTAAACTGAGGTGATAGAAGAGTGCTTGGGTGTCACAAGGACCACCACTGACGCTCCACTGACTCAACTGGTGATTGTCTCCACCAGTATTTACTCTTGCCCATAATGCCTTGTCTCAAACACATGCTGGGCCAAAGGATTTATTCACATTGTTGGCTAAAGCTAGACCAAGGAATGGCAGTGGCAAAGAGGCGGCTATCACTGGTCTCTTTTTCGTTGCCTCTAGTATTTGGGGACCATGGAATAGCATATGACACATCTCTTCTCACAGATCAGCTTCAGAAATCATCTGCATCAGGTATAGATTCCTTTGCAAATTCCAAAGCCTCAACACCTGGTTTGAATTATTTTGGGAGCAGGGCCTTTTCTATGCTTTGACCACACCATGAACTCTGCAATGTCCTGTCTGGAGAAGACTCCCAGAAGAGCTGAAAGTTCTCTTGATTTTGATAGCTTAGTGGTCTGAATGGTGTAGCCCAACCTTGGGGTGGGTGGGTGTCTTTCCCCCCTCTTATTTCTTTTCTGTGGAACAACTTACCAATGTTTCTGAATATCACCAGTGGCAACACCATGAAGAGCTTGTGATGGTAACCCAGGTAACTGTCATGTAAGGTTGCATTTTTCAAAAAATAATAATTTGTAGGCTGAAGCGATTTTATCTTATTCAGTGCATTTTGTGCTCCAGATTCAAACTGATCTGTAAATGTACAGTATTTCACTTCACTCTGTAATTAAATCTGTTTGTTACACTGCGACCTGGATCCCATACAAATTAATCCAGTTCAGGCTAATGCGGTTCAAAATGTATGATTTCTCCGGTCCTAGTACACAGCCTAGTTATTTTAACTTTCTTTCTTCATTTGTATTAGAATGTTGCAAATTTTAAAATTATGGATTTCTATGAAATATAGGTAAAATTCAAAACAAATTAAAATGTTGAAATAATTAGACTGTTTTTGACCAGGATCTAGCTATTTCAACAGCATTATCTCAGCCATTTACTAGATCTTTTTTGTATGTCTCCTAGGGCAGTGATGGCGAACATTTTCAAGACCGAGTGCACAAACAGAGGAGCAGGGTGAACTCTGTGCTGTGGGGAGGGAGGAAGCGCTCCCATTGGGCTGCTGGGCAGATGGGTAGAGTGAACTCTACTTGGGTGATATTAACTAAATTTATCCTCATTCTTGGAAAATTCATCTCACATCCAAGTACCATAGAACCCCGAATAACGTTATGACTTGGTTCCACAAGTCTCGTCGTTATCCGATTTTTAACGTTGTGCGATACATTGATCACACAATGTTAAAAAAAGCCCTGTTTCCCTGGAGGCTGCAGGAAGCCAGAATGTCGGGATTTGAATCCTGACATTTTGGCTTGCTGCAGCCTCCAGGGAGGTGGGGGAACTTTGGAAATAGCTTGGATCGGGTCTCCCCACCTCCCTGGACCCGGCGGGGGTCAGAGACCCCAAAATTGGTAAAAAAAAAAAAAAAAAACGTCCATTTTTTTTACCAATTTTGGGGTCTCTGACCCCCCCCCCCACCGGGTCCAGGGAGGTGGACAGACCCGATCCAAGCTGTTTCTGGGCTTCCCCGACATCCTGAGCCAGTGCAGCAAGCCAGAATGTCAGAGTTCAAATCCCGACATTCTGGCTTGCTGCACTGGCTCAGGACGTCGGGGAAGCCCAGAAACAGCTTGGAGCGGGTCTGCCCACCTCCCTGCACCCGGCGGGGGGGGGGGTCAAAAAACCCAAAATTGGTTAAAAAAACAGACTTTTTAAAACCAATTTTGGGGTCTCTGACCCCCCTCCCCCCCCGCCGGGTGCAGGGAGGTGGGCAGACCCGCTCCAAGCTGTTTCCAAAGTTCCCCCACCTCCCTGGAGGCTGCAGCAAGGCAAAATGTCAGGATTCGAATCCCGACATTCTAGCTTGCTGCAGCCTAAAAGAGGGTGGGGGAACTTCAAAATTAGCGCGCATTGGCTCTAGGGAGGTCGGGAGACCCGATGCACACTAATTTTGAAGTTCCCCCACCCTCTTTTAGGCTGCAGCAAGCCAGAATGTCGGGATTCGAATCTTGACATTTTGCCTTGCTGCAGCCTCCAGGGAGGTGGGAGAACTTTGGAAACAGCTTGGAGCGGGTCTGCCCACCTCCCTGGACCCGGCAGGTGGGTCAGAGATCCCAAAATTGGTAAAAAAAAAAAAAAAGTCCATTTTTTTTTACCAATTTTGGGGTTTCTGACCCCCACCCCCCCGCTGGGTCCAGGGAGGTGGGCAGACCCGATCCAAGCTGTTTCTGGGCTTCCCCGACGTCCTGAGCCAGTGCAGCAAGCCAGAATGTCAGAAACAGCTTGGATGGTGTCCCCTGCCTGCTCCAGAGAGATCAGAGGACCCGATCTACAGCTGCAGGGTGGCTGGGGAAGCTGACAGGGACTCCCTGTCGGCTTCCCTAGCCACCCGCCCTTGCCTCCGCAGCTGTGGGGTGACTGGGGAAGCCAACGGGGGAGCCCCCCGTCAGCTTTCCAGCCTCCCCACCCCTGCCTCTGTAGCTGCAGGGTGGCTGGGAAGCTGAACGGGGAACCCTGTTCAGCTTTCCACCCACCCTGCTACTAAGAATGACTGTATCGGATAACGTTAAAATCGCGCTATTCGATACAAGATTTTTCCGAAAATCTTGTCACGTTATGCGGTTTTAGCGCTATATGATACTCACGTTATACGAGGTATTACTTATTTTGCTTTACACTGCTTGTGTCAGTTTGCGTTTGCAGTCAGGGAGAAATTGTAGAGAAAGTTGCTGCTTATGTTCTCACTTGTAAAGGAAGATGTGTGGATACTTAGCGGTGTAGGACAGGGGTGAGATTCAGCAGTTTTGCCCTAGTAAAGTTCGCCAGAACCGGTAACAGAAATTCCGGCTGCCCCCGCCCATCCAAGTTTTAAAATAAACTAGTCCTAATTTGGGTGCAACGCAGGGCTTTCCCGTTGGTCACACCCACACCCACCATACCACAGAGTAAGTAGGAAATTTTTTTGAATCCCACCACTGGTGCAGGGTGTGTGTTTTAGCTCCATCTACACATGGATTGTGGTAGCTTGGTGGTTAAGATGCTAAACTTGATGACTACTGGAAGGTCAGCAGTTCGATTGATCTATTAGAACTCTAAGAACTATGGCTCAGAAGAACAGTATTTATTTATTTTTACTCCAACAATGGTCTATAATTAGGGTCACCAAGTCTTAGGAAACAGGATGAACTCTGAGAGGGTATTTACACTTCCTCCAATCTCCAGGAGGGTATACAAATTTGAGGGCTAACAGTCTCCGAAAATGAAAATTCTCTTAAGGGCTATCAAGATTGACAAATGGGATTTAGAGTACAGCACAAGGGTCTGGTTTTGTTTTTGTTTTGCAAAGTTGCTCTTTTGGACTCAAGCTGCTAGAATTCCAAGCCATGGTAGCTTCAGGATTCATGGAATGCGTATTCTTAAAAAATAATTTCTCCAAGACCTGAATACATGCAAGTAAATTGTTTGGTTTGTTTTTTGCATGTTTGGCATATACAGTAAAACCTCACATCGCTTAGAGACTAACTCACTTAAAGAGCAGTTTTTTCTCTGAATGGTCACCTCACTTAACAAATAAAACCAACCAAAAACTCGCTTAACAAATAAATTGGGGTTCACAATTCCCCCCACAATTGGTCACTTACAATGGTGTTTTGGTTAAAGAGCAAACTCGCTTAAAAGAGTAATCCCATGGAACACATTATGCTCTTTAAACGAGGTACCACTATAATGTTACTTGTTCCTAAACATTGCAGCCTTCTAGAACACAATGAATGTCCTTTATTTCAGAACACTGACTCAAGCTTTAAAGTTTTACAAACTTCTCTCAAGTAAATACTGTCACGTTGCTCTGGTTATCCTAGATAGGAAGCACAAGGGTGCCATCATGTGGTAAGCAGCAGCTGTTGTTGTTTTTTAAAATGTGTGTTTGTGAGTGAGTGATTTCAAGTCAATGTTGGCTTACAAAGATCCTTTTTAGGGTTTTTCAAGGTGGAAAGTAATCAGAACTAGTTAACAATTCTTTTTGTCTGGGAGTAGTCTGGGAGTGTTTAACTTGCCCATGGCTATACTGGCTATTTCTTCTTAATTCCTGATTTACAAGAAAACACTGAAATCCACTTGACATGCACAGAGCAAAACTATTTACAGAAGCATGCTTACAACGTCATGTTTACACTCAGGAGAAAACTGTTTTATGTACTAAATGTTGAATGCATTGTAAAGATAGGGTGTGACAGATGGATGAGAGAATGAATGTTTATTTGAAAGGGTACTGTATCCATGATGAGCAACACAGTCCTTTAGATCCTATATAACAGGCTTCCTCAACCCTTTTGGGTTGTGGGCCTGACCACGCCTCCTGGGCAGCTGGTTGGGCCAGTCACATGGTTCCGCCCACCCAGACGTGGAAGTAAAACACATGCCGCGCATGCACAGAGCACATTTAGTGGCATTCCGCGCATGCAAGGTGCACAGTTTTTCCACTTCCAGGTTTGGCGAGGGCGTTGGGGGCCTGATGAAATGGCTTCAGGGGCTGGATTTGGCCCACAGGACGGAGGTTGAGAATACCTGCAATATAACTTAATTCTTCCATGTCTAGGCCAGAGTCAAGCTGCCAAAATGAAGGCACCTTTTGGGGAGTTCCTTTTGCCTGTTAGACAGTTAGATTTAAGAGATTCTGGTTCTATTCTGCATTTTCATGAAGCTATAAACTTCAGTGGCTGATCCTCTCCTAGTTACTCTACCATGGGCCAGAATAAATGATACAATTAACAGATCATTAGAAGGAGAGCTCCCATAAGAAATTGAAGACCTTTGCATATACTGTAGGAACATATGCTTGCTTAAATCCTCATTTTGCTACTCAGATTGCCTTTCTTTTATACATCTTTGAAATATCTTGCATATCTGGAGGAAATGCATTTTCCTTTATGTATGATGGGGCCCTTACTCTGATGTATTGCACTGGGTTTATTGTGAGGAGAAAGGGGAAGAACTAAAGCTATCTATGGTTCTTTGAGCTCATTGAGAGAAAGGTGGGATAGCAATGTAGCTAATAAATTAATACAATACTAATATAACTTTCAGCAACGACTTCCTTGCCAACAGCAAATTAAATGGATTTTGTACCAGCTGTGGTGACTTAGTGGTCAAGACGCTGAGCTTGACAACTGGAAGGTCAGAAGGTCAGCAGTTCGAGACCTGAGTAATGCATGATGGAATGAGCTCCCACCTTTGTTCCAGCTCCTGCCAACCTAGCAGTTCAAAAGCAAGAATTTGCAAGTAGATAAATAGGTACCACTTGGTTGGGAAGGTAACGGCGTTCCATGCACTCCGGTGTCTAGTCATGCTTGCCACATGTCCATGGAAACGTCTCCAAACGCAGACAGTCCTGGGTCTTTGGCTATAAACAGAGATGAGCACCAAACCCTAGAGTAGGATATAACCGGCTTTCTAGCAAGGATGACCTTTACCTTTGCTATAGTGAACAAGCTGGGAGTTTCCTAGGGTATAGCCTTAGGACAGAATGCATGTATGAATCTGAGAACAGATATCAACAAACAGATCCTGCATAAAGGCACAACATGGTTGAAGTTTTCCAAGTTTAAAAGGAGTGAAACCTTACTTGTCCGCTGTTCACTCTTTGGAAAGACATATTATGCGGCAACAAGAAAGTCTGCAATAAATCAGGGGCTCAGTAGTTTCTATGTTTAGGTCTCTAGTGATTAATTATTTTTCTTCCCTTTGAATTAATGAGAAACTCCTCAGATGTTAAAATGTATCATTTTTTAGAAAGAAATGTGGAATTAGACATAGCAATGGGAGATTTCAAATAATTTAAACTTCACACACATGACTTTCTAAAGCAGTTGCACCCACACAGGGGAAAAGCCATCTGCACAGTCTTTAATAATCAATGCAGGGTTGTTATTATTATGTATTGTGTTTCATTCTTTTGTATTGTTGCCACCCAGAGTATACAGGATATATGTAAACTGAAATAATAAATCAATACCAATTGTTATTTTGTTAGTCATTACAGTATTAACAAATATCACCAGTTTTAATTAGCTGCAATTAATCTGTGCAACTATAAATTTGGGGTGTACTGACGGTATTAAAAAAATCAGATTCCCAAAGACTTCCTAATGATAGTGAGCTATCTGCTACCAACTGCCAGAAAAGTCATTAGCAAAATCTTAGCATTCAATGTGTTTATTATTGATTGTGCATCTTTGAAACATAAGGTAAGGACAAATGTGTTGATGAAGAAAATAACTTACAAACTGCTGTTTAGCAGAAGGATTAATTCAACATAGAAGAACTGAGCTCCATTTATTACTTCAAAAGGAAAAGTCCTAGTGCAGGGATCTCAACCTGCTGCCCATGGATGCGGATGCGGCCCATGGCACCATTTCATGTGCCCCCCCCCCCCCGTTTCCACCATGCGGTGGAGGAAGGACAAATAGCCATCCAGCCTCCGAAGCTGTCTGAGGGAGCATGACCCGGGCCCCGACTTTAAAAGGTTGAGAGCTCCTGTCCTAGAGAATCTTTAAACTCCGGCATATTATCTGGTTTCTATTGAGCATTTACATGCACAGAGAACTCCAGCTGCAGGATTCATGTCGCACTATGCTGGTTACACACAACCAGATACACAACCAACACTTTGTTACATGGCTGCAGCAACTGGGGCTGTGCACATGGAAATACTGAATAGGATGCTAGTCATTGTATATATGTTACTCCTTCTGCAAGAAATACATTTTTTAAATGGTCTAAATCCAATTGTTAGCCCCCAGCTAGAATAAACCTACTGACTTTACTACTGGGACACTGATGTAAATCCCATTGACTCAAAACCTCTAGTCCTGTTTGGATTGAAAATCAGATTTGCCTGGTCACTGCTGTCATTGTTGTTGCCATTGTCGTTGTCATTATCATCACCTTCAGCATGATTTGCATGTCTGTAACCCCCTGAACTGTTCAAGGCACTTTGTATGCATTGCTTTGCTGAAATCCTTATGGCAGCTTTGCAGTTTAAATAAATTATTGATCCAACGTCCCACCTGGGGAAGCTGGAGGCAAGGTAGCATGTGTGTACTGAGGACCATCTCATACATTTCTGACTGAAGTCAACATTCAGACTTGGAGTTTTTATGAAGTACTGTAAGTATTTTGACCACTGGCCTACCTCTCACCACTGTAAGACAACCTTATTCATCCAAGTGGAAAAAACTAATTCCAGAAGTTTCTATCTCTACTAGAAGCAGATGCTTTGAAAATCCAAAAAAACTTTGCTGCTCAGCCAAGACAGCCAGAAGTAAGGTAAAGGTAAAGGTCACCCTTGCTCTAAAGCCAGTCGTATCCAACTCTAGGGTTCAGTGCTCATCTCCATTTATAGCCAAAGAGCCAGCACTGTCTGCCTCTGCAGACATTCCATAGTCATGTGGCAGGCATGACTAGACATTGGAAACCACAGAACACTGTTTACCTTCCCACCAAAGTGGTACCTATTTATCTACTTGCAATTTCTTGCTTTTGCACTGTTGGGTAGGCAGGGGCTGAGACAGAGACAAGAGCTCACTCTGTCATGCAGCACTCGGGTCTCAAACTGCTGACCTGCCGACCTTTCAATCATCATTTTCAGTGTCTTAACCACTAAGCCACCATAGTCAGAAGTACTTAGCATTAAAATAGGGATACCTAGCAAACAACCATAATTGCTGAAAACAACGCCTTTCTCTCTTGAGGATTGCAGGAAAGGTTGATAGAAATAAAGAAGTTGGGGAGGGGACAGCAGGGAATGTCATTGTTCCTGCTAGTCAAAAGGTCCTGGTGATTTCAACCCTATGAGCCCTGCTTACACTACACCAAGAGATCTCAACCGTTTACAGCCAGGGGCCGGGTCACACTCCCTTAGATAGCTTCAGGGGCCAGACGGCTATTTTGCCCTTCCTCCGCCACATGGCACTTCCTGGTATGGTGGAAGCCATGGGGAGCCCACATGAAATAGTGCCACAGGATGCATCTGGTCCAAGGGCCACAGGTTGAGAATCTAATACTTCAATCACACTCTGTTTGGAAGTATTTTCAAATGAGTTCATGGTGTTCCCCTGAAGGGAAGTGCCTTTGGTCTTAAGTCAGTATTAATTTATTGCCTTGGTTTATTTTAAAAGTAATGTCAGCCTAATCATCTTTTCTAGGTAAAGGCCTCTGGGTTTAAGAGGACTCATAAAGACTTCTCCCTTATCTGAATGAAACGCCTACATATGTTTGTGCCTTTCAGTAAGAACAGCGTGTTAAATGAACAAGAAATGAACAGCATCGCACTGTGCTTATTTTCTTTTCATATTTAATAGCTATGCTTTACATGCGCTCTTTTACCACTGTGCTTCTGCGGCCAGGAGAGCGGAAGATTCTCAATTTTGTCTTTTGAAATGAAAGAAATAATTTGCAGTTGTATAAATCTGCCTCCTTCTTCAAAGACACAAGTGACGTCTTCTCCATGACATCAAACTAATTGTGGCAAGTGTCATTGTAATCTTGTCATTCTAGGTACTTCCTGTTTCAACCTGTATGGCTAAAACAGTGCCACTATGATGTATAATATTCTAGAATGACCTCATAATATGGGCTCAGATCACCCATCGCAATAACCTTTTGCTTCCACACTCTTTAGAGCAGGGGTGCCCAAACTATGACCCATGGGCCAGATCTGGCCCCCAACCAGTGGTGGGCAGCAAAAAAAATATTGCTACCACACCATGGGTGGAGCCTATGTTGTGGGTGTAGCCTATGCCATGGGCGGAGCCTACATCATGGGCAGAGCCTACATCATGGGTGATCTAGTCATGCCTGCCATATGGCCATGTATTCATCTGCAAACACAGGCAGCACTGGTCCTTTGGCTGTAAATGGAGATGAGCACTGCACCCTAGAGTTGGATATGACTGGCTTTTGAGCAAGGGAGACCTTGAACCACTCGCAGGGACAAAACCTGATGGGGCAGGGCAGGGAGGTGGACGTGGCCACCCAATTTTGCCACCCCTCTGCCCGAAGGCTACCCAATTTTGCCACCCCCCTGCCCAGAGGCCACCCAATTTTACTACGAGGGGGGGAAGGTTACGAACCTGTTGCTGCCCACCACTGCCCCCTGACACCAATTCATCCAGCCCTTGAAGCCCTTGACGCTCCTAGAAGCAGAAGTAAAATGCACCCATATGGCAAGGGTGGCAAAGGCTGGATGAATTGGTGTCAGGAGCTGGATCTGGCCCATGGGCCATAGTTTGAGCACCTCTGTTTTACAGCCCAGCCTTTTAGAAACAGCCAGTCCTATGTAGAGCTGGCTTCTGGATAATGGTATGTGGCCACCTCCTCTTCCACTTTTGTCAGAAGGCTACTACTACCACATCCACCACTTTTTTCTTCTCCTTGTTCTCTTCCCCTGGCTAATCCCGTCAGCTCCATTCTCACAGTTTTCTGCCTGTTTTGACTATTTTCCAAAAGTAAACTAATCAGCTTCTGACTTGACAGCCGTTTCCCAGGCTTCCTTCTCTCTCTGCTCAGGGAGTAAAGAACTCAGCAACTGCTTTAACTCACTAAAAACTATGTCTCCATTTTAATTCATTACGCATTTGTGTCTGGGATTATCCTGCTTTTATCCATGCATATGACAGATTTAATGGGATCGTTTCACTCCAAGTAAGGAAATGCAGCAATGGGGATGGCTCCACCTTCTCCTCATTAAATGCCCTGCTTTTGCTGACAATGTTTGAGTCTGAGCGCTCTTCTCAAAAGGAGAGGGGGCTATTTCAGAACTGGAAAAAGTTGCTCTTTTTGGACTACCAGCCATGCTGTCTGAGGTATTCTGAGAAGCTGTCATCCAAAATAGCAAGCTTTCCCCAGCTCTGACCCATACTGTTCCTGACTTCTTTATTACACAGGAACCCAGCAGCTGGTAATACACATGGATTTTTTTCTGTAGAGGGAATTTTCGGCAGGGGGTCTTGTCGAAGGCTTAACAAGTAGAGTCGGGAGCAGCTGTTTTCGCTAATGCCTGGGAAGAGAAAGTGAAGGCCCAACTGTGACTCTCCCTTTTCTGAGCTTTTAAAGTTGCTCACGATTTACATTAGCCATAGAGGCACCCAAAGTTAAATTAGACTTTCTCAAGAACCCAAATGGCCACATACCAACCTGGGGTGGGGCAAACACTCACATCTCTACAGGTACTTATACCTCCCCACCGCTCTCTCTGGTTTTCAGGTTCTTGTTGGAGGTCACCTGCAGCTTTCAGAGGATACTGCCCATGACTTGCTCTTAAATCAGAGCTTAGGTTTGGAAGGCATGCCGCCTGGCTTTAGGGCAGGCATGATGCCTGAGAAGGAGAGATTGATTTCAGATGGTGAGATGCAACAGTATCTTCTCTTTTTTATTCTGGGAGAAAAATGCCTGTTGGGATTGTAAGAAAGGAGGCTAATTAATGGAGAGCAAGACAAGGAAAATCAAAAAATATAAATCACCAATTCTTCCCTGCCCTATCCACAATTTTAGTAAACCAGAGCCTGAAACTAAAGCCATCTCCTTAAGCAAGGGGGCGGGAGAGAGCAGCTCAGGGTTTTGAGCATCAACTTTTTGGTTCACAACCATTATTCTTTTGCTTCTTATATTTGTTTCTGCTAATGGCAGCTTAATATTTTATCTAGTTAAATGCTACATATTGTTGTCATAGCAAACTGTGAGTTAGACGAAACAAGACAATACACAGGAGTATCCCAGCTAGCTACCTAGCCAGATTGCTCCTGCATTTCAGCTATAATTTATTACAACCTGATAAAGCTTTTGGCTCATCCAAATGGAGTGTTTGTTGCATTTTATATGCACTTACATAAATCTTCCCTACTATCTAAATGTTGCAAGGCTTAAGCCTGCACCAACTTTGGCAAAATGCATTTTTTTTAACTGTCTCCACAAGCTTTCCCCCAGCTTTTTTGTTTGCTTCACTTTGTAGTGGTGATGAAGGCAGGGGTTCTCAACTTTTTCAGCCATGGGCCGGACCACACCCCCTCAGGCAGCTGAGCAGGCTGGACTGGTGCCGTAAAATGTGTCCACGGCTGTCATAAATGAGTTAACAATGGCCACGGACTCATTTATGGCTTCATAAACACATTTACACAGCCGTAAATGAGTCTGTGGCCAATTCTGGTGGCGGCAGCTGCAGGGCGGCTGCAGGGGCCGGATTATTTGGCGCCATGAGCCGTAGGTTATGAACCCCTGAGGAACTTCCAAGTTAGAAGCTTTCGGTTTAGTTCTGTTTCACTGCAAATCAGCCCGAAGTTTGTCCCTCTAAATCCATATTTTTAGCTTTATTTTACTAAATTCAGAAGGATGGAAGTCTTGAGCCTGTTGGAATCAAACTCGATCATGAGCAGAGATTTGACTGTAACTTAACCACTGTGCCACGAGCGCTATCTAGGTATGTAATATAGATATTATTTTTCTTCTTTCCTCTCTACTTCAGTCTTGAACCTGTTACCTGGATTTTAAGAACAGACATATCGCTCCACTTTTATTTCTTTAATAAAGTATCAACCTGAGAACCAGTACACACAGCAGCCGAAGGTATGGGATATAAGGGGGAGAAACCAATGCTTAAAAGCTAACTAACACAAGTTCGATATAACCTCTGAAAAAGGGGGGCTTGATCAAAGGGAGAATAAAATGAAATTTTATAAGGCTTAATATGGAAGCACTAGAAAACCCTTGCAAAGGAAACGTGATTAAAGTAGAAGTCCCGTCTGTCACGTACGCAATGTGGGCAATTACAGTAGATTAAGAACTGTCAATTAAGAATTGGTCCCCCCCCCCCCAGGGTTCCCTGAGTCACCCAGTCAAGAGTTGGTTGGAATCCATGACTTAATCATTTTGTTTGTTCCCATTTCTTAAAATGACCCGGCTTTTACTGTAAGCGATTTCCAAGCCTGCAAAATGCAAGGAGCGGCTTAGCGGAAATTTCACCTCAGGTTGACACTAGAAGCCTCCCGCCTCCTAACACTATTGGAGGACAGCAACCGAAGAACGTTCCTGATTGGCTAAAGCGCGCTAGACTGTTCACTCACTATACAGCCTTTGATCCATTCATAAAAATGACTGGATACATTGTTTCACTCTGTGAATATTTCCTGACCGCAAAATGACACCTTGTAACAGATTAAGACCCCCTGGGGAGATCGCTTCCTACATAAACAATGGATTGCTCGCTACCTTTACCAATGCCCGTGTAAATTGCTAAATGTACTTTCGGAAATTGCTTTGTACTATCAAACTACGCTTTTGTAACATGTAATCAAGAAGTGTAAAGACTCATTTAATTGCCCCATTTTCAGTAAACAGCATTTGTATCTGCCTATACTTGATTGTCGACTAGTGTAAATGTATAAATATGTTGGGGAGTGGGAGGGACTTCAGCTCATTCACATAATAGCGTGGATGGGTTCACAAGGGTGGTTTTCTTCAAAACGGGTGAGGTAGAGATTTCTAGTTTATAGCCTGGCCACTGTAAATTAGAACACTTTTAATACCAATAAACCAATTTTGTTTTGATCAAAACCTTGCCTCGTTTTTGAGTTCCTAGGGTGCAATATTTCTCTGCCAGGGCATGAACCGATTACCTAAAATTTCAGGTAACAGACCTGTAGGGGAGGAACTACTTGAATCCTTCCTGTATTTTATTTTTTTCAGAATTGCTCTCTCTAAATTGCCATCCCCATTTTTATGAAGTAAATGTTCAAGGGACTTGTATTGTTTTCCTCTGCAGATAGGGAAGCACCAGTGGGCAGAGCTTACAGCAAAAAAAAAGTTTGCAGAAAGGAGAAGGATTAAGCAGATAATTTCCCCAAGTCTTTCTTTGACTCCCTAGAGCAGCCTTCAAATATCAAATGAAAAACTTTATCCTGATGATTCTTTAAGACCAGTAGTGCCCAAACTACAGCCCGGGTGCCGGCCCTGGCCCCCGAAGCCATTCAATCAGACCCGTGATGTCCTCGCCAAACCAGGAAGTAAAATTGCCACTTTTCGTGCATGTGCAAAAAGCAGCCATTTTACATCCTGGTTTGGAACAGACATTTCTGCACCAAACAAAGAAGTAAAATGGTGGCTTTTGCACATGCGCAGAAGTGGCAACACCAAACCAGGATGCAAAATGGCGGTTTTAGTGAATGCACAGAAGCGTTTGTATTTACTTCTTGGTTTGGCACAGACGCTTTTGTGCATGTACGAAAGCTGCCATTTTATGTTCTGTACCAAACCAGGACATAAAATGGTGGCTTTTGCACATACACAGAAGTGTCTGTGACACACATGCATGAACACGCTATGCAGTGGTGGGCAGCTAAAAAACTTACTACCACACTGTGGGCGGAGCCAACACTGTGGGCGGAGCCAACATTGTGGGCGGAGCCAACATCATGACATCATGGGCGGAGCCAACATCATGACATCATTGGCAAAGTCCATTAAAAAACCCCATAAAAATAAGTACACATAAAAATACAAAATACACGTTAAAATAAATACATATTAAATAGACATAAAAACACATAAAATACAAATTAAAAACACATAAAGCACATAAAAATACACATTAAAAATAAGTACATATTAAATACACATTAAATAGACATAAAATACATAAAAAACAAATTAAATACACAAAAGACACATAAAAATACACATTAAAAATAAAAACACATTAAATACACATTAAAATACACCCACCACCCAGCCCCAAAGGTGAGTCACTTACCCTGGGGAGCAGGCTATAGGGAGCTTCAGGCTAGCAGCTTCTATTCCTCCTCCCCACTTGGGAGGACAGCAAGGAGGCCGTGCATGCGTGCCAAGCACTGTAGGTGCACATGCACACCAAGCGCTTGGCGCACATGTGCAGTGGGGGAACCGGTAAAAAGGTAAGCCCTCGAGGTGGTCCACCCCCGCCCCCCAAAAAAGCGGCTACCGGTTCTCCGGGACACCAGGAAAAGTTACTACTGGTTCTGGCGAACTGGTGCAAACCTGTTGCTGCCCATCACTGATGCCATGTCCAGGGAGCATGGTCTAGTCCGCTCATCTGTTCCGGTGACATGGTCAGGCCCCCAGCCTAAAACTTTTGGGAACCCCTGTTTTAGACCATTGGATGCACAAAGCAGAATCAACCAAGCTGCTGCCAACTATCATGAACGGAAATTGTGCTGGGGTGGACACATCTCTTGAATGACAGCAGGGTGTTGGACAGCAGCAGTTGCTGAGTGGTATCCCAGAAGAGTAGAAAGACCCCTAGGCAGCCCCCCCCCAAAAAAAAAAAAAGATGGGAAGACCCCATCATTAAAGGTTTTGGTAGAACCTGGAGAAGAAGAGTATGGCAGTGAAAGGAATGGAAAGCGATTTGCGACCAGCAAGGAACTCACCCTCTGATTCTCTGGTCAATGGAGGAATGCACTCATGCTTCTTTGGCTTGTGTTGTATTTTTGAGCTGCCTTGATTATTTCCTAGATTGATTTGCTCCCACTTTCTCCATCCTTCTTTTCCTGGATTTCAACTCATCTAGTTGAAATCCTGGAAAAGAAGGATGGAGAGAGAAAATGGGAGCAAACCAGCCCCATCACCTTTGCCCATAGTTGGGGGCTGGGGGCCTGCTGGGATGGAATGAGAAACAACTTATGATATAGAAGGTAAATTAATTTTCACCTGAAACAGGCTTCCCTCATTAGCTTTGAGTGTTTAAAGTTGCAAGACGTGGTTAAAAAAAACCCTGAAGATCACCAGTTGACAAAGCTACACAGTATACACAATTAAGGGGATATGGGAGAAATGTTTGACTTAGTTTATTCACTGTCTGCCTCACAGCTTGGCTTGAGTGACTTATTAAACATGGATTAATTTCGTAGTTGCAAACTGAACAGATGGTGGTGCCCTAATACAATTGGTGCTTCATCCATGTGTCAAACTTTGCCTGATTTGTCCAATTCACAATCAGGGCTGGTACTTGGACACAGCATGATCTCTATGCCTTTGGCAGTGACATAAGGACAGTCCTGCGAACATTTTTGTTGAGCCCTGATGGCTGCTGTGCTGCTCCTCAGGAAAAGTCTCAAGAGGTGGAAACTATATGTAATGGAATTGCAGGTTCTTATAGGATGGGAGGCTGCCCCAACCCCTTCCCTCCAAGCCTTTCCCTGCAACATCTCCCCATGCCACTTCATTCCTCTTCCCTGTTGACCTCATTGGGTGGCAGAAGCATATTTGGCTCTGCAATTTGTGTTGGAAAGCATTAAAATGTTAGGTGGGGACAGGATTAAAGCAGTGCCTATCAGGGACTGTGGTGGCTTAGTGGTTAAGACGCTGAACTTGATGACTGGGAGGTCAGCAGGTCAGCAGTTTGAGACCCGAGTGCTACATGATGGAGCGAGCTTCCATCTCTACCCAGCTTCTACCAACCTAACAGTTCAAAAGCAAGAAATTGGAAGTAGATAAATAGGTACCACTTTGGTGGGAAGGTAAATCGTGTTTCATGCATTCCAGTGTCTGCCATATGTCCACGAAAACATCTGCAAACACAGACAGCTCTGGCTCTTTGGTGATAAACAGAGATGAGCACTGAACCCATGAACCAGATACGACTGGCTTTCAAGCAACTGTGACATTTACCTTTACCTACCCTTCTGTTACATTTGTGATCCAAAATGCCCTCATTAGTAATATGACTCTAAAATAAAATTGATAAATAAAGATGCCATGCCTGTCTGTCTTTCCATCCATCATCAGAAACATAGATACAGTGGTACTGCATACAACTATTTTAATCCATTCCATAGGGCTCATTGTTGTACTAACAATTGCTACATGATGCATGCATCGTCTAGCGATTTTCCCTATGGAGTCATCATACAATGAATATTTTTTTTAATTTTTTTACTAAGGGGTTTTTCCCATTGAAAAATTGTTGTACGGTTTTTTTCCATAGGAAAAATTGTTATGCAGGACACACACACACACACAGCCCCAAAAAAAAACTAATTGCTATACAATTTTGTTGCTATACAGAGCAATTGTTATATCCACTGTACTGCCTTATATATTAACAGCTCATCCTGATGAAACCTTTGTTTCCCTATACAGTATTACTCAATGATGCACTGGTGGTATCGGCATTGTTGCTGCTGGCCCAGATGGTGTAAAGTTTAAGTCAGAACCAACAGTTATGAAAAGTGACAAGCGTAGTGGTTTTTTAGGTGGGAGGGTTGCCACCTTTATGTCTTAGGTCTAAAACATACAGTTTAACACTAATCGACTAAAACAAAAAAAAAAAATCCAGGATAGATGATAATTTCTGAACAGTTTCTTCAAAATCTTAAAAAGAGATGTTTTTAAAGGGAGCAGATTTCCAAAGTGGATTTCTAGCTGATGACTGATGCTTACAGCTCCTTTCTGAAATTTTCTGTTTAGGATGCATCTAACCAAAAACAGCAAAAGCCTCAACAAAAATCCAAGAAAGAAGATCACAGATGAAGCCACTGCCTCTTTCTTAGGAGAAAGCGAAGGACTTAACAGTTCTCCATAAAATACAAATGCTATCGACCCTATTCTATTCATATTAGCTTAGCCCCAGAGTTCCAGAAATAGGAAAGCACAGCGTCAGGCCATGTATCAGCCAAACATGGCTTTTATATCTAACACCTTTTCACATTTTCCCATCAACAAGATCTCTCAGCTGCCAGAACCTAATCTAGACCCAAGTAACTTCTAGAAAATAACTTCTTCCCAACCACCTGCCTAATCCAGCTGGCACCAGTCTCCAGCTAAATAACAAACTCCAAACACCTTCCTAAGTGACCTTGAACAGTTCAGCTACTCACAAAGATAAACCTACAGTTCCGCTGATCTCAGAAATTCTCGGACTCTGCTCCTTTCTCTTTCCAACCTGGACACACAAAGAGAACTGACACTATCTTGATCAATTTTTTTTTGACAGAGTCTGAAAGTGTTTGCTTTATGTTGTGCTTTTCTATGTTCTCTCTAAGTCCACTGCAAAGGAAAAGATTAAAAATGAATGTTCCTCCTAACAAGCTGTGTTGATATTTGTTGTGTTTGTTAAATTTCACATCCTAAAATCTGTTTCTTTCCTTCCAGATTGTTGCCAGAAATTGAGATGCCACACTATAAAAACATGTTCAAATGTAACCAGCAAATTGCATGATCCTTCAATTCTGAATGAATTGCAAATATTTATTCAGCTGACAATGACAACAGCTTCTTTCTCTCTGCCTCCCTCTCAACCAAATCTCCCTTCCTTTCTTCATATCGCAAAATTAGACCAAGTGCATGTATCTTCCATGTCTCTGTACCATCCTCTCTCCTGACTTCCAGATTTTTAGCATGCTGGTACTATGCAAGTACAACATACAGAGGGTGCAAAAAATGTATACACATTTTAAGTATACACTGTATTAAAATTGTAATACTCAATATATACTGATAACAAAAGATAATAATAATAATTTTGTGTCAGAAGTTATTCTGGGTTGAAAGGATTTTTGCTGGAGAAACTATGCTCAGGGGATGGCCCAGACGGCCGTATGATGTTCCTTTCATGTCCCCAAGATTTTTTCCCATCAAAGCGACCCCTATCCTATTTAGCTACTTGCAATTTCTTGCATTCGAACTGCTGGGTTGGCAGGAGCTGGGACTGAGACAGGCACTCAAACCGTCATGCAGTACCTGGGTCTCAAACTGCCGACTTGTTGACAAGGTGAGCTTCTTAACCACTGAGCCACCGCAGCCCCTATAACAAAAGATGAATACATTTCACATTTGACTTCTGCAATTACAAGAAGTGCTCAAAGCAGTTACATGCATGGAAACATGCATGGTCATTTTTAAGGTTTAAAAAATATATGAGAAAAAACTCAAACTGACAATTCATGTAGCCAGGCCAATGGTTTTAAATCAGTGGTGCCCAAACTAAGACCCGGGGCCCGGGTGCGGTCCCTGAGGCCAATTCCTCTGGCCCACGAAGCACTTGTCGTTCCTGGAAGCGGAAGTAAAACACGTCCATAGTTGAGCCGGATTAATTGGCCTCAGGGGTCGCACCAGGCCCCCAGGCCTTAGTGACTGGCTTCCTGAACCACATGATCGGCCAATGGCCCAAAAAGTTTGGGCACCCCTGTTTTAAATGCTTAAGATTGCCTTTGAGTCTCTATGTATTCAATACTATTTGCAATGCTGAAATAGGCTGCACCTCTGAAGGTACTCTACCTTGTCTGCTTTTTCAATCACCTGACTTCCAGATTGCTTGGACTGTGTCCTGTTGTCCAGAACAACCCTGTATTAATGTCTCCCCTAGGTTTGATTTTGGACTTGGATTGTGCACTATGATGTAGTTATAGTTTGGCTTGGCTGTCCTGGGTCCTGGGGCTCATGTTACTTGTCACCTGGCCATGCCCCAGACTCCGTTATCAACAAGGCATACAAAGATCATAAAAATGATAATCATATTCCTAAAGTAAGGCTAGCCCATAACAAGAGACATATGGCCCAAGTAGCCAGGTGTGTAGAAGTTGATATGAAGTGTAGACAGGGAAGAAAAATATGGATTATACAAAAAATATTTGGGTATGATAAGTGAGGAGAAGCATGGGAATTTTCCAGGGGAAACCCTACCTTGTGGCAGTGAAGAAGTTGCCTCAAACAGGAGATGCTGGGGGGGGGGGTAGAAGCAACAGCCCACTAGCCATTTCTTCTGAGCCCTGGCATTTTAAATATATGATTTAATTACATTATATTCCATTACATCCAGAATTTGGAAAAGTTACTTTGTGGATTACAGTTCCCAACAGTTCTGGTGATTGGGTTGTTTTTGGGTGCTGTAATCCTAAAAACAACTTCTCCAAGATCTACAGTAAATCTTCTCCCACTTATCTAACCCTTCCTCCAGGCAGTATATATGTTCCTTACGTTTTATAACAGGATTTCTCAACCTTTTAAAGCTAGGGGCTGGGTCACGCTCCCTCAGACAGCTTCAGGGTCCAGACGGCCATTTTGCTCTTTCTCCACTACATGGGACTTCCAGGTGTGGTGGAGGCACCGTGGGCCACAGGTTGAGAATCCTATGAGGTTATAACAATAACACAGGTTATAACAATCCTATGAGATAAGATTGTAAGAGAGCATGATTCCCCATGGTTATCCAATTAACTTTGTAGCTAAATGGGGATTTAGACATAGTTGTTCTTGGTCCTAATCTTACAGTTTAAACACACTGACTATCACTGTCTTCAATTGCAGCTTTAATCATTTTACCCCTTCAAAGAGTACATGCTAAGTAATCATAGCTATCTCCATTACAAGGAGAGAAAGAAAAGAAGCAGAACTCCTCCTACTATCAGCTGTTCTTGAGATAACCCAAGAATTCACAAAGAGGTGGAGAGATGTGATAGCTGTCACGTAGTCAATGGTCAGGGCCTACTTTGTCATGGATTTCAGCCTGGTAATTTCATGTAAAAGCAACCAACCAGATTCAAACTGCCCAAGTTATTCCACTTCAGATCAATGACAGTGACAAATAAGTAATTTAAGAAGGGACAAAATAGGGAGGGATAAATATAAAATAGTTTTCAAAGAAGTATTTAAAAATTAAGTGCAGAGTGTACATGGACAAAAATAATATTTCTGTCTTACTCACTAAATTTTGGAGCTTGGGAATGTAATTTTCAAATCTGGAATGCCCCAATTTATCTGGTAATGCTTGGACTGAAGTAAACTATTTTGCTGCTTAAGGTCGAAGGCAATCAAGGTCAAAGGAATTGTACTGCAGTGCAAGCAGTGATGGGATGTAACAGGTTCTCACCAGTTCTCTAGAACCAGTAGTAACTTTTCCCAGTGTCCTGGAGAACCGGTTGCAGCTTTTGGGGGGAACCACCTTCGGGGCTTACCTTTTCACTGGTTCCCCCACTGCACATGTGTGCCAAGCACTTGGTGTGCATGCACGCCTACAGTGCTTGGTGCGAATGCACGACCTCCTTGCTGTCCTCCCAAGCGGGGAGGAGGAAGAAAAGCTGCTAGCCTGAAGCTCCCTATAGCCTGCTCCCGCCCCCTAGATATCCTAGAGAGCTGGTTAGGCAAAGACTTAGTACCTAACTTCTTTAACTGTTGAAAAGTTGAAAAGTGCCAAAATGAAGCCATCTTGTGGTGAGTTCATTCTGTAGTTCCTTCCATCTGACCTAGTATGAGAAAGATTGGCCAGAATAAGCTTTAAGCTCTGGTTTAAAAGCTCTGGCTGATTTGTGTTGTGGGTGGGTGGGTGTCTGGGTGTATTTTAATGTATTATTTATTTAATTAATTTATGGGTTTGTGTTGTGGCTGTGTGTGTGTGTGTGCATGCTTATTTTTATTTTTTATTTTTTTAATATTTTTTATTAGGTATACAAAGAAAAAAGACAGCAACAAACTAATATATAAACATAAAAGCATTAAATAAACAAATAAAATAACAATATTTTATAAGAAATACCTCATAAAATTAATGTAAGGTAAGATCGCATATTTTCTAATACCGCGTAAAACATCCGCAATTTCGAATCTAACAATACCAGATCCAACCTTATTTTCCCTATTACATTATATTCTCTTACACTATTACATTATACATCATTAATATCACCCATGTGCTATATACAATGTCCGGGGCAATCTGTATCGTCATATTTTCCAAAAAGCATTTTGTTCTGGGGCGGGGGCCAAGCCTTTTTTCTTCACTAATGTGTAATCAATAAATGGTTTCCAGATCCTCCAGAAGCTATTTCCTTGCTGTTTACCTTTTCTAAGATTTAATTCCCATGTGAGTTTCTCGTTTAGGGCCAAATCCCACATTCGTTCATACCATTCTTGCATTTTTATATTTTCATTGCTCTTCCAGTTTTTTGCTAGACACTGTCTGGCCACTGTTAACATAATAGACACCAATTCCTTATTATCATTAGTAATTCTATATTTATCTACTTCCATTAACAGAATTGTCTCCGACTCCAATTCAAGTTGCGTATCCAGTATTTTCTTAATCTCATTTTCTATATTCCCCCAAAATCCTTTTACACAGTCACAACTCCACCACATGTGCTCATAGGAACCTTTTTCTTTTTTACATCTCCAACAAATTTCACTCAGATTATCATACATTTGATGCAACCCCATTGGAGTTCTATACCACCTCCAAATCAACTTATAATTATGTTCTTTAACCTTCACTGATGTAGTTTTCATAATTCTTCTCCTCCACATTTTCTGCCACTTTTTTTCTGTAATTGTAACATTAAGTTCTTGTTCCCACTTTTGTCTTAGTATCTCTTGTATTTGGCCTCCTTTATTCAAAATTTTATAAATTTTACTTACTATTCCCTTTATTCCTATATCCCCTTTTCTTATTTTGACCAGAAGTGTCTCAATTTCAGTATATTCCCTATCTAAATCCCCTTCTAGTAGAAATCTTTTACTCCAGTTATTCATCTGAAGGATCTTGAACCAGCTCAACTCCAGTTGCAAATATAACTCATTTCTTTTTTCTTGGTCTCTCCAGGTTTTTACCCAATCTTTCAGCATTAAAACCCCATTCTCTAATAAGATATCCCTAATCCTACTATCTATTTTTAATGGGAAGTTATTAAAGTCCTCTAATTCTAGAGCTGGTGAAATTCCTAACATAAAGTCTTTCCTCATTTTATTCCATTCCTCTATAGTAGACTTTAACAATATTCCCTGAATTTTCTCTCTTTTTTTATCTTTTTCTAAACCCATAAACAGAACATTTCCAACCCCTAAAAATTCCTTTCTTTCAATTCTCTCCCACACCATTTCTTCTCTACTTAATAACTTAATACCATTTCTTATTTGAAAAGCCCTATAATATTTACTAATATTTGGAATACCCAATCCACCTTCCTTTTGTGATAAATACCACAGCGATTTAACTATTCTAGCTCCTCGGGTCCCATTACAAAATTTATTCATAATGTTTTGATACTCTTTTAATTCTTTATCTGTATGTTTTAATGGCAAAACATCGAACAAAAAATTCAATTTGGGTAATAACATCATTTTACACATTGCTATTCTACCGAACCAGGACAAATTTAATTTGCTATATTGTATTATCTTTTTTTCGATCTCCTTCTTTTGTTTACCATAGTTCAATCCCTTTAACTCCTTAATTTTACTAGCCAATATTACACCTAAATATCTCATCTTTTGTGTAATCTGTATATTATAATCCCGTTTTATCAAATCCTCATCACTTTTATTCCCATTAACTAATATCATTTCTGTTTTGTCCCAGTTCACTCTTAATCCTGTTATCTCCTCAAATCTTTTCAAATGCGTATTTATCCTCGATATAACTTTTGTTGGATGTTTTACCATTATTAATGTATCGTCTGCATATAAACTTATTTTATTCCCTTCAATTCCAATTATTTCCTCATCCTGACGTATTATGTTTGCCAAAAATTCCATAGCCAATATAAATAAAGATGGTGACAATGGACAGCCCTGCCTTGTACCTGCTTCCAATTTAATATCTCCTGTATAATTACCATTGAATTTAACCCTAGCTATCCCTTGTTTGTATAAGTTCCCAATTGTTCTTTGAAATTTAACTCCGAATCCATATAATCTAATCATTTCATGAATTGTTGCCCATTGTAATGAGTCAAAAGCTTTGAAAATGTCTAACGACAAAAAACCCACCCTTTCTTTCCTCCTTTCGGCTAAATCCAATAGATCCACTACCCTTCTTATTAAATCTGACATGTGCCTGTTTTTTACAAACCCGGCCTGGTCCTCTTTTATATAATTGGCTATGAAACTATTTAATCTATTTGCTAATATTGTTGAGAAAATTTTTGCATCTTGGTTGATTAAGGATATCGGTCTGTATGATTCTATTTTCTCTAGGTCTTTTTCAGGCTTTGGGATTAAAGCAATTATGGTTCTGTTCCAGGAATCTGGGATTGTTTCTCCTTCCAATATTCCATTAAATAACTTGTATAATCTCGGAACAATCCAGAGTTTAAAGTCCTTATAGAATTCCGCTGTCAACCCATCTTCCCCCGGTGCTTTATCTTTTTTTAATCTCCCAATCACTTCCTCAATTTCCTTTACTGAGATTTCTGCCTCCATTTTAATCCTATGTTCTTCTGTTATCGATCTAATTTGTTGCTTCTCAAAAAAATCTCTCATTTTTTCAATATTTACCTCTTTTTTCGAATACAATTTTTTGTAAAAATTTTCTATTAATTCCGCTTTTTCTTTCCTTTTATTATATCTTTTTCCGTTTTTATCTACCAATACTCCTACCTGACCTTTATTTTTCTTATCTCTTGCTGCTTTAGCCAATAATTTAGAATTTTTATTGCTATATTCAAAATACTCTCTTTTTAGAAAAATCAGATCTTTTTTGACTTTCTCTATGTCTTTCCCCTCTAATTCTTTCTTAATTTTGTTTATCTCTTGAAGTACTTTGTGATCTTTATTCTTAGCATGTTCCGAGTGAAGATGTTTCAGTCGGTTTTCCTTCTCTTGATACTGACTGTTAAACTGTCGCTTTCTTATACTATTTAATTTTATTGATTCTCCCCTGAAAATTGCTTTCATTGTATCCCATACAATTCCATAACGGACCTCGTTATTATCGTTCCATTTCCAGTTTTCCTCCCATTTTTCCATAATTTGCCTTTTTATTTTGTCCTCCTCATACAACTTTGTGTTATATCTCCAGTTATATCTTATGCCCCTTGTATCTTCCAAATTTATATCCACAATTATCTTAGCATGGTCTGATTCCTTAAATGTTCCAATTTTTATATCATCTATTGTTTTAACCAATCCTTCTGTAACAAATATATAGTCGATTCTGGAGTACATATTGTGAACTTGTGAATAGTAAGTATATTCCCTCTCCTTGCCCTTAAGCTCTCTCCACACATCTTTTAAACCCATTAGTTTACTCCAATCATCCAACATATACTTTTTACCTTTATTTTTACTGCTTGTGCTATCAATATCCGATCTTAACAAATTGAAATCTCCCCCTATAATCATGTTCTTTGACCCTTCCTTATTTAAAATTTCTCCCATCCTATCTAAAAATTCTTCCTGATTATTATTTGGGGCATAAGTATTAACCAAAGTTATCTCTTCCTCCTCAATATTCCCTTTGATTATCACATATCTTCCTTCCTGATCTACTATAGTTTTAGCCACAGTAAAACCCAATTTTTCCGAGATTAACGTTGCAACACCTCTAGCTTTAGATGTCCCATAAGCCTTTTCATATATTTCCATTCCTCTTACCACTAATTTATTTGCTTCCGCCGATTTTTGGTGTGTTTCCTGGAGAAAAATAATGTCCGCTCTAGATTTATTGAGTGCTATTTGCAATCTTTTCCTCTTCAAGGCGTTCCCCGTTCCCTTCACATTCCATGTTAAAACCCTTAAGTTTTTAACCATCTATTATTGTTATAGTTGCCCATTCACCACAATCCTCCCCGGACGTGCTCCCTCTATTCCATCCATATTCCCCAAAAAAGAAAAAAATACTTAAAAAAGAATTAGTTGAAACTACTGTAAGATTACAAAGAAAAAAGTTAACAGAAAAAATAACATTAAGAAAAATGAAATTAACCATAAAGATAAAAAACTTACCTACTCTTCTTTCTTTCTCTACCCTCCCCACACCTTTCCCAAAGATGTCGCCTCTGAACTCCAAAGAGGGGAGGGGGGGAACGTGAAAGAATGGCATTAAGTTCTTGTAATTAATCCTCCCTCCGCCATTAACCAAGTATTACATATAATCATTATTCTACTATTTCCAAACTCGGTGACCCCGAAAGATCTGCACCCCCTACCGCTCCCTCCACCTCCTCCTGCACATTCAAAGCCGGCCCCATCACCCCCACTGTATACAAATCTGTTCTCAGGCCAATCCATTCCTTGTCCGCCACCGTAATCAGTCCAATTTGTGTCAGGTATTGCAAAACATCAGTCTTTTCATCAAGCACATGCCATCTCTTATCATAAAAAAATCTCAGTTGTTGTGGAAACCTCCAATTGTATTTAATATCCTTAGCCACCAAAAGCTTCGTAACTGGTTTCATCATGTATTTCCATTTTCTCTCCTCAGGCGCAATATCATTGTAGATTTCCACATCAACTCCCTCAATATTTAGGATGCCAGACCCTGCTTGTTTAATAAAAGCCATCACCTTCAGCTTATCTCCCCAATTTGCAAATTTAACCAAAACATTCCTAGGTGCTCTCCTATCTCTCCTTCCCCCCACTCTAAATACAGCGCCAATGTCTTCTGAAACAAAATCCTTCCCCATTTTTAGAGAGTTCAGCCAATCTATCACCCTGTCCTTCAACTTGTCTGGCGTCCTTTCCACCATCTTGCGTATCACAATGTTCTGTTTTCTCCACCCCTCCTCCACCATCATCATTTTTTTCTCTTGAACTGATACCCTGTTAGAGATGACATGTTCCTGGATCAAAAGTTCATTCACTGTGATACTAGTTTGTTGCAAATCCTTTTGCATTGTGTCTGTAATCATCTTAATTTTCTTTGTATTCTCTGTCACCTCTTTTTGCATATCCGATAGGGACCTGGCCAGGCTCTCATGTTGTAATCTGGCCAGCTCCCTATCTTTTTTCATTTCCTCACTATTATTCTCAACTGTTTTATTCAGCCTTTGCATTGTTACCTGACAATCACCCACATTTTTAGCCAATTGCTGTAAAATGGCGCACACTTCCGATAAATCGGTTGCCCGCCCACCCGCTGCTTGAGATTCAGTTGTTGCTGCTTGGGCTTCCATGGTTGGTGATGGTGTACGTCTCTCCTTATCCTTCTGCTCCTTCTCTCTCTTCTCTCTTCTTGTCTTCGGCTCCTCCCTGCCTCTCCCTCCCTCCATACTGTGTTCACTTAATTATGCCCTCCTTCAATCGAAATTTCAATTAAATATGAATTCCCACCAACCAAAACCAAACTGTGACACAGAATAAAGAGACCAAGCCCAGAAAAAAAAAAGGCACAGAAAGAGAAGAGAAAAAAGAAAGAAAGAAAAAAAAAGGGAGGGGGTGAGGAGGAAAGATGGAAGTGAAAAGGGGGATCCACAAACTCAACAAAGAACAACTGTATATAATATTGCAAAGGGGAATAAAAAAAGTTAATCCAATTAGGAGCAAATGAGCATAATATTAAAGCATTAAAAAAAATTCTTAGGTGATCTCCAGCAATATACAATTCAGCTATCTTTAAAGAGAGAGGGAGAGAGAAAAGAAAAACGAGGGGGGGGCAGAGGGGGGGTGGACCCAAGTCGTAAACGTATGTTTTATTTCACAGGGGTTTGGAATTGTGCGAAGTGCGTTCCTCCTTATAGCTGTGATGAATAGAGACAAGGAGAGAAGAGCGATGCAAATTAGTTTTCAAACAGGCAAATAACGTCCCAAAAACAACCCAAAAGATCAAGAACAAAGGACAATAGCAATGGCGATTCTCTCTCAACTCCGATCTGTTCAGTTTCGTTTCCTCCGCTGTTAGGTTTCGATTTTGTCCACCATTTTTCCGCCACTTTCCCTAATCTAAATTCTCTCAGTCCAATATTGCGAAGAAAGAATATAAAAAAAAAGTAGCCGGCAGTTCCAGATAGTTAGTACACTCTCTTGATTTTCTCAAAAGCTACAATCCCTTTCGCTCAATTACTCTCCACTTTAGTTAAGTCTCGCCAAAGTTATTAAAAGTTGTTTAAAAGTCACTCTGCCCTTGCCGTCATTGCTGCTCCCTTCTCAGATCCTTCTCAAGTCCTGGTCCTTTTCTCCCCTTCTCTCCTTCCTTCCTGCCTCGAAACACCCCGTCTGCCCTTTCACGACTTTCAGCCCGACTCACCACTTTCGAAACTCCACAGCAGACTCCGGTGTCTCTCCCAATTGGAAAAAAAAAAAAAAAAAAGCTCCGTTGTTTCCAAAAGAACCGCCACTCCGCAACTCCTTTCCCCCCGTCTTGCGCCTTGTTGCCGATCCCGTCTGTCTCCAACCCAGCCTCTCGACCGCTCCTTTCCTTCAATCGCCCACCTTTTCAGCCTTCCTTCAGTGCCTTCAATGCAGTGGCGAGGGCTCCGATCTCCGACTCCCGGACTGGCTACAACGGGTTAGATCAGCAGAAACGAAGCCTCTAAATGAGCCTCCGCTCTGCTCCTCTTCCCCGGAGCTCAGTCCTCTCGAGTCCCGATGTCCCTCAGCTCCAAGACCGGCAGCTTCGAACTCCCAGTTTATCGCTCTCTCTGGCAATAGTCCACACTTTTAATTTCCACTTTTAAATCTCATTTTTTTTTAATTTTAACTCATTGAACTGGCGGAGGGATGAGAAATGGCTTCTTCCTCTAAGCCATCCTTAGCCACGCCCCCGCTTATTTTTATTTTATTTTATATTATTTTTAAAATTTGCCTTCTTTGGCCCAGCCCCCAACATCATGATGTCATGACATTGGCTCCGCCCATGATGTCATGATGTTAGCTCCGCCCACACTGTGATGATGTCATGGTGGGGTAGTAAAAAATTTGACATCCCACCACTGAGTGCAAGTCACAATAGCAGCCGTCAAGTGATACATTTGAAAGTACAGGCACTTATTGTGACAGTTTCCATAAACACCCCCTTAGAAAAGTGTATGCAGTTGAACTTATCTATATAACAAATGAGGGCTTTTGTAAAATAAATGATTCTTCATTGCTGATTGGATAACAGTACAGTATTCTATTGAATCAAGTATCTCATAGAATGTACCTGCTTGGGGTAAGGATCCCTCAGGCATTCTGTTTGCTTCTTCTATTAAAGGACAGAACTGTATATTCTATACAACCTGTTCTTGGTCTCCTAAGCCAACCTGTGGCCTCCAGTGAAGTGCTGTCCCATAGCAACTATTTACTTAAATTAAACTGTTAGTCTAATCAAACTGTGTACCTGGAATGGCAGAACAGATACTGCCTTATATTCAGGCAGCATAATGTCTTAACCTGTCCCTGGTAGTCTGTATCATTTCCCAGTATCTCAAGATAAGCTGTCTTTCTCAAGCTTCATTTAACTGGGTCAATCATTTCCAGATGCAAGTGTTGCAATGCTTTCTAATGAAGAATGTTCATTGTCCAAGTTAGCTGGCTGATGACTCTTCCATGATAGATAATGACTGATTTTGCTTCCTTGGCTATCCTAATGGGAGAGGCTTCCCTTTTAGGAAGTATAAAGAAATGGCCATTATGCCCATTGATGTTAGAAGAATGAGACATAGAAAGCTGAGGATATCTTAGCATGAAGGCACTTTCTTGAGGAACTGACACATAGCAACAGGTCAGCATGACATTGTTATACTTCTGTACTTTGTGCATGATATCCATTACAGTATTTTCAAATCCTCTAGGTTGCCAGTGACCTCTTAACTTAAAGGAAACCAAGCTAAGTTTTGGTGCCGCTTCCTCTGAAACCTCTCACCACTCAAGGAAGTGGGACAATAGGATAATGGACACCAGTACCAAGAATGAACCCTTCCTGGTTCCTGGCATTTTTTACTGTTCTTCCTAAAAATCCTTTAAAATCAAAGAACAAAGCAAAGATTTGCAACAGTGAAGCTCAAATGGGATAGCTCATTATCTACTACAGCACCAACCAGAAGACTGTGGTGTAAGTGCTAAGATCATGAGCATTTGCCAATGTTAGGAAACTTACTTTTTGGACTATAATGCCCAGAATCCCCTGGTCAACTTAACTAACCTCTACTTGGGTGGGGAAATTCTAAGAGCTTTTCTAAATTAAAAAAAGGTAGCTTTTCCAAACCTGAGAACATTTGAAGCAATGTTTTGTTTCAAAGGCAACATCTTATTTCTTCCTTATCTATATGTATAGCTAGTTTGCTTCTTCCTTTTTTAAATCACTAAATACTATAGATGAGTTTTTCTACCAGGAAGAGCAGTGGTTAACCAAATTGAATAAATCAAATCGAACAAATCAAAATGCTGTACCACAGCCAGAATGTTGTGAGTCAATTGTGACCAGGGTTCACGGTTGACTCAAGCTTCCATCCTTCCAAGGTCAATAAAATAAGTACTCAGCATGGGGGGGGGGATGCTAATTAACTTGTGAACCACCCAGAAAGTGCACTAAGTGCTGTGGGGTGTTATATAAGTGTAATTACAATTGCAATTTCTTGGTTTGAACAAGCAAAAGAACTGACATGTTGCTGAGAGTCCTCTGATCCATTTCCATGGCACACAGTAATGTGAGAACAAGCATTTAAGCCTTATTTAGGCAGCAGAGGCTTGCACAAAATTTTGCCAATGAGTTCAAGAGGGCAGTTCCATTGAGTGTGAGCAGCAGCTCTGTAACATTTGACAAAGGTGTCGCCAGCTGCTCATCTGAGATGGCGGCACTTTCTACTCTGCCTTTCATGTGTCCTTCACTGGAGAAGCCACTTGAGGTAGAGAAAAGAGCCTTACTGCTTCCGTCACTGTGTTTTTGACCTTGCTGTTGTCATCTCATAGCTGGCTCTATGCCCATCCATGACTCTGTGCTGGAACTCTTGCTCATTGCCAGATGGCCCGGAGCCATGTTCTGAAGTCATTTGTGGCTCCTCAGAACAGTCTTATGGGGGTGGTTCTTTAAAAAGAGATTAGCAGAACAACATTATCTCTAGGGCCAGATTTATGTTTCCCAGCTCACATTTATATCATACATTGCCTGGAGAGATTAGAATATCTCAAAAGCCTGAGGTTGAGAATGCCTCAGAATTGCAGGTGGGACTCCCTTTCCTGTCTTTCTATGCTCCACAAGTTTACATGTCAAGTAAGGAACTGAGAAGTCCCATCCTTAGCCTCCTTTGAGACTTCCAGGAACAGAAAAAGCCAAAGGTTTTTGTCTGAAAAATATTTCTACAGCTTTGGGAACACCAAAAAAATGCTTACGGACTTCATTTTGCCCATCCCTAGAATACAGCCAGCAACATTGCCTGGAATAACATACAACATTCTTATCATGGATGGGCATACATGGCTGCTTTCTCATTCAGATTGACAGGAGCTCCTGTTGTAAATGCAAGGTTTCTTGCATCCCTTAGGAGCAGCTGTCCTTTCCTTTGGGGAAGAATGTGATGTTGCCCAGATGGATAGTGGTGAGTTGTTATTTAAGGCACTGTTTCTCCAGCAGCTGCTACAAAATTTAAAAACTATATACAGTACAGTGAGCAAGCTAAACATAAAAGCAAAACCAAAAAAATCATGGCACCTTTCAGTCCGGGAAATGCAAAACAGTCACATCTATCCAGAGGTGGAAAATATATTGTACATTATTGTTCTTCCTCTGTCCTAAAAAGAGGCTGAAACTTATATCCCCATATTAGCCGCTACCATTCTTTCACTCGTGAAAGCCAACCTTAGAAACATTTATAAACTAAGTCTAAATTTCTCTTCTGAACTATCCTTTGAAAGATTTTGAGAAACCATGTAGAAATAATTGAGTGTTTCTTTCTATAGCCTTTCCCTTCCAGATTATTTAATTTCTTCCAGGAGACAGAATGATTTAATGAGCTGTAGACATAAGCTTGGGGACTGGTGGCTTAGTGATTAAGACGCTGAACTTGATGAATGGAAGGTTGGCAAGTCAGCAGTTCGAGGCCCGAGTGCTGCACGATGGAATGAGCTCCCATCTCTATCCCAGCTCCTGCCAACCTAGCAGTTCGAAAGCAAGAAATTGCAAGTAGATAAATAGGAACCACTTTGGAAGGAAGGTAAACAGTGTTCTGTGCACTCTGGTGTCTAGTCATGCCTGCCACATGTCCACAGAAACATCTGCAGGTACAGACAGCGCTGGCTCTTTGGCTATAAACAGAGATGAGCACCGAACCCTAGAGTCAGACATGACTGGCTTTCGAGCAAGGGCACATGCTGTCACGTGCCGTCCAGTCAGAACGGACAGCATTGGTAATAGGGTTTTCAAGGTAAGTGACACGTTTAAGAAATGGCTTTATCTGTTCCTCACCCCCAGTGAGTTTCAATGACTGAGCAGGGATTTGAACTTGGGCCTCTTGAGTCTGAGTCTGTCACTCTGTCCACTGCACCACAAACTAATTCACTCGTGTTCTATAAATACATAGCTCTTCCATATGAATGGGACTTCATAAATGCCTTGTTTGTTGCTGAGAAGCTGCTGTTGAAGTAGTGTTGCAATTCAGAGAATAGTTTAATGAGCTGGAAACAACGATGGCTTAAATCTATCAGTCTTGGGCTCAGCAGGGGCATTTTACAAGCCCAGTTTATAATTCTTCCCTATCTTTTACTGACTAAGGAGATGAGTCAAGCATTGGGGGAGATTTTTAAGTCACTGAAGCCTTGTTATCATGATGACCATGAGGGATATTGTGATGCAGTTATCAAGCTGTGTCCTGCTTTGTCCTTCAAAACATAAGAAAAGTCCAGCTGAATCCGGCCACACGTCTTCCTAATTCATCATTCAGCTCACACAGCAGTCAATCAGTTGGCTACTGGAGGTCTGCCCAAATGACATGGAAGAAATTGGACTTTTTTTTTATATCATAATCCCTAGCGACCGATAAAGAGAGGCATATTGTGTCTGATATAAGAGGCAATACATTAGCCATTTGACTAGTAACTGCTGATTAATTTACTTTGCTGTTGTTATGTCAAGGTGTCTTCAGTTTATGGTGACTCCTGAGATAATTGAGCTGTTCAAAGAGCCATTTGTCATTGCTGTAAACATCCCCACTGAGTTTCCAAGGCTGAACAAGGATTTCAACCCAAGTTTTTTGAGTTCTAGTTCATCACTCTCTACAGTACACCACACTGTCTCCCTGTCGCCTTTTAAGGGCATCTGAGCTGACATCATCTTGTGGTAGTGAATTTTACAATTTAACTATGTGTTAATTACTTACCTACCTACCTACTTCCCCATTAAAGTAAGTACTACTTAGTTGACAGGTTAAAACTTAAAACCCCACAATTCCCCACGAAAAAGTACAGTAAACAATATGGTGATTTGCATGTACAAAATCAAACATTCATAAATTTAAAAAGAAATAAAAAGAGAAGAGAAGAAAAATAGAATTAACATCATCTAAAAATTTAGTTGTTGAAGGCAGCTTTGAATTATTCTGTTTTTACCAATTTTTTTAACATAAGGAGGGAAGCAGCCTGGTGGTAACTTGTTGCAGAGACTAGAAGCACAACTGAAGAGGCCCAATTCATGATCTTCACTTTTTTTCCCTCCCTTGGAATGGCCAGTTTTAGCAATATGGATTGAGAAAAGTAGGTAGAATGCTTAGCTATTTCTATGAGAGATTTTGCACAAGAGTTGAGGTCATAAACCAGGTATTCACAACCTACATCCTATGGGCCAGCCCAATCCTTGACGCCAATTCATCCGACCCATGCGACCCACACCGCTCCCAGAAGTGGAAGTAAAATGTGCCCATGCACACACAGAACACATTTATGGCAACATTCTGCACATGTGCGGGCACTTTTTACTTCCACTTGCAGTGGGAGAAACCATGTGATCAGACTGATCAACTGTCCAGGGGGTACAGGATTTTGTAGTTCATGACCAGCACCTTGAATTGAGCATGGAAACTGACAGGGAGCAGATGAAAAATTAACTTTAGATCATCAGATAGTAGCAGTCTCAAAAGTCCCCCTCCCCAGTTGCATCAAATTGCTCATCTGCACCTCTGCTTGAACAGATGGTCTTTAACAACACTGGCAGTACTGTATCTAGAATTGACTATTGTAATACTCTCTACATGAGAATACCTTTGTTCTTTGTATGGAGTTTACAGAGGGTCCAGAATGCAGCTGCGAGATTGATTACATGGTTAATCATATTGGCCCAGCTCTGACAAATCTTACCGTATCAGGCACAAGATGTTAACAATGACTTTCAGAGCCCTACATGGTTTAGGACCTGCCTATCTTTTGGATGAAAAGTGTAGCGGCTTAGTGGTTATGATGTTGAACTTGACGACTGGAAGGTCAGCAAGTCAGCAGTTTGGCACCCGAGTGCTGCACGATGGAGTGATCTCCCATCTCTGTCCCAGCTCCTGCCAACCTAGCAGTTTGAAAATAAGAAATTGCAAGTAGATAAATAGGTACCATTTCGGTAGGAAAGTAACAGCATTCTGTGCATTCTGGTGTCTAGTTATGCCTGCCACATAACCACAGAAATGTCTGCAGATGCAGACAGTGCTGGCTCTTTGACTGTAAATGGAAATGAGCAAGCACCATACACTAGAGTCAGACACGACTGGTTTTTGAGCAGGGGCAACCTTAACCTATCTCTTGGAATGTCTCTTCCAAAGAACATCTACCTCCACTACCTGAACCTCATTAACGTTGCAGACCCCAGTACTGACATGAAGGATGGCCAGGAAAATCTTAACCAAAACCAGGGCCTTCTCAGTAGCAGCACCTTGCCAGTTGAGGTTTGCAGGCTTCATCCCTGGATGTATTTAAACATTAGCTTAATTTTTGCTACTTAAGGAGGCTTTTAAAGCCATTCTCTTTCCTAGCTAATTTATGTTGATATGTCTGTCAGGATTTATTTTGGGGTTCTCAACCTTTTCATGCCATGGACTGGACCACATTCCCTCATACAGCTGAGCACACCAGACTAGTGGTTTCTCCCACACACCATAAACGCTGCCATAAAACGCATCTGTGGCTGTTGTAAATGTGTTTACAACAGCCGCAGGTGCATTTACACTCAATAAATTATGTAAATTATGCAAATTACTTAAATGCATCTGCTTCTGGTGGCAACAATGCTGGTTGTCGGAATGGATCTCAGTCGTAAACCAGGGTTTTACTGTATTGTGCTTTTGAGATTACCAGTGAGTGAACCACTGTTGTTAGGCATTTCCAATCCAGGTGGATGGCGATGTGAGAAAGTACTTCTGTTTACTTGCCATGAATCTTCCACCTATCAGATTATGTTGCCACATAACCTTCTGTTAGGTCACAAACATGGAAGCCCACAACATCTTCCCTACTTTCTATGGAAATGTAAGTGTCACCCATTTCAAATATGGTGCAACTCAAGCAGGATTGCCATTGGCACAAATAAAATCTAGATTGGCACCATTTCCCCTGCTACCAGTATCAATGACCTTGGGATGTAGTGTCCAACTAGGACTCATGAGGTCTGGGTTCAAATCTCTGCTCAGGCAAGGGAACGGTGGCAACAGTAAACCCCTTTGTCAGCAGACCACATAGCTCAGAAAACCTATTGAGTTGCCATAAGTTAAAAAATTGACTTGACAGAAGAGAATATTAAAGGAAATAGGAGAAGGTTCTCCTGCCAAGGTTTATATTACTTTGATTAGATTTTTTTCCACCAAAAAGAGATACAGAAATGTATGGATATAAAAATGTTGAACTGTCCCAAATTCAATATACTTCTGCCAAACAAAAATGTATGGATGAAGTATATTTAAAATGGTTCTGGCCCCAATTTCCTCAGGGCAAAACCCATCTTTATTCTTTATCAGGTCTGTCTTTAAATGAGAAACCAAACACAGACACTAAGGAAGTAGGGTTTATTAAATCAAAACACATACTGAGTGTCATTTAGTATAATACTGTAATGCTAAAGTTCAAAACACCTGTTAAAGATGAGGGAAAGATACAATTTTAAGCAGAATTTATTAATCAATACAGGATACATTGAAGATTAACAGCCCATTCTTATATATATTTTATTTGGAATCAAACTAAATTCAAGTTTAGTTACTACCAACAGCCCATTAAGTTATTCTGCCAAGTTGAAGTCTTCACCGCGAGAGCTTAAAAGAGACTGTTCTGAAAGTTTAAACAGGTGAGGAAGGGGCACATGCCATCTTTGCTTTGCCCAAGTAGAGACTACTTGTGTGAAGAGGAGAACTTTTGAACCTTTTGAGATTCTCAGAATAAGCAAAGAATCATAATGAAGAGCCTTCATGGGTTGAAGATGTTCTTGTCCATTATGCTGCTTTTATATTACCACAAGGAGCTGGCTGGGCAGTTCAGCAAAGTGGAGTATCTTGCTGCGGAGGTACTGATCAGTTCTGCGCTATGCCTACCATTAGATTCACAGTTGAAGACTGGTATAAAATGAACAGTTCAAGGACCTAAGAACTGTTAAGGTAACGTCTAAGTATATATGCAGTTCCTAGTAAAGTGAGGATATTCAAGTCCAAGAAATCCAAAATTTCCAAATATCTAGAGAGTTCTTTAGGTATTCTTCCAATGGCTCCGATCATTATGGGTACAAAAATAGATTTCTTCCTCCATAAATGCTCAACTTCAATTTGAAAACTGCAATATTTTGTGATTTTTCTCCAGTTATTATTATTCTCCAGTTTCTCTTGTTGTTGTTGTTATACTCCCCTTGTTATGTTTGAGTTGCATACTCACCAAAGATATGAACAGACCTGCTGTATTTTTAAAATGTACTGTATTGTCATTGAAACGATGTTGTACCCATCTACAAAGAAAGTTGAGCAGCCGGAGAAAAAGCATGGTCTCTGATCTTATTTTTTTTTTATGCAGAAAATGCTTTTTCATATGGACAGGCATGATAAATTATGCACATATATTATGATTATGTAGATGCATTATCTCAAAATAAAGTGATTCTTCTTCAAAAAAAATTGTATTCTTATTAATGTTTCTGATTCTTCTTCCTGTTCTGTCTAAGCCTGACTAATCAGCTAATAGTAATTGTGTGCCATTAAGCCAATTCTGGCTTATGGTGACCTTTTAAAAGGGTTTGCTAGGCAGACAGATCTCAGAAGTGATTAACCTTGGATTGTTCAGATTGCCAAAGGCCATAAAGTTGGCTCTTTCTCCTGGAAGCACAGTGTGAAACTGAACTCCCAATTTATGGCTCTGCAGCCGGATTTCTAAACCATTGAGCTATCCAGCTGATGATGATAATATCATCTGACTTGCAAGTTTTAAGAACGTCAAAGATTTGAGTAGCACCTGCAAGTTCAAGATCTTGCAAGTAAGTCTGATGTGAAACACCACAAACTATCCTCAGACTTTTTAGTATACTAGGAACAGACAAATCTGTTGACATAATGCCCAGTCTTCTATATTGACTTTAAATGGAAAAACATCACTACTCTGACCTGTAGTCCTTTTCTGAAGGTACCTCCAGATGAATATCCAAATATTGGCTTGCTCCATTATTCTTTCATCCACTTGGCCACCTCTTAGCCACAGTTCATAATTCATTTACTCTGGTCACTTTTAGCAATGGACTCAATTCAGTTCAAGAATTCAGTTCTGCAGGGAATGCCAGATTTTTTTCATCTAGTGATATCATCTGCTGCTTAGGTGACTCAGATCTTTCCCCACAACTGCTGCTGGATAAAGCTGTTTACTATATCTATTTGTATCTCTACTTCACAACCGTTTAAC
The DNA here is from genome assembly GCA_030440675.1 of Furcifer pardalis. Taxonomy (NCBI): domain Eukaryota; kingdom Metazoa; phylum Chordata; class Lepidosauria; order Squamata; family Chamaeleonidae; genus Furcifer; species Furcifer pardalis. The sequence goes on from CP126892.1 coordinate 159,315,430, forward strand.
CCTTTTAAATTTTCATTATATCAACTCTACATATATTTCACCCTCGTGCTATTTACATTGTCCAGGAGTTACATTAATTCATTTTTCCCAAAAATAAGCTTGCTCCGGTGCAGGTTTAATCCCTTTGTTTTTTGTCATCACATATTCTACAAATCTTTTCCATATTCTCCAAAATCTGTTTTCATGAACTATGCCTTTTCTGACATTCAATTCCCATGTCAATTTGTCATTTAGTGCCAGTTGCCACATTTCTTTATACCAGTCTTCTATTTTTATGTTTAACTCGTTTTTCCATTTTTTTGCTATACATTGTCTTGCTGCTGACATCATTATTAACAATAATTCCTTGTCATCTTTACACATCCTAGGGTTTTCAAAAATTGTCAATATAGCTGGCTCTGGCCCCAAGTCAAGCTTCTGTTCAAATCTGCAATTAATTTCTTTTTCGATTTTACCCCAAAATTTTCTCAATTCTTTGCAATTCCACCACATGTGTATATATGTCCCCATTGATTGCTTACATCTCCCACAAATGTTATTTATCTTACTATGTGTCACGATCCAGCCGGCCCCCACTCTTCTGGTAAACCCCTGGAAACCAAAACAAACCTACACAGGGCGAGCTGGACGGCTAATTAGAACAGAGATAGAATTCTCAGCTGCTTATCAGCTCTTAAGGGGTTTTTATTTGGTAGCGTGTTCAAAGATTTGTGTGTGTGAAAGGCAGCTCTTACCCTTTTTAGTCCAATGAAGACACGTTGTTCAGAAAAATGATGAAGATTTATTGATCAGGTTCATAAAGCATAAAAGTCAGTAGCACAGGTCAGTCCAATAAAGTCCATAGGCAAATCTAGGTAACCATTTTTAAGGAGCAAAAATGCATAGCTCCTAGGCTAAAGATTTCTAGCCCATTGAGATGCAGAAACAAAAGCTCTCTAATCAAAAACAGGTCTTAATCCATCAAGAATCAGAGACGAACTCTTTCTTCTCTCCAAAATGGAGAATTTTCAGTCAGATGGGACTGCTTCAGCCAATGACGTATCAGCAAGCAAGAGAGAAAAATGGATTTTTCTGAGGCCTATTTGAAATTACTACTTAATCAAGCTTTAGGAAATAGGTTCATTTCCTGACACGCCCTCCTTTCTGGAAAGGAAAACCGGGGGTTTGACTTTACCAAAAGGCATTGTTTACTAATGTGAGCAAAGCAATTGAGCAAACAAGCTATTCCTTATATATGTAGGATATCAAGCGTTAAAGCTTCTTCCAGTTTTAGTTACTGGAGGTACACGTTACATAAGTTACATTCTGCATTGCAAGCAAACTCAGGTATAAAACCTTGCTGGAACAAAAGACTTGGGCATTTTCAGGTACCAAAGGTTTTCCCTTTCCAAAACACATTTTGCCCAAACAGAACAACCTTTAAATCAGGAAACAGGTCAGTAACACCACACATGTCACAGAGGCCGCTTGTACGAGCCTCTGGAAAAATAAACAGATGATTAGCAAGAAACAATAACATTTCCCCCCCTTCTTCGTCTTCTTCGATGTTGCACCTGCAAACAATTAAACCAGCCAGTTGAACAAAGTCCATTTAGAGTTCCGTTATCAGCTTTTCTTTCAGACGTCAGGAACATGTGCATCTCCTAGAAAACAAACTCAAGAAACAACCTTTAAGGTATTTATCAGAACACAGTCCAAAGGAATCAATCAAACAACCCCGCATCCTCATCCCTGTGAGGTTTGGGAACTAAACAGGCAACAGAATTGATGGCTTGACTAACGTCTCAACTCAAGAACGCGCAGGGTTCCATTCACTCTCCTCAGTACGTCGGGAATCTGGATCTGGATCTGGCTTCTGCTATTGTTGACACCGCTAGTTGGGCTCTCCCCAGCCATCTTTACTTACTCCCCCCTCGTCAGCTCTTGGCTTTCTCGAAGGGTAGTAAAACTCAGGGAAACACTGCATCCGGCAATTATTTCCCACTTCCCACTAGCTGACCAAAACAGCGTAGTGTAACAGCCTGTAGATAACACTTTTCAGAGTGGTGGCTCTGGCACACACACTCTAGCAAACTTCTTCCTTGGACACGTGGAGGAGTCCGTTGGAGCTCTTCCACCTTTAAACTGGTATCTCAAACACAATGAGGCAATTTGCAACTTCTCCAGGTCTTCAAAGACCAAACAGCACATGTAATCAGCAACTAGGAACTTCAATGCAGGAAAATAAATCTTATCTGAAGGGTTCCACTCCTTCTTCTTGGCTTTGGGGGAAAATTACTTCAGGGAACTGCTTCTGAGTGAAATAGGCACTCTGTGGAGTTTTGACTCCAATTCAACACAAAAGAGTCTTACTTAGGGCTTGGGGCTTGCTGGGCGTCTGGGGAAGTCTCAGAAGTCATCTGGACAAGCTTCACCCACCCTGGGCCCTTCCTTCTGGCTAAACATCATCTGGGCACCTTCTCCAAGATCCCATCTGGAATGGAGTCTGTCTTGGGGTGCTAACTGTGGTGAGGGGGTACATTCATCAGCCACTGGCTTACCTTCCATCTTGTAGGCTTGGAAGACGTCTCAGTCCCTCTGGAACTGCCAGCACTGGAAACGGCCCTCGGCCCACGGCCCTCGGGTCTGGGAGTTTGAGAATCCGACTCAAAACTCAAAACGAAGAAGCAAACAGCTGCGATCCTGCTTTCCTTTCAGCACCCTTATCTCAGGAAAATACATTCCAAGGATGCAGTTTCTCAGCTTCTGCTGCAGGCTTTCAGCCAAAAACAAACAAAGGCTGCTGCTTCTTGCTGGGCCGAGACGTGGAGCATGCACACACACACAAAAAAAACGTCTTCAAGAGGCGCAACGTCCCACCGCTATGCCATCCATGTCACGATCCAGCCGGCCCCCACTCTTCTGGTAAACCCCTGGAAACCAAAACAAACCTACACAGGGCGAGCTGGACGGCTAATTAGAACAGAGATAGAATTCTCAGCTGCTTATCAGCTCTTAAGGGGTTTTTATTTGGTAGCGTGTTCAAAGATTTGTGTGTGTGAAAGGCAGCTCTTACCCTTTTTAGTCCAATGAAGACACGTTGTTCAGAAAAATGATGAAGATTTATTGATCAGGTTCATAAAGCATAAAAGTCAGTAGCACAGGTCAGTCCAATAAAGTCCATAGGCAAATCTAGGTAACCATTTTTAAGGAGCAAAAATGCATAGCTCCTAGGCTAAAGATTTCTAGCCCATTGAGATGCAGAAACAAAAGCTCTCTAATCAAAAACAGGTCTTAATCCATCAAGAATCAGAGACGAACTCTTTCTTCTCTCCAAAATGGAGAATTTTCAGTCAGATGGGACTGCTTCAGCCAATGACGTATCAGCAAGCAAGAGAGAAAAATGGATTTTTCTGAGGCCTATTTGAAATTACTACTTAATCAAGCTTTAGGAAATAGGTTCATTTCCTGACACTATGTATTTGATGTAGCTTGACTGGAGTCAGATACCAGGGCCATAGCAACTTGTAATTATGTTCTTTGACACATACTGACATAGTTCTCATTATTATTCTTCGCCAAATTTCTTGCCATTTTTTTTCAGGGATTATTATATTTAATTCTTGTTCCCAAGTATTTTTTAAAATTTGTTGTATATTTCCTGTTTTGTTTAACATTTTATATAGCTTACTAATAACCCCTTTAATACCCTTCTTTTCTTATCTTATCTTATCTAAAGTTTCTTCAAATTCTGTCAAGTTTCTTTCTAAGTCTCTTTCATGTATAAACTTCTTGTTCCATTTATTTATCTGGAGAATTTGGAACCAATTTAGTTTCATTTGTGAAAAAAAGTTCAGTTCTTTTATCACTTTCTTAACATATTTTTACCCAATCTTTAAGTAGTAGTGCTTTTTTATCTATTAATATATTTCTAATCCTTTCATCTATTATTATTGAAAAATTGTTGAAATCCTCAATTTCTAATAGATGTAGTAGAAGATTAAGCAAATCACGTTTTTCCCCTTTTCAAAGACATTGGTATGAACATATTCTGGGTTTTTTTTATTATTATTCTGTTCTTGTTAGTGTAATTTCAGTAAGATTGTAATTAGATTTGAAATATCATTTAAGATGTGATATGTATATCTGTAATGATGTAGTATTGTAGTATTGTGGTATTTTTTTTTGTTTATTTGTTTGAAAATTATAAATAAATAAAAAAAAGCTGTTTACTATAGGCAAGGACAAATAACTAGAAGAATTGAAGCAGATCGTAGATGTTTTGCTGGCCAAGAGCTATTGAAACAACAGATAGTATAGGATTCCCAACTGCAGAATTGCAGGGAGAGAAGCCAGCCCATGTTTCACATGCAAAAGTTATCAGAGCCAGCTTTCATTGTCTCAAGAGAGGACTGGAAAATTTCCTGCTTAAAGATCTGGAGAGTGACTGCAAGGCCTGAACCAGTGTTGGGCGTCAGCAGGTTCGCACCAGTTCACCAGAACCAGTAGCAGAAATTCTGGCTGGCCCCTCTGCCCGTCCAAGTTTTGAAATAAAGTACAGTACTGTAGTCCTAATTCAGGTGCAACGCAGGGTTTCCCACTGGCCACGCCCACCATACCACGCCCACAGTGTGGTAGTAAATAATTTTTGAGCCCACCACTGGCCTGAACGATATGTTTAGCCACCACTGTCCAGCTGCCTGCCAGATAAGCAAGACCCTCCAGAGAGAAGGAAGGTGGATCTTGATCCATCCATCTGCAGAGGAAGACCTACTGTGATTTGGGCACAGTCAGTGGTGCGCTGGCCCACAGGGATACATGGACTCATCTCGGTGTGCTCCAGCGACTGGCACCCCCCAGAGGCAGGCAGAGGTAATGGGAATGTATGGGATTTCTCCCCCCAAACCCCCTAATAGGCTCCCCATCACTTCCTGTCCACTGCCCTCCCAAGGTGCCCAGCACATTCCTGGGCACAGTCTTAAACAGCACTAAGGCTCGTGTTGTGTGCAGTGACAGAAACCATTGCAAATTCAACTCCGTTTCCACTCACTACTTAGTTTCAGCCCCAATAAAAATCCTCACTGTCAATACTGAACCAGAAAGACATCTGCTCCTGTACTAGTCACTCTACTTTCAACCAACTTATGACTTATTTCTTTCAACACTTTTCCCAGCCATTATTTGCTTCTGTGTAATCAGTCCATACAATATGGTACCAGAGTGTTCACTGTGTTGCTGAAAAAATACTTTCGTTGACATTTAATAATTTTGAAAAAGGCAACCGCCTCTATCTATTTGAGGAAGCTGACTTGCTCTAAGAAAGCTCACATTGAAATACAGCAGTTAGTCTTTAAGGTGCAATAATGTTTTTGTCTTTTCTTTGTTTTTACTTATGTTTTTGTTTGTTTTTTGTCTGAAACCTCTATCTATTTCAACACAATTTTTATTCTCTTAAGGCCAAGGTTATAGTGATTTACGCTGAAGATAAAAGGCAAGCTCACTTAGCAACCTAAGCTACATGTGAGAAAGTAACAGATCATCCTGTAGCCCCACTCATATAAAAATTGGAGTCATCATCCACTTACCTCATACCATGATATGTTTCGACTGCAGCCTGCCAAATATTTTGGGGATTACAGGAGTGGTGCTATGTGGCATTTTAGCAAATGCCAAGTTGAAGAAATGGATTAATGGGGTCAGTCAGTGGATGGCTGGTGCCCAAACCATACCCCTCCAAACCAACTCTACCTTTCCCACAGCTGGTGTCAGTTTTGATATCAGAATTTCAGGGGAGGGAATTTCAGGGAACAAATGGGTGAGTTCGATCCTGACCAGGGCTCAAGGTTGACACAGCCTTCAATCCCTCCAAGGTCAGTAAAATGAGTACCCAGCATGTTTGGGGAAAAATACTAATTAACAGGATGAGATAGATTTTAAGGTGCCATTTTCTCTGATTAAACCAAGGGTGCCTAAACTATGCCCCATGGGCCAGATCTGGCCCCTGATGCCAGTTCATCTTGCCCACGCTACCCCTGTTGTTCCCGGAAGCGGAAGTAAAATTTGCCTGTACAGGCATGTTTTGCTTCCGCTTCCGGGAGCGACAAGGGTGGCATGAGCTGGATGAATATTCCTGTTTTTCATAATATTTTTGTAACCTTATGACGTATGTTGGGGCTTTATTTTATTGTACGGTATTTTATGATATTTTATTGTTTTGAATTATTGATGTATGATACAGTATCTGATTATACTGTGACATTATGCTGTTCTATTGAATTGTAACATTGTATTTGATTGTATGTTGTGAGCCGCCCTGAGTCGGTTTCACCGAGTCGGGCGGCATATAAATAAAAAATGATGATGATGATGAACTTGTAAACCATCCAGAGAGTGAACTAAGAGCTATGGGGTGGTATAGAAGTGTGATTACTTTGCTTTACTTTGCATTATCAGCTCACAGTTGCATTACACTCTTGCAACCCTATCCCAAAGCGTTATGGATGAATAGGAGCACATTTTAAAGAAGCAGACCTACCACTGCCCCATGTAGCTTCAGCTCCTTTCATTGTGATGTTTCTAACTCATGCCAAACTACTTTTCTGTGGTGCATATTCTCCTACAACATACTAGTATCTCTTCCTAAGGAGATGGGGCTAGCCCTGGAATCCAAGTTCCTTGTATTTGCTGGCTATGTCATTCCGGAACAGCTCCAAGGCCTTCCTCATTGCCGCTTGGGAGTCAGGCCCAAAATCTGCAGTATGTTTTTCAGCAATGACGCCAACAATTACTTCAGAAATGAACTATATAGAAAAATTAAGGGGAAAGGGAAGAGAGAGAGAGAGAGAGAAGGATAAGAAATTCAAATCATCGCACATGTCAAAGTAAAGAGGATGATCTTTTAAGTGCTCCTAAGCATCAACTTGATGATGGGAAGGTTGGCAGGTCATCAGTTCAAGACCCGAGTGCTGCACGACAGAGTGAGCTCCCATCTCTGTCCCAGCTCCTGCCAACCTAGCAGTTCAAAAGCAAGAAATTGCAAATAGATTAATAGGTACAACTTTGGTGGGAAAGTAAACAGCATTCCGTGCACTCCGGTGTTTAGTCATGCCTGCCACATGTCCATGGAAACGTCTGGAGATAGACAGCAGTGGCTCTTTGGCTATAAACAGGGATGAGTACTAAATCCTAGAATCGGATATGACTGGCTTTCGAGCAAGGGCAACCTTTACCTTTACCTAAGTATCAAAATGACAAGAACAGTCATTTACCAGGAGATTGCTCCACCCAGGTGGTTGCCATGGACATGCCCTGCTGATCCTGCTAGAAATTTGGAAAAGTAACAGGAGTTAATTATGAAATCATGTCCCAGGTTTCAGTGAGGCCAGGTGGGTCTTAGGGCTGCCTCTACAAGTGGACAGGGTGAGGCACCCACCCCAAGTGGCAGATGTTGAATGGCAACATCCATCCATGTATTACTGAACACTTGTCTTCTCTAACTTTTGGCTATGTTGTCTGGGGATGATGGGAGGGAGGTCAACACCTGGAAGAGCAATGGTTCCACACAGATTCCACTATTATGTCCATTACACTCTTGCAACCCTATCCCAATGTGTTATGGATGAACAGGAGTAGATTTTAATAGTCACCATGTCTGATAATATGTAGGATTCTTGAAGAAGAATGATTCTATCAGCTTTGGAACATAGGCAATGCGATTTGAGAAACACCCATAAAATTCTCATGAGTTTAGGAACACATGGACAAGGGACATTTCTGAGCAGACACCAGATCCTCTTGCCTCCCCTCCCCACCACTGATCTTTTTTGCCTGGCTTTTCTTTTCTTCCACAGGTGAAGTGGGGGGTAGTGGACTGAATAATTCTCAGATGATGCTTCCAGGAGCCAGATGAGTCAGCCTATTGTGCAAATGCCAGCTTTGATAAGGAAAGGCAGGTTTTTCTAAAGAGAAAGCAAATCCCCGCTATATCTCATCAGAGACTAGAGCAGGGGGGCCCAAACTTTTCAGGCTGTGGGTCGGTTACATGGTTCAGGGGGGCAGTCACTATAGCCCAGGGACTGGATCTGGCCCCTGGGCTGTAGTTTGGGTAGATCTTGCCCTGCTCACAGACTAAAGATAGCAAGAACTCCTTTTTGTTTCATTATTGGGAGAGGGGGTGAACAGAGATCAAGACCCTCCGTGGGCTAGAGGTTCTCTCCATATCCTAAATTATTGTATGTCCCTAGGGATTTCAGTGGCTCAAGTTAAGACACTGAACTTGAAGACTGGAAGGTTGACAGGTCAGCAGTTCGAGACCCGAGTACTGCATGACGGAGTGAGCTCCTGCCTCTGTCCCAGCCCCTCCCAACCTAGCAGTTCGAAAGCAAGAAATTGCAAGTAGATAAATAGGTACCACTTTGTTAGGAAGGTAAACAGCATTCTTGTGCACTCGGGTGTCTAGGCATGCCTGCCACATGTCCACGGAAATGTCTGCAAACGTAGACAGTGCTGGCTCTTTGGTTATAAACAGAGATGAACACTGAACCCTAGAGTCAGATACGACTGGCTTTAGAGCAAGGGTGACCTTTACCTTGTCCAAATAATTAAATATGTTCTTTTATGTTGCTCTCCTCTTTTTGTTATTGTTCAGTCGCACAGTGGATTCCAACCTTTTGAGAGCCCCATGGACCATTGCTCTCCAGGCACCTCTGTCCTCCACCATCCTCCTCAACCCACCCTGCTCTGTGGCCATTGTGTCTACAATACCATCTTGCCATCTCATTTTTGGCTGCCCCCTTCTTCTTTTGTCCTCCACCTTTCCCACCAGCAAGGCTTTCTCAAGTGAATCCTCTCTTCTCATTTGATGTCTAAAGTACTTTAGCTTCATCTTTACTATTTGACCTTCTAAGGAGCAGTCAGGTTTGATTTCTTCTAAGATTGACCTATTTGTTCTCCTCTACCAGTTTTAAACATTCATCATTTAGGTGCATGTACTAAAGAAAAAATAATGCAAACCAGCCTTCACATCTTCTCCCTCCATCCCTGGTCAATGGAGTGCAGTGTTCCACAGACTGGCACATGCACAACAGAAATGCACAGACACCTACCTCAAGATACTTGACAGGGATTTTGTGCTTGTTGGCATGGCTCTGAGCCAACGCTGCAAGTTCAGCCTCATGGTTACCCTTCTGCTTCAGGATTTTGCCCAGGGCAGTGAGGACAGTTGTTCCATGCTTCTTGAGTTCTTCTGAGCTTCTCATCTCATCCACTGAGTTCAAATTTTTGAACTTGTCAAACTTGTCTCTGGTTTCAGGATGGTTCTGAAACATCCTGCCAGGTGATCATATGGACTCATTAGGAAATAAGCAAGTTATGTCAAAGAATGTCCTCCAAAGATGCCCCCATCACAGTATATGCCTCTGGATATTATTAGTAATTCCAGCATTTTGGAAGTATCCCTTAGAAGGCACAGCTAGCAACCAGGCTGACTGGTGAATTCTGGGAACTGAAATCCTCCTAAGTATCTTATCCAAATTCGGAAATTCTGCCAAGAAAAATGCATTTTAGGCCCTTATGAAAAGGAGGGGTGAGAATAGCAATACATTTCATTGTGATTATAAATGGGAGTGATCAGAAACAGATTGTTTTTTTGAGTCAATGTTGATTAAATCCATAAGGCAAAATCCAGCAGAGATTAAAGCATGCTTTAAAATCCCTGGATGCCAACAGTCTTGTCTGTGCTTGTCTACATACTGGACTACATCTTACCCACTTTGTCATATTAGTTATTTTTCTGTTGTCCCTACTGTCTCTGTTCTCTCTCTTTTTCTATTCATTTCACTTTTCCTGCAACCAGAAGGACTGCCAGAAGGAGTCAACATCTTCTGAGGAGGCAGTTAAGGCCTGGGCAGCCGACCCAACCATCTTATCTTCATCCACGTGCTATCTCAATAAATAACAGAGCCAGATACCCATGGTTACCCCTCACTAGTTCATTACTAGTTGTCATCAGTGTGAATTTAGAACAGTCATTTATTCATTCATCTATCCTATTCTCCTGAACCACACTTGATACTTACAAAAGTACAGGAAAAGGCAACTTAATCAATCACTTACTTATTTATTCACTTTAGAAGAAAGAAAATTAAGTGACAGGTACGATATGGGTACATAAAATTGTGCATATTGTAGGGAAAGTATAGGGAAGGAGACATTTTCTACCACCAGTGTCATCCGGTGAAATTGATTAGGAACCAATTCAATACAGACAACACAAAATGCTCCTTTTATACAACATGAAATTAAGGTTTGTGTAAGTAGACAACTCCAAAAGAGACATATTCAGGGGTGATAGGTTCATCATGATTGCTAGATGGGACCTTGTGTTCAGAAGCCATACACCACCACTGTAATAAAAACAGGAGCATAGACTAGATTGGCTGATCGCTGACTGATCCATCAGGTCTTTTCTCAAATTCTTTTGTCAACAAGAACATTACTTCCAGGGGCAGTGGAACCAGCATATTTAAGTTAACTAACTGCATATCTAGTCACTGGATATTAATTACACTACATCTAGAAAACAGATGGCAATAGTAGCCTGTGTCTGGAAGAGGGAAAATCTAACTAATGTAAGTGTGTGAATGGCAATGCCATGCTGCGAGTATTTGTTTTGCTGCATTTATATCCTGCCTTTACTTTAACGAATCCAAGTGAACCAACCAGAATACTGTTCATCGCTAGAGGGATGGTCAAACAAACAAACAAACAAAAAATTTGCATGGCTGTCATATTCTCTTCCTTTGTTCTCCCAAAAACCCTGACATAAGTTAAATCGGGGTTCTCAACCTACGGCCCACAGGCCAGCACCATCTCACGTGGCCTACATCACCACCACCACCACTGCCTCCACTGGAACAGAAGTGGACGCATTTACGATAGCCATACATACGCCTGAGGCTGTCATAAACATGTTTAAAACAGCCATAAATGCGCCTGCAGCTGGCATAAATGCATTTTTTACGACAACCATGGACATGTTTTACAGCAGTGTTTTATAGCAAGGGAACCACCAGTCTGGCCCCGCTCAGCTGTCTGAGGGGGTGTGGTCCAGCCTGTGGCTTGAAAAGGTTGAGAACTCCTGGGTTAGAGAGAGAACCTGGTTTCTGAAGTCCCACCCAACACTGCTACCATCAAACACTAATTGATCACACTAGTATGCACAACATCCTGAACACACTTGCTGATGATGAGGAAACTGCTGCCAGAGGTCTTTGCAAGATCCATATTTTTGAACCTTTTTAATATCCTAATCCAAAAACCTCAATTTGTTCATCTTCTGGAAGTAATGCAAAATGTATCACTTGATCCTGACTTGTAAGAGCATATAGAAGCTGGTTACTGTCATTCTAATCCTTTCTTTTATTCACTGTTAATTAATCATTCAGTAAAACCTTTTACAATAGCAATAAATCAAAACATCTTGTATCTTGTAATCCTAAAATGCGTCTGACAAAGAAGTCAATAGAAATGGAGGCAGATCAGAAGGAACGTTCTCAGGTTTGCCTGCCAGGTAATCTTCTCTGTTCTGGTCATAGAATTTCTAATGTTTAGCCATGGGTTCAGCGGTGTGTTCTTAAAACACCACCATGCTAATCTTTCAGAAATGCTGTCTCTCAGGTTTCCACCACCGGCTTCTGCTTACCTGGTAATAACCTCCTGCCCATGAGCAGGGAGATCTGGTTCCACTTTTCCCCAGATGTCAATGACCTTCTGCCACTCCTGCTCACTGAGCCCCATAATGTCACTGCTCAAGGAACACTAGAAAGAGAGCCTTTCAGAAGGACAGAGACAGAAGCCGCTTGTGCGTTCTCCTTCCTTGAATGAAATGCAAGCAGAGAGGACTGTGGTTTTAATTAGCTGACTTACAGATGGGCACCTGTCACTTGACAACTCAAGTCTAGGTCACTCTGGTCAAATATCTACATCTCTCTCTCTCTCTCTCTCTCTCTCTCTCTCTCTCTCTCTCTCTCTCTCTCTCTCTCTCTCTCTCTCTCTCTCTCTCTCTCTCACACACACACACACACACACACACACACACACGTTATTTTGAGTCAGGTGCTATTGTGACAGGCTGAAATGAAATCATTGCCAAGCCTGATATTAAACTGGCACCAATCTCCTGCCAAACAAAAAAGGGCATTGACCAAGTTCAGACCCAGGAATGTGTTGTTCAGCTTTCATTCGAAGAGCACAGAGGGCAACATCACAATTTCATGTTGTACACCATAAGGCCAAACTATACAAACTGAACTATATGTGGGAGATCCACAAGTGGTTCAGCACTACCTTGGTGATTTAAACCTCTCATTACTTATTTCAAAATTTACATTACACGTCAGGGTGCTATTAGCCACCACTTGCGGGGGAGAATACACAGACTCTCTGACTCAGAGGAGGAGTAGTAGTAGTAGTAGTAGTAGTAGTAGTAGGAGTAGGTGTAGGTGTAGGAGTAGGTGTAGGTGTAGGTGTAGGTGTAGGTGTAGGTGTAGGTGTAGGTGTAGGTGTAGGTGTAGGTGTAGGTATAGGTATAGGTATAGGTGTATTTTATTGGGTGTTTCCAGGCAGAAAGCTCCCTTCACACTCAAAAAGGCATTATAAATGTGGCATCTTGGATGAAAAAGGGAAGTGGTACCTATTTATTTACTTGCAATTTCTTGCTTTCGAACTGCTAGGTTGCCAGGAGCAGGGACTGAGATGGGAGCTCTCTCTATCATGTAGCACTTGGGTCTCAAACTATTGACCCAAGTCATCAAGTTCAGCATCTTAACCACTAAGTCACTCCAGTCCCATAGCTAGGTTATGAGGACATTTATGCCACAGCTGCTCCAACCCAGATCTTTTTTGCTATAGAAAAAGCTGCAGTAGAATATAGGTCCTAAAATGTTTGCCCAAGACAAACATAAAGTTCAGTGGTTAAGGCATTCTGCTGTTCAACCCCACCCTGCCTTTGTTGTAACATGATCTTCTGCCATCTGGTGGTTCTACTGAATGCAGCAAAAAGAAGTGTGGCAAATTGATCCAATCAATGTTCACTAGAATAGTATTATGGCACTGGCATTTGATGCAAAATGTGTTTCCAGGATTGTGTTGTGTGATGTGATTTAATGAAAGGAAAGGTTGCTATTAGAAGGCATCTCTTGTTCAACTAGTTGGCAGCGGAGGATGAAAGTGGTAGCAGGAAGCTCCATCATCCAGGAAGATCAAAAGTGTCGTGTAAATATCCAGATTTTTGGCGCCTCAGTGAGAAAACATAACAGGTATAGTAATTAATTAACAGGCTGTGAATTGCAATTAGTTTCAAAATAAATTACCCTTCAGGAAATATGTACGTGTTAAATGACACAGAGTTTCACAGACATTGTACTCAGGTTATTTCTTAATGGAAACCTAATTACACATTTTTTTTGTTCAGTTGCACAGACATTTCCGATCCTTTGTGACCCCATGGACCACTGTCCGCCAGGCACTTCTGTCCTCCACCATCCTCCTCAACTCGCTCAGCTCTGTGTCCATTGTGTCCACAATACCATCTAACTATCTCATTTTTGGCCTCCCCTTCTTTTGCCCTCGACCTTTCCAAGCATCAACGCTTTCTCAAGTGAATCTTTTCTTCTCATTTGATGTCCAAAGTACTTTAACTTCATCTTTACTATTTGACCTTCTAAAGAGCAGTCAGGGTTGATTTCTTCTAAGATTGACCTATTTGTTCTCCTCGCTGTCCAGAGGACTCTCAAAACTCTCCTCCAGCACCACATCTCAAAGGCATCTATTCTTCTGTGCTCAGCTTTCCTAATTGTCCAGCTCTCACAACCATACATTGCCACCGGGAATACCATTGCTTTGACTATACGAATTTTAGTTTGCTATGTGGTGTCTCTACTTTTCACTATGTTCCCCAGGTTTCTCATCACTTGCCTCCCAAGAATCAGTCACCTTTTTATTTCATGGCTGCGATCCTAAGAAAACAAAATCCGTCACTGCTTCTACTTCTTCCCCATCTATTTTCCAGGGACTGATAGGGCCTGTTGCCATGATCTTGGTTTTCTTTATACTGAGTCTCAAGCCAGCTTTTTCACTTTCTTCTTTCAACCTAATCAGGAGCTTCTTTAGGTCCTCCTCACTTTCTGCCATTAGGATGGTATCATCTGCATATCTCAAATTGTTGATGTTTCTCCCAGCAATCTTGATCCCAAAACTCCCTAATATTGGTAATTGGAACCAATAGAAAGAAGATGGTTGTTATTTTTAGCTAATCAATTCTGTTCTGTGTAAATTGTCCTGAGCCTAGTACCTAATTAACACGATAGCCTTCCAGTACACTATCAGAGCAAACATACAACAAACATATTTTTAAGCTATGCAAGAATCTGTGGGCATTCTTCTAAAGCCTCATCCCCTACTCTGGAGCCCTCTTCATGGTACAGCCATATTATCTCTGGCTATTTCACTGTGCTGGTTGGTGCTCATGGGAGCTGCAGTCCAAACCATCAAAAAGGGGCCAGGCAGGAGAACATTTTACCAATGTTCCAATTGACTGTTTCCTCCTCCTCCTCCACTTGCCATGTAACAGAAAATGCTCCATTTTAAAACAGTGCTTTTTCTGTTAGCTTTTTACCCACCTAAATGTGTTTTAGTAATTTTTAAATGGTGATTCTACATCTGTGGGAGGAAGAAAATATGTAAACATCCTTGCCTCATGGTTTTAGTGAAACGAAAATTAATGTGTGACTGACATGCCTTGCTATAAGATCATAGGCTGGAATCCCTAAGGGGGAGGGCCAGAGGTATAACCCAGTGGTGCAGACACACACAGGCTTCTCTGGAAGGCTGTGAAGTGATTTTGCAAAATGTGAGACTTGTTGAAGGGCGGGGGGCGAAGGCTTTCCCTGGAACCTTTAATGGTTTATTTCTGCTTTGAAATGCTTGCTGTATCCTTTATTTTACAATGCTTTCAATATATTTCTTGAGGAAACTTGGAGTGGTTATTTGGCCTAATGCTACCTTTTCTACACAAATCCGACCCTGGGTTGCCCTGAGTTGCAATCCAGAAGAACGTTGGGGCCTACCCGAGAGGCAGGTCCCTTCTTCTACATGCCACATCTGATTACAAATATTGGCTATCCTCAAGGCAATCAGCAATGAAGTTTGTCCTGGGAACCATATAATGGAGTGACCTTCCATTTGCCTTCTGCATCACAGTATGACACCTGTAGTACCACTGATCCAGTTCCACCAGTCATTTTCTGGTCCTGAGTCCTTTTGGCACATTAAGTCCTCCTCGACCCCAGGCCAGGATGGATGAAGCTGCTGTCCTCTATCAAGATGGATTCAAATGGGATTTAATCCATTTGGGGACCATCATCCTTCCTTGTGGACTTTGCCACCCAAGGCCGTGAGTCCTCAGGGTTGTCAGGTTAGTTAACCACCGCCTAACGATCAATGTTGAGTCACTGGCAATACAGTCTACTTTATTACCATAGCAGACTACACATTCATTTCCCTAAAAATGAAAGAGGCAGCAACAATCCAGTTTTCCATGCAATTCATTCACAGCCCTTTCTTACTGCTCCTTAAGCATTTCTAGGCAGTGCAATAATGGTTGGAAATAGTTAATGCACTGAACATGCTAATATTATGATATTGTAGTTTATAGAATGTGGAATTAGAAGCATATGTTGACCAGAATTTGTTTTGTTTTGTTTTTCATATGGTGGAAGAGTGAGAGATGGATTATATCAGCTGTTTATAACATTTCTCATTGCTCCCTCCTCTATGGAAATTGTTCATAACAGAAAGTTAAATATCAGACCGGTGTCTTCTATACTGTTATAGTACTTTTAGGTCTGACTGTTTTCAGCTTTATAGGAAAAACTAACATATCATATTAGGCAATAACAGAATTCAGTATACAGTAATACCTCGGATAACGTTTACCTTGGATAACGCTAAAATCGCATAACGTTAAGTAATCTGGGGAGGAGAATTGGATCGAATAACGTTAAGGTCCTATGGGATGGATCGGATAACAACCGCTAAAGCCTGTGCGGTTACAATGTATCTCTATGGAGCTTTAACGTTATCCGATACATCCCATAAGATTTTAACATGCATCGGATAACACTAAAAATCGGATAATACCAAGACTTGTGGAACCAAGTCTTAGCGTTATCCGAGGTATTACTGTACTGTATATGGTATTCTTGTTTGCTTACATTCCTGGATTTCTCTCTTGAACAGTGACAATCCTTTTGTCTGCAGACACTGTTTTTAAACAATCTTCATGATTCTTCACAACCTTTAATTTAAATTGTATGCTTTACATTTAGAAAGAGAAGTCTTATTGGAATTATTTCTCCTTTTTTGTACAGGTTCATAAAATGGGTAGTATTTTCATAGCACAACCTCGAATGGTGACTGAATGCATCTTAAAATCATAGTAGCCATTGCCACTGGCGTGTAAAACCAAGAGGATAATGCTGAGCATTATTTGTTCCCTGGAGAAGTTTGTAGGAACAATCTGGCTAGAAAAATCTATTTAGATGCTCACGGCTTCTATTCAACACAGTAGGGAAAGTGGGGAGGAAAAGATTGAATAACTGCCAATGCATTTTGAATGTTTTTTGACAGAATGACTGGACATTGTTATTAATATTATTTATTTCTAAGCTTTTCTCTAGGGAGCCCACAGTAGCACTAAAAAAATTCTCCCTATTTTAAAAAAAATTGTCACTGTTCAATAACTTAGCCTGAAAAAGTGCAACTGGTCATAAGTCACCAAGAAATTTTATTTGCTGTATGAGTAAGAGAGCTAAACCTGAGTTATCCCAATTATAGTCTGGCCCTGTAATTATTACACCAAGCTGGATCTTTTGATAATTAGTTTCACTAATTGATCTGATAAGGACTTCTTTTGCAGAGTTCTGTATGATTCACCAGCTGCAGCTTTCCTTAGGGAAGGAAGATTTAGCTATAATGATTCATATCTTCATCTCATCTCATTTTAGTAAGTATAGCATGTTTTGGGGAGGGGAGATTGAGACTTGGAAATTGTTCAGAAACTATTTCTTATTGAAACCTGCATCAGCTGGACTTATTGTAGCCTTGGGCTTTGTAAGCCACATCACAACACTCTCAAGTCAATTTCACTGGCTTTCATTTTGCTCCCAGGCTCCAAGCAAAGTACATAGTGTGATATAAAAACACCTGAACAATTTAGGGTCAGGAGAGCTAATATATACAGTACTCCCATATGAACTGTGCATTACTAAAGGTTATAATCAGAAGTCCCTCCAAGTGTTTCATCATCCAAACTGACTAGTTGCTAGATATGCAAAATGAAAATACTAGTACAGTACTGGAAAATACTATGAAAATGGTCAGGATTTCAGGCCACCTTCCTTGTTGGGAAAAGGTATAATAGTTTTGTAAATAAGTTCACTATTTTGCACTGAATGCATTTTAATTTGAACAGAAAACCTTGTGGTTTTCATAGAAAAAATGCATTTGGACTATATATACATGTTTTTCACAGAATACAAAGTTTTTGTACCAAAAATCAATGTCATGGAATTTTTAAGAAAGTCGTTTTGAAGAATGAAAAATGCACAAAAAACTCTCCAACTGTCTTTTTATGGAGCGAGCCCCTTTGACCTTTTTGATTTCTATTGTGAGAATGAAATAAGTGAATGTTTACATCCCTGTCTATTCATCCATAGCTCTCTTTTGCCTTCAAGATTGGAAATCTGTGGTGAAAATCACCATACACTGGCCTCTATTGTTATTGGAGCCCATAAGAAATTTAGTCGCTAATTTGACTAAAACTGTTTCTCCCAAGCCCGGGGGGGGGGGGGGGATCTACCACTTCACAGAAATTTTCTTCCCAGGACTGTTCAAAAGTGTAGCCCCAAACATTATCATTTTCCATGTACAGTATTTTATTTTTCTTTCATTCATTGTTTAAAAATCAGCTTACCTATTATTGCTAATTAAAGCCTTTTATGTGGCTTCCCCCCTTTTCTTTTCATTGACTCAGGGTAGAGCAAACAAAAATGAGAGACTGAATTATTGGTCACATATGAACTTTGCACTGACCACACTGAAACAAGTCTGCTCATTCTCCCTGCCAACAAGGTTTGCTGTCAAGGTACTCTGTTTGCACAAGATCAAAGCTGTAGCTATACTGTACTTCCTTACAATTTTCTGTCTTCAAACTGTATTTGGACCAGAATATATAGAGATCTTCAAACAGAGAACCAGCTTCTGACAACCCTTGCAATGTTGGCTTCCATTGCTTGAACTTGTATATTGTTCCATAATGCATAGCACTCTGTGGGCCATTGCAGCAATAAATTCAGTCAAATAAATAATTCACCAAGCATATAATACAAAATGGAATTAAAATACAGTAATCCACTTCTGTAGATCAACCCCAACTTTAACTGAATTAAATATTAAAACAACCTAAAAGATCCCAAATTCACATTTAATAAAAACAGCTCTATCAATTTTTACTTATTTATCACATTTATATCTATTTCAAAGATTATCAGCACATGAAACATTGTTGTTAGGTTTTTCTTATCCAGATTGGGACACAGCTGGGCAATCATTTTAAGTTAATAAAAGATATTCTTGGCCACAGTAGGTATTTGCTCCTCCATAGAGAGAGAGGTCCAGAAATACCCTAAAGCTGCAAACCTGATTCTTCAGAAGGAGTATAACCCCAACCAGCTTTGTAGATGTCCTTCTAGCCGGTCTGACAATCCTTCGAAGACTATGTTCTCCATCTCGTCTGGATTCAATTTTAGTTTACTTACCTTTGTCCAGTCTATTATTGCAGCCAGGCCAGAAGATGTAGGAAAAGAGAGATAGAACTGTATATTGTTACCTGTATATTGTTGACCGCTAACTCAAAATCTCCACATGACTTTTCCTAGCAGCTTCATGTAAATGATAAAGAGCATTGGGGGAACCAATCCATGAAGGACCCCATAACATATGTCCCAAGAGAGGGGCATTGCCTCCCCAAGCTGAGCTCTCTGAGACCAGCTCTCCAAGAAGGACTAGAACCACCAAATAACCACACATCCCAGTACTAAACTAGATAGCCTGGAGGATATGGTGATTATTAGTATCACAAACTACAGAAAAATCCAGGAGTATCAACAGGGTTACACTATTCCTATCTGCCCCATCTTGCAGGGTGACCACTGCTGTTTCAGTTCCATGATGCTGCCTGAACCCCAGTTGAAATAGATCTAGCCCAGGGTTCCTCAAACTTAGATCACCATATGTTCTTGGACTTCAATTCCCAGAAGCCCTGATCAGCAGATGTACTGATTTCAGCTTCTGGTAACTGAAATCCAGGAACACCTGGAGAGCCAAGTTTGAGGAACTCTGATCTAGACTATCCATTTTGTCCAAGAACACTTGCAGCTGGCCAACCACCACTCTCTCTATTGGCTTGCCCAAGAATGACAGATTAACAACAGACCGATAGTTGTTCAAACTGTCAATTGCTAAATTAAGTTTCCTAGGGTTGAGTCTTATAATAGTCTTCCTCAAAAAGCAATGTAAACAACCTCTCCTTAGGAACACATTAATCACATGCCTAGCCTTTGCTAGACTCCTTTGCTGATTTTAGGAGCCATGATGGGCAAGGATTGTGTGATTGCACTGCAGCATACAAAATGCCTCATCTACATCATCAGATCACACCAACTGAAACTGATCTAATCTAACCTGACTAGACAG
This sequence comes from Furcifer pardalis, assembly GCA_030440675.1. Classification (NCBI taxonomy): domain Eukaryota; kingdom Metazoa; phylum Chordata; class Lepidosauria; order Squamata; family Chamaeleonidae; genus Furcifer; species Furcifer pardalis. Next base: position 159,335,221 of record CP126892.1, read on the forward strand.
TGCTTTGAACATCTCCAGATTTACTAAAAACATATGGAGCCCTGGTCCTGTCAGATGTGCTCAACCTTAGAAATACGGTAGATGAATAACCTTGCTAAAGAGGACACATGGCCATCTACCTTTAAGGGAAGATATTTGGGAGTTTGGATCGCAAACTCAAAGTCAGCCAAAACTGAATCTGTTGAAGAATCTTACCTGATGCTGAAACCTTGGCCTAGGCCAGTGGTCTGCAAATAGTGGCTCTCCAGGTGTTTTGGACTTCAATTCCCAGAAGCCCAAGCCAGCACTACTGTTGATCGAGGCTTCTGGGAATTGAAGTCCAAAACACCTGGAGAAGCCACTATTTGCAGACCAAGGGCCTAGGCCGATGATGGTGAACCTTTTAGTGTCCGAGTGCCTAAGGACGAGGAGACAGCTTGTGGGAAGGAACTGCGTGTGCTCAAACACCCATGTGCAGTGATGGGTTGTTACCGGTTCGGACTGGTTCACCCAAACCAGTAGCACCCATCACGAGGGGTTCGCCAAGGTGGTGGTAAAATCCCAGGCGACCAGTTCTGTCGCCTCTCTGTCCCCCCTCCGGAAGTGTATTTCCAGGCAGCCAAAATGGCTGCCCGGAACTGTGCATGCATCAAACCTCTATTTGATGCATGTGCAGTAAAAAAAAGAACTGTGCATGCGTCAAATGGAGGTTTGATGCATGCACAGTGGCTGCCCGGAAAGGAAGGGCGCAGGGAGTGCCTCTAGAGGCGGAGGCAGAGGCCTTTCCTTGCTGCGCCACGCCATTCTCAGTTTGCTGCAGCAGCGGTTTGCTGTCACTCCGCCGCGCCGCCACGGTCCCTGCCTGCCTGCTTCAATGCTGCCTGCCTGCTGCCTGCCTAGGTAAGTGGCGGGTTTGTGTTTGGGGTGGGTGGGTTGATTTGTGTTGGGGGTATTTTTATTTAATTTTTTTCTATTTTTTTATTTTTTAGCTCCACCCACAACATCATGACATCATGATGTCATGACGTTGGCTCTGCCCATGATGCCATGACATCATGATGTTGGCCTGCGCACGACATCATGATGTCACGGTGGGGTAGTAAAACATTTGACAACCCACCACTGCCCATGTGACATTGGCGATGCGCCTCTGACAACATCACATGTCCGTGGGTTCACATGCCACCACTGCCTCCACCTCATATGAGGAGTGGATGGCATCTCATCTCCTCACCTCATCCCCGCTGCCACCTCCCAAGTGGGATTTCAGCCTCCCCTCTCGCCTCCCCATTGGCAGAGGAAGAGGGATGGGTGGGAAAGCAACGCTGCCAATGATGATGGTGGGGCAGGGCTTACAGAGAGGCCTGTGCATGCCACCTCTGGCACATATGTCAAAGGTTCACCTACACTGGCCTTGGCATTTACCTGGCTCTCCTCTTCTATATACTGTATAATTATTTGTATTTTAAAGCTTTGTTGTTGTTGTTGTGCAATCTTTGCCTGCAATTAACTTCCCCCTCAGTTTGGTGCAAAAACTTCAGGGAGGAAAAGAACAAAAATGCTCCAGCAGAGCTTGAAGGGTGGCTAACAATTCCCAGTGGTACTCAGTGCCTCGTAAGCTTCTTACAAGTTCACACTTCTACTTTTTGATGACTGCTTCCCATTTATGTCTTGAGCCAATTTTTTTCTCCCTCTTTAGTGAGGATTAGAGGATTAATTTCAGCTCAATTAATCTTTTACGAACCAAGCACTTACACAAATATATGCACAGCAAGAAGAAGAAAGAGGATCAGGGGGAAGTGTGGCTATTCATTAAAAGACATTTAAAATAATCCTTATTCTGATTTTATATTATCAAAACAGAAACATTAAAATACCTGTTTGAGGGAATGTCTTCTGTTCTGTAACACAGCAGAAGCAAAGCATGTATTGGTATTTTCCGTGAACATCAACGATGTGTCTTTGGCATTCCTTTGAACAGTTCATGATGCTGGCGTGTTGATGATAATGATTCTGCCAACATTTAATTCCCTCATAGCATCCCAGAATGCACTCCACTTAGTTTGGGAAATGCCCTGAAGCATCCAAGATCAACTACAAAATTTGACATATCTCGTCTCTTCTTTGTTGAACAGAAATGGCAGAAAAGGGAGAGGGGGACTGATTTGAGCACTCTTTGCAGAAATGCAGAGTTGATCCACACAGCAATTGAGCTAGTCTGAATAGTTGGAGGAAAACTATCAACCCTGAATATAATTTTAGACATCCTTATGAGCATACATGAAAAGATATTGAACTTGTAGATGTACTGCTTCCAGTAGTAATGAAAGGGCTTGTGTATGTTTGTGGATAGATAAATGGATGGATGGGTAGGTAAGTAGGTGGGTAGACTCTCTCACAGACTGACTGACTACATGTACACAAGTCAGTTCTGATTTATGGTGTCCCTTTCCAGGGTTTTCTAGATATTGAATATTCATAAGTGGTTTACCGTTCTCTTATTCTAGAACAGTGGATCCCAAACTTTTTTGGGTCATGCCCCACCTAAACATCTCTAAAATCCTGATCTCCCTCCTCCTGCTGTGACATATACTGTATTTCCTGGCATATAAGACCCACTCCCCCCCCCCTTAAAATACACTGGAAAAATTGAGTGTGTCTTGTACTGTATATAGTAGCCTATAGTAGGCTATTTTGGTAATAACAGGGTGTGTCTTATACTCCGATGCATCTTACACCAGCAAATATGGTAATTCTTATTATTCAAAAAGTGAACTCCTATCCACATGGAGGAAGCCTAAAAGGCCATTTACTGTTAATAATTCATTCTCAAATTCCCCCACCCTTTAAAATCAAATTGTCCCCTTGTAGGGCGCGTGCCCCACATTGGGGACCATGATTCTAGAGGCAATCTGGGACTGTACAGCTTGCCTAAGGCTATATAGACTGGCCCTTTTCCTACATGGCATCGTTCTCACTCAGCTTTCCAGTCAGCGTATTTAGATAGAGATACTGTACTGTATATCAGATCACAATCTCACTAGCTGCTATTGCAGAAGTGCCTTTCACTTTACTTCAGTTAAGACAATTGTAATGATCTACAAATGAGCTGCTAGCAACATTTAATGTATTTATGCATTATGTGTATATGTATTTATTTTAATTTATATGTATTTATTTATATGTATTTATATGTATTTAAATAATGTGTGTTTTATCCTCAGGATATATATTAAAGGGCAGTGGCGTAGCATGGGTTTCAGCCACCCCGGGCGTAGGCCAAATTTGCCGCCCCCTTATTTAGGTACAGTATTTAAATCTAAAAGGCTCCAAAATTTACAGAAATTCGTTGTGACCAATCCAAGCACAAAATAAAACATGGGTAATTACCACAAGGCAACTGGTTAGGAAGTCTGGGGGTGGCAGCAAAGCTCTGCCGCCGTAGCAGCCTTTTGTTCCCTGGCCCAGGGCGGGGCTCAGGACGCTGCTGGTGGTAAAGCGTCCCGGCGCCCATCCACACAGTGGCCTCTTCATCCTGGCCACTAGGAAGTCTGGGGGCAGCAGTGGCCCTGGAGTGAAATTTTGCCACCTAAAAAAAAGTGCTGCCTGGGGCCGTCCGCCCCCACCGCCCCCAGTATGCTACACCACTGTTAAAAGGGTAGTATATTGTAGTAATTAGAATGCTGTATAGTAGTTAAAGAGTGCAGTGCAGTGTTAGAGTGCAGGGTAGTAGTTAGAATGCTGAGAAGAACCAGGTTCAAATCCTCTCTCCTCACTAGATTCTCTGAACATAATCGAATCTCACACAGGGTGGTTGTGACAACAGAAATCACAGAAAAAGACATGGATGCTTCCCTCAGTTCCTTAGGGAAATGGTTCTTTGTGGGATTCTAGAAATTATAGACACACACACACACACAAGCCAAGGGACATGACCTCTCTGCCCTCGCCTCCGGACTCTCCACCGGGCGGAGAGGCTGCAGCAGCTGTAGGGCGCCAGGGCCACTCCATCGTCAGCACCCACCCAGCCTCACACCGGCTCAAAAGGACGCCGCAGCAGTGGACAGCTCTCACCGGGACTGGATTCTTTCTTTTTTGGACTTCTCTTGGACTTTTCCCAGCTACCTTCTGTAGGATTTTGCTTATAATCATTGCGGGACTCAGTATATGTGATTTTTGTATATTTTGTATATATATATATTCTGATACTGTGATGATTATGATTATAATAATGTGGAATTTGTGACTGTAATGCTGTTACTTTTATAATATGTAAGCCGCCTAGAGTCAGGTTTACCTGAGTAGGGCATGGTATAAATTTGAAATGAAATGAAATGAAATGTTGGGATGGTTTCTATTTACCATGTGCTAAATAAAAAAGAGCCCAACATACTTCAAGTTCTAATCTATTTTTATACCCAAGTCCCAAAGCACTGTTTAAAAACAAACCCTGAAGTGTGTCTCAGAGAATTATTTTCTTTTCTTTAATGTACTATTTTGGTTTTTGACAGACACTAAGGAAACAGGCCTTGGGGTGAAATGGACAGTAACCACATTGCCTGCTTTCCGAAAGAATTCCCTGCCCAGAAAAAAGCAATTGAACAGTGCATCAGATGCCTTCGGGACATGGCTGACCACATTGACAAGATCTGTAATGGCCTGCACCATTGCCAGTATCACTGCAAACTCGATAAGGATTTCTGCCAACATTGTAGGCATCTTGGGATTGATCCTGGTGCCTACCACAGGAGGTGGAAGTTTGATCCTGACAGCTACTGGGATTGGCTTAGGAGCAACAGCGGCGCTCACTACCCTGTCTACTACTTTATACAAAGATGCTTGTCCTTCAAAAGAAATTTTAAAAGCACAAAAGCTAATGGGAAAGTGTGCAGAAAGCCTAAGAAAGGTAGGACTCCCTGATGAGCCAGATTTCAGCTCTGAATCAGCTCCGATTAATGAAGCCACAGGGGAAAGTGTCAAGCAGCTTGTTTCCAGTGTTGCCAGTCAAGGTCTTGCGAGTACAAAGATGGGAAGGGAATTAAAACAAATATACAGGAAAGGCATTGCAGATTGCACAAAGCAACCCTAGCTTGAAAGTTTTAGCCAAGCCAGCAAGCGATGGCTGCCAGAGCTGCTTCCCAGAGTACAATAAAGGGGGCCAAGCAAGTCAACAAGGTGTTTGCAGGAACTGTTCTTGCAACGATCAAAGGAGCCAGAATGCTGAGTGCCACATCCTCTAGGATGTTTCTCTTCTTCAATGCCTACAGCATTGCGCAATATGCTAAACATCTGGGTGAAGGAGCCAAGGCTGAAACAGCCGCAAAGATAAGAGAGAAGGTGGGCCAACTGGAAGAGAATCTGCACCATTTAGAGAATTTCTACAAGGGATATGAAAATGGGACTGAAAGACCAGAAAGCATAAGTACACACAGAGACTGACATTTAATATCTAACTGCTTCCTTTAAGCTCCCTGAAGTGACTATGAAATTGACTAGGGTTTATTACTGTTTAGTATCTGCAGGAAAGCCGGGAACAGCCTCAGGCAGCACTTTGGTTGAGAATGGAAATACTGTAACCAAGTTGTAAGATTTATCTGCTCTTTGCTTTGAACTCAGAGTGACCCCTTAGCGCTTATTGGTGAGAATTAAACATTATCCAGGAATGTTCTGCCTTGTCTTACAGTAGGAGTTCTCAGCCTTTTAAAGCCAGGGGCCATTGGGTCACACTCCCTCGGACAGCTTTGCGGGCCAGACAACCCTTTTGCCCTTCCTCCGCCACATGGCACTTCCTGGTGAGGTGGAGGCGGTGGTGAGGTGGAGGTCATGATGTTGTGGGTGGAGCCAGTGTCATGACATCATGATGATGTGGATGGAGCCAAAGTAAAAAAAATAAAAAACACACATTATTTAAATACATATAAATAAATACATATAAATTAAAATAAATACATATACACATAATGCATAAATACATTAAATACACATAAAAACAAACTACATAAAACACAAACACCTCAACCCACCCACCCACCCCAAACACAAACCCATCACTTACCCTGGGGTTGGGGAGATGCAGGCAGGCAGGCAGGCAGCCTAGCCTGGCCTAGCAGTGCAGCACAGCCTAGCCTGGCAGTGTGGCCTGGCCCAGCCTGGCCCGGTCTGGCAGTGCACCGGGGAAAGGCCGCTGCCACCACTGCCGCTCCTCCAGGCACTGCCTGTGCCCTTTCTGGGCAGCCAAAATGGCTGCCCAGAACTGCACATGCATCAAACTTCCATTTGATGCATGTGCACTTCTATTTTTTAGTGTGCATTCATCAAATTGAGGTTTGATGCATGCGCAGTTCCGGGCAGCCATTATGGCTGCCCAGAAATATGCATCTGGAGGGAGGCGACTGAACCGATCACCCGGAAGTTTACCACCACCCCCGGCAATCCCCTCTGGATGGCTGCTACCAGTTCGGGCAAACCGGTCCAAATCAGTAGCAGCCCATCACTGAGTATAAGTCTAGATTTTTGGCTCCCAAAATGAAATCCAAAAAGGGCACTCGACTTATACTTAGGTCGATGATCCAGAAGGCCCCAAAACTGCAGTGGTGCAAATTCAAACATCTGGGGGGAGGGGGGAGCACTAACACTACCATAAAAACTCACAAACAAACCCACACAAATCTCTAAATTAATTAATATTACCATATTTTCATGTATTTTAATTACTGAAACTCACTAGCAGCTGCTGCATCTTCCACCCCCAACTTATACTTGGGTCAATCTATTTCCCTAGTTTTAGAGGTCCTTGACTTATATATGGGATGACTTATAGTTGAGTATATAGGGTAGCTACCTTCTGGAACATTGAAACTTAGCATGAGTTTCAGTTTCCATTTCTCCCTAAATACATATGAACTTTGGCTTACAAGACTCAAAACAATTTAAACATAATCATGTTTCTGGGGAGAAGGCGTGTCATTCTAGCAAGCAGAAAGCACTGGACAGCTAGTCAGTCGTATGATCCTTATGATCCTTGACTAATTTTCCATATTTAAAAAAGAAGAACTGGAGGAGGCTTGCCAATTGTTTTGAGAAGCTACGGTAAATAAAATTCAGTGAATGGGGTAGGTCAATGACAGGATAAAACTTTGACTCTCACAGCTCTGTGTTGGGAAAACACAAAGGTAAGTCCTTAAATTAATTTTTCCAGTCTCATCAATACAATATTTTGCTGACAGATGTGAGACTTGTGTGAGGTGCAGAGGAAGACAATTAAAATTAATGGCAGGTTATAGTAACTTTAAGGACAGCAATGGTTTTGTGGTTAAGATGCTGAACTTGACAACTGGAAGGTTGGCAGGTCAGCAGTTGGAGACCCGAGTGCTGCATGATGGAGTGAGCTCCTGTCTCTGTCCCAGCTCCTGTCAACCTAACACTTCGAAAGCAAGAAATTGCAATGAGATAAATGGAGATGAGCAGCGAACCCTAGAGATGAGCTGTAAATGGAGATGAGCACCGACCCTAGAGTCAGATATGACTGGCTTTTGAGCAAGGGTGGCCTTTACCTTTAGTAACTTTATTATAAATAAAGGCTCCTTGAGATTGCATCTTTTTAATTTGAAAGTGCAGAAAACTAGAGGGGGCAGGAATGGGAATAATAAACCAGTTGATTACCTTCATGCTTACTTTTAAAATCTTATTTTTTCTCAGGGATATAGAAGTAAGTGAACAAAACATTGTTTCCAATGTCACATAATACTGGGATAACATGTTAAAACTAGTGTTGAAGTGAGTTTCAGACTAGCAAAAGAATTGATTCACAGGGAACACAGAGCTATAACATTCTGAATGCTTTATCCATGATTCTTGGTCTAACTGAGCAAATGTGACAGAGAAAGCAGCTATGAAGGGAGAATAAATTTGGGAGAATATAGGCCTCCTCAACCTAATCTGGGATTAAATGTGATGCTAGCTTCCAAGTTTCTGCATGAAGAAACAGCTCTGTGGTCTGGTCTCTTCTTGTTTTATTTAGGCAGACAGAGAGGCTGAATACACCATCCAGTATGTACAGACTTGCACCTCTTATAGCTGAAATCGATTAATTTCTTAATGCCCGTATGATGCACAGGTTGGAATGATTCCAGATGTGGTTTATTTTCCATAAAGTGGCTTTTTCTCTCATCCTGGGGAGCTTCTACTACTTCTTTCATTTATAAGGAATTGGAAGGATTTTTTTTTAACGTATCTCTCACCTTGAAACTGGTTTGGGGAACTGCAGTGGCTTAGTGGTTAAACACTGAACTTGATGACTGGAAGCTCACCAGTTTGAGAACCGAGTACTGCATGATGGAGCGAGGTCCCATATCTGTCCCAGCTCCTGCCAACCTAGCAGTTTGAAAGCAAGAAATTGCAAGTAGATAAATAGGGACCACTTTGGTGGGAAGGTAAACAGCACTCCGGTATTTAGTCATGCCTGCCACATGTCCACATAAATGCCTGCAGACACAGACAGCACTGGCTCTGGCTATAAACAGCGATGAGCACTGAAACCCTAGAGTCGGATACGATTGACTTTTGAGCAAGGGCGACCTTTACTAGCTGGATTGGTTTGGCTAGTCCTTCCCTCCAACTTCTCAGCTTTGTATTTGAAGCCTAATCTGGCATGATCTACAGCTGCTGGAGGAAACTGGTAGGGGATCTGTGGCGAAAAGACCTCTTTTGCTCTCTTCCAGTGCACAATATGCTCAGCTCTCATCAATTCTGCTGCTGCTGCTGCTGCTTCAGAAAGCAAGATTGTAAAACCAGACAAGCAGGACCCGAATTACTTGGGAGGGGGACTAAACTGGTGACATCAGAGTCTGAAAATGTAAAGGGAGGGCTTAGGTAAACTGGCATGAAAAGGGAATCAGGGCTGGCCAGTTCTTAGTTTTGAAAAAGGGAATGCCAGAAATTTTCTACTCCTCATGGCTTTACTGAAAAGTAGAGACATCATATTGAAAACAAAAATTCGTATTGTCAAAGCAATGGTATTCCCTGTGGCAATATATGGTTGTGAGAGCTGGACCATTAGGAAAGCTGAGCGCAGAAGAATAGATGCCTTTGAGATGTGGTGTTGGAGGAGAGTTTTGAGAGTCCCCTGGACAGCAAGGAGAACAAATAAGTCAATCTTAGAAGAAATTAACCCAGAACGCTCCTTAGAAAGTCAAATTGTAAAGATGAAGCTAAAGTACTTTGGACATCAAATGAGAAGAGAGGATTCACTTGAGAAAACCTTGATGCTTGGAAGGGTCGAGGGCAAAAGAAGAAGGGGACGGCCCAAGATGAGATGGTTAGATGGTATTGTGGAGACAATGGGCACAGAGCTCAGTGAGTTGAGGGGGATGGTGGAGAACAGGAGTGCCTGGCGGGCAATGGTCCATGGGGTCGCAGAGGGTCGGAATCGACTGTGCGACTGAACAACAACATGGCTTTACTATCCACAGCTAGATTAGGACAGAAATCTCTTTCTTCCTCCCTTCATCATCATTTCCTCCTTCCACACAGACCATAAAAAATTGGCAAAGACAGGGACCGAGGAAGGATGGGGAAAGTGGCGAATATGGGCTGGAATGTGAACCCCATTGCACAAGAGACCGAACGGTGAACCCCAGAAGCAATCTGCCATCCCTTGCGTGAGCAGGAATTGCAGTCAGAAACGTAAACTCGGCTGTGATTCAAATCACAGCAAAGCTGAATTTTCCCAATGTGGCTTCAGAATGTAGTCACGCCCTTCATTTAAGTGCCGTTTCTGTCAGTAGGAGCCACCGTGGTGGGAGCCCACTTGGGCAGAGATTATTTTATTTATTTATTTATTTAGATTTATTATCCCGCCCCAATCAGGCGAACCTGACTCTAGGCGGCTTACAGAAAATTCATAAATTAAAACCTTGAGATGGAAACTACCTTTTTAAAAAAAAAAAAAACTGCAACTCTTAGAACTTGCAGTTAGTATGGCCTTTGGGATTCTGGGAGCTGTAGTTCAAAAAAAGTAACATTTCCAAGCTCAGAATTGGGCATGTTGTTCTGAGGTTTGCAAGAAATGCAGAGGCAACATGTTCAATGCCAATCCACTGGAGATTGAGGACTTCATCTGGATTCAGCTTCATCCTTCTTGTCTACGGGTTTTTCCTTTCTAGGCTGAAGTAAAGTTTGATTCATAAGGAAACGGTTATTAGTATTTAGTAGCAGAAGAAACTTATCCAATTTGCCCTGAAGGACGTCAGAGTTGCAAAGGTTGGTTTCCTTCTGATGATATCCTAATTCTTTTCTTGCAAGTAAATGACGTGATGCTTTACGGTGCTGCTATTTTTCATAAAATTATATAGAGGAAGGCAGGACTAGGAGCTTTAATGCTAATACTTCCATGCAAAATTTGTTAGCATCCATAAACCAAAACTAGAAGTTTCATTTCAAATGGTTGAAGATTTACCATTAAAGCTACAAGCATTCTACAGATTCATATTTTTTTTTTGCAATCGGGAGAAATTTAAGTTATGGAAGCGGAGGGAAAATAAAAGAAGAAGAGAAGAGCACAGAAGTGTCTGGGAGCAAAAAGTAAAAATAATATAGAACTATAAATAAGCACAGGCAATAAAGTGGTAACAATTTAGGAATATGACATAGAATAGGGACCAATAGACCTGAAACAGAGGAAAAATTAGGAGGAGGAGATGGGGAATAGCAAAAGAAAGAAATTAGAACGGATAGGCTCTCCCTCCCCCCTCTCCCACCCATCCCTAAATGGGAGTGACCAGGTAGTATTTAACCTGCTAGACGGGGACAGGAGTTTAGAGTGTTGTATGTTGGTGGGTGGAGGATTATTTTTTGGGTGTATTTTACTTAATGTAGGTTTTTTTATTTGTTGTTGATGTTTCTCTGTTGTATTTTTATATTATGTGCTTATCATTGTTGTAAAATAAATATACAGTAATACCCCGGATAACGCTAAAACTTGGTTCCACAAGTCTTAGTGTTATCTGATTTTTAACATTGTGTGATATATTTATTGCACACCGTAAAAAAAAAAGCCAGCTTCCTTTGGGGGATGCCGGGGCAAGTGTGCCCACATGGTTTCCCCCAAACCAAGCCGGGGATCAGATGCTGTGATTCCTAGCTTGGTTTGGGGAAACCACTCAGACTGCTCGTTTCCTTGGGGTGAGAGCGTGCACATGGGCTCTCACCCCAAGGAAACTGGCAGCCCGACGCTCAGACCACCCATTTCCCTAGGGTGAGAAGGCGTGGGCGGGCTCTCATCCCAAGGAAACTGGCGGCCTGACACTCAGATCGCCCATTTCCTTGGGGTGAAACCCCACCCATGCGCTCTCACCCCAAGGAAACTGGCGGCACGACACTCAGATTACCCATTTCCTTGGGGTGAGACCCCACCCATGCGCTCTCACCCCAAGGAAACTGGCGGCACGACAATCGGGGTGAGAGCCCAATGATGTGCGGTGCAAAAGTGTTCCTCAAATTCCCCGCATTATCTGATTTTAGCGTTGTCCGATGCATTCGTTATCCGAGGTATTACTGTATTTTTAAAAAGAAGCTAAGACGCTGACTGGGAGGCAGAAGGTCAGCAGTTTGATTCCCAAGGACTGCAGGACGGAATGAGCTCCCGTCTTTGTCCCAGCTCCTGCCAACCTAGCAGTTCGAAACCAAGAAATTGCAAGTAGATAAATAGGGACTGGTGGGAAGGTAACAGCCTTCCGTGCAGTCTGGTGTCTAGTCATGCCTGCCACATGACCACGGAAACATCTGCAGAAGCAGACAGCGCTGGCTCTTCGGCTTTGAAACAGAGATGAGCACTGAACCCTAGAGTCGGATACGAATGGCTTTCGAGCAAGGGAAACCTTTACCTTTACTATCTATGGGACAGCTGTTATTAGGGATATGTTACTTGGAGCCTGTCTATATTTCCCTCTTTTGGGCATTTTGGAGCAAGTTGGTCTCTCCTCCCATCTATATTTGTTGGATGCTAGAATGGACAAACTTGGAATGGGATAAAAGAAAGGTAAACAGCTAGAAATTGTTTACTTTGCTGCTATTATCTCTGACAGCAGTAAAGTAAACAATACCTCTCTGTGATTTCTGGCAATCATTCACACTTGCACACACTGGTTAGTGAGGACTGAACACAGATTAATGAGGATTGAGTAGTCTCCGCAAATATAAAATGGAGGGACAGAAATGTTATAGAGCTGGACCATAATGAAAGCTGAGCGCAGAAGAATAGATGCCTTTGAAATGTGGTGTTGGAGGAGAGTTTTGAGAGTCCCCTGGACAGCAAAGAGAACAAATAGGTCAATCTTAGAAGAAATCAACCCTGACTGCTCCTGAGAAGGTCAAATAGTGAAGATGAAGGTAAAGTACTTTGGACACCAGATGAGAAGAGAGAATTCGCTTGAGAAAGCCTTGATGCTGGGAAGGGTGGAGGGCAAAAGAAGAAGGGGATGGCCCAAAATGAGATAGCTAGATGGTATTGTAGAGACAATGTGCACAGAACTGAGCGAGTTGAGGAGGATGGAGGAGGACAGAGGTGCCTGGCGGACAGTGGCCCATGGGGTCGCAAAGGGTTGGAATCGACTGTGCGACTGAACAACAACAACAAATGTCAAACCTTGGCACTCCAGTTGTTCTTGGACTTCAATTTCCAGAAGCCCTGTTCAGCACTCCTGCTGATTAGGGCTTCTGGGAATTGAAGTTCAAGAACAACTGGAGTGCCAAGGTTCACCATCACTGTAATAGGTGGATGGATAGGTGCAGAGATACATTGTGGCTAGCAGGGTATCCAGCTTTGTTAACAAGCTGCTCTCAGATTCCTGTACAGGTATCCTAATTTTTTTTAAAAAAAGGAAACAACTTTTCCTCAAAAAATAAGATAAGCTGTGGAATTACATGACATGTCCTGCTTACATGAGAAGGCAGAAAAACAGTTGTTTTTTGAAAACACAAGAATAGGACCTCACAGTCACATCAGCTACATTAGCCATCCTGTTGCTCTGTGTAGTTATTGGGCTCAAATCTATCTGGAAGCCACATTCTTGGCTCTAGAAGCCACATTCGCTTGCTCCTTAATAAAGCAGGTGGACTCAGGTTGTGGTACTATAGACCTGGTCTTTCCTGTTGCAGTGCTGAATGTAGAAGGTTAGTACTGTATATGCCGGTGTACAAGACGACTGGGTGTATAAGACGACCCCCCAACATTTCCATTCAAAATATAGAGTTTGTTATATACTCACTGTATAAGACTCTTCTGCACACCTTCCACACACCAAATAAAACGTAAAAGAAAATCAGATTTGATTTCAACGTGTTAATTTATATTCAAATGCTTATGACATGCAGAAAAACTGTCACAAGGCTGTATGTTATCAAACATGTACAGTAAACATAAAACAGTCCAAGTTTATTAAACGTAATCCACCAAAGACAATTCACTAAAGCTGAATGGAACAATAAACCTATGGGAGCTGCCATGCTGTTTGTTTTCTAATCTGTTAACCAAACTGGAACTGTCAATGGTAGAAGGAAGATAACAAATAGAGAGAGAGAGCAAGTGCCAGGCAAGTCCCTAGCAAGTTTGCTGGCGTGACAGTTTCCCTTTAAAAGCCTTCAAACTCCTGTTCGTCATCTGATATTAAAAGTTGTTATCTGATCCATCTCATAGGACCTTAACGTTATTCGATGCAATTCTCCTCCCCAGATTGCTTAACATTATGCGAGGTAAACGTTATCCAAGGTAAACGTTATCCGAGGTAAATGTTATCCAAAGTATTACTGTATTTTATTCAACTGAAGTGCACCCGGTGTACAAGACGCCCCCCCCCCCACTTGGAGGCATGTTTTTCAGAGGTAAAAAGTCATCTTATACACCAGCATATACGGTAATCATTTTGGACATTATGAGTAAAAGCTCTTAGCCTTTACAAACTCCTATCTCATTTTGCATTTCAAAGGTGTGTGGAGATGTCTGATTTAAAAGGCTGCAAGGATGACTTCTCGGGAGTCAAAAAATCTCCAGCAGACAATCTAAATAAAGAAGAGCAACAGAACTTCTCTGAAGAAGACAGGCATTATCTAAAGATGCTGCAATATATGGCCGAAAATGAGAGGTATCCTCACTTTAATTCATCTATTATAAGAAAATTTCCCTGCCACCTTCAAAATAATTCTCTATGCCAGTTGTGGTGAATCTATGGCACGTGTGCCAGAAGTGGCACTCGGAGCCCTTTATGTGGGCACCTGTGTGGTCGCCCCAGCACAGAGTTTATACTGTTTCTCTGCCCAGCAGCCCAATGGGAGTGCTTCCTTCCTCTCCACCCCCCAAGCACAGAGTTCTCTCTACCCCTCTGCCCAGCAGCCCAATGGAAGCACTTCTTCCCACCCCAGCACAGAGTTTGCCCCACCCCTCTGCCCAGCAGCGCAATGGGAGTGCTTCCTCCCTCCCCTGTTGCCATGTTGGCACTTTGCAATAAATAAGTGGCTCTGGGGTTGCAGTTTGGGCACTCAGTCTCTAAAAGGTTTGCCATCACTGCTCTGTGTCAACCACTGACTATTGCTGTGCACATGTTTAGTAAGTTTAATGATACATGATATACTTTTACTACATGATACCTCACCTCTTCATCAAACATTTATGTTGTGGCATATGACCCTATGCAGTTGGTGCATGATTCACGTGACTCTTGAACACTAACAGGGCTTTCAGGGTAAGTGATATACCGTATTTGCCGGCGTATAAGACGACCCCCCAACATTTCCACTCAAAATATAGAGTTTGTTATATACTTGCCGTATAAGACTACCCCCTCTTCCACACATCTTCCACACCAAATAAAACATAGAAGAACATCAGGTTTGATTTCAACATCACCCTGTGGCCGGCACTAGTGTGCAAGTGCGCATGTGCGAGCTCTGCTTCCCCTGTCTCGCTGCTGATGCTCGCCGCAGCCACGCTGGATACCGTGTGATACTGGATGGTATGTAGAATGAGGTGGGCGGGCATCGGGAGGCCTCTATGGGCAGCTATGTCTATCCCAACTGAAGTGTACCCGGCGTATAAGACGACCCCCCCCCACTTGGAGGCATGTTTTTCAGGGGGGGGAAGTAGTCTTATACGCCAGCAAATACAGTATTTCAAGACTGGTTTTACCAGTTTCACCCCATGCTGCAGTAAGTTTCTATAGATGATCAGTGATTCAAACTCAAGTCTCCTGAATCCTGGTTCATCATTCTATCCACTTCATCATATTGGGTATCTTAATTAAATGTACCACCCTGCAAATGACTAGTCACAAACTGCAATCTACCACAATAAAACAGCAAATAATATGATGACAGAGATATAGAAGCAGATCCAATAAAGTAGATAATGATCGTATAGATGTAGACCCAGTTTAAAAAACAAACAAAAAACCATTGGGGGCCTACCTAGAGGTATGGATCTACTTTCATCTCCGGAGCCAAATTCAGTTTTGAAGAAGTCTTGGGGTTTCCATTCCAGTGAGGATTCTGGTCAAAGAGGGATATAGTCATCTGAGGAAGCCTAGATGCTAGGATTGTTCTCTGTGCCTCAGGCTCCCCAACCCTGCCTTGGGCAGATAAAATTATGTTCAAGAATGTTCAACAGATGGCTAAAAGATAACTGCACAGTTGTTGTCCAAATGAGATATAAATGTATAAAACCAAATTCAGTCTTGCTAAAATGCAAAACTCCTTTCACTCACACACACACTTTCATCTGGTGTGAGGATAAACCAGGTAACAACTTTAATTTCCAGATGGTTGCTATTATGTCCTACAGTGTGGTACTTACAGAAAGTCTATAGGGACACTTACATAAAAATATCAGGGGCTTAGGATGCAAGCCTAGAGATGGACTTACATGGGAGTAAGTCCTGCAAATCTCAGCAGGTCTTGTTTCTAAGTAGAAGTGTATAGGATTGCACTGTTTTAAGGTCTGCTTTTATTTCTGCACCAAAGTAGCAGTATAATAATAATAATTTCATGTCAGAAATTATTCTGGGTTGAAAGGTTTTTTTTCCCCTGGAGAAATTCTGCTCAGGGAACATCTGGAGGAGGCTTCTCTCATATCCCCAAGATCTTTTTCCACCAAAGTGCTCCCTATTTATCTACTTGCAATTTCTTGCTTTCGGTCTGCTAGGTTGATAGGGACAGGGACAGAGGTGGGTGCTCAATCATCATGTAGTACCTGGGTCTCAAACTGCTGACTTGCCAGCTGTCCAGCTAACAAGGCAAGCTTCTTAACCACTGAACCATTGCAGCCCCATCTAAAGTAGCAGTAAAGATGTCATTTACATATCATTTTGTTTCCATAATGGAACTCAGAATGGCATACATTGTGTTTCTAGGTGGCCTGCCATTTGGAATGACCAGATCCAAAGCCCCTTGTTTCAGTAAAGTGATTATATTACAGTATATGCTTCAGACCATATCCTTGAGCACAATAAAAATGTAATGCATTTATAACTTTATTACACAGGTTAGTGAAATAGAATAACAGAGGAATCCTAAACTTGCAGATAAGCCCTTCTGAATTCAATAGGACTTTTTCTTTTTCAAGTGTTGTACAGTATCTGATTCTGAACAATGGCTATCATCATGGTGATCAACCATGAAGATTGTCCTGGGAACAATATAATGCAGTGGCCTTCCACTTGCCTTCCACATCACAGCATGACATCTGTACCGCTGGTCAAATTCCAGGAGTCACTTTGTGGTCCTGATCCCCTTTGGCACACAAAGTCCTCATCAGCCCCAGGCCAGTATTGATGAAACTGCTGCCCTCCATCAAGATGGATTCAAGTGGGATTTAATCCACTTGGGGATCATCACCTTTCCCTGTTGACTTTGCCACCTAAGGCTGTTAGTCCTCAGGGTAAGGTTAGTTAACTGCCTCCTGACAATTGGTGCAGAGACACTGGCAGTATGGTCTACTCCCATGATGGCGAACCTTGGCACTCCAGCAGTTCTTGTACTTCAATTACCAGAAACCCAAGTCAGTACTCATGCTGACCAGGGCTTCTGGGAATTGAAGTTCAGGAACAGCTGGAGTGCCAAGGTTCACCATCACTGCTCTATTGCCATAGCAGGATAACCTGGACAAACTTATTCCCAAGTAAATATCCTTGTGATTTTAGCATGGCAACAAATGAGGTGCCAAGGGAAGAGTAATTCTATATGAATTTCCATCAGGGCTTCTTACACACATTCTTTCAATTATTTTTAAATGTATCTTCATAGAGACTAACCTCATCTAAGATGCAAGAATAGCTAGGAAACTGCTATTCTATAGCCCATGCCTCTTGAACTTCCTATTCCTTTAATTCATTACAGAAGTGAAGGAAACGGGCCTTTAGACAACAGTGAAATGGAGGCTCTTTTTCTGAAAACATTTCCTGCCCAGAGGGAAGAAATTGAGAAGTGCATCAACTGCATTCGGGAAGTAGCAGATCATATTGACAAGACCCATAAGGACTGTACTATTGCCACCATCACAGCCAGCTCTGCAGGTGCCACCTCTGGGATCCTGACCATCTTGGGCCTGGCCTTGGCACCTGTTACGGCAGGTGGGAGTTTAATCCTGACAGCCACAGGGGTTGGTTTAGGAGCAGCGGCAGCAACAACCGGCATCTCTGCTAGCGTGTGTGAGCATTTTATTAATTCCAAGAACAGTCAGAAGGCACAAGAATTGATGGACAGATGTAAGGAAATGCTTAACAAATGCAGGGCGAGCCTGAGAACGACAATGACGCTTAGTGAAGTTTATTTCAACTCTGGATTGCCTGAAAACAAGCAGCCCAGTATGAAAGACTTCCAAGATTTCTTATCTAAGACCAACCTAATTCCAAAATTGCCTTCTGCTGTGAAGGAAGTAGTGGAAAAGGTTAAAGCATTTGAGAGTCTGCAATCCAGTCCTGCCTTGAAGGCTTTAGCGCCAAAAACTACTGCTGCTGTAGGAGACCCATTTAAGGGTGCACCTAAAGGGAGTGGAAATACAGGTGAAGTATTCGAAATAACTCCCCTTAGAATGAGCACAGGAGCCAGAGTCATGGGTGGAACGTTTGCTGCTGCAATTCTCCTCTTCAATATTTACTGCATTGTCAAGGATGCCATTCATTTAACAAATGGAGCCAAAGCAACAATGGCTGCTAAAATCAGAGAAAAGGCTAGTAACTTAGAAGACATATTGCAGACACTCAGCAAATTATATCAGGACCTGGAAGACACTGGTTCAAACTAGGCAATATGTTGTAGCATGGATTTAAAAGAGGTACTCCCTCGCATGGGGAAAGATTGATTGTAACACTTTATTATTCTTGATTGTATTTCTTGTATTTAGCATGCTTTCTACTGTGATTGGTCACTGGAAAGAAAGGTTGCCCTTGCTCGAAAGCCAGTCATATCCAACTCTAGGGTCTAGTGCTCATCTCTGTTTATAGCCAAAAAGCCAGTGTTGTCTGTGCCTGCAGACATTTCCGTGGACATGTGGCAGGCATGCCTCAACACTGGAATGGATGGAACACTGTTTACTTTCCAACTGAAGTGGTCCCTATTTATCTACTTGTAATTTCTTGCTTTCGAACTGCTAAGTTGGCAGGAGCTGGGACAGAGACGGGAGCTCACTCCATCATGCAGTACCCAGGAATCAAACTCTGACCTTCCAGTCAGCAAGTTCAGTGTCTTAACCACTTGAGCCACAGCTTAATTGGCCAGTTTTATTGCTGAGACATGTATCTAAGGAAACCCATTGTTAAAAGGAAATCACATTCAGTCTCAGCATTATGTGTCCCACTTAACATCTAGATGGATCCACTGTATAAATAGGAGAGGCCCTAGCCATATGATTTAATTTACTTACAATAATCTAAAGGCCAGTTCACAATTAAGTTGTAGAGAAGCACATTTATGGATATGGCTTCCCACTACCTTCCTTGATTTTCATCTTAGACGTAGAAACCGTGCTCAACAACTGATGGACAAAACCAATACTGGCCAAAATCCTTTTGTCACTTGTGCTTGCATAAGAGAAATTATGTAAATATTGATAGCAAATTGACATTCTTTCATGAGGGACTGGTTGTGTTCCTAGGTCCTCACTTATCTACACGACTGAGTGTGTGCCGGGGGGGGGGGAGTACCACCTCATTAATGAGCTACATTTTGTATGATTTTTTTATTTACACAGGTGTAAATCAGCAACAGGATTCTGGCATCTGTCTTTCAATGTATAAGCTTGCCAAAATAAAATATAATTATTACTGGATTCAAATGCAGAAATGAAAATATAAAATATATAGGAATACAGTAAAACCTCATATAACACTAAAACCTGGTTCCACAAGTCTTGGTGTTATATGATTTTTAGTGTTATCTGATGCATGTTAAAATCCTATGGGATCCATAGAGATACATTGTAACCACACAGGCTTTAGTGGTTGTTATCTGAAGCATCCCATAGGTTCTTAATGTTATCTGATGCAATTCTTCCCCCCAGATTCCTTAATGTTATGCAATTTTAGTGTTATTCGATACTAATGTTATATGAGGTACAGTAAAACCTCATATAACACTAAAACCTGGTTCCACAAGTCTTCGTGTTATATGATTTTTCGTGTTATCTGATCCTCTATGGGATCCATAGAGATACATTGTAACCACACAGGCTTTCGCGGTTGTTATCTGAAGCATCCCATAGGATCTTAATGTTATCTGATGCAATTCTTCCCCCCAGATTCCTTAATGTTATGCGATTTTCGTGTTATTCGATACTAATGTTATATGAGGTATTACTGTATTTGTATTCTTACCTGACAATATTTACAGATTGGTTAAAGATAATTATTTTTAAGTGATTCTGTGTGTGAAATGGGAGGTGTAAGATTGAGGTAAATTACCTGTCCAATAACTGGAGAGAAATAAAATGATTATATGGAAAATGCTGTCTCATTTCTGTTTCTCTTTCTCAGTTTTCAATTCAAGTCTTTGGGGGGGAAATCACTAATATATCATGAAGCCACCCAGGTTACGACATGTAAATTATAAAGCATAGTCTCCTATTTGGAGCCGAGACTGTTCTTCCCACTCTGGCAAGCCGCCATAATGTGGCCGATCACATGAGCAGTGACACAATGAATCTCGGGATCAGCATGACATACAAAAGGAAGGGGGAAAGGGTTAAATCATTGCCTTCGAGACCAAATGGGAAACTGGCCAAAGTGACCTAATTAATTTAACTCTCACACACTTAAATGACAGCTAGCAGCTTTTTGATTTGGTATGGCACAGCAGTGTTTCCAAAGACCCCACTTAATTTTCATCTTGGCGGAAAGAACAAAATGGGTTAGACACGCCACTGACAGAATGGGTCTAGTTCAGTCACCACCTCAAAAGGCACCATATAATTCAATTAGGAATTCTATTGTCAAAGTCTCAAATAAAAGTAGATATGTCCTGGCACCTGGCACAACTTAATCCTCATAGATTTAAATAAGAGAAGGAGGAGGAAGTACTTGTGTTGAAGAAGTTCTGGGATATTGCTGACCCCACAGACATTCCCATGTATTGATGGTTAGCAAGAAAAACACTATGTATTAAAGTTAAATTTACATGTCTTGTATTTCCCGAAACAATTGAGAATTGTGCTGTCTCCTCATCCCCAGAGGGATTAGCCTACTGCCAAGCATGCTGTCACTTCTGTTTCTCAGCGTCTTGGTTTTCAAACAATGGTGAGGACATTTTTCATCCCAGCTGTTTTTGCCTTCCTGTTTTGTTTTCCTTTATTACGAATAAAATAACCACCTTGGCAACTGGCTGAAATTCAGGGACATTGTTTACAATCCTTCTGTGACAATCTCATAAAATGCCAGCCCTTTCGGTAAGCTCTGTGTGAATTCTTCAGCAAAACATGACTAAAGGACAAAAAAAAAAATCCCATCTGGATGAGTGCGGCTTAGTTCCTGTAATCAATAATTCCAGTTTTAGAGAGCAAGACAGCTTGGTGATTATTCCACCTGGACAAATGAGAAAATCACAGCATTTATGGATTTTAGATCTCAAGGTGTTGTGGTTTCATTTGTTCAGCTATTGCAGAAATCTAATTTTTGTTTTTATTCCCTCCATAATTACAGATTAGAGGCTTCATTCAAGATATAATTAGAGAAACTGGCACTATTAGAAACCTTTCTTCTTTTGAACAAATTATCAGGCAGACAGATGGTTGCTATAAAAGAAGCACAACATATTGATTAACATCGGAACTAGTGTAATGATCGAGATAGAACAGAAATAGGAGTAGGGATTTTTTTTACCAGACGCCCTTTAGGTACCCAGAAGTCTGAATATGAGGCAGTGAATACTGCAGTGGATAATGTGGGCTTCACCAAGGGGTACAGGCTGTTGGAGGGCAGACAAAGTGGTGTGGTAGGGGGTCAAAGTAAGGGGCTTGAGACCAGGGCTGTAGCCAGGATTCTAGCTTTTTTTTGGGGGGGGGGATATTTTCAGGAGGGGCAAAAATTTGGGGGGCAATGTCACACTCACATTGGCACATGGGGTGGGGGAGCCTGTTAGCTCAGGAGGGTCCCCCCTCCGGCTACAGCTCTGCTTGAGACCCATTTCACCCCTCTCACCCTTACAGATGATAGGGCAGAGGGACAGGCAATGACAGGCAATGAACAAATCACATTAACTTCATAAATAGAAAGCAATGTGGCAAGGAGAGAATCTACAACAGGGAAGAAAATCCTTTGGACCCATACTCTTCTGTTTCAGCAGCAATTTCCCATTACACCAAAAAGCCTGGAGGAAATAAAACAGAGAAGGAGTAGGGCAAACTGCTCAATTTCCCATTGAACTTCTACAGGATAAACTTGGCCAAGGTTCACCCATTTCTTATTTTTCCCCAAACAAAAAACAAATGTGATATTTGGTACAGAATGCCCGTGGTCAGTCCACAGTCATCAATCCTGCCACTAAAGGTACTGATGTTTTTAAATTGTAACAAAACTCAACTTTACTATAAGCTCTTCCGTTGCCTCATTTGGCTCAGTCACAACTTCTTATATTGAGAGGGTGTTGACAATTATCTCGCTGCTGTCACGTTCCCTAAGTCTCTCAGGGTGTCTTAGTGGTATACCACATGTATAGGCACACAGTGGACACCAGGAGGGGCATCCTACCCACATTGGGTTACATTCTTTCCTTTGTCCACTACTAGCCCATCCTGTCCGTTGAGCCTCCCAAGTCTCAACCCAGCATCATTCCCACAGGCAGGCACCTTCATTCATGCTAGCTTGTCAGTCTAGGGATCCTCTTTGAAAATAAATGTTCACTCTAATAGTATTTGCCAAGAGGTAACTCCTCTAGATATGGGCACCATTGCTCTGCTCTTCTTCCTCTTCCTCCTCCTCCTTCTCCTCCTCCCATGGCCTGCTCCCTCTTTAGCTATTTCTCTTCTTCCCACTCTCTCTCTTCCATCATTCCCAACTGCTCTACTCCTTCTCAGATCTCCTTTAAATACTACCCCTTTCCTGCATGATCACAACTCTGACTCCCTGGTCTTCTTCCCATTCCTCCTCCACCATTGGAAAAACAAAAAACCAACAACGTCCTTTGAGTTGTCATGACCACAATCCACAGGTGAACGAGAAATCTCAAAGCCTGTACCCTCATTTGCAGAATGCAATGGTCCACTTCCTTCTCTGGTCCATACTCATATCTCTTTCAGACAAGTTCCCCAAGATCATAATAGAAATGTCCCTGACATCCTGATAACATTTCCCCTCTTTTCACTTCATGCCACATCATGTTCTTGGGTTTCCTTGTCCTTTTGCTCCTTACCCAAAGTGCTGGTTTAGAAAGTAGACGGATTTAATGCCTGAAGAACCCAAGATACCAGTGTGGAATGTCCTTGGAAGAACTGTTCCAAGAAGTTTAGAACAGGAAGGCTATCACCATGATGATAGCTAATATCAGGAATGGAAATGGCAGGTGAAGAATAATGATATATTAACTGGAGGAATTTACCACCATAACATTTTCTAACAACCTTAATGTTTATGCATTATCCAACAAACAATGAAAAATGAATGTGATGACCTGGGGTAAGAGGGAAAGAAGAATAACAGAAATTGGTTTCAGATTCCTTCTGTCCATCTCTCTATATACAATGCTATGGTGATTTAATATAAAAAGCCACTGTTAAAGTTATACAGAAACAGAATCTACTTGTGGTAAAGGGTAGCATGCCACAAGATTGTTTTTATCACAAGCTATGGGCTCTGTCACAGCTTCCTTTGTATTGCCTACTGCCTTATCAGTGAGCCATTTTGTTTTTCATTCAACCACCATCTATGATCCACCAATGATGGCATTGTTAGAAATAGCAGTAAGTGGGAAAAGCCTGCACACCTGTTCCATCTGGAAATGCCCCCAAAGCAGCAGCTTCAGTTAAGTCCAGCCAGAGTTATTAAACAGACCATCAAGGTCTGCTCTAGTATAGAATGTGGAATTGTCACCATCTGTGCCTTCTTCTTATTCTTTACTTCCTCTGCTACCCCCTTGGGTGTCAAGAGACACCATCTGATGAATGGGGAAAGTCAGAAAGCCAAATGGGTAAAGTCAGAAAGGTAGGAACATGTTGGAAGCATGATGAGTTTGCATCTATATTATAAAATGGTGCAGAAGAGGGCAACTAAGATGATCTAGAGCTTGGCCAGTAAAGCCAAGGGTAGAATGAGATCAGATGCTAGATTTGTGAATGCCAGGAACAGCAGCTGTCTGTTCTCTCCCCTTCTCTAATTTTGGTAACAGAAATAACAGTTCTGCTTGTCTAAATGTCAGAGGAAATTCAACATATTGCTTTAATTTGCAGTAGCCACTTAATACTCACATGTAGTCCCCTGTAAGCTTTTAGAATTGATAAAAGAGGATCCTTAAATTGTCCCAGATGGTCAGGTGTAAGGGGGGGCTGGCCTTCCACCTTGGCTACTCTTTATGCAAATTCCACTTCTGCCCAACTTAATATAGCTTTGGCAACCAGATAAACAGGACCTAACTTCCAGAGCAAGTGCTTTCTTCATCTTGGCCAGGAGTTCTCAACCTTTTCAAGCTGAGGGCTGGGTCACATTCCCTCAGACAGCTTTGGGGGCTGGATTGCCATTTTGCCTGCTACACATGGCAATTCCCGGATGTGGCGGAGGTGGTAGGGGGCCACATGAAATTTTGTCATGAGCTGCATCCAGATCCTAGGCTGTAGGTTGAGAACCCCTGATCTTGGCTAAAGACTCTTCCAGGCTCAACATTTATTCTGCCTCATTCTGCCCCAGTTTTTTGGAGGACAGGGAGAGGTCATTTTAGTGATGGGAACTAAAGTATTTATCAGGATTGTCATCCAAGCTGTTAACTGCCTAGTGCTAAGGTACTTGTAATAAAGGAAATTATTTGCAGCATAAGACAGTTGACATAACAAGGAACGGTCACAATAACCCAGAACAAACAAGCAAACAAATACACACTTGACTTGCCATTAGTTTAGAAAAACCACTCATTATAAGGAATAAAAGAATTAGGAAGACTTCAGTGGTTGGGTTAAAAAAAATACTACCACATTGTGGCCATGGCCTACTCTGTGGGTGTGGCCATGTGACTGGGTGGGCAATCTAGTCATGCCTGTCCAGTGGTGGGGGTTAAAAAAAATTACTACCTACTCTGTGTGTGTGGTATGGTGGGCGTGGCCAGGGGGGAAATCCCTGAATTGCACCCGAATTAGGACTACTTTATTTCAAAACTTGGATGGGAGGGGCCAGCCAGAATTTCTGCTACCGGTTCTGGCGAACAGGTGCGAACCTGCTGATGGCCACCACTGGAAGACTTCCAAACATTAACAAGGAGTCTAGCTATCTTTATGAATGATATACAGTATTAAGTGTTTGCCTTTTTGTACTGGTAATAAATAACTTTGATAATTACACTCTAAAACATGGATTCTCAACCTGCGGCTCTTGGGATGGATACAGCCTGCAACACCATTTCATGTGGGGGGCCCACCGCTTCCACCACACCAGGAAGTTCTATGTGGTGAAGAAAGGATAAAATGAATGTCTAGCCCCTGAAGCTGGCTGAGGGAGTGTGACACAGCCCCTGGCTTAAAAAGGTTGAGAACCATGGTGGTGAACCTTGGCACTCCAGATGTTCTTGGACTTCAATTCGCAGAAGCCCAAGCCCCCATGAATCTGCACAAATGTGTTTACTGCGATTCATCCGACCCACACATCTCTTGTCACTCCTGGAAGTGGAAGTAAAATGGCCTTGGGCTTCTGGGAATTGAAGTCCAAGAACATCTGGAGTGCCAAAGTTCGCCATCACGGCCCTATAAGAAGATAATGTCTTAAGTTTATTTTTAAGACAGGAAAACAATTTCTTACAGTACTTCAGTGGTTGTTGGTACTTCATCAACACAACATCCTAGCTTTTCTTTCAAAAAGATATTTCTGAAGTGTTAGTTTTTACTTGGGCTGCGGTGGAAGTGGTAGGGGAAATTTTGCTTACTTCAACAAAAGAAAAGGGCAGCTGGCAAGACAGTATGATGCTAGCACCAATAAAGAAGCAGCTGTCAGGAGGATGTATGTTTATGTTTATGTGCATATGGTGTTAAGATGAACCTGATGCTCAAAAAACGAGATAAGTGGGAAATGTTGCCCAAAGCAAGGGATATTTCCTTCATTTTAGGGGAGAAGCAGCTTGAAGTCATAAAGGAAGCAGAAACTTCTGCACTTTAGCACAGACCTTGGTTATTAAAATGCCCAGAGAGTGCTACAACACTTAAACTTGTTCCACAGTGCAAGGTCACAATAAAACACCACAAGGATTTATGGAGAGAGAGAAAGGTCCAGGAACTCGAAACACAACAACACACACAAAGTACAAAGCAAGATATGAGAAACGCCATTCAAACATTGGGGCCAATTCCAAAAAGGTCAGTGCAGAAACTTAGATCAGAGAGACAAATTATGCATCTGGAAATCTGGAGCCATTTTGCAGAACAGCAGTGAGCACAACAGAAACCGAGAAAAGGAAGCCAGAGCAAGCAAAGATCTCTATCATGTTGCAAAGGCTCCCTGAAACAACCAGCTCTTACAAACACTGCTTTCTCTTTCTCATTTTGTGCTTATGCAACTAGCAAGTTCAGGGTAGGGTGAAAAAGTCAGAAAATAGAAGCAAAATACAGTACATTTTGCTCAATAAAGTCAGAGAGATGTGTAAATGGGGAGACACCTCCTCCATAATACGTATTCCCCAAGTTATCAGCTTTTTTAAAAAGAGCAAGTTTTTAACCTTGGTAGATATAGAGTTGGGGACTACGGTGGTATAGTGGTTACGATGCTGAACTTCATGACTAGAAGGTCAGCAGTTCAAGACCTGAGTGCTGCATGATGCAGTGAGCTTCCGTCTCTGTCCCAGCTCCTACCAACCTAGCCGTTGGGAAGCGAGAAATTGCAAGTAGATAAATAGGTACTGCTTCAGTGTTCTGTGCACTCTGGTGTCTAGTCATGCCTGTCACATGACCATGGAAATGTCTGCAGACACAGACAGTGCTGGCTCTTTGGCTGTAAACGGAGATGAGCACCGTACCCTAGAGTTGGATACAACTGGCTTTTGAACAAGGGCAACCTGAATGTAGAGTACAAACCAAATCTTCTTAATTATTTGCATGTGAAGAGAAATAACTTCCTGTTTTACACACCACCCCAACTACTCTGCTTCTTTTGATTCATCTGGTGGGACATTATTACTGCCACATTAAAAAAAACCTAATTCATCAGCTCAGAATCTTAGTGCAACTAAAGCCTAGCAGAAGTTTGTCTACCCAAAAAGGAAAAAGTTCCAGCAAACAGAAATAATCCCCCAAAATCTATGATCTTTCACACTCAGGTCTTACTCTTTTTTTCCTTCATTTATTTATTTATTTTCGCCTGAGTCTGTAAACATAAAAAAAAAATTACACTCACAATACAGTACAGTATATGTATTTCCACCAGTGGTGGGATGTCAAAAATTTTACTACCCCACCATGACATCATCACAGTGTGGGTGGAGCTAACATCATGGGTGGAGCCAATGTCATGACATCATGAAGTTGTGGCCGGGGCCAAAGAAAACAAATTAAAAAATAATTTAAAATAAAATAAAAATAAGCGCAAGCGCGCACACGCGCGTGCGCACACACACACACACACACACCTCAACCCACCTATCCACCCACCCACAACACAAACCTGTAAATAAATAAATTAAATAAATAAATAATACATTAAAATACACCCACCCACCCTCCCACAACACAAATCAACCAGAGCTTAAAGCTTATTCTGGCTAATCTTTCTCACACTAGGTTAGATGGAAGGAACTACAGAATGAACTCAACACAAGATGGCTTCATTTTGGCACTTTTCAACTTTTCAACAGTTAAAGAAGTTAGGTACTAAGTCTTTGCCTAACCAGTTCTCTAGGATATCTAGGGGAAGAGGCTATAGGGAGCTTCAGGTTAGCAGCTTCTCTTCCTCCTCCCCGCTTGGGAGGACAGCAAGGAGGCCGTGCATACGCGCCAAGCACTGTAGGTGTGCATGCACACCAAGTGCTTGGCGCACGTGTGCAGTGGAGGAACCAGTGAAAAGGTAAGCCCCGAAGGTGGTTCCCCCCAAAAGCTGCAACCGGTTCTCCAGGTCACTGGGAAAAGTTACTACCGGTTCTGGAGAACTGGTGAGAACCTGTTACATCCCATCGCTGATTTCCACTATTATCAAGGTTAGACATATTTTGCAGATGGAAGGGATGTAGCTAAGAGAGTTTGGATTGGCCAGCTTTGCACAGAGAGCTAGTGATGGGTGGTCTAATTTTTGCTGTTATGGAGGAAGAGACTGGTGTGTGACAACTTTCCAGCATTGTGTTGTTGTCAGAGAAATGGGAGGGGGACTGTGATATTGTAACCATATCAGAAAGACTAGAGAAGGTTGCCAGCCATTTTAAATCTTAGCCCAAGGCTTGGGTAGGGCCTGTCCTTCTCTCCTACTACAGCAGTCTGCAAAAATACACGGATCTCCTACGTGTTGCTTGAAGAGCAGAGCCTAAAGGTAGCTTATAAATTAGAAATAAATTGAATTGGGGATGAGTGGAAAGATGGTGGAGTTAAAGATTGTGTGTGTTAAAATGGGTTGGGGATAATCTTATCATTCATTTAGGACAGGGGTCTGCAAACTTGGCTCCCCAGATGTTTTTGGACTTCAATTCCCAGAAGCCCTGATCAGCAGGTGAGCTGATTTGGGCTTCTGGGAATTGAAGTTCAAGAACATCTGGAGAGCCAAGTTTAAGGAACCCTGGTTTAGGAGAAATTAAGTTTACATCATTGTATCGAGTTAATTGAGGGACATTGATGTGCCCTTCTATGAAATACAGTAATTGTTCTTTTAGAGCAGGAAGCTTTGGGCTCAGGGTAGTATGTTTTTAATGTTGGTCTCAGCCTTCACATCTGCCTTCCATCCAGGCCAAATAACTTGGCTTTTAGCCTGCACCGTTTCATTTTCTGGGTGTCTTGTGGCCATAAAAGATGCTGTGATTGGCTACGCACCCAATTGGCAGCCATTTTCTATAGCAAAACTACCATTACTACTAAGCATTTGATTTGAACCTTTTGGTAAGAAGAAAAGGCTTCCCATTATACTTTGAGTACAGTAAAACCTCGACTTACATATACCTCGAGTTAGATAAAATTTGACTTACATAATGATTTTTTGCACTAAAACCATGTCCCGATTTACATAACACAATTTCCTATGGGTTTGCTTCAAGTTATGTAAAAAATTATTTTTCCTATGGGGTTGCATCAATTTACATAATTATTATTTTCCTATGGGTTTGCTTTGAGTTAAGTTAAAAAATTCATTTTTCCTATGGGGTTGCTTCGAGTTATGTAAAAATTCATTTTTCCTATGGGGTTGCTTCAATTTACATAAATATTATTTTCCTATGGGTTTGCTTTGAGTTAAGTTAAAAAATTCATTTTTCCTATGGGGTTGCTTCAAGTTATGTAAAAATTCATTTTTCCTATGGGGTTGCTTCAATTTACATAAATATTATTTTCCTATGGGTTTGCTTTGAGTTAAGTTAAAAAATTCATTTTTCCTATGGGGTTGCTTCAAGTTATGTAAAAATTCGTTTTTCCTATGGGGTTGCTTCAATTTACATAAATATTATTTTCCTATGGGTTTGCTTTGAGTTAAGTTAAAAAATTCATTTTTCCTATGGAGTTGCTTCAAGTTATGTAAAAATTCATTTTTCCTATGGGGTTGCTTCAATTTACATAAATATTATTTTCCTATGGGTTTGCTTTGAGTTAAGTTAAAAAATTCATTTTTCCTATGGGGTTGCTTCAAGTTATGTAAAAATTCAATTTCCTATGGGGTTGCTTCAATTTACATAAATATTATTTTCCTATGGGTTTGCTTTGAGTTAAGTTAAAAAATTCATTTTTCCTATGGGGTTGCTTCAAGTTATGTAAAAATTCATTTTTCCTATGGGGTTGCTTCAATTTACATAAATATTATTTTCCTATGGGTTTGCTTTGAGTTAAGTTAAAAAATTCATTTTTCCTATGGGGTTGCTTCAAGTTATGTAAAAATTCATTTTTCCTATGGGGTTGCTTCAATTTACATAAATATTATTTTCCTATGGGTTTGCTTTGAGTTAAGTTAAAAAATTCATTTTTCCTATGGGGTTGCTTCAAGTTATGTAAAAATTCATTTTTCCTATGGGGTTGCTTCAATTTACATAAATATTATTTTCCTATGGGTTTGCTTTGAGTTAAGTTAAAAAATTCATTTTTCCTATGGGGTTGCTTCAAGTTATGTAAAAATTCATTTTCCCTATGGGATTGCTTCAAGTTATGTAAAAATTCATTTTCCCTATGGGATTGCTTCAAGTTATGTAAAAATTCATTTTTCCTATGGGATTGCTTCAAGTTATGTAAAAATTCATTTTTCCTATGGGTTTGCTTTGAGTTAAGTAAAAAACTTTTTTATGTAAGTAGGGTTTTTACTGTACTTAAAACAGAAACAGGAAATGACCAGTGTCTCAAACTTTGTTTGAGGTCTTGCTCTTTTGTATTGAGTTTTGAAAACAAAACTGATGTACTCAGTTTTATTCATTTTGCGGGATGAATGAAACCTCCCAGATGCAAAGCACATTGGTTTATCTAGGATGCACGTGATGTCTTGAAAAATGAGGCCTCTTAACCCACATAGCCTTTGAAATGTATATTATTTTAATTTATAACAGAACTGGAAGGGATTGTCTTTGGGAAGAAATGGATGTTGAACATTTTGCCAAGTTTCAGAAAGAATTCCCCGCCCACAAAGAAGTGCTTGAAAAATGCATCCGAAGTCTCCAGGAGATAGCAGACAGGATTGATACAACCCATAAGGAGTGCACCATTGCTAACATTACTGCCTGCTCGGCAGGTGCCACATCCGGTATCCTGAGTATCCTAGGACTGACCTTGGCTCCTTTCTCAGCTGGTGTGAGTTTGATCCTAACAGCCACAGGGATAGGTTTAGGAGCAGCAGCAACAGCTGCCGGCATTTCAGCTTCTGTGTCCGAATACATCATAGATTCAGGGGACTTAAGAAAAGTGCAGGCAATTATGAATGAATGTAAAGAAAGCCTAAGACTGGTGATGCATCCCGATGAATTTGATTTTAGCCCTGAATCTTCCCCAAATCCTGTTAGCCTAATGACAAAAACTGTTTCCATATGCAGCGCTCCGGGGAAAATCAAAGCAAACGTAAAAGCGTTGAAAGTTGCACGAGCTAACCCCGAACTAGCGGCTTTGGCACAACAAGCTACAGCGGTGGGAAGCACAGGCCGGGCTGCGATGCCAGGGGTTGAAGAAGCAGAATCTGCATTTAGAGGCACTTCCCTGGCTATGTCCAAAGGAGCCAGAATGCTGTGGGCTGCCTCGGCTGGTTTTTTCGTCCTGTACGATGCATACAGCCTTGTCCAAGAGTTCATACATTTGAACGAAGGTGCCAAGGCTGATGTAGCAGCCAAGATCAGAGACAAGGCTAGAACGTTGGAGGAGGCACTGGAGGAACTCAACAGGCTCCATGAAGAACTGAATAAGGAAGCCTAGACCAGGGGTTCCCAGCCTGAGGCCCATGGTGCGGATCTGGTCCATGGTGCCATTTCATGTGGTCCTCCCCCCCCCACCCTCCAAGGACATTTGAGAAACAATGGCCACCACTTTGAAGCTGTCGGGACAAAATGGCAACCCCCATTGTGGAGGCAGGGCAAAATGGTTGTCCGGCCCTCGAAGCTGACTGAGTGTGACCTGGCCCCCGGCTTGAACAGGTTGAGTACCCCTGGCCTAGACTATGGGAACGTTTGCAGTTTGCAGATTTTTGTCTCATCACATTACAGCAGGGGTTCCCAAACTTTTTGGGATGCGGGCCGATCATGTGGTTCAGGGAGCCGGTCACTAAGGCTCAGGGGCCGGGTGCGGCCCCCGACACCAATTCATCCGGCCCGTGAAGCCCTCGTCGCTCCTGGAAGTGGAAGTAAAACGCGTCCGTATGCGCCCTTAGTTTGGGCACCACTGCTTTAACCTCTTACCCTCTCCAGTGGAGAAAGGAGGCCCAAGAGGAGAGGGGCATACAGAAAACCATGTCCTGTTGTGGAAATAAAAATGGAGGCTCTATGAGGGTTGAGCAGAGAAGCCCTGGGGAGAGTGTATGAGCAGGAGAAAAGAACGGCAATGTGAAGGGAATTATTAAGAATACCTGGCAAAGGACATGCTGCCAGGTTTGGGAAGCTCCTACTGGGTGGGAGAAAAAAAAATGTCACAGTGTCCTTGATGAACAGGAGGTAATTTTCTAATAATGAACAGTGAGAATCTGGGATTATTATTAGTACAGTCAAACCTCGCATAAAGAGCGCTTCGCTTAAAGAGTACCTCGCTTAAAGAGCAGAATTTTCTCTGAATGTTAGCTTCGCTTAACAACCATAAACTCGCTTAACAAATAAATCAGGGTTCGCAATCCCCCCACAATTGGTCACTTACAATGGTGTTTCACTTAAAGAGCAAACCCGCTTAAAGAGCAATCCTGTGGAACGCATTATGCTCTTTAAGCGAGGTACAACTGGTAATAATAACTGCATACTCTAATCAATTCTGACTTATGGCAAACCTTTCAAGGGTTTTCTGGCTAGAGAATACAAATAAGTGGTTTGCTATTTCCTTCTTCTGGGTGTACCTTGGGACTGTGCAACTTGCCCATGGCTATACAGGTTGGCTCTTCTTCCTGGAAGCATAATGGGGGATTGAACCAAATCTTTAATTCTGCAACCAGATATCTAAACCATTAAGCTAGTAAGAGTCTAAAGCAGCGGTTCCCAACCTGGGACCCAGGCCCTACAAGAAGATTTCAATTCCCAGAAGCCTAAGTCAGTACAATGGCTGATCAGTGTTTTGGGGAATTGACTTAGGCTTCTGGGAATTGAAGTCCAAAAACCAAAAGTTAGGAAACCCTGGGACTCTAAGGACTAATTAATGGCTTTCTGCAGATAATAGTAAGCATCCATATATAGATGTGGTGACTATGCAGTTGTATTATCTCTCTGTGCATTCCTCCTGGGAGAAGGAGCATTGGTTTTATGTTCTCACTGCATGTTCATTTCAGATGCATGCCATGAAATAAAACGTTATTGCAAATGTCATGCTTTCTTTACAAAATTGCTTCATATGCAGAAATATACAATGCGGGAAATGGACCTAATCCCAGTGGGGAAAATGCAGCAATTCCAGGGTTTCTGAAAACCTACATTGCCGTTTTGTTTCCTCAGCACAGAAGTTAACATTCACCTAATACACAAGCATTTTGCCTTAGGTACTGGCTTTTACTTGAATGGCACTTCCATGTACTGGAAGTGGAAACGACAAGGACAATCTCCATATATCTGCCTTCTATACCGTAGTGAAGCGGAGTTCTGGCCCTTGAATCTGTTGCAGTCTGGAGACAATTCTATTGATCTGGGCAAATGTCCAACATGTTGCAACACAAGGGCTGGAGAACCAGCAAACAATAAAACAGAAATTGGTGTTCATCATGAGATGAGGGGAAAGGCTGGCGCAAACAACAGCTGTTAACTAGACTAGGCTTCCTCAACCTTGGCCCTCCAGCTGTTTTTGAACTTCAATATCTAGAAGCCCTGATCAGCAGGAATGCTGACTTGGGCTTCTGGGAATTGAAGTCCAAGAATGGCTGGAGGGCCAAGGTTGACAAAGCCTGAACTAGACAGATTCCTTTTTCTTGAGTGAGAAAGCTTACTGTATATACTTGACTATAAGCCGAGTTTTTTAGTCCCCAAAAGGGGACTCGGCTTATACTTGGGTCAATGATCACGAGGGGCCCAGAACTGTACTGGATTGAGATGTGCCAACAATTTAATTAATGTTACCATATTTTCATGTACAGTAAAACCTCATATAACACTAAAACCTGGTTCCACAAGTCTTAGTGTTATATGATTTTTAGTGTTATCTGATCCTCTATGGGATCCATAGAGATACATTGTAACCACACAGGCTTTAGCGGTTTTTATCTGAAGCATCCCATAGGATCTTAATGTTATCTGATGCAATTCTTCCCCCCCAGATTCCTTAATGTTATGCGATTTTAGTGTTATTCGATACTAATGTTATATGAGGTATTACGTGTATTTTGATTATAGAAACTCACTAGTAGCTGCTGCATTTCCCATCCTCGGCTTATACTCGGTTCAATCTATTTTCCTGAGTTTTTAGGTCAAAATTAGGTATCTTATATTCGGGTCAGCTTATACTCAAGTACATATGGTACACAGTATGCACAAGCAAGCAGTGGTGAGGATGATGAGGAAAGGCCTTCTCTGTTGTGGCACCTTAGTTCTTTATTTCTACCCCAAGGAGGTTTATCTGGGTTGGTTGGTTTACTTTTTTTGTCACAGCATCATAGACCTTTTCATCTGCCCTGGCCTAAAGAAAGCATTCCTATCCAATCCAAGTGCCCATCCTTGAGGGCTTTTCAGCATTTTTAAGTTGAATCCTTCCATTTTTAAGGAGTGGGAAAGAGTGTGATTAATTGAGCCTCAGAACGGGTCTAAATTCCCCAGAATGTTAAAGTGTCTTTAGCCTCTCCCTACACTGGAACACCCACTACCAATTTTCCTCTGATTCCCATTTAGTGTCTAGCTCTCACCTCTGGGCTGG
Organism: Furcifer pardalis; assembly: GCA_030440675.1. Lineage (NCBI taxonomy): Eukaryota > Metazoa > Chordata > Lepidosauria > Squamata > Chamaeleonidae > Furcifer > Furcifer pardalis. Next base: position 159,369,542 of record CP126892.1, read on the forward strand.
GGCAAAAAGGCCCTCCAGCCATGGGTGCCAGGAGTCCTCCACCTGCTGGCACTCCTGGGTCTCACCCCTGGCCGGGCTTGAAAAGGCTGCTATGGTGGTGGGCGGCAGGACTTGCTACCGCCGGCTCGAAAAGGTCACAAAAATGTTTAAGAAAATACAGATTTTTATATTTTAAGCTTTTTTTCCTGGCTGAAATGCAGGACTCCTGTCCATGTTATTTATGAAGAGTGCCAGAACTCCACACATCAATCTCTTTCCTCACTACAAATCATTTTAGTTGGCAGCTGTTTAAACAGGAAACGGGATGTCCCCCTTAGAGATCCTGTTTGCTTCTTGCTAAAGGCCAGTAACTCTTCCCAGTCTGCTTTTGCTGCACCTCAAAGGGAAACCCTTTACTGTAAAGTCAAAAGTGATCTTCCAGATCAGGGGTGCCCAAACTTTTTGGGCTGTGGGCTGGTCATTTGGTTAAGCGGACTGGTCATGTGGTTTCTCCCACTGGAAGCAAAAGTAGAGCGGACCTTGCAATGTGTTTTGCAACAGAATTTTAAAGCTGCCATTTTCTCTGCTTAAATCAGGGGTGCCCAAACTATGGCCCTGTTGGCCAGATCTGGCCCTGATGCCAATTCACCCTGCCTGCGCTGCCCTCGTCGCTCCCAGAAGCAGAAGTAAAATGCGCCTGTACAGGCGCATTTTACTTCTGCTTCTGGGAGCGATGAGGGCAGCGCAGGCAGGGTGAATTGGTGTTGGGGGCTGGATCTAGCCCACGGGCCGTAGTTTGGGCACCCCTTTTCCAGATATTCATGGATTGCAGTCACCAACATCCATCAGAAAGCTATAGATGATGATTGTTGCAGTCCAACACCATTAAGAAGGCCCCAGTAGCCAACACAAACGTTTTTAAGAACAAAAAGGGGCAAAAATAGAGGTGTTAGGTAAACTTTTGTCACATATTATCTGAAATAGGTTTGTACCCAAGACCACCTTCACACTCTTTAACATCCAACTGTTCCTGCCCAGTTGTTTAGGATGGGCGTACGTGATCAGACGACTGCCTCAGAACATTTTCTGTAAGGGATGCTCAAGCAGCATAACTTCCTGTCAGTCTGAGTATGCATTACATCCATTTATTGATCTAAAACTACATGCCATGCTTCTCCAGGGACTGTGAGTTTTTTTCTTGTGTGCAAAGAGTGGCTTGGAAACCGCTGCCTCTTAGCCTTTATACTCCTTCAAATATGGTTTACTTTGATCAATACGAGGAAGAGAGGAAACATGCCTTTAGAAGAAGATGGAAACCGAATGGTCTGTTTTCTCACAGCATTTTATTTTTATTTTTCTGCCCACAGAGAAGAGACAAAGAAGTGCATTAGTTGCCTTCGGAAAGAGCTTGACAAATCCATTAGTTGTTTTTGGAAAGTAAAGTTGATAAAAGCTGAATGGGTTGTAAGGTAAAGGTTGCCCTTGCTCGAAAGCCAGTCATATCTGACACTAGGTTTCAGTGCTCATCTCTGTTTATAGCCAAAGAGCCAGCGCTGTCTGTGTTTGCAGACGTTTCCATGGACATGTGGCAGGCATGACAACACCATAGTGCACGAAATGCTGTTTACCTTTCCCAACAAAGTGGTACCTATTTATCTACTTGCAATTTCTTGCTTTCGAACTGCTAGGTTGGCAGGATCTGGGACAGAGATGGGCTCTCACTCCATCATGCAGCACTTGGGTCTGACCTGCTGACTTTCTAGTCAAGTTCAACATCTTTTGTCATAACTGCTGCCAGCATTACCAGTGCTACCTCCAGTATCTTGTTCATCCCAAACAATGGGCATCTGTCACAGCAGATGTGGTTGAATCCCAACAGTCACCGGTAGAGTTAGGGTGCTGGCTGAAGTCTCTAGGACCGTAATGGCGAACCTTGGCACTCCCAGATGTTCTTGGACTGCAATTCCCAGAAGCCCAAGCACCCTGTAAATCCACATAAATGGGTTTACTGCGATTCATCCAGCCTGCGCTGCCTTCGTCACTCCCAGAAATGGAAGTAAAATGTACGGGCGCATTTTACTTTACTTCCGCTTCCGGGAGCGACGAAGGCAGTGTGGGCCAGATGAATCGCAGTAAACCCATTCATGTGGATTCACAGGGTGCTTGGGCTTCTGGGAATTGCAGTCCAAGAACATCTGGTGTGCCAAGGTTCGCCATTACGGCTCTAGGATGGGAAAACTTCCACAACAGCAGACATGGGGAGGGGAGGGGATCGCCCATGTATTCCACCTTGTGTCTAGGCCAGGTGTGAAACTGCCAAGACTAAGGCATATTTTGGTGAATACATTCTGTAGTTCCTTTCACCTGACCTAGTGTGAGAAAGATTAGCCATCACAACAAGGTTGCCGTTACCAGGGTATGCCCAATTGTGGTTCAAATATACCACAGTCTTCGAGGAGGCTCTTTCCGTGTACCCCATGAGCCATAGGTAAGGCAGTGCGTAATACGAGCCCTAGTAGGAACAGAAGCAAGCACTCTACCTGTTGGGCTCTTGCCACTTAGCTGAAAACCCAAAAAAGATGTGTTTTTCTCTCTTTGCACTCAGATGCTGCATTACACAGTAAACCAGTTTTACTTGAAGTCAGCTTCTGTTGTGCTTCTATGGTCATTTGGCCTGAAATGTCAATTTCTGTTATTTTCCTGAGCAATCCATTCTAACAGATCTAATTAAAGAGTAAATCGTAAAGACTGAAGACTACAGTCTCCAGGAAGGAAGCGGTAGCCCAAAGTAAGCAGATTTAATCAATTCCTATTAAAAACAACTCACACCCACCATGTATGGGTTTATACATACATTAAGAGTGAGTCATATGTTATACAGATCCTGTAAGAAAACACTGTTTAATGATGGGGGAACTAACCAACTGGCTTAATGATTAAGATGTTGAACCTAATGTCTTGTAGGTCAGCAGTTTGAGACCCGAGTGCTGTATGACAGAGTGAGCTCCCGTCTGTGCCAGCTCCTGCCAACCTAGCGGTTTGAAAGCAAGAACCTTCAAGTACAGTACTATAGTTAAAAAGCTACCACTTTGGTGGGAAGGTAACAATATTCCGTGTATTCCGATGTCTAGTTATGCCTGTCACATGACCACAGAAACTTATGCAGATGCAGAGAGTGCGTCTTTGGCTATAAGTGGAGATGAGCACCATACCCTAGAGTTGGCTACGACTGGCTTTCAAGCAAGGATGACCTTTACCTAACAATAATTCTGTCCTTTTTTGTGAGAAATGTTACCCGTATAACTGAAACAAAATCTTCTCTGCTGAAGGAAGTCCTGATGGCTTAAGGAGCAGTGAGGGCCCCAGGAAATTTGCCTACACAACTACTATCCTTGCTGAAACTAAGGTCATGTCCTCTTAAGCTTTCCAGAGCCATTCAGGGTTCAGAGTAACAGACTGGGTCTGGTATGATCTATGAACACTGAAACCTTAATAAGCAGTGAGGGTGTTGACAGCACTCAATGTAAGCGGGAAAGGTGGACTTAGTATCTTTTGGAGCCAGACAGTTGGGAATGTGGCTGGTGTTGCTGCCACCCCCACAATGCTTCCATTTGGGGACTGGTTAATACCTTAACAGTTGCTGAGCCTTTCTGTGCCAAATATGTGTTCAGGCCTCTGGGGTATAGTTGTCAGGTACTTAATTGCATGGCAGATATTTGATCAATTCCGTGAGAAATTTATGGAGACCAAATTACTTTCATGCAGATAAACCAGGAGATGTGGAAATACAAGTGGACAGATGCCATTAGCATTCTGCCTATAATGGTCTTAGACAATGTGGATTTTCTGCTCGTGTGTGCGTGCGCGCAAGACAATGCAGATTTTCTGCACAATCTCCTAAACAACATCTTCACACTAAGCAGGTGAGCCCTGGTGCCGAACTGAGAATGCAGGGCAGGTGGGTGTCCAGCCATTGTTTATTTATTTAAATTTTGTAGGTTGCCTTTCTCCTCCCATGAGAGGACTCAAGGTGGCTCACAAAACAAGTAAAATTAAACATGCAATAAAGAACACACTAAAACAATTAAACTATCATAATAATTAAAATATATCAAGTGATTAAATAAAACTTTACAAATAAAAAACAACAACTAGCATCAAGGGACTCAGTTAAAAACCAGCTGAAGGTTTGGGACTTCAACTGTTAGCAAAAGGATAAAAAGGAGAGGTCCAACTTAACCTCCTAAAGGAGAGCATTCCACAGTCTGGGACCTGCCACAAAGAAGGCCATCTCTTGTGTCTCCATCAGCATACCTATGACGGCCGTGGGACTGAGAGAAGGGCCTTATCTGAGGATCTTAAGGTCTGAGAAGGCTCATATGGGGAGATACAACCTTTTGGATAGTGACACACTCCACAAAATCAACCTTTTGTTCTCTCCAGCTCCACTCATCCTGAGATTTCCGCATGGTATTCTGAGACCTGGCAACCCTCCTCCTATCACCTTCCTGCACACAAGATCCATTATTCCTAGCTACTCATATATTTCTTTCAGAATCAAGCGTCAAAAACCACTTTCTCACATACCTCACCCAGCAGATTGCTCCATAGGCTTCCATAATTCTTTCAACTGCTCCCCATACCATAACCCAGTAGTTCTCAACCTTTTTTTTTTTTTTTTTGGGGGGGGGCTATACCCCACCTATGCATCTCTAAAATTATCCTCCACCCATGACATAGAATTCTTATTACAATATTTAAAAATTGAACTTCTATTCATGTGGAGGAAGCCTAAAAGGCTATTAACTTGGTCTAAACATCCTCAAATCAAATTGACCTCCCCTGTGGGGGCGTGTGCCCCGTTTTGGGAACCACAGCCCTGACCTCAGTCTCTCTACTTCCTTCTCTCACAGTGTTGGACTGTCCCCATCACAACCCAAATCTTTCTGCTTCCAGTAAATGACACTTCTCCCTGTCCATGCTGAGCACCCCGTCTGCCATTTCAAACGTCTGCCTTAGCAGACAGGACTCCATGACTTTCTACTTTGGCGAGATGGGTTATCTGAAATGCTTCAAAGTACATCCAGGAAGCATTCTAGGGCATAAAGATAGCATGTGGCTCATAGCTGTGGCTTCACTTTGTACTACTCTCAGACTCCTGAAAAGAATAATAGATTGAATCACAGGTATCAGCAGGGTATCTTGTGTGCCTATGGAGATGTATCCATGGATACCATGCTGCCTACCTCAGGGCAGTGTATAAAACCAAGATCAGAAAGGCTGCCATGCACGTTTCTTCGTCTTTTGCACACTGAGCGATGCTACATCTCATCTTCTGAACCCCTTGCTTCTTTCAAGGGAGTCATATGGACCAGCCTGCTAGTAAGATCTCTCAGGTGTATCTGCTGTCAGAAATGAAGTGGGTGGGAAGTGAAGATAGGCTGTTTTCAATGTATGCTTTTCTTTCTTCAACATTTGGAGAAATTGCCATTCATGGCGTTCCCCACCCAGCTGTGTCCTGCCTTGTTTATTAGCTTTAAGCACTAGGTGCCAAGCACCTTATTCTTTTGAGCTTTTAGTGAATATTCTCATGCTGGTCTTGATATTTTATTGCTAGTTGTTGCAGCTGTTAGTCAGCTTTTGCTGCCATTTAATTTTGTCCTGACTGCTGCGTTCATTTTGATACTGTTATCAGGTGCTCGGAGGATAAATGAAAATCAACATAGGTTTTTTAAAATATAAAGATATTAAAATATAAACATAAAACTTCAGCTCGCCACCTGGAAAGGTCCTACCATCACCCACTGCTATTACAGTATTTAAGAAATACTGAGATCAGACAAGATGCAACAAATGAGCACTTAAGTAGTCTAAATACAGTCAAACCTCGCATAAAGAGCATCTCATTTAAAGAGTAACTCGCTTAAAGAGCAGAATTTTCTCTGAATGGTTGCTTCGCTTAACAAATAAAACCAACCAAAAACTCGTGTAACAAATAAATCGGGGTTTTCAATCCCCCCCCCCCCCAATTGGTCACTTACAATGGTGTTTTGCTTAAAGAGCAAACTCGCTTAAAGAGCAATCCTGTGGAACGCATTATGCTCTTTAAGCGAGGTACCACTGTATTGCATTAAAAAAAAGCAATCTCTTTTGGTGGCTGTTTCTAGACATGAACAAAATGGTTTTGATGGTACTTAATAATTAATAAAAGGGGCCAGTGCCATATATGTAGGCCCATTAAGGCTGGACAGCAGCATTCAGAAAAGGCTAGGTAAAGAGAGAGGTTGCCCTTGCTCAAAAGCCAGTCGTATTCAACTCTAGGGTTCAGTGCTCATCTCTACTTACAGCCAAAGCACTCTCAGCGCTGCAGACGTTTCCATGGACATGTGACAGGCAGGACTAAACACTGGAGTGCACAGAACGCTGATTACCTTCCCACCAAAGTGGTACCTATTTATCTATTTGCAATTTCTTGCTTTTGAATTGCTAGGTAGGTAGGAGCTGGGACAGAGACAGGAGCTCATTCCGTTTTGCACTACTCAGATCTTGAACTGCTGACCTGCCGACCTTCCAGTTGTCAAGTTCAGCGTCTTAACTGCTTGAGCCACCACGCACACACACACGGAGTAATATTCCAAGCTGTGGAAAAGCCACTACACGGGACAGCTGGTTGTGGTTCAGGCTTGCGAGAAGATGGGATTGCGCTGAGTTGCCAGAAACGTTTTTCGTATCAGATAGTGAGCCAACTGTCACTTGATCTCTCAGAGGAAAAGGCAGAAACGTGCCTTTTGATACAACACAGACTGAGAAATTGGCAGCGCACTTAACACTGGAAAGAAAGTTGGTTTCTTGACTAGTTTTGGCAAGAAGAACAACAGCTTTACTTAGGACTTAATCGCCTCCTCTTCTACCTTGCAGTAGAGGATTCCACAAAGGATCTCCATTGGTATCTCTCTTCGGAAAAGCTCCGTGGCTTGCCTCAGGTCACCACCAGGCGAGCATGAAGGGCTACATGGTCCTAGTCATTTTTGGGAAGAAAGCAGTTTTCATGGTCTTTGCTGCATTGTGTATCAGTGAAGTGCAAATGCTAATTCAGAATTTTCTATTCAGCCCCCCTTCTCCTAAGATACTGTTTGCAAGACCTAAGCATGGCCATTAATAATGGGACCTTTCGGTGGTAACTAATTCACTGAGTTGCCTCAAGTCAGAAGAGAGCCGACAGTACATAACAATAGCAAGGATTCTATAGAAGTCAAGTACAGTACCTGGTAAAAGGCGTAAATATCGTTGTAATGGATGGTTTATAGCAGGGGTTCTCAACCTTTTCAATCCAAGGGCCGGGTCACGCTCAGACACCTTTGGGGGCCAGACGGCCATTTTGCCCTTCCTGCCACACCACTTCCGGGTGTGGCGGAGGAGGTGGGGGACACATGAAATTGTGTCATGGGTTGCATCCAGCCATAGGTTGAGAACCCCTGGTTTTATCGTAACAAAGGCAGATGGACTGGAAACAAATCTAGTAGAGCAATAGTACAGAATGCCCCTAACAGGGAGAAATCCATAGAAAAATGAAGACTCCTTTCACAAGAAACATTTGAAAGACCCACAAGCTGAAATGTTCCCTTTCTTGTATTAGAAACATCACAGCAAGAGTTTCCAAATGTGAATCAGAATAAATATCCGGTGTTTCTAGAATCTTATCTGAATTGAAAATGCATTGCAAACTTGCATCTTATACCAAATTAGCAAGCATAAAAATGTCTTTTCAATGTCATGAGATGGGTGAAATCTACCTATATCGATGCCACGATGCCTTTTGCCATCTTTATTTCCAGTGATCTTTTATTTAAACAATTTTTTTTGGTTCAGTAGTAGATAAAGCCTTGGACTTAGCTCAGGGAGATTAGGTTCAAATTAGCATTTATAGGACTGGCAACAGTCACTTCCTCTTTGCCTAACCTAATTCACAGGGTTGTCATGAGCATTCATTGTGCAAAAATATCCACGTCAACAAGACAAAGAAATCAGCCCAAAGCTGACAATAGCCCAAATGATCTTCATTACTTCATTATCTTCATTCATGATCACATTATGAACAGTGTTTAGAGAAAAAACAATGAATGGATGGATGAGTAAATGAAGGAATCAATCATTTTGAAGCTGGATTTCCTACATCTCAAAACTATTGTGTAGCTTCATTTTGCTGAATAATTTAAAAAAGAATTTATGCTCTCCAGTATATGCTCATTTACTACATACAGTAGTGTGCAAAAGCTTAAAAACTTTCACCAATAGAACTGACAAAAAAGAGCCAACGTTGTCGGAAAACTAGTTTTGGATTGCAACACCCAAACTCTTCCCAGCTGGGGGAAATTCTAGAATGTATAGTCCAAAAAGTATTTTCCCCTTCCTGGGCCAGCTCCCTCCTCCCCTACTTCGTCTTTAAGAGAACAGGCAAATTGTCTACATCTATCCCCAGATGGCACTGCTACAAAGCTCAGTGTACAGTGAATACACGAAGCAGATATCTCCACTAATTACAAAAATTATCCTGCTTTAAAAGCTGTTTCTAGTAGTGTGATTTGCTGCTGAATTTGCTATTAAGCTTATCGACTTGAAAAATGCTAATATTTCAGTGAATACCACTTCAAAAGCACTCTCTTCATGCTCATCTCACAGCACTTTTGTGAATAGAAATGTATTTACTGTACTTTTAACATCTGTTTAGGAGAGGCTGAAATTTAAGTCAAAGGAACATAGGAATTGTACTCAAATTCTGCATGGCATGCATACCTTAGGAAAATGCATCTCAAGAGCCGCACGCTAGTCCAACCTCTGTTCAGGCAGTTAATGGAGATGGGGTTTCCTGGCTGTTTGGGAACCACCACTGATGGTCAATCTTGCACTTGTTACTTATATATCCTGCTACAGTGTTTATTATTTTATTTTATTTATTGTTTTGTTTACTGATATGCCTGAACCACAGACTAACACAGTCTGTTTTTTATATATATATATATATATATATATATATATATATATATATATATATATATATATATATATATATATATATATATATATCCTCATCCCCCCCCCCCCATGTGCTTTCCTCCTTATTTTATCCCAAGGCTGTGAAGCTAAATGTGCAACTGGCCCAAGATGAGTTTAATGGCTGGATGGGAACGTGAACTATTTCTCAAGTCCCAATTCAACACACTACCCGATACTGACTCTCAAAAATCTTATAGAAAGCTTAATTACGTTATTTTGATCCACCAAGATTGGAACTGTGGACTTCCGACTAAAGAGCCTCCTTGAAGATTGTGTTATTTTTGGACCACAATCAGGCGTACCCTGGTAACGGTAAGCTTGTGTTGCCAGCTAATATTTCTCACACTAGGTCAGGTGAAAGGAACTGCAGAATGAAGTCACCAAAAGGTGCCTTCCTTTTGGCAGTTTCAAGTCTGGCCTAGACATGGAAGAACATTGTTTCCTAGCTGTCTGATAGAAATGAGAGCCTTCTACATACAAGGCGTTCCCTGATGTGATAGCATCAAGAATCTCAATATCATACCCAGCATTTACAAGGAGATCGTTAGACAAACCCTACCTCTCTGTTACAGCCCTATACAATAGCCATGACCATAGGAAGAGCCCTTTACAGAAACCAAGGACTACTTTGTCTGGCCTAGTCATCTTTTCTTAGGTAAAGGTTGCCCTTGCGCGAAAGCCAGTCATATCCGGCTCTAGGGTTCGGTGCTCATCTGTTTATAGCCAAAAAGCCAGTGTTGTCTGTGTCTGCAAACATTTCCATGGACATGTGGCAGGCATGCATAAACACCAGCGTGCACAGAACTCTGTTTACCTTCCCATCGAAGCGGTCCCTGTTTATTGACTTGCAATTTCTTGCTTTCGAACTGCTAGGTTGGCAAGAGTCTCTCTTCTTAGCAGCTGGTTATTATATGGTCTCATACAGAGACTGCAGTGGCTCAAGTGGTTAAGACACTGAACTTGCTGACTGGAAGGTCAGTTTGATTTCCGGGTACTGCATGATGGAGTGAGCTCCAGTCTCTGCCCCACCTTCTGCCAACCTAGCAGTTCAAAAGCAAAAAATTGCAAGTAAATAAATAGGGACTACTTTGGTGGGAAGGTAAACAGTGTTCCATGCACTCCGGTGTTGCGGGATGCCTGCTACATCTCCAGAGAAATGTCTGCAGACGTAGACAGCACTGGCTCTTTGGCTATAAACAGATGAGCACTGAACCCGAGTCAGATACGGCTAGCTTTCTAGCAAGGGCGACCTTTACTGAAACATTAATCTATCTTCCTAGCTGTAACTGTTTTGCAATAAATGCTGGGAATTGATCCCAGGTTTTTCTGTAACCAAAATATACCACTTTGAATTGTTACATGTACCATAACTTGTTTTCCATTTAGTTGTAAGCTGCACCACCATTTCACAGTCACCATGCTCAGGCTGGGCATGGTTTCCATTTTAGGAACAAAGCTTCTCCATACACACTCGCCTCTGAAATTGGAAACACCAGGTAGTTGTTTATTTCCTTTTGAATATAGGAACAGCCTTTGAATTCTTTAAAAAACTTGGGACAAGTTACAGTATTTGACAAGCCAATTTGTATTCACAAAAGGCTGTTTTCAGACCTGCCAGCAGATCTAGTTTGGTAGATAAATAATAGTTTTCCAAGAGACCTCCTTTTTCTATAGAACTCCCTTCTCTCATTAGAAAATAATGTTGCTCTTGTTTCAACAATTTCTAGAGTTCTTTATGATGTGACACAAGTTAGTTGCTTTCTGCTCCTTTCTGTCTTTTTATTTTGTAATCTTGGGGACTGAATATTGATAACAATAGTGTTTTTGTTCACAAATTTTCAGCTAGGTTTGGAAATACTTTCAGTTTTAAAGAGTGGCATACAATTCTCTGGAAACAAATAATCACCTAATTTGTGTATTCTTCAACACATCCACAACACACAAGGAAGATCGCGCACCAGCCCAAATCATTATTACTTTCCCCTTGTAAAAAGTGAAGGGCCCAAAGAGGAGATTCGTTCTATTCCCAGAATCTCTCCACAGAAGCCAGAAAAAAAAACCCAATAGTATTTTCCTGTTATACTTTACACTTTATCACCACGTACAAAGAAGTCTCTTTTCTTCTGACCTGTCATTTATCACACAATCACCCAAGTAGGAGGGGGAGGTCTATGTAACTCAATCTCCTTGTGTATACAAACGCAACACCTAACCAGGGTGGATAGCGCAGAATTATTACATTGTCAAGCATGGAGATAGTCAAAATTACCTTTTTGGGCTGCAACTCCTAGAATTCTCTAGGTAGCAGGTGTGGTACCTAGGGAGATTCTAGGACCCATAAATCCCCAAAATGAGATGGTGCCATGTTCTGGTCTAGACTCCCTGCATAATATGACCTTACCCAACATTTGAAGTCTGGTTCTCTTGAGCAACCAGTTGTTTCTTCAAATGGCTGAGATGGGTTCTCCAAATCATGTCAGACAAAATGGCTTGCAAAGGGAAACACAGAATAAGGTCTATACATAATTTTAATTGCAAAAGCTTAGAATACAAAGACTGGATTCAGGAGTGGTGTTTCTCTCTTTTATTTAAAAACAGTGCTTCATTACCATTCGCAAAGGGTGAGGAAGGGCTCCTCCCTTGCTTAAGAGTTTATAAAAGCCAGCAACATGATCAATAATTTATACACATGGATAGTAATACAAAATTAAAAGGAATAAAAGCTAAAGATCTAACTACTCCGACCTTCACAATTCCAGCTACTTGATAATAATAAGAGTAACCCAATGAATACTGTATGGTTTGAAAGCTACTGTACAATATGATACTTAAAACGGGGTGGGTGGGTAGGTGGGTGGGAAGGGATCTTACGAGACTGCCACAAAGCCCTGGGACACAACTGCTCTTTTGTACAGAGTCCCCAGGGAAACAAGACCCTGGTCAAGCAGCTTAAGCACCCTAGGAAATCATTCAGAGGAGGAGAGAGCATCTAACTATAATGCATCCTATATCCCAAGGGTACCTGGCAAAGGAGAGATGCAAGAGTCACTGCACAAAGGAGCACGTCAGTCTGGACCATTTTAGGTCTCACACTGACATATTACTACAAGCCAATCTAGGTGGATCAAGTCAACTCCTAGTCATCTTGGTATTGTCCTGCCTTACATTTGCCATTGGGTCAGGGCTTTGCCCCCAGCTATGTACAAGATTAATTTTTAGAGAAAATAAAGGGAGGGACAAATGATTAGACTAGGCAAAGTGAGTGGCTAAAACCACAATGCAGAACTGCATTTAATGTGTAGACTAGGCTCCTTGAACATTGCTTCTCAAATGGCAGTAAACACACTTCAATGCTACACCTTAAGGAGCAGAAACTGAAGTAGGGGTTTCCAGTTTCCCTTTAAAAGACCAACCGTTAACTAAGTGAAGTACTGTAGTCTAGCCAAACTAATACTCCAAGAGGAGAAACTGGCAGGAAAGATTGAAATTGCTAATGAGCAAGCTTTTAAACCCAGTTTTGGGTATTTTTTTTCAGCTGGCAGTGCTTAGGTGACTCACCTAGAAGTCCTCCAGATTATCTCTAGCTGGCTGTGGCCTAGAAATATCAGCTGGGCATAAATATTGCAGGGGATCTCAACACTTCCATCCTGTCCTCTCCCCTCCCACCGTTAAGTGTAACAGATAGCTCTGCCCAAGAAAACCTTCCTGCAGTTTCCAGCATGGGGGAGAGACATAAAAGATATTCCCCAAGTCTTGAGATAAACATTGGGAGATAAGGAGATATCCTACAAAATTCATTGGAAATCCCACTTACACTCTAACTACCAGAAGATAGCTTGCCTCATTAATTAGATGAGGTTTTCATTTTATTGTGCTGTAAATTAAAAACAGCCTCCAAATAGGACAGAGTGAGGAGGGACTAGGAAAAGGGGGTCAGGACACTTCAGACAATAACATCATCAAAATAGTGTTTCATCCAACAAAGAATAAAGTCTGCTGCTGCTGTATACTACAAGCATATTTTACATTCTCAGGAGCATGACGGAATTAAAAAATGCAGAAGGTTTTAGCACTGGCTCTTCATTTTCTTATTTTAAAACCAGTGCAAATAGGCAACGTGCTCTTAAAGCCTCTCTTCCTCCTTGCCTCCTTCTGCCAGTGCTCAAGATTCCTTTCATCTGGTAGCATGCTGGAGGCTGATCAGCTGCACTCCGTCTATTACCTTGCCTGCAAATTCTCTTGCCATAACAGTGCAATACAGCAAAATGCATGCTACCTAAATTTGATTTCCATTCTCGAAAGCTGAAGTTGTGTTCCCACCCCCATTTGTCTCAGAATTCCATAAAGGGCACCCTGGAAGAAAATGTGCCAAGCCTTACTTTTGCATCCATCTCTATTAAGATCTCTTTGCTGGTCTAGAAACCAAAGGATAAACTGTGTCTTGTTAAAACGGCTGGCATGCAACATAGGTTTGTTGGCTTTGGAGAAACTGGGAGAGGAGAAGAGTAGTGTTCTTCACTATGGACCTTACCCTTTCAAAAAGTGGAATTACATTATTCTCCCAATTGTACAGATATGAAAACAGGGACGGAAAGCATCTAAGGTAAAGTCGCCCTGCAAGCTGGCGATGCTGGTTTGGCCAAATTCCCATACCTGGAACTATTGTGTAATAGTTACTGGCTCTGTCTGGTCTTTTATAATTAGCATTCAACAGAGCTTACACATTTTTTAAAAACCCCTGTGTTCAATATTTTCAATGTAAGACAGCTAGCTGACTTGATTGTGACAGTAGAGCTATGCTATGCAAGCACCATCTTTTCTGTAACGTTAAGAGGGCTTTTCTTCCCACAGTTGCCAACTCAGTCTAGAAGCCTTTCCTGTGTTTTATTTCCCACGCAGGAATCAGGCCCAGTTCTGCTCTCACCTACCTTGTAATGAAAATGGCTACCTGGTGAACATGACACTATATCTGTGCAGGCCAGAAAATTGTTCATTCCTCATTTCCTTGATTTCTCTGAAAGGTTGGACATCCCCACTCCCCACTCCCCCATTTTCAAGCTAACTAAAATGATTATATACCAAACAAATAAACAAACAAACAAAAAGCAGAATTTTTAAAAAAAACACAACAACCACTGACAGAAATTATCATAACAGCAACAAACCAAACTTTGGCTTGAAAAACGAGAAAACCAAAAAGGAAAAAAAAATGGCCAACAGGCTGGCAGTTTGGTGTCACCTTTTCCCATAAGAGAATCAATGTGGTTAGTGTCTCTAGCTTAATTAACATCTCCTCTGCCCTTTTGCTTCGGGTAATCCTCTCTCATATCCTTAGTGCTCTATGACAAGCAACGGAAAGGGCATAATGCAAGTGAGAGGAAAGAAGACTGCTGATGAGGTCGGGCCACTCTGCGCTTCTTCCTCAACAGCCCCGTTCACTGAAGAATTTCAGGACGTCTCTGTTCCTATGCTGACATGAGTGGTGGTAGGCAGGTGGCAACAGGAGCTGTGAAGGCTTCAGACGCAAGTTCACCCCCTTTAGCTGCCCTTCCAATTTAGTACCAATTCAGGCAGGCTAAGGAGTCAAAGGGAATTGTGCTTCTCTTCATACAGAGGTTTTAAAAGGTAATTCTGCAGAGGATCTGCAAGAGGTGCCGAGAGACTCGTGGAAGCTGACAATGCAAGACCTCTTCTGCTAGTTGATTTCAAAAATTAGCGGTAGATATCTGAGAGCAGTGGCTTGTTCGTTGTCACACGCATGCTTCTATAGCAACTTACAAGACACCCAATTGCATAAAATAAAGGGCATTCCATATATGATTTTTTTAAAATGTAAAGGGAACAATCTTGGAACTTAGGAGTCTTTCTTGAGCCCCTCTCGGCTCACAAGTCAAAGTACGCAGTACGAAGTAAGCTGGGAAGTCTGGGGTATGGATTTCCCTTCAGAGGAACAACAGATAATCGAGTAAAGATTCTGTATTGCGTATCGAGGAAAAAGTTTGCTCTTAAACTGTGTTTCAGAAGAAATCTTTGTCTACCCCCGGAAGCCAAAGCTATACAAGGATGACTTCCAGAATAGTGTTATGACACAAACAAACCCCTCTCTACCGCCTCCATCATTTTTCTGGTGTCACGAATCAGGACATGTGTTTCTCTTTTCATGCATTTTTCCCCAGAAGCATCCTTTCAAGAAAGCTAACCATCTCAAGGTGGAAAAAAAGAGAGTCTTGATCACTGAGAGATCTGAGTAGCTCAAACTGACACTGGAGCAAGCCGTCCCCACTGTTGTACAGAACGTGTCACAATTCTGTCATCAGATCCTTGCTGTCGCAATCAGATCTCTCTTCATCATGGCTTTTAGGTTCTGGAGAATTTGTCTCATATATCTGCTGCTCCTCCAGCAAAGAAAAGAGGGAGAAGGCAGGAAGAGAGGAAGACCACAGCAAGTGAAGGAAACTAAGTGGAGCCTTGGTGGTGGATAACAATTGATGAAATAAGGTTTGTGTATAGAAGCAATAAGATCACATATTCAAGTCTTGTCTCCTAAAACCATTAACAGACACAAAGTCTTTGGGCAGCATTGAGGAGCATTGTCTTGAAAACAATAATATCTTGATGCTTCTAGAACTGTCCTGAGCCCTCATGTACCAGGTGACAATGAAATGGGAGGCATGCATGTTTTCCAACCAGCGTGCAGGTTCCAGCTGCAGCCATTTAGCATGGCTATCTATAGGGAGAGGGGATCTTCCTTGTGTATCACGCAGGCCTCAGGCACCAGGTCCCAGAAATGCCTGCAGATTCCTGATTTAATTCCATGATACTGGTTCCTAATGGTGCTCCTCGGCATTAGTTATCTCTTTTCTGATTGGTAAGATAAGCTACGCATATACAGACATGGAAATGCATTATGTTTACCACAGTTAAAAAAACAACAACCAAAACCCCCCCAAAAATGCACAATCTTTGGAACAAAAGAATTAAAGGCAGAAATTTAAAGGAAAAATACATATTCAAAGAACATAGTGAGGTATAAAAAAGTATTTCTCTTGTTTTTTTCTTTTGTTTTCCTCCTCTTCTTGCTATAGAGTTCCTCTACTAGTAAATATTGCAATAGCCAGGCCTCATGAACTGGGGGGGCTGTCCCACTTGCAGGGGGGGCTCACGTCGCTTCAGTAAGGGGCAAATCGGCTGTAGCCACCTCGGTATAAACTTGCCTGCAGAAGTTAAATGGAGACAAAAAAGGGACAGTTAGCCTTCCGAAAAATGTGTACAACTGCAGAGCTTTCCCCTCAAAATCCAAGCTGTTTAAAACAGTTCTGCCTTCTCCCGTCTGTTCCAGCTCCTGGCAACTTAGCAGTTTGAAAGAAAGAAATTGCAAGTAGATAAATAAGTGCTACTTTGGTGGGAAGGTAACAGTGTTCTGTGCATTCCGGTGTTTAGTTATGCCTGTCACATGACCACAGAAATGTCTACAAATACAGAGAACAATGGCTTGCTAAGCCTCTAGTTTTCCAAGCACTAACTCACCACCAGCACTGGTTTTTCAAAGGCTAGGCCCATATACACCATGCCAGACCTTAGAGAAACTTTGGTGTGTGGGTGTGGGTGTGTTTGAACTGCAGCACTGGCAGCTATCATGACTCTTGTTAACGGCAGCCGGGTGTGGGGTTGAGCTGCAGTCAAAAAATACTTTTCTAAGACATGTAAATCCATCTTTAGTCATTCTTCTTCAAGTGCTGTATCCAGTTCCAAATACTGGCTCTCATCGTAGTGGTCAGGCATGAAGATTGTCCTAGGAACAATTTGACGCAGTGGCCTTCCATGCATTGCAGCATCACACCCGTACCACTGATCCAGTTCTACATGTCACTTTCCGGTCCTGAGCCCTTTTTGGCATGCAAAGTCCTCATCAGCCCCAGACTGGACTGGTATTATTTTCTCATACATATGTCTTGCCTTCATATTTTTACCATCCCTTCAACTGCTAAATACACAAGATGGACCATCACCTCTTACTTGCTTCAGCATTTAACAAGCATAGGTGATGCTACTCCCTTCACTCGAGAGAAGACAAGATTACCAACAGAGGAGGATGGCAGGCCAAAGTCTTTGGGTGAAAACCAAGCCATTGTGAAAGAGAGAGAAAGTCATCATACTCACCACAGCGCCAACTCCATAGCTAGCAGCAGGGGCAAGGGCATGGTAAGGATCTGTTGTGTACACTCTGCCATAACTGAGGAGACAGACGGAGGAAGGAAAAATCTCACTGAACAGAACAGATTGGAAGGCATCTTTGTCAGCAGAAGACAATGAACCTCCCTCCCACCCACTTCTTTTCTATATCCAGCTCATTTCATTAGGTTGAACTGTAGATGGGCCAACATCTTATATTCAGAAATAATGAGCCTCCAAATTGTGAAATTAATTTTTCAGAAAGCATTTAGAAGAAGGATTTTCCTGTGTTATCCCTTCATGCCAACACTGCAAGCACATTTGAGCTCTACTGAAATGCTGCTGCTGCTTCCATACAAGATATGATCATGAATGTACACTTCAAGACTCTGGGCACCCCTGTAATAAAGCAAAGACTATGCTTGCTCAATGTGGGCTTGCTCAATGTGAATGGAGTCAGAACAGCTGTAAACCTGCCTGCTCTCCCACCTTGTAAGCAAACTAGAAGAAAATTATGAAACTGAGAAATAAAATACATGGATAACCTTCTGGTGAAGTTAAGGAGCAAAGTTCCATTTCAGGAAGTAAGATTGAAGAACACATCGAGGGAGATGACAATTTTTAAACTGGCAGCTACTGAGGATGTTGGGGCCAAACATGATGACCCTCAGGATTCTCACAAAATGGCCAAGCTCCAGAGTTCACTGGGAACCTAACAGCTGGTAACCTGAAGACCCAGTGCTTTGCCTAGTGACAAAAGTAGAGCTGATACATGACCACAAATCCTAACTCCCTCTTTTGGAAGAGGCACATGCTTCCAAGACCTACTAGCTATAAAGCTCAGTTGGGACTGCTGCTTTATACGTTTGCACTCAAACTGTGGTATCCAAATACAAACGAGCCCCAGATATACCAGAGCCATCCCTTCTTTACATACCCATCGCTGTAAGCCGCTGCAGCAGCTGCTGCAGCAGTAGCTGCTGTTGCGGTAGCAGGCTGTGCATATCTGTAGGCTGCGTATCCACCCTGCAGGAAAGAAAAGAACTGACTTTATAGATACCTGTCCACTCACACAAAGGAGACGCATAACACAAAATAGAGAAAGGGAAAGTTTCAAACTGCATCGACTCCCATGTCATGGTAAATCATGAAAGCCTTCCCCACTTTTGGTTACCACCCTACCCCAATAGTACTGGTGGGAATCCTGCAGAATAATACAGTAAGTCTTTGTCAGACAATTTATGAAAAATGGAGCAGCCAGCTACTGCAGAATAATAGGCTGGTAAATAAAGAACAAGGAAAGAAAAATGCAAGGATGCCTCTTTTACTCAACCCATCCTGGCCTTAAGTTTAGACCAGTGGTTCCCAACATAGGGGACACGCCCCACAGGGAGACTTCAATTCCCAAACCCTAAGTCAGTACATTGGCTGATCAGTGCCTTTGGGGAGTTGATTAAGGCTTCTGAAGTCCAACCCCCCCAAAAGTTTGGAAACACTGCTTTAGACAAAGCACTGGGAAGAAACAAATGTCACGAAGTAATATCGTTATCACTTTATCAAGATAATCTACTTAACAATTAATCCTTAAAGAGATTCTCTTAATTTATTGCAGATGTTTGGAGGGTACATCTCATTGGAAAAGGAGCCAACACTACCATTTCTAAAGCAAGTCAGTAAACAATAACATTTGTACAGATAGACATGGAAAGGTAAGAGAACTGTCCAAAGTAGTCTTTATTAAATTGAACAGAGGTTTCTGAGGACCACAACTCATATTTTACAGACACTTGTGCAAGCTGAGGGCAATCTCTGACAGCATCCCATACATAGAAAATATACTGAAATGAAATCTCAAAAGCTCTCAAGATCAATCACCGTATGTCTCAAAAGCACTACACCTCTATTTTCCTCCTGCCACTTCCCTCTTCTTTACCCTTCAATCAATTTAAAACAATTTGGGTGTGTATGTGTGTGTGTGTGTATGACACACTTGTACATTTTAGGTTCTCATCACTCTGACAAAAGCTTCTTCTTCCTAAGATTTGACTTTTTCTGCTTGGCTCAGATCATGTCAGGCACTAAACCAGGAGTGTCCAAACTACGGCCTGTGGGCCGGATCTGGCCCGATGCCAATTCATCTGGCCCACGAAGCCCTTGTCGCTCCTGGAAGCAGAAGTAAAATGCCCCCTGAACCATGTGATGGACCCATGGCCCAAAAAGGTTTGGGCACCCCTGCACTAAACTTTAGCCTTCCTGTTCTTTTGTGTCTCTTTGTTTTCTTAATTTCATATGAGCGACAACACTCATTTAAATGGTTTATGCAAAGCAGGAGCTCATATAGCAAATCCTAGGAAGCTCAGAATTATGTTCATTAATACAGTTACTCATTAAAACAAGAAGACAAAAAGACCTGATAATCTGTACATTTAATCAATAGGTTATAAATAAAATGGTTTCCTAGCACTGCCTAATTAAAATTATTATGAAACGTCAAAACATTTATATTCCTCACCTTCAATTTAACCTGTCTCAGTAAAATATGACATACTGTACTGTGTACTTTTTTGTTTTTTTAAGCAATAACAGCAGAGCTACCTCTTTCAAAATGACCTGAAAGGGCTGTAAAACCAAGAAATGTATTTAGGATACTCCTTAACATCTCAAAGTTTGTGTAACAATTACAATTCCCATTTTCATTTAATGTTTTGGACCTAACTGAAGTTACTGTACTGTTAAGAAGAAAATAAATTACAGTATTTATTCAGTACATTTATTTCAAATGCAAGTTCAGTGTGGTTGTAGTGGTATCTTTATAATCGTTCGACTATTATGAGAAAGAAGACCCAGTAATTACTGCAGAATTTTGAACTGTTCCATTCTTGCAGCAAGACAAATCCTCACAACTCTTCAACTTACAAGCAGGTAGATCTACTTATTAACTGTGAGTCATTTATGGTTTTGACAATAGGGATCACTTCAAGCCTTCTGCCACAGCACAAAAGAAAACTGAATAGTGAATTCCCTATTCTTGCTTTTTGCCCTGAATTGTAAAATGTCACAATTTTGGGCCCTTCAGTAGCTTAGTATTAGATCTTTGTTGATTCTGTTGTGCGGCTCACCAACAAATGGAAGGAAATTTTGCAGCAAGACAGATTACATCAAACCTTCAGGTTACATATTTCCTGCTATTCTTTCTCTGTTTTCATCTTAAAACCAGGCTGTAGAACTACCATCATATGTGACATTCAGCTATGCTCAGATGTATGTCCTTGGCAACAGCGACTGCTAAGCAGCTTGTCTTACAATGTGCCCAGTGAGTTCCCTGACATTTGAGAAAAGCAGTTATGTTCAGAATAATTGTGATCATGAGTATGAGATGCAGTTTGAAACCAAGGATTTTTTTTTCTTCATTTCAATCACTTTAACTTGCATTTCTTGTAAAGGAAAAAAAGGACTGGAATCAAGGGAAGGAAGGGGAATGGTGTAACATATATTAATCCAATTAAAAAAAACAAAACTAAGCATGCTGACACTTGGAACTAAAAACAACCAGCAAAATCACCACGTTCAGACTCATATTGGCTAATTCTATCTATCCCAGCATTCTCTTGGGACAGCAGTTTGCCCTAGGCTCTACCACAAGCTCGGTGAAGTACACAGCCTCAATTACTAGAGCGTGCAGCCACAAAGACCTGCTATTACAGAAACAATCAGTCACCACTGAAGTTAACATTCCAAACCTTAAATAATTCCCAGAATGCCCCAAAATGTTAAAAAAAGGGAATTCCCACCCTAACCCTGTCTCACACCACAAATGTTAATAATTATAACAAGCAATAACCCATCTGTTATATCAGAGAAGGGAACAGAGACTCCACTGAGAGATATAGAGCGAGATGTTAACATTTCTTCAGCTGACTGCACAACAAATGGGGGGAAAAAAAGGAAAAATCATTGGAAAAACGAAGTTAAAAACAGCTGATGTGTATTTTCGGGTAAACATGCAGTGATGCAGATGTGGAATTGTTAATATAAAACAAATGATGCATATTTATGAACATCACATCTGTATGATGGTAAAAGTCTGCAAAATTCTTATCTATTTATGTATGCATTAAATAAAATCAAGGGTTGGTATTAGAACCTATTCCCAACTTGCTTCTCAATAAAGAGCAAGGATGGCGTACAAATTATTTGGGTGGATGGTGACACCTGCTTGAAATTGAACAAGTCATGATGCAACAAGAATAAGAAAAATGAATTAATGTAGCTTATTTCTTTCTACTCTTGTGAGTTGTAGATATGTATGAACAGACAAACTCTAGGGCAGTGATGGCTAACCTTGGCACTCCAGGTGTTCTTGGACTCCAATTCCCAGAAGCCCAAGTCAGCAATCCTGCTTATCAGGGCTTCTGGGAACTGAAGTCCAAGAACAGCTGGAGTGCCAAGGTTAGCCATCACTGCTCTAGGAGAAGTTTCTCCACTCAACAGGAGTTGTTGGTTATCTAAATATTGCACTGCCAAGTTATTCAAAATTCCAAAGAGTAGGCTCAAGTCACTTGTAACTTTTACTCCAACAACTTTAACAAATAGGACCTGCCTGTTAGCTTAATTTACAAACACCATACTGTTCCCCCAATCCAGCCATGTTTTTTTAAAGGGGAAGGATCTAAAAATTCCAAAATTCATGATCACATTAGCTAGAAGATTCTGAGAGTTGTAGTCTAAAACAAGGGTGCCCAAACTTTTCGGAGCGCGAACCGGTCACATGGTTCAGAGAGTCGGTCACTCCAATGCCAATTCATCCGGCCCGTGAAGCCCTTGACGCTCCTGGAGTGACGAGGGCTTGGCAGACAGGATGAATTGGTGTCAGGGGCTGGATCTGGCCCCCGGGCCGTAGTTTGGGTACCCCTGGTCTAAAAAATAGCGTTCTGCCTAAAAGGGTGTTCTGTACTATTCTGCAGCCACTCATATTAGATCATGCAGAATATTTAACCCCAATTGCTACAGAACATTGTTTAAAACATTGTATAGTGTGTTCCTGTCAACCAGTGAAAGGGACTGACTATGAGCAAGCTGCTCTGAATTTCTGTTTCGCTGAATTGTAAGCAAAATACGTTTAAAATATTATAATTCCCATATTAAAATAATATAATTTCAAGGTGATTTAGTCAGATCCACAATTTTAATTGGTTAAAAAACATTAGTCATATTGTTTTCACTTTCAAAACCAACTAGGCAATTGTGAGCAAGCAATACTTGATATCTTTTCCCTACAAGCAAGAAAGCATCCAAACTCTTATTAGAAGAAGGAAGCAGAGTTGTGTGTGCACAAATATTCCCCATTGGGAATGTTTAATGAGCAGTATAGAAACAAAATGCTGGGCTCTCTATACATTTCTGTCAGCTTCAGTGTGAAACGGACATGAAAATGGCAAGAGGTTATCCAAGTGCTGATTCAGTAAGACAAGAAAAGAAAAGTGAAGGTTGGTTTCATTTAGCATGGAGTTCACTGTGAGGTTTGTTGTGTCTCAAGTACTCTTAGGGGCTTGTCTACTCCATCATATGTACACATAGAGAACCCTATGGACTTGCTTTAGGAGTGTCTTGTGTCAAATCACATTGAATATTCCTTGAGCAGTTCAGCAAAAATATTCTGAACTGAATCTTAAGGCATTCTGTTGGGTAACTGGAAAAAAAAACAAGACTAAAGTTAAGCCGGATATCAGGAGTCAAGGGCCTGGCAAAACATCTTCTGGTTCTTTTGGTAGTCCTGAAGAGAGAGGTTGTGGCTTCAACATCTTATTCAATCACCACGATAACCATAAAAGCTTAATAAAAATGCAGTACTCTCTTGTTGAGCCAAAGCATCTGTTTTCAGTGACTAATGTGAGCTATTAAGAGAAGCTTTGAGTATTGCTATAATTTGGTCATGGAAACTTTTCATACTTAACTTTAGAAGTGTGGGTGATGAATGATGGCCATATAATAAAACTACATAATTTGCTGAACTTTCTATCAGTATACAATGGAGCTTTTAAGTTGCAGAACCATCTTATATAGAATAAGAACCCTTGGCTTTTAAGTTGTTGCTGTAAATTATACCATGTAAGGTTGATGGCATCATCTGTGGAAGCCATTTTGTTATGTTTTTGAACTTCAACATTTCTGACTTCTCTCCTAAAGATCCTGGGGTCTCATGAAATCTTTCATTGCTGACAAGCTGTTGGTAGCCACGTGATGGGGGATGAGTCTATAATTAATCAAAGGTACTATTGATTATAGGCATTCTAGTCATGGCAAATTTTCAGTGATTAAAGGCTTATCCTTATTGCAGCTTCCAAAGATGAAAGAGGTTTCATGGAAGCCTCAGAGTCTTCGAGAGAGAAGTTGGAATGTTTTATTCTTTTTGAAAAATTCTGCTTTACACAGCATAATTTATGCAACAAGACTTCAGCCATTATATGTTTGTGCATTGTGTATGTACAAGCATACACAAAGGGACACAAATTCTCTCTTGTGCTCTCCCTCCCTCTCTCTCTCTCACACAGAGAAACATGCAAAATAGTTTTTCAAAAATTAATGAATCTTGTAGGGACATATGATATAACTGCACAGCTTGAGAACTTTTTGAACATCTATATATGCCTGATGTTATAAGGAAACACAGACCCAAATATAAACAGACAGGAGTAGCAGATGAGATGAAAAACATGAACTGTCCACAAGGTATCTTTCATTCAACCTCTTTGAGAACAGGAAGATCTCAGTTTTGTTTCTCATGCCTTGCCTTGTTTTCCTCTCAGACCTAAACTCTAAAGATTTAATATACAAGAGTACCTCTACTGCAAGGTTCCTTCTTTGCTTCCCAGCAATGAAGCTAACAAAAATTGACATGTAGTCATTATTTTCCTAGACCATGTGTTTATGTGATAAATACTTATCAGTCTATATCCAGTCCATGTCAGTTTTGCATATCTTCATTTTTAAGTGTGTAAGTTTAATCTATTCTCTTCCTGCACCAATCCACTTTCCAAAAACCTATGCAAATTTAGTTCCTTTTAAATATTCCCCCCATATGTACACCTATCCCCAAAAACATTTTTGTATCCATTTTGGATCAAGTCCAGCCCCTACAAAGAATCACAGTGGGGAATCAAACTCCCAACCTCTGGCTCCACTAAATCACTGAACTATCCACCAGTTAGGTAAGAAATAAAATATAAAATATGTGGGAAACTGAATGGAGAAAGCCTGCTACTTATCTGTGCTATGACTGAGCTACTCCTATTGTGTAAATCCAAGATCATACAAGCACCCATCTACTAGTAAGCTAATACTTTCTCCTCTGACCCGCTATCCGTCAAAAAATCTGCTCCAGAATATTCTCTTACCCTTTAGAGCATATTTTCATGGTGAACCAGGGGAATTGCAGGGTGGTCCCCTCTGTTAACAAAGGTAGCTCTAGCAGTGGAACAAACCAATTGACCTTTAGCCTGTAACTCTAGGCTTGGGGGCAGTGGAAAGGGCAAATCCATTTCTTTACAGGAATTGTTGGTGTCTGGGATCTGTCAGGATGCAACCAAGGAAAGTGGGACTGCACACATGAAGAAAAAGTGTCTTGTGAGAACTAGCTTAAGCCATGTCTAGGTGTACCATTTAACTCTCAGAGCACTAAGTGTATCACATTCATGAGCCTTTATGGAGTTTAGAAAGGTATTTGTTCTTTGGCAGCTTTCCTGAAAAAACAGCCCCTATCCCTCCAGTATCATTACTGTAGGCTAGTAAACATGCTCTGCTTCACAGTGCACAAAGCAAATTGAGGTGGAAGAAGGCCTGCAATCAATGACAATGCTGAAATTCTCCACTGTGAATCTGATTCTTGACTCTGGATGTTATTAGGGCATAGCTTACACTGTTGAATATCCGCATGTTAGCAAAATAATAATAATACAGTCAAACCTCGCATAACGAGCGTTTCGCTTAGCGAAAAACTTGCATAACAAGCAAGTTTTTTGCTAAGTGGTCCTACTCACATAACGAATTTTTCGCTATGCAAGTTGGACTTTTCCGTATGGAAAAACTCACATAACGAGCGCTTCTATGGGGAAAACTCGCATAGCGAAAATTTTTCACTATGAGAGTTTTCCCCTTTGAAACGCTGGTTATGCGAGTTTTTCCATAGGGAAAGTCCGACTCGCATAGCGAAAAATTCGTTATGCGAGTCTAACTCGCATAGTAAAAACTCGCATAGCGAAAACTCGCATAGCGAGCAGCCTTGCAGAACAAATTAAATTCGTTATGCGAGGTATGACTGTAGCTCAATAATTCTATTGACTTTCTTTTAAACCCAAAAGTGAAGTAGTCACTCCTAAACCCTAGTGCAGCGGTAGGCAAACTACAGCTCGCAACACCAAATAATCTAGCCCCGTCCTTGCGGGCGTAAATGGCGGGGGGACCACCAGTTTGGCCCCCTCAACTGTCTGAGGGATCGTGACCCGTTCACCCCAACTGAAAAAGGTTGGCAACCTCTGCTCTAGTGTAACATAGTTCTTTAAAAGACAGAATGGGCTGTAACTTTTACTGATATATTTTATGGCCTCAGTGGGCATGCCTTACAGAAAACTCAGCTAAGGAACCGAAAAGGAACACCATTTTAATTTTATTGTACTCAAACAC
The DNA here is from genome assembly GCA_030440675.1 of Furcifer pardalis. NCBI lineage: Eukaryota > Metazoa > Chordata > Lepidosauria > Squamata > Chamaeleonidae > Furcifer > Furcifer pardalis. The sequence continues at coordinate 159,395,426 of CP126892.1, forward strand.
ATACAGATAATACCCCCAAGCTTGCCTGGTTGCTATTCTATTTAGAAAAGCCATCGTATTTGTTAAAAAAGTGGTAACTGTGCAGCACTGAGACATACAGGAGTTGCGATCACATGCTCACAAATGTATGCTCGTCTTTTTTTTTTAAAAAAGACTCTGTTCCCATCTCTAATTTGGTACTGGAATGGTTAGTATTAATTCAAGGGGTTGTTTTCACTGCAATTCACAATCTGATTGGCTGGCAGGTCACACTGGCACTCCTACCTGAGGTATTTTAGCGCTAATGATTGGTTCCTGTAAGACTATTCTATAACAGAACACAGGAAGAGCAGTTCAAAAAACACAGCTGTGGAAGGAAACAATCACACAATAGCCCACCAAAGGGCTTTACCAGCCTTTTCTTTCCAGAGGATGCAAGCACGCTTTTCACTGACAGGCTTGGCCTTTTAAAAATAGCTCCTCTGGCAAACGTAAACCCACACCAATGGAAGCTAGCCTGGAAGCTGATAATTCTCATACCTAAGTCCCAGATTCATGCACCCTGGGGCTATTTATCTGCATGTTTAATGCCAGAGACCAAGAGGTATTGTGGGATAACCCTTATCATGAGGCAGGATGGATGATTGCCCCAGAGAAGAAAAAGGAAACGAGGACAGGAAATAGGAAAGCAAAATGTGTGAAGAGAGCTTGAGATAACTGTTTCTCCTTTCTATGCACGCTTTCTAACTTGCCTTATTCCCCCCCACCCCACTCTCCTCATGTCACTTTACTGTTTCATGCTGTTGATTTTGCACCTAACTTCCTTCACTTCCACATCTATTAAAGGCATTGTGCTCTTTCTTTCAATTACCATTGGGGTTTTCCCCCCTGCAGCAGCAGGAATGCAAATAGCTATATAAATTGCGATTAAGAAGCACCGCCCATTTGATTCATGCTAATTAAGACAGCAGAAAGCATGTTGCTTGGAAGTTGTGACTGAAATGTGGTTAAACATTTCAGTTCAGCTGGCAATGAAAAGCAACGAGGAAAGCTCCGTTAATCTACCTTTGAGAGACTTCATTTACTGCAGTTCTGTTCTCCTCCTCATCTCTCAAACCTTAAAGAATGGAATTGAAATAGTTTATAGAAAAATGACCAATCAATGCTAAATGAAGATCTTAGGCATATTTAAATACCAAGGGTATTGTGCAAGATGAGGTGATATAAGATCTTATAACATTACTAAAAAAATTGCTCAGTTTGAGGGTAGGGGAGACTTTCTATTAAGAATGGGGAAATTGCCACACAACTCTTTCTTCTCACTCACATTCCTAGCTATGAGTGGGATAATGCTAAGCAAAGGAAACCACTCCATTTGTTTGTCTCCTCACTGCATGGCCAATATCCAGCTGTCTTTTTTGTATGAAACATCAATTTAAAAGTGCCAAAGGTGGGGGAGACCCAGAGCCATCCTTTCAGATTTTTATCCCAAATATACAGGACATCTGGCCAGAGTAGGAAGATGGGTGTATACAAAAGCTGTAAGTAAATGATGCTTGCTACAAGCTTGAAATATAACAATCACAGTGTTATATTCTGTCTTTTAGCCAAACTACCTCGCATTTGCTTCAGGTAGCATTTGCAGGAATAAATGCACTTTATGAAGCAGTCTGGTACTAGCCAGAGAGAATGGAAAGTTGCCCTAGCTACTGGCTAAAAATAAATTTCAATAGTTGCAAGCCTTTTAATGAGATCATTTTTTCTCAGCAGCTACACTATTCACTTGTCCTAGCTCTAATATAATCACAAACTTTCTGTAAAATCCATGCTACTGTGTCAAATGCTTATTGGTGATGGTAGTTTTAAAAAACTCTTTTTATAGTAGAAATGGCTAGCACATTCCTAGCAATTTCCCTACCTTTTACTAACAAACACACGTGTATTACATTTTAGAACATTTTCCCCAAAACTTGATGCCTTCTACATATTTTGACTTAACCTCCAGTAATGTCACACCATTAGTCATGTTCACTGGAGTTGATGGGAGTTGCAGCCCCATAACATGTAAAGTGCGAAGCTGGGGAAGAATGGTCCAAAGTCTGAAAAATTTCTGTAACCAGTTGCCATTTACCCATTCATACGGCAATACAAACTTAATGAGTAGCTGCAAGTGTTACAAAAGGATAAGGTCTTTTCAGCTGGTTGTTTCACTCAGGGGATCTATGAAGAATAAACTAAAGGACAGAAAGAGTATGGTTCTACTTTAAAGTGATACAATGGCTAAAATCCTATTTGTGTAGTAATGAGGATGATGATGTCAGCAGCAGCAGTGACTTTTCATAAACTAACACTTCCTACTTGAGTCCCGAGGGTCCCAGGACTTCTGTTTAATCTGTTTCATCATAATTGGAAAACTGTGGTAGCTGCAGGATGGGAGGATGAGGTCTTTACCAAAAGCCACCAACACTGCTAAAGTCATTGCGATAGCAGTGATTTTATTTTTAATAATAAAATATTTCCTGCCATCCTGCAGCTACCACAGCTTTACAAAGGGAAAAGCAATTACACAGGAGCCAGGGGATCATGAAATATTTAATTTCTGAAAAACCACTTCTGGTGCTGATGACATCATCAGTATTTTACAGCATAGTGAGTGTGAACAGGATTTTAACCAATGCTACTCTATGGATTTATCTCGTACAATTTAAAGACAATTATCCAAGAGGTCCAGCATCCACATGTCTATACTGCATTATTTTATATGAGTTTTGAGTTCCCTACATAAATCAGAATGTTTCAGGGGGGAAATGGGAAAGGCTGAGGGAAAGGAAAGATCTGAGGCTAAAACCATCCTGATATTTTTTTGGATCCAGATAATGCCAATTAGAGATGCAATGGTGGAAATTTTAATTTGTAAATAATCTCTCAGTTTGATTAGTAGTTCACCGTTCTTGCATAAAAATGATACCCATTAAACTGACTCTGGCAATGGTCAGGAAACCCAGAGGCTCAGGTCTTGCACCCAGGGGCAAGTGCAGTGACAGAAAAACATGCTTGCATTCTTAAATATATAAATGTATATATATATATATATATGCCCACAAGAAAGAAAGAAATTAAAGTAAATTATATTTGAAAACACAAAACCAAAAACATCAACAACAACAACAAAAAAAGGCTGGCTGATCAGAGGTTGGGGATGAGAAGGCTCCGGTGTGTGTACTTACATAGAGGTCAGCACCGTAAAATCCATCCTGGTAAACCACACTGCAGAAAATCCACACAAAAACAAAAAAACAAAACAAAACAAAAAGAACAGAAAACACATTCCGGTTATTGAGGACGGCAGCATGCACATGCATTTTACACAGGCAGGTGATGTATGAAATCCATAACCTGGGCTTTCGGGCAGGAGCAAATCAGCAAGAGATTGTGTGTGCGCGCGCACGCTAGACAGCTCCATTTCATGTTCCATGGCATGCAGGCGGGCAGAAGGGAAGAGAGTATGCAAAGGGGTGGGGGTGGGGAGAGATCAACCCCTATATTGTACAACTAAAAAGTGTTGCTGGTGTTTTTGAAGACCAGATACTCTGAAGAAAAGGAACCTAGCTTGAGAAATTCAGCTTTAGCTATTAACCTGGAAAATCTTTAGTTAACCTCCTAAAAACATAGACAAATTGGCTTCATCACACAACAGGCACCAAGTAGAACAAACAAGTTCTTTGGGAGCAATTGATGAAGTGCTGGAATCCACTGAGGTCAGAATCATACTCAAGATCTGTACATTCCCTATCTTGCAACCTTGTGCGATCATTTCTAATATCCATACATCACCTGTTTCATATCCTGTACATTAGACATGCAGTAAAATTTGGCTGATCACACAAGCATGCAAAGTATTATTATTCAGCACTTTTCAAATACTGATGCAAAATCTTGGGAGGGTGGGCCAAATCAATAAATTCTAATCAAGGTAAGCACAGGTAAGTGTAACCATAAAATAAATACCCACAGTGCATTGCTTTCACAAGCAGAGATCATGAGCTAAAAAGGACTAGGCCAGGGGTGCTGAAACTTTTTGGACCGCAGGCCGGTCATGTAGTTGAGTCCATAGCACCAATTAATACTTGGTCACGTGGTTCCTCCCATCCGGAAACAGAAGTAAAATGTCCGCACGTTTTATGAGCACGCACGTTTAACTTCTGTTTCCGGGAGCAACGTGGGGTGAATTAACTGGTGCTATGGGCTGGATCCAGCCTGTGGGCCATTGTTTGGGCTAGGCGATTGGTCCAAGGTCCAAGAACTGAAACGTAAAGTATGGGCAATCCCTGATAGTAACAACACATTTCACAGCAGAGAGCAGCACCTGATAGATGAGAGCTCTATTGAGTTTAACAGCCACTAAATAGCTTCTCTCAGAATTCCCAGAAGAAAATGCTTGGGGACTTGGAAGCCCCAACACTTACTGGGGTGTTTCACAGTGTAACACAATTTTGCTTTGGTAGGGCAGAGGACCAGGGAAGGACAAGGAAGGAAAAGAGGGTTTGCCACAGCCCTGGTTATGAATGCATGCTTTAGCACTGCATAGCTTTTCCCTGCTGTATTTCCTGGATAGCTGAATGCTAAATCACTCACGTTAAAAAGCATCAATGAGATCCTCATGTGCATGTATCTGGCTTACCAGTTAACGTTACCACGGGCTAGGAGGAAAGAGGCAGTATTACGTGTAATTTTTCCCATATGCCAACCAGAGTACAAAATGGTTTCTCCCACTCTGATCAGAACACACTCACTTATGGGAAGTTACAAACAGCAAGGCCAGGACGGCTTGGCTATAAGTCTGCCTTATAATTGCCAGGTTTCTACAATGATGAGAGCTAGTGACACATGTAAAAAGATCAGGTGGTATCCTGGCAAAGTGGTCACAGAACACTCCTTAGGGTGAAATGGCATTCAGATTTTGATTGACAAAACAGAACTGATAAGGACAAATAGACTCAATGGCACTTTCTAACAATGAAAGTAACATCAATTTAGCAGAGAGAGGGAAGGCCAAATAGCAAGGCTAAAGATCCATTATCTAGTAAAGGGGAGAATTAGGGGACTAATTTTCATTGTTGATTTGAGTTTACCTTGTTGACACAGTACATATTTCATTATTGCAATGGCAGATGTTCTCATGACCTGGAAAAGATCCTTCTATTGCATTTCAGCTTATATGAATGTCCCACTTCAGAAATGTATTGTAGGAGCAATCATCCAAACCGCATGTGTTTTTATTTCAAAAGGCTGAAGGAGTGATGTATCACTTTAGTAATACATAAATGTTTGTCCCCATCCCCATGAAATTTATTTGCTTCAATTGCAAATCTGCTTCCCCTCTAGTCTATATTGAAATGAACAGTAACATCAAAATGTTCTAAGCAAAACTCCCTAGGCATTAATGTGCTCTGCTGGTCACAGTTCCTTCATTTTAGCTCTGACAAAAAGTGAGTAACCAATCAAGTTTCTGAAAGTACCTTGCACAGTTCAAGACAGCAGGCTATTTTATGCTATCTTACTCCAACCAGTAGACAGTTTAACATTACAGTTGTACCTCGCTTAAAGAGCATAATGCGTTCCACAGGACTGCTCTTTAAGCGAGTTTGCTCTTTAAGCGAAACACCATTGAAAATGACCAGTTGTGTGTGTGTGTGGGGGGGGGGGGATGCGAACCCCAATTTATTTGGTAAGCGAGTTTTTGGTTGGTTTTATTTGTTAAGCAAAGCAAACATTCAGAGAAATTTCTGCTCTTTAAGCGAGCTACTCTTTAAGTGAGGCACTCTTTATGTGAGGTTTAACTGTACTTGAATATGGAAGGATGTCCTGAGAGTCAATTTTAAGTGGAAATCATTAAACTACACTAGACTGAAAATTATCTGGATCTCATCAAGGTCCAAATAATTTTTTTCCAGTGCGCTGTCAGAGGCAACTTTTCTAGGAATATCTAGCTGTTACTATCAGGGATAACAATAGCACAATGTTACCAACATTTCCATATTTCTATGAACCTTGCCAAGGTGATGCCATGTGATTAATGAATAGAAGCAAATTTGGAGAACTGTTTCAATAATTCTCCTTGCCTGGATTAAAAAGTGTGCTTGAAACAAACATTTGCTACTTCATATAGCAGAGCAGTAAATATATATTTATGCTACCTTCTGTTGCAAAGGGAACATGCACCTGAAAATGCACCTTGCTTCCCTTTTTAATTTCTGCCTATAGTAATTTAATCCTATTATGTTATTAAAATATTCCAACTAGACTATTATGTCCCCAAACACTCCTGCACACTATATGGCAAAAGTCAAGCTGGCATACAAGTGATTGTTCTCAGTTCAAAGAAAAGAGAAGCATAATCCAACCACTGTTTTCTCTTGTGATGGTTCTTGCTTGGGTTACCTCTGGGAAAGATATGAATCTGAGCAAGACACAAAGGAAACACCCACTACCAAAATAAATATCATTCCCAGATGCAAAGTGAAGCCTTAGGACAGAATCTTCTGGGCTACTGGCATCCTGCCGACCCTAAAAGCTGTATCTAAAGATCAATCAATGCATTCACAATAACCATGCAGCTTAAGTACTGCTGATCTATTTCCTTGCTAGGGAAATAACCAAAATCTATGGAAACAAGGCTAAATAGTAATACATACTTTATGGTAATATGTTGTTCCTGCTGCTGTTACTTAACGTTTTAAAACACACCTTTCCATTTCCCTGCCCTTGATGTATCTCATCTTCAATCCAGATGTGTTAAATCTCATTTTAACCTAACTTAAAATGTCTCCAACTAAGAAAGCAGCTCCATTGTGGGTAACTATCTTTCCTGTGCCCTCCTCCAGACAGTGTATAATGAAGCCAATAAGCAATGCTTGCCACTGCTGGTTATCAATTAACCTAGACTTCAGAAATCAGCTGCTTCACTCCACACCCTTTGTAGCAATCCTGCTTTACCAATGTCCTGCAGAATTGTTATCAAATGCTCGGGGAAATGCTACTTCATTTGTAATGGATACCCTTTCACAAATAAGGCTCTACAATAAGGTTTCACCAGCCAGAAGTGTAAGATTTTGAATTGGGTGTGCTTGAGTGTAGAGCGTTTTGGTGCTAGCATAACTTGACTTCTGCCATCCATAATACCTCTACTTCATCATCTGTACTGGATCAGTTTCAGGATCTATACAATACTGCTTTCCTTTGCTTTTCAACCTTACCCAGGGTAAGCCTGGATGGCTGTTGGAGGTACTGCTCGCACTGCACCATACACTGTCCGTCCTCGGCCTCGCAGATGGGCTCCTCTGAATGCAGCTGCTGTAGTGGCTGCGGTTGGATAAGGGAAGCCAGGAACTATGTGGGAACAAACAGAAAGCAAGACCAAGGAAAATATGAGCAGGGTCACTACACCTGCCTTGGCAAAACAACCACCAGAATGATACGTAATCCCAGCACTGTGGAATATTCTGCAACATGCTTGAAGCCCTGATGACAGTACATACTTCTTACTACTCATGGCCCTGAAGGATACGCAGGGTTGCAAGAGCCTTAGCATGCAAGAGGTTAATGCTGTATCATGCCTCATTCATCATGAATTACATATTCTTTCCCTCACCCTCCACCCCATTGTTGATAATGTCATGCAGTTGAGTTGGAAAGCGTCCAGGAAGCATAGAGAGTTACTACTAATACAGGCAAGTGACTCTTCCAAATATTTAGGATGGGAAAACTTAAAATGCATCATCATGATTCCCCCGCCCAAATACTGAGTTAAGAACAGGGCAAGATTTTGCAAATGTGTTTTTTCTTCCCACCAGTCCTTCCCTGCATTAGTTTAAAGACAAGAAAGGTCAACAAAATCTTCTAAAAGGCAGGCAATATTGATCATAGGGTGGGCTTTCGCGACCGCACATGTGGGGAGCAAGGAGCCTTTGCCACACCTCCCCCTGTTGCTTATAAAGGGGCCTCCATTGTGGAATGTGGGAATTAGTGGAGACAGAGTAGTAGTAGGAGCTGGTGCATTCTGTTCGTGGTTTGTGCTGGAAAGTTCTCTGTGGTGTAAGAGTTTGCAACGACCTGCCCATCCACTCTGAACTTCTAAGTAAGACAGCTGGTCGCAATATTTTGGGCACCAAATAATTGGCCTGAGTTGGGGCTGTTTTTGCCTTGTCTATGTCGAATAGTTGGGGTTCTGGGTAATTGGCTTGGCTGCAGCAGGTCACATGCGGAAAGTACAGAGAGGTAGTGAGATCTGGCCGGAGGAGGGGCTTCCCAACAGCTGGTTGGTGAGGTGGGAGGAACTGAAGACACATCACCAGATGTGGGAGTGTCTAGTAGTTGGTACTTCCCACTGGTGTTCCTTCTCTCTAAGGGGTTTTCATCTTGGAATTCCTTCCGTACTTCTTGCCCTTCTTTAGGGTTTTTGGATCATTGTTAAAAGTTAATAAAGTGGCCCAATTTTATTCCACGACAGTGTCTGTCTTTTCTGTGGGGGATGGTGTGGCAAAGTCCCAGTTGACCAAGTACCCATTTTCTGGCAAGAGAAAGAGAGAAAGATAGGTATATTGGGCCCTGTTTTATTACAATTCATGCTGGAGTAAACTGGTTTAGGGCAAAGCAATGTAAGAAAACATCAGAAGACAGCTGGGAACACAATGCAATAAACAGATACCCCAAAAGGCACCACCAGTCACAAGGCATAAATCCATCCCAAGATGCTTCCAGGGCACAAAGCCACAAAGAGGCCTGGAGTGAATTTAGAATTTCATAGCTTGAATAATATGTACTATGGAAGTGTAGCCTCTTTCATTTCTTCAGTTCTAATGGAAGGGCAATTGGGCCTTCCATGAATATGTCCTCCATTATGGCTTTTCAGATACCTAGATGGAAAGGGTCTTGGCCACTGCCCCGATGTCTTTCTGACAGGCTCAACCTTTCAAGTACATATTATACAGATGGAAAAGAAAAGGACTAACACATAACTGTTTACTCAAGCACAGTAACAATACAGGGGCCAATAGGGACTACTTACTGATTAAAGGAATGTAAGTGTTAATACCCCCCCTTCCTGACAGGGGCACTGCAGCCTCATTGCCCAGCGAGACATCTGCTTGAAAACTGGAGGCTAATTTAGTTTTAGAAAGAATAAAAAATGTAAAAAGGTTATAAAGAAACAGCAATTGAGAACACAAACAAACACCACTGCAGTCAAATGGCTGCAAGAGAAGAAACAGCATTCAATTCTACCTGCATATAATTCGGGGCCATAGACCGTTCCAACAACCGGGCTCAGCTTCCAACCTGTTAGAAGAAAGGCGAAAGTGAACTCCCAAACCCTAAGATCTACTCCAGAAAAAGCTGTAGAGTATTCTAATGCAACCCAGGCATGCAGTAATCAGAGTACTGAATTGGTGGAGATTTGGTGAGATTCAAATGAGTTTACTCTAGTTGTGACCAACTTACCATGTTTGCTGGGTTATAAGACACCCCCCCCCCCAAAAAAAAAATACACCAGAAAAAATGGAGTATGTCTTATACTCTGACGTGTCTTATAAGTCTGCAAATACAGTAAGTTGAAACTGGAACAGACCCATTGGAATGAATGGAATTTATAAGAGTTGACTCATCAAATCTCAACAGATTCAATATGCCTATTCTACTGTGATTTACTATGCTAACAACCAGGATTTGAGCCAATGAGTGGGTGGTCACAGAAGGATCTTCTTTGAAGAGAGGGAAGCACTTCTGGCCAAAAACAGTCTCATTAATTATTTTAACATTTTAATTTGTTTTTAAATTTACATATATTTAAAATTGTTCATCATTTTAAATTTAAATCATGTGCGTAATTAGCATCCTAATCCCCATTAAATGGTTCATGTTGCCAATCCTAATTCCCATTAAATTGTTCAATTTTCTTGAATTCTGTCAAATAAAGACATTTTATTTGCATTATATAGAACAGGGCCATTAAAAAACTTCTCTAAATTTAAAAAGATATTTGAAAGTCTGATGGACAACACTGCTGGACAAGACAACCAGTCCATTAGCTTGAACCTGCATGCCAGTCATTTGTGCACACACATCAATTAGGCTGCAATCAATATTTTTCTGGAGAAGACGTTTATATTGGTAATTTCTTACCAATTTAACAGTGAACAACAAGGTAAGCATTAGCGAAAATATTGTTTACTCTAGCAACAACATTATATCTATAGTAAGATATAGAGTAGGCCCAATTGAATCAATAGGGCTTATAGAAGGGTTGACTCACTAAATCTTAGTTGATTCATTGGACCTACTCTAGTGTGATGTACTACACTAAGCAACAAGATTTGGACCAATATGTCCTAAAGTTAAGACATATTAATATATATATATAAAATCACAATCTAATTTTTCTTTCATGCAGTAATTTCTAGCACAGTTGAATAGGAACTACAGAGTTCTCGAATATTCTTTGAAAAATAGGGCATCCTATTCTAGTGTTTTATAAGCAAAATATAAAATATTTGGAAAACTCTTTTGCCCCTCCACAAAGCATTCCGCTATACTGAAGTACAGCAGGAAAGAACTTAACCTCTTTACATATCTATTCTTCTCCCAACCCATTTTACTCACTATTGGTATCCTCATTTTCTCTTACCATTTGCATACGGTGTGACCATTTTCTTATTTGTCATTACTCGTGCAGTGGCATTATTAACCTAAAAGCAAAACGTGGGGGAAGGAGGAAATGGAAGGAAGCAAGGACTTTAGAGAAAATGGCAGAACACTGTCTGATTAGTTATTTAAAAGTAAGTTTCAAATTTAGAACACTTTTCAAATTACTTTTATAATTATCATTAAATAAATATCAAAATTACAAACAAATCTAGTCTGTCATTTTAATTATACATTAAAGAAGAAGCTAAAAAAGAGCAGATTTTTCTCAGGCATCCCTAATACTTTGGATATGACCTGTGTATTTGATGCTCGCTAATCCAATGGGTAGGAAATTCCATCTTGCTATGTTCTTCATGTCTGGTTTAACTGGCATGAAGTAACATACAAAAACATTGGCTTATCTCTTAGTAGCTATTAATTGAACTGCAGTGGCTGACAGAGATTATTTGATAGGATGAAAGATTTTATCTCAGGCATTTTAGATTAACTTCCTCTACATATAATGGGCTTTGGATTCCTAAACCAGATTGGCTGGATGTCATCCCAGGTTCAGGATGTTATGGATTAAAGACAAACCCTCCGTCAACTCCTGACTTTCAAGGAAAAAATTGAATTATCATCAAGCAATTGACAAAGTAACTCTTGATTTCTGTGTGCCCAACATCCTCATTACAGAGCAATATGAAGGTACTCAAGGCATAGAATCAAGATGGTGCTAGCAAATATCAAAAGGTTGGGTGATGCCAAATTACTGCAGTCCTGTAATAATAACTTTGTGTCAGAAATTATTCTAGATTGAAAGGATTTTTGCTGAAGAAACTCCGCTCAGGGGACATCCAAATGAGGCTCCTTTCATGTCCTCAAGTCTTTTCCCACTGAAGTGGTACCTATTTATCTACTTGCAATTTCTTGCTTTCAAACTGCTAGGTTGGCAGCAGCTGGGACAGAGATGGGCACTCATTCTGTCATGCAGCACCTGGGTCTTGAACTGCCCACTTGCTGGCCTTCTAGCTAACAAGGCGAGCTTCTTAAACACTGAGCCATCACAATCTAATCTGCAGTCATGTGTCAGTCACAGTTTCAAAGATTCTGAAAGTGGATAAAGACTAAACTAAAATCAGCAGCTTTTCAAATTTTTAGAAGAAAAAGACACCACACCAATTTAAATGGAAAATGTTTTAGCAGTCCTTTGGCATCGAAGAGGTAGGTGACTCTGGACAGGGGAAAAGGGAGCCTGGAATCTCCTTACTCTAATTTTAGCCCCCTCTCACGATACACATTTCAAAAGAAAGAATGGGAAACAACGACAATGAGACTGAGAGCATGCAGTTAAAACATACATTAAAAAAGAAAAACAGCAACAACAATTGATTAATGGGACTAGTGAGGGGAAGGAGGAGGGATCTCACAGACAATCATTAAGATGGAGCGAGTGCCCGAAATCAGCTGCTGTAGCAAAGTGCAATACAAGCACTTAAAGGAAAAAATGGCCAAAACCAATCAGAAACCACTAGTCAGCAAATAGAGATCAACAGCTGCATTGAACGGAATAAAAACATGGAAAGGGGCAGAAAAAGACTGTCAGGGTCTGAGAGAGGAAGGGTGTGGGTGCATTAATAAAACCAGCCAAACTGGAGTTCAATAAATCTGAGTAAGATGTGCAAGGGAAATCACCAGGAAATCAGTAATCAAACAGCTCAAACTATACAAAACAGTGTGTACATCCAACGTCCAGGCGGCATTACTCAACAGCATTGAAAATAAAAGAAGATGGGAAGAGGAAAAGGAAAGGGGGGAGGACAACAAGTCAAATCACATTTTGTAGTGTTAATGTGAAATGGCAGATGGATTGTTTTTTCTTTCTCAAATTTGTTTTGCATTTTAAAAATAAAGAAGAAATAAGCTTCTCCTCTAGCACTTTGGTTTCACTTACCGCCAACTCGTACCACCGCCAGCATTGTGTATAGTTACCATGGAAAGAGTGAGTCAAGTGAAGGGCCCTAAACACTAAACCGTTGAAAAGGGAAATAAAATAACAAAAACAAAACAAAAAAAGCAAAATATGCAGACATCTTACTCAAAATGGTGGCTTTTAAGTTTTCCCCCTTACATATAGTACTTTTTTGTAGAAAAAGTGAGAGAAGAGGGGAAGGGGCCAGTTAATCTTCAATATGAGGAAAGAGAAAATTAATAATAATCATTTTGTGTCAGAGATTACTCTGGATTGAAAGGATTTTTGTTGGAGAAAATTAATGACTATGCAGTTACCAAACTTATAGGTAACACAAAGAATATATCCACATTAAATTCACTGCTACAAGTGATTTTAAATTTATCTTTACTGCAATTGTATTCTGGAAAGTTAGTCTAACTGTTCAAATAATTTTCTTCCTTTTCTCTGTATCCCTTCCCACTACTAATACATTTATAACTCATATGAAGGAAAACTGGCCTCTGTGAAAGGGCAAGTACTGGCTCGCCCCCTTCTTTATTGTTAGACACCAAGTTACAATACGGACAGTGCTCTTTCGTTAGTTTCGTTAGGCTTGGTAATAGAAAGCTGGAGCTTCATAAACCGAAGCAAAAGGAAATCAAGAAAGCAGAAGGGCAAAAAAAAAACTTGACTGTTTTTGAAACAAATGTAAGAGAAAGGAACAAAGAAAAATACCTAAAATAACAAAACATATATGGATATACAGCATAAATTTGGGTGCAGGTATTATTTTTATACACCTTGGTGCAAGGGGACAAGGGGTGAAAAACCACATAAACACATACACACACAAGACAGGAATCCAAGTGTGAAGTAAGTGAGGCAAGACACAGAAAAAGAAACAAAAAGAATAAATATAAAGAAGAAATTGAATTACTGAAGACATGCACCTCGATTTTACGGCCCTCTACCACGGTGCCGTGTAATTTCTCCCTGGCCCTGTCTGCATCAGCACTATTCTCGAAAGTTACGAACCCGAATCCCTGCATGCAGCGGGAGAAGGGGGAAAACATGCGCATCATTATATACTGAAATTTAGATAAATAGAGAAAAAAATATCACAGTATGAAATTGACATCAGCACAACTTAGCAATACTCTCCTGGAGTCACATTTTTGGTTCATGCATGTTTCATGAAATAAATTTAATTTTATAAATATATATATAAGGAAATTATAATCAGATTAAAAATAATAATAAACATAAAGCAATTGAGACCAGACCAAAAGAAATGCAGTTATTTGAGATAGATCTCAAAAAATAAACTAGCTCTTAAATGGATGGATCAAGATTTGTTAAAACCTGGGCAGAAATCCTGCCATATAGGACCTTTCAAATCCATACTTTTACAGTGTTCTTAACAATTACCTTTATGGCAAGGATACACACATGCAAGTACTTTGAACAGCCCACTATAAGAAAAGGGTGTAATCTTGAGAATCTCTCCATCTTAATGCTGGTCTTGAAAGCTATGTCCTGCTCAGTGCTGACTAGGGAAATCATGATTTCTGTTTCATCCTTTATTCATTTTCTAGCTACCTTACGAAGATGTGTTGGGTAGCTTTATGCTATCTTATAAAGAAATGTAGAGTGGCTTTATGAAAGAAAAAGTTATGTAGTCCCAGAGTTCAATATTAAACACAACACTGGATTTCAACAATGCCCTATGCCTGTGATGGTGAACCTCGGCATTCCAGCTGTTCTTGAACTTCAAATCCCAGAAGCCCAAGCCCTGTGAATCCACACTGTGAATCCACTCCATTCCTGTGGATATTCTTCAACGGCCAATGGACTTGGGCTTCTGGGAATTGAAGTCCAAGAACAGCTGGAATGCCAATGTTTTCCATTGTTGCCCTATACTAGTAGTCTTCAGTCTTTCCAGACGTAGGATGGAGCTCTTATCCCAGTCTGTAATATGTGGCTCACTATCTATTTTCTACTGTGTATGTCTCCTATTCTTCCACTATTTCTACTCCCCCCTCTTTATATCATGGTGGGAAGTGTGTGGTCAAAGGGCTATAATGGGCTTTTGTATACCTGAAGTGAATCCAAACAGTTTCCTAATTCCCACACACAACCCAACTTGCTTTTTTTATACTCAAGAAGTCTCCTAGACCTCTTTAGGACACATGAAGGCAATTCACCACAGAACTGGAGAGATGAACACTGATGTTATTGTGCAGAATACTGGCAACCACCTATGAACAGTTCGCTGTGAATAAGTCTCACTGAATTCAACTGGATTGTCCTGTAAACCTATATTCACTTTTGGGGAAATATCTTTTGTCTATACAGAAATCTTTATGATGTAAAAGATGGGGTAGCTAGAGAAGTATATTCATTCTTCAGAAAGGACAATAATAAGCGTGTTATCATTCTGAAGTGCTCCTAAATATGTTGTAATTAAGGCCTTTCACCATTCCAATAGCATTGTGTGTGCTGGATTTTCAGCTTCACAGTTTGGCTTCCTATTACCAGTTGCCCTGCTTTTCACTTGCAACCATATTCAGGAGAAATTACAGAGATTTTAAAATTTTGAATTGGTAATTAACTTGTTCACTGCATTCTCCACCTAAAACCCTTCCAAACAAAACCAATTACTTTGCTCTACCGTATAACTTCATGCTATCATTGAAACGTTTGTGAAGCCTGTGGCACTGAGAACAACCTTCCCACCCTCCTATGTTCAGGTCCAGAAGTATTGGAACAAGAATAACTTTTTGGCATGTGAAGATGAAAGGAAACTCTCAAGATGTAAGCGGAGTTAGGAATGTCAGTTTTAATGTAAGGGGTTTGAAAAAAATGGAGCATTAAATCCAGTATTTCTCAAACTATGTTCCATGGAACTTTGGTGGACTTCAATTCCCAGTAGCCTATGTCAGTACATTGGCTGATCAGTGCTTTGGGGAATTGACTTGGGCTTCTGGGAATTGGGAGTCCAAAAAACCAAAAGTTGGGAAACATTGGTTTAAAGTTACCCGCTACCCATCCTGCTCTTTTTAATTCTTAATGCCAGTACATGTCTCTCCTGAGACGCGTTCATAACATGTTTAACGTTTTATTAAAATAATGCCCCTCTTAAGTCACAACTAGGGCAGGCCCATTTGAATCAGTGAAACTTATTGGGCAGTTGATTAGTCATATAAAAATAGAATAGCAACAGCCATTTTGTGAACAGGAACCCCCAATGGTAGTCATTTTTATTATAGTGCCCATATGTCTAAAGCCCAGAGATCATAGTTTTAGAATTTGGCTTTACTTGAAGAGGCCCAAACAGAATTCCACATAAAGAAAGATACAGTCAAACCTCACATAAAGAGTGCCTCAATTAAAGAGCAGAATTTTCTCTGAATGTTCGCTTCGCTTAACAAATAAAACCAACGAAAAACTCGCTTAACAAATAAATCAGGGTTCACAATCCCCCAACAATTGGTCACTTACAATGGTGTTTTGCTTAAAGAGCAAATCTGTGGAACACATTATGCTCTTTAAGCGAGGTACAGCTGTACATACTTTGGCTGATTGCACTGTGATTCTCTTTATATCCTTTTGAAAAGCATGTTATATCTTGGTTTATGTACAGTGCTAACCGAAGATCCATATAGGATACAAAGGAAGTTTTTTTTAATGGATCATGAGTCTAGTATCACTTGCAGTAACACCAGATGCTTATTGTAGTAAGTTGCACTAGAGTAGACCCACTGAAACAGTGAATTCAACTAATCAACTGCTCAATATGTTTCACTGATTCAAATGGGCCTGCCTAAGTTGTGACTTAAGAGGGGCATTATTTTAATAAAGCATAAATTTTCCTTTAGAGATGCTTGTGTTTTATCTTTCTTAAACATATTTCACACACTGAAGTAACAGTTTTACTATATCATTATAATGAAATGGCAATAGAGTCTATATCGGCTGAAGATTGCACGTGTGTATCACAATAAAGGTCAACAGACTTGGATCAAAAATCCATGTAATATAACAGTCTTGTCAACCAACTTTTAATTAGAGGTGTTGTTGATTTTGAAGCTAAGATGTTTGTCTTTGAAATGATAGGTTTTGCTGGTTTTAAGACTGAAAATATCCAGCTTGTATAACTGCTGATTATATATACATTCACGATGTAGAAAAACCATCAGCTGGGGGTACCCTATTTTCTTTACGAAGCTTTTCAAGGAACATTTAGAAACCAAGTAACCATCCTTTTAGTCTGGCCTCAGATTCTGCAATAAATAACAAGCAACAGGATGAGCAGTGTAAAAATAATAGTTATACAAATTTTTAAAAAATATTTCCATCTCTGAAGAATGAGAAAGAAAATTTACCATGTAACTGTAAAGGGAGAAATCAAAAGCAGACGATTCTCCTGGGTGTGACCATAACACAGAAATTAAGGGAAAAAATAACAAAAATAAAATAGAAAACAATAATAAAGAAAACCTAAAGAAAAGTAAACAGAGCCCCTTGAAATCCATGCATTGTTAACCCTGGAGGTTTTAAAAGAAAATTGTGTTTATAATATTCACCTCAGGAGCAGAATCTTTATCTTACGGTGTTGGGACAGACTTTCCATAATTTCAACTACTGATGTTTCGATGCATCTATAAATCTATATACATAGACACACTTCAAAGACTCAGTCAACAGCCAGACGCTTGAAGAATGGTCAATTTTTTAAAAAAAATCCAAACAAAATAAATGTTTTGTGCCATACTTGATAATCCATCTGAGATGAGTGATTACCAGATGTAAAGTAAGGATACCATTTTCTAGAATCTACATGGAAAAATATATCGCAATGATAGAATTTTAAAGGCATTACTTTTAACCCATCTCATTTGAACTGTGGGAATGGCTTATATATACAAATGGGAGTTAAGGATAGAGTTATCTGAAGTGAAAAGACACATGTGTGGCATACAGTTAAATGAAACTATTTTGCTTTTAAACTAAACTCAAAATAAGTTAGAACAGTTTAGTAGGTTTCACAGGACTGAAATCAACAAGCAGGGAAATAAAGAACAGGAATTGACTATTTATTTTAGCAGCTAAACTGTTACTTACTGGTTTGAATAGAAAAGGACCTACTACTGGATCATCCTAATTAGTAACATGTGCCTAATTAAAGTATAATGCAAATCATTTGGGTTTTTTAGTAGCACATAGTTTAAATAATTCAAAGTAGACTATGTTTGGATTATAGTTTAAAGTACAACTTACTCTTTAGAGGAGGGGTTTGCCATCTATGGCCCATGGGCTGGACCCAGCCCACGATGGCAAATCATTCGGCCCACAGCAATAGCCCACAGAAGCAGACATGCTTACGGCAGTTGTAAACACGGCTGCGCAAACACACACACGCCTGCAGCTGCCGCAGTTTGCAGCAGCATTTATGGTGGGGGGAAACATGTGTCCGGGCCGCTCAGCTGTCTGGGGGGACATGGTCTGACATGAAAAGGTTGAGAACTCCTGATTTAGTGCATGAGCGGCAACTACATTTCTTCAGGAGTTTTTGATCTACAACTCTCAATAGCCTCTGTAGCATAGCCAGTGGTGAGAGATCAAGGTACCTGCTGATCAAAAACATGTGGATGGCTGTGGTTGCACCACTCCCACTAGTGGACTTCACAGCCCACTAGTGGACTTCAATTCCTAGAAGCCTAAGTCAGTACATTGGCTGATCAGTGCTTTGGGGAAATGACTTAGGCTTCTGGGAATTGAAGTCCAAAAACCAGCATTTGGGAAACACTGCTTCAGACCAATTGAGTCTTAGGCTTTACTCTTTGCAATTGCTCCTCTTCCACAGTGTAGGTGCCATCAAGAAACAGCTCTGGAGGTTGCTACAGAACTGACAGAACAAAGGGAATGACCTGATAGTGCTGAGGGAGAGAAAAATAAATATTGGTGAAATGCAGAGACCCAATAGACCATTTCTGGACTGTGGGCCACCAGTTTCTTAGAGGCCGCATGTTCTCAATTACTTATATGGCTCAAAACTATTTTTAAATTTAACATTCTAGTGGTGCTGTGGTTAAAACTGCTGTACTACAACCAATAGGTTGCAAGTTCGATCCTGATCAAGGTTGACTCAACCTTCCATCCTTCTGAAGTCGGTAAAATGAGTACCCAGCACATTGGGGGCAAAATGCTAATTAACCTGTGACCCACTCAGAGAGTGCACTAAGTGCTATGGGGCGGTATATAAGTGTAATTGCTATTGCTACTATACATAACATTCACCTCAGTTACTAAATATTACATAATTTCAAAGATTTGACCCAGGGCCATAAACATACCATGCGCATACACAGGCACATTATCATTTCATTCATTCATTATTTATTTATCCATTCATTCATTGGATTTCTATACCGGCCCATCTGGATGTTAACCCACTCTGGGCGGTGAACTAGCAGAGAAACCAATAACGGAAATATCCACAACAAATTAAAACCCACTTTTATGAAGTGAATTTAGCTATGAAAAGAAATGGTATCATCTCATCTCAGATGGACCAATGGATAGGACACGGAATTCTTAGAAATTCCCTAATTTTGTGTCACCAAAAATTGTGGCAGAGGATGTTCGTCACATTTATGAATGGATAAAGATCTGCTCAGCCCACAGAGGAGCTTCCCAAATATCGCGTAGGAGCACATCCAAAGTAATTTGGATTTCACATATTCCTCTTTTAAACATTCATTTATGAAATATATCATCCAAGAGTATGCCCTTCAGAAACCCAGGGAAGGGAAGGGTAATACTGAGAACACAGCACAAGACAGGCAGCAGGAGCATCTGCTTTCCGATTCCCAAGAGAGAGGAAAAGAGAAGTTCCATATCATTAGGTTAGGAGAGAAACCATAGGGTAGGAGAAAGGCATTCACGTTTTGGCATACTTTTTTTTTTCCAGAAGAAAAGGGAGTGACAAATGAGCAGTTCCTATAAAGACTTGTGTTTCACCAGTAGAATATCTATCCTTTTTTTCCTAATAGGGGAATCCCAGATACTCCAATTCAATAACGAGTGACATAATCCATAAACATTGTATAGAAATTTCTTGATTCTTACTTTTGCTGATCACTGTACTTGAAACAAGCTTTAGATTTGAACCTGTTGCTGAGATGGCTGGGAATCTGATAGGATGGTGTAAGAAATTCTACCATCCAATATACAAAAATGTAATCAAATAACTTAAATGTTTATTGTATGAAAGAGTAGGGCAAATAGCCACAAGGTAACTAATAGTTATATCAGTCTTGTTTTAGCTGAAAACCAGAAGCCTTGTGTTTACTTAATTATAGTAATACTGTATAGTCTTGATCCACTTCAATTGGGGTTCAGGCTGTGGCATGATGGAGACTCCACTGGTTGCCCTACTATAAGACCTCATCCAAGAGACTGACAGGGGTGATTTGTCCCTGATCAACCTCTTTGGATTTTTTTCAATAGTTTTTGATACCATCAACCATGGTGTCCTATTGGACAGGTTAGTTGGGATTAGGAATGGGGGTCAGCTCTGGAGTGGCTTTGATCCTTTCTTGCTGACTGTGTTCAACAAGGTGTGGTAACTTTGGCTCCATGGATACAACAGTATGAAGTCTTTCATTTTGTCTATGCTGTTGAAGATCTATATGAAGCTGTGGGCAAGATTATTCAGAGATCTGGAGTCTGATATCAGCAATATGCTGATAATATGCAACTCTTATCTCTCCTTTTTCACTGTCAGCAGTGGATGCTGTACAGGTCTTGGATTGCTGCCTAGCCACAATAATAGACTGGACAAGGGCTAGTGGGTTGAGGTTGAATCCAGACAAGATTGAGATCTTGCTGTTGTGAGGTTCATCAAATTGACCAAGTGCTATCCAGCCTTGTCTTCCTCTGAAGGTCTGTTAGTCACCTTGGGTCATTTGTGAGTAGGGTGGGATATAAATATGATTAAATAATTAAGTCCGGGTTCATAGGTGTTATCCTAGAACAGTGGTTTCCAACATGTGGCCCAGGCCCCACAGGAGGACTTCAATTTTCAGAAGCCTAAGTCAGTACATTGGCTGATCAGTGCTTTGAGGAATTAACTTAGGTTTCTGGGAATTGAAGTCCGAAAACCAAAGGTTGGGAAACACTGTCCTAGATCCAGGTCTATTTATGGAGAAGCAAATATCTGTTTTGGCAAATGCTACCTTTCTTCATCCTTAGGCAAATAGCCAGCTTTGTCTATTCCTTGACATAGAATCCCTCACAATACTGGTTCATCATTCATATGTAATATCAAGTACTGGTTGCTGTAATGCACTCTTATGTAGGCTTCTTTTGAAGATAGTCCAGAAACTGCAGCAGATTCAGAATCCAGCTGCCCAGCATCTGATGGTTTGATTGGATTCCTCCCACACTGGTTCAGCTGCACTGGTTACCTGTAGGCTTAAAGGCCCTATTCAAGGTTTTGTTTCTAACCAATGAGGCACTGAATGGTTTGGGACCTTGATATTTACCAGAGTTTCTCTCTGCTATGAACTCAGCTTAGACCAGATTCTCAAAATAATAATAATAAGCATGCAGACTGTGGCTGGCCATCCTAAGAAAGGTCAGAAAGACTTCCACTAGGAATAGGGCCATCTTGGTTGGTAGCACCATGGATGTGGAATTCTCTCCCACTGCATATGTCCAGCAGGTTCCCTCCTTTGCCATACAGTATTTTGTAAACTGATGAAGCTGGAACTCTTTAAGAAGATATTTGGTAACATCTTGTCCCCAGATAATTTTGTTGCTGCATTTGTTCATAACTTCACGGCTGTCACTGATGTTAGGTTAGCAATATTTTATAGTCATTTTTACGTGTTAATATTCTTTGGGTTGGGACGGGGTTAATGTTATTATATTTTTTATTTTACAGTATTTGTGTATGTTCACTGCCCAGAGTGACAGTAAAGTCAGATGGGTGGTATAAAAATAAAATAAAGTGAATAAATTATACAATTAAATATCCATTAATTCTTCTGCTTTATTGAATATTCTGAAAATAGAGAACATTTCTATGTATGTACTAAAATAAGACAGAAAAGATGTGAAGGAACATGTACATACAATTAAAACCTGAATTCTCATAAGGACATAATTATTGCTGACATGTCTAATTTTTTTCTGTGTCCTTTGTACTCATCCAAAAACTAAGAGATTACATACAAGAGGATATTTACTTAAGAATGCAAGAATAATTAAATTTAAAACCAATCTAACTCAATAATGTCTTCAACCAGAAGCATGCATAGCTTTCGGACTATTACTTCCAGAATAACCCAGGCAGCAGAGGCATGCTATATCCAAAAATAAAAATCTGCATCTCTCTTAAATTATGCAAAGGTCAGGTCCATCTCTTACATTCAATAAAAAGCTGTAGAGGGGGTGGTGTTCATTTTGTAGAAGACTGTAGGATTTTATCCAGTTGGCTGCTCTTAAAAAAAAAAAGACTTTCACATGCCCTGCTGATTTATTTTTACGGGCCAGTATCAATGGCCTGGAGTTAATGAAGGGCACATTATAGTCAAGTACATTGCCCCTTCCATTTTGGAGATCATTAGCCAACTGTACAAGGGATACACAGAGTTTTCAGCCCTCCGACAAGTTCAATGCTTGCTGTATTTAAGCTTCAGTCCTCATAAATGATGTCAAAAGACTGATTTGCTACCATGGACCTCAAAATAGCTTTCAGATTTATGAGAGGTATACAGTGGTCAGAATTTTGTAACTATAAATACCAAATATCACTGTTTCTGGTTTTCAGATAATACATAGAAATTCAGCATGATAACTGACAAATATGGAGGCAAATTTAATCCTGAGTATAAAACCCAAGTGGGCTGTGCTATACAGCTTCATGAGATCATTAACATCACAAGTAGGTGATTTAAAAATAAAATACTAGTTACAGTTAGAAACTATTGTTTATGGGGAAGGGGATGGGGACAGATGTTCATTTTTAATTGAAGGTGGAAAACTTAGCATTGATTAAGTCAAGCATAGTATAGACATGCACTGTGCAAGCTTCCCCCACAAAGCTCTGCCAATGCACCTTGCTCCTGACCTGCAACACTCACTGCTATTCCAGTCCTGGACCTACTGGGCAGAGAGAGAATCACATCAATTTTTCAAGGAGGGGACATTGGTTTAATTACGAGAACCAGTCAGGATAAACATCACTTAAAATGGCTGCATTTGTGATTAGAATGCTCGCATTCTGTTCTCCAGGGAGTCAAATTAGTACTAATCATTAAGAAACTATAGTTCCAATATATCTTGAACAGCCATTCCAAAAAACCTAGAAATTTATACAGACATTGTAAGTCTAAAAGGTCAATATTTCTGCACTGTATGAAGATCCACTGTGCTATAAGAGCCTGTGAAGGTTTATATAGTATATCCATATATTTGTTTTCTAAATGAAGAAAACATTTCCCCAAACACCATTAATTTGACAGATATAAGAGGAAAATCTGTTTCTGATAGCTTTATTCTCTCTCTCTCTCTTCTTAGATGTTTTGGGAAGTTGGTATTTCAAAAGAAAAAATTCGTAAGTATTAAGGCAGACAGCTATTGATCATACGCAAGACTGCAATTACATGGAATGGCAATTTTGAAGAACCTAATCAGTTCCTTTTCTGTCTACAAAGTACATATCCTAGACAGGAAGCTGTCTTATTTTGTCAACTAAATATATGAGGTGCTGCAGGAGTAAAGATGGAAATAAACCATCCAGAGAAACAACATTTACCTTAGAGCCACGTTCATTGAAGATTATCTCTACATCAAGGATTTTGCCGAATTGCTGTGAAAACAGAATAGGTTTATTCTTGATCAGTTAATTCAGTTATCATTTTTCCTGACATACTTTCAGGGAAGCCAACCAAACTGAACTCTTTTCTCTAAAGTACAGTTGATCATGTTTTAGTACAGACTACGGCCGAACCATTTCCATTTAGCTGTTAATTTTCTCTTCACTGTCAGTTTTGTTTAGCTGAGGCAAATAACTGCTTTATATTGCATAGGCTAATTACGTAACCTACAAAGCTACTTCACCTTAAAATCAGAGGTAAAAGACAGAGGTTGGGATGTAACCAGTTACATACCAACAGTTAAGTTACATAACAAATGTAAATTAATAAAGTGTAGCTTTATTTCCTGAACTGCAACTGTTTGATTAGATTTTTGTTAAGAGTGTGTAAGCTTTTTAATGGGAACCATTAAACAATTCCAGTCCTGGTTTTTGCTAGGTCTTGTGCTCCACTGTGGGTGTCAAAGTGGTGACAAGGTAGTTGGGAAAATAGTGTGTTTTACCTGTCAATGGCTTATGGCGATCAGATTTTTAAAAGTAATATAACTATTCTATTTCACCATCAGCACATTCAAAGGGGTACACAGAAAGAGCCTCCTCAATGATTGTGATAGGGTACCTCCTCGAAGATTGTGGGGTGTTTTTTTTTTTTTACCATAATCAGGCATACTCTGGGCAAGAGTAATCTTGTGGTGGCTAATCTTTCTCACACTAGGTCAGGAGAAAGGCAATGCAGAATGAATTCACCAAAAGGTGCCTACATTTTGGCAGTTTCATGTCTGGCCTGGATAAGGAAGAAGATGCATTCTCATTAAGTTGTTTTAGGGTACTTCTCTCCATCTACTTTAAGCATTTAAAAAAATATTTTTATATTTTTGCAAACCAAGACTTTGGTGTCCTCTTAGTATACTGATACTTCTCCAATGTAGGATTGGTGCTTTTTAATGTTCAGACACAATCATGGAAAAAAAAGAGAGAGAGAGAAGTGAAGGCTGGAAACAACACGTATACATCACAGGGAATGTTGAAAGGCAAAAGATAATCCAGGGAAGGCAAAAGAGTAGATGTTGGCCAAAATGACAGTGGTAGGCACAATTATGCCTGTCTCTTTTCCTTTGCTCTCCTTATGCCACCTCTCACTATTACTTATGCTCTCATTGCTTTTCCTCTCTCTCAACCAGCATTCAGCGGTCTCTGACCATGTTGTTTTTGTTGGCTTAAGGATTGCTTTTTAAAGTTGTCTCAAACAGAATTTCTACAGTACTTCAAGTCCAAGCATACATTTTTCTTGCGATGACTGTTGCTGTATGAGTACATAAGGCACAACATTCAGAGAAGCAAGTTAATTTGCTTTGAAGATTCCTGAACTAACAATTTAACATCAGCAGATAAATGTCTGTAAACATACCAATCACATCAACTCGGCTGAGAGGCTGACATCAAAGTACTTGCATTGGTACTTAAAAAAACATAACAGCACAAACCAGGCCACCTGAAGATTGCTCCCCTGCTCATGTCATAATAATTTTCTGAGAGTTTCCTCTTGGTTAGTCAAACAAGGTTTGGCAGGTGGCTGATGGAAAAAAAGACCTTTTCAGTGGTGTGCCTGGCTGTGGAATACCATCACACATCTGGTACTGATATTGTGACCTTTTTCACCCCAGATAAATAGCTGCTTATTTCCCAAGGCTTTTCTATCTTGGCTGACAGGATAATTCAGTGACTTGGGGAATTTGTCTTTAGGAACTGAGAGGCTGGAAGTTAGATCCCTCACTGTTGTCCTAGAAGAAAAGCTAGCCAGTGTAGCCTTTAATAAACTGTATGGTCCCAGGACAAGTCCAAAAGAAGAGAATGTTAAAATATATATGATTACTACATATCTAAAAAATCCCTGGTAAAGATCACTGTAAATCAGGGGTTCCTATCCTATGGCCCATGGGCTGGGCCAGGCTTGCAGAACCATTTCATGTGGCCCACCATCCACGCTGCACCCAGAAGTGGAAGCAGACGTGTTTATGACAGCCGTAAAATGTGCTTGCGCATGCGTGTGTGCGGTAACGTCAGCCGTAAATGCACCTGCAGCTGTCGTAAACGTGGAAGCAGGCGCATTTTACTTATGCTCCCAGGGGCGTGGCCAGGCCCGCTCAGCTGTCCGGGGGCGTGGCCAGGCCCACGGCATGAAAAGGTTGGGAACCCCTGCCATCATAATTGACTTCGTTAGATCATCGTGATTGTGATCATCATGTTCATCATCACCATTACCACCATCCAAACCCATCCATTGCATAGACACCAACCCCATAGAAGATGTTGGGTAAAATTGAGGAAAAGTTTTCTGTACAACTCTCAAGCTCTAAATATTAAACTAGAAAAGGCTAAACCTATGGAGAGCAAAAACAACACACCTCACTGAATGGATGAATGCTGAAGAATGCCTCCCACCAGGGCAAGATTTTGGCTGAAACATCTGGAAACCATTGTATAGACTTAAAAGTGAAGTAGGAAGATCAAAGAATGATTAAGTAAAATGGGGCTATTTTGACACAGGACAAATTTTCTACGAACTTGGAAAATTCATTCAATGGAGCTATGAAATTATTCCCGACCACAAGCACAAAATAGGATCAACTTAATGGCCAAGATTATGCTATTGAAGTAGCTCATTTCTGATCAAAAATGGTCTAATTATTTCAATATTTCCATTTGTTTTGAATTTTACTTAAATTTTATCTACCTCCATAATTTTAAATTGTGAAGCACTCTAGCATGAACAAAGAATAAATAATGATTTCTATCTTTTAATCGTTTTCAAAAACTCCTTGCACAAACAGTATCTGATTTTTATTTTATTTGGTTTTATTTTTTTAACTTCATGTTTGTGTTCTTTGTTATTTTCAATGTGAACAAAGCAACATACAAATATTGAGAATACAGTAAAACCTTGAGTTACGAATAAAATCAGTTCCATGGCACTGTTTGTAAGTCAGATTTGTTTGCAAGTAGGGGCATCCTCATAGGGGTAAAGAAAAAGCCCCCACACCACCCTCCAAAAATCAGTCAAAACACCCAAAAACAACAGCAGTAGCATTGAAGGAATGCATGCATAATTTAAAACACTGTTCCTTACCTTAAAGAAGCTTTGAAAATGGACAGAAAACTCAGAAAAATACAGCTAGAAACTGCAACCGGCAGCCATTTTGGTGCCGAATCTCCAGACAGAGAACTACTCTCTAAGCACTCTACTCAGTGATGGGATGTAACAGGTTCTCACCAGTTCTCCAGAACCGGTAGTAACGTTTCCTAGTGTCCCAGAGAACCTGTAGCAGCTTTTGGGAGGAACCACCTTCGGGGCTTACCTTTTCACTGGTTCCCCCACTGCACATGCATGCCAAGCACTTGGTGTGCATGTACACCTAGTGTTTGGCACATATGCACGGCCTCCTTGCTGTCCTCCCAAACTGGGAGGAGGAAGAGAAGCTGCTAGCCTGAAGCTCCCTATAGCCTGAAGCTCCCTATTTTTATTATTTTGTATTTTTTTCTTTGGGCCCCGCCCATGACATGACATCATGTTAGCTCCGCCCACACTGTGATGACATCACGGCGGGGTAGTAAATTTTTTGACATCCCACCACTGACTCTACTGCCACCTACTGAGCTCTAAAAGGCTGCATGTGTATAAAATATAAACCCATAGGGGAAATGCCATTTTTTGCTTCACTCAAGGCAACACAGAGGAAAAAGAATTTGTAAATTGGGGCATGTTTCTAACTCGAGACATGGATTTCAGTGCAGAACCAATTCGTAAGTCGAATTATTCGTAAGTAGGGGCATTCGTAAATCGGAGCTTTACTGTACAGTAAAACTCTGTGTTACAACCACCTTGTTTAAGTTTGCTGCAGTTTACAATGGCAAATTCTATGGAAATGCTGTCCCGGTTTACAAAATTTTAATATATATTTCTCGGTTTACAACAATCAATTCAGGACTGTTTTTTATTTTTCAATGCATTCCTATGGATGTTTTGGTTTACAATTTTTTTTGGGTTACGACGGAGGCTATTGGAATAGACCTTCATTGTAACCCTGGCTTTTACTGTAATTCTTATTTTAAAAAGGATTGCTGTATGCCACAAAACCACTTCGTATATTACTATAGAGAAGGTCACAGAACAAACAATGTGGTGATAGCCTCCTCAGTAATATGAAACCCTCATAATACTTTTAAGTGAATTTCTGTGTAGCTTTGCCATTTTTAAATTGCTCCTTCATTAAACACAACTCTGTGCACAGTTTGTTTCATCAGATCAACTATACCTCCTCCTGTCTCAAATCACCAACACACATTAAAAAGAAACTGTCTCCCTAAAGAAAATGTATATGTTACAACTGCCTTTCTGCTAAAGATACTGCAGCACACGTCATCCTATGCATGTGTTTGTGCAAAAAGAAGCAACATTCCTTCAACAGGATTTATTTTCAGGTAAATGCTTCTAAATTTCATCTCCTTCCCAAAAAGAATGCAATGCTTCATTAAGAATATACTTCAGCAATGTCTCCTTCAAAAAATATGTCAGATTCACAAACAGAAATTAAGTGAAAAGAGGCTACAGTTGCCTGTTTCTCAGCTCTCATATCACTCCCTCACTTATTTTAATGTTAGCTGGTTTGTCAACTCTTTTATACTCTACTATCAGGGGCGTAGCTACCGCCGTATCTGCCGTATCAATTATACGGGGGCCTCGGGCGACGGGGGGCCCCAACGTGCGTAAGCAAAAATTAATATAAACTTCCCAAAAAAAATTTATTTCACAAATGACAAAAGTCAAAAAAAGCAATTTTTTTTTCTTTTGTGAGAAATCTTTAGCCTTCCTAAGGGCCCCCAAACAAATTTTTATACGGGGCCCCGCCAAAGCACGCTACGCTTCTTTCTACTATGTACAACATGATTTTCCCCATTGAACTAACTAGGCTAGCACTATTCACTGTGTGGACTGGGCTTAATTGCAGTGTGCAAATACAGCAAAAAAATAGTAGTTATAGATTTTAGTCACTGGCATAGAGTAAATCTCTATACCTTTAGCAGCTGTAAAAAAAACAGATACCGGTACCCCAAATAGTTGGAAAATATAGCTATACCTTCAGAAATTTCCATACACAATACCTATTGAATACTGAGTTGCATGCCTTTTGCCTAAGTGCATAGCAGGATTTCAGCCACTACATGCAACTGTTTTCTGCCTCCAACTGGAAACATATTAATCTTCACATTATGCTATCCAGTATGGTGTAGTACCGAGTGACAGAATAGAACCAGAAATCAGGAGACGCAGGTTTGAATCTCCACTTGGAAACTCATTATGGGGGAAGAACTAGTAAAACCACTCATTAAATATCTCCCTTATTTTAAGAGTCCTGTTACAGTCACCAGATGTCGGTTGCAACTTGGAAACATAACACTCAAACCTTCAGATTTTTAAAAAAGGCAAGGCCTTGTCTTCTACATTAGTAGTAGATGTACAAAAGAAGAAAAGGCATAATCAGACAGTGGACTTTACCAGATGGGGCATTTGTTTTCTTAAAGTCTCAGGTTTTGTGCTACTGGTACTATGTCGTTAACCATATGTTGATTCATCCAATTAATTTTCTTCTGGAACTATCCAAGCTGCTTTGACCTTTGAGATAGCCGTTTTCATTTTTAGTCTGGTATTGTTCCAGGAATGGAGCTTGATTCAATGGGATTTTTCATTTAAGTTCCTGACCGTATGAGAGAATTCTGATTAGACACTTAACCATCAAGCATCTGGGGCTAACTATAACACTTACCATCCTTTTACACTTAAGTTTGATGAAGTCAGCATATTTAGAAATTCTGTAATACCTAACAACAGGAATAAAAAATAATTACATTACTAAAGCATGAGTATCTGTTCTGTCTTCCTTCTCTAGACTGTATGCTAAGATCAGCAGGTACTTCATTCCCTGTAGATAACCTACAGTCGTGATGGCGAACCTTGACACTCCAACAGTTCTTGGACTTCAATTCCCAGAACCTCAAGTCAGGATTCAAGTCAGAAGCTCAAGTCAGGATTCACAGGGACTTGGGCTTCTGGGAATTGAAGTCCAAGAACAGCTGGAGTGCCAAGGTTCACCATCACTGACCTACAGGTTGCTGCTGTTTCTCAAGGATTTTTTCACTTCTACCATTTTATAAACACAAGGCTCAGTGAGTCTGCTGCTCTTCAAAATTTTCATTAATGATTTGGAGAAGGGAGTGCAGGGAATACTTATCAAATTCGCAGATGACACAAATTTGGGTAAAAGACAGGAACAAAATTCAAAAATATCTTGAAAGGCTTGAACACTGGACTGAAAACATAATAAAGTTTAACATGAGTAAGTGCAAAGTTTTACACTGGGTGGCGGGACCAAATGTACATTTATAAGAAGAGGGATACCTGGTTTAGTAATACTATGAGCGAGAAGGATCTTGGAATTGCTATAGATCACAAGCTGAACATCAGTCAACACTGCAATGAGGCTGTAGGAAAAGGCCAATACTAGTTTAGGCTGCATTAACAAAATTATAGTCTCTAAAACCTGTGAAGTACTAGTCCCCCTCTATTGAGCACTAAGTTAGACCAATTTGAGTTCCATGGCCAGCTCTGGACATTACACTTTAAAAAGGATGCTAACAAACTCAAACAGGTTTAAAGAAGGGCAACGAGGATGATCAAGGGACTGGAAACCAAGACCTAAGAGGAAAGATTGAAGGAACTGGGCATGTTTGACCATGTGAAAAAGAAACTGAGAGGGCATATGATAGCACATTTCAAATACAGTACAGTAATACCTCAGATAACTATTGCATCGGATAGTACTAAAATCAGATGATGAATTTTTTTTTAAAAAAAATTGCATCGGATAACGATCTGTTAGCTTTATCGAAGGTAATCGTCCGCAGTAGTGGGGGGTGGGTGGGTGGGGGGAAACTGAACAGGGGCTCCCCATTCAGCTTCCCAGCCACCTCACAGCTGCGGAGACAGGGGCAGAGCGGCTGGAAAGCCGACAGGGGAGTCCCCCATCGGCTTCCAAGCTACCCACAGCTGCGGAGGCAGGGTGGCTGGAAAGCCGATGAGGGACTCCCCCATTTGAATCCCCAGCCACCCGCAGCTGCGGAGGCAGGGGTGGGGTGGCTGGAAAGCTGACGAGGGACTCCCCCATTTGGATTCCCCAGCCACCCATAGCTGTGGAGGTGGGGGCTGGAAAGCCTGCGAAGGACTCCCCCATTCGGATTCCCCAGCCACCCCGCAGCTGCGGAGGCAGGGGCAGGGTGGCTGGAAAGCCAATGGGGGACTCCCCTGTTCGGATTCCCCAGCCACCCCGCAGCTGCACAGGTGGGGTGGCTGGAAAGCCAACGAGGGACTCATGGAATCCCCACTGCCCTTTCCAAACAGACAAGTGGATCGCCCCGTTTCCTTTCCTCTTCCGAAAGGAAACAGGGCTTTTCCAAACGTTGTGCAATCAATGCATCACAGAACGTTAAAAACTGGATAACGATGAGACTTGTGGAACCAAATCTCATTGTGACCCAAGGTACTAGTGTACTTGAAATACAGTTTTAAAGAGAAGGAGTAGGATCTGTTCTTGATCATCCCGGAGTGCATTACATGTAGCAACAGACTCAAATTACAGGAAGCCAGATATAGGCTGAATATGAGGCAAAAATTCCTAACTGTTAGAGTTGTATGACAATGGAACCAATTAGCTCAGGAAGTAGTAAGTATTCCAACGCTGAAGGCATTCAAGATTTGTCAGATCTGCTTTGATTTGGATTCCTGCATTGAGTAGGGAGTTGGACTTGATAGCCTCATAGGACCCTTCAAACTCAATTATTCTATGGTTCTATGATGCTAAAACATTATTTCCTGGGTGATTGTGCTGCTATTTATTCAGTTCTCTGCATTCACAGTATTTTTGAAAACTCACTCCAAACAAAGACTCTAAGTCAGTGTTTCCCAAACTTCGGTTTATGGGCTTCAATTCCCAGAAGCCTAAGTAAATTCCCCAAAGCACTGATCAGGCAACGTACTGACTTAGGCTTCTGGGAATTGAAGTCCCCCTGTGGTACCTGGGCACCACGTAGGGAAACACTGCTCTAAATCAGTGGTGCCCAAAATTTCTGGGCCGTAGGCCAGTCATGTGGTTTGGAGGGCCGGTAATGTGGCTCCTCCCACCGGAAGCAAAAAAAACCCAAAAACACCTTGCAATCTGTTTTGCAACAGGGTGAGATCAATTTTAAACTGCCATGTTCTTTGCTTAAACCAGGGGTTGCCCAAACTATGGCCCGTGGGCCAGATCCAGTCCCCAACATCAATTCATCCGGCCCACACCACCCTTGTCGCTCCTGGAAGTGGAAGTAACATACGGAGGCATTTTATTTATTTGTTTGTTTATTGTTCACATTTGTATGCCACCCTACTCACAGAGCAACTCAGGGTGGCTGACATAGTAATGTAGAACAAAATCACAGTAATCCCAACAATAAAACCATGGGTGATCCAGTACAGATTTAAAAGATTAATTTTTTAAAAAAAAATTACAAGAATAAAAGAATTAAAATAATTAAGGGAGAGAGAAGTAATTATTGGATCAGGCAGCAGGCCAGGGTTACAGTGTTACTGGCACCCCATACCTACCCTGCCAGCCAAGTCTTTATTCCTTTTCTGAAGGGCAGCAGCTGTCTGGAGACGCAGCTCAATTGGCAGGAGGTTCCATAGGGCCGGAGAGGACACAGAAAAGGCCCTCCTTCTTGTGCTAGAGAGATGAGGCTCTCTAACCGATGGCACAATGAGATTGCTGCTCCGGTCTGTTCTGGTGGAACGGACAGATGTTCTCGGGGTGATGCGGTCTCTTAAGTATCCTGGCCCACTACCATGTAGGGCTTTAAAAGTAATTACCAGCACCTTGAATTGCACCCAGAGGCATACTTTTTACTTCCACTTTCGGAAGTGACAAGGGCGGCCTGGGCTGGATGAATTGGTGTAGGGGTCCAGATCTGGCCCACAGGCCATAGTTTGGGCACCCCTGCTCTAAATCTTTCACAGATGACATTGAAACAATCAAACTTGACATTGGGAACAGTGGGGGGAGGCATTACACTACTCAGAGCACAAACCACAAACGATTCCAGGTCCCCTACCCAGGAGAAAGGGTTGATTTCATTATGAATCACCCAAGGGAATTATTTCTCGCAGCAAAAAGTAATAATAGGGATTGTGGTAAACATTTCTGTCCCATTTTATAGTTCCAGGCTGTGTTTATATAGCACAGAAATGCTGTACTGGCAGGAGAGAAGGACAAAATTATTGATTGTTTTTCTGTTCAAATTGCAGCACTACCCCAAGCTTTACAGTGGCAAATGCTTCTGCATGTGTACCCAAAAAGTAAAAGCTGTTCTGGCAGGCTCTAGCCCCGCGAATGTCAGAGCCAGGAAAGCCAAAGTACCTTGGTAAATCAAAGGAAAGACTAAACCCACAGGCACCACAGTTCACATGCAGTTCCCATTTTACATTTTGCCACTGGAAGTATCTTCCAGATATAATATGCACTCCAAGTAGAATGACTGTCCAGCAACCAACAATTTGGTGGAGACAAAAGATATCAAAACATTTTGTGCTCTAATTTAATCTGCCATATGCTGGGCATTGGTTTAGGATTGGCTTCATCCACCCTCCCCACCACCAGAGCGTTGAATGGTTAATGCTCCAGAAAATACTTAGGTACATATATCACAAAACTGCCAAGACAAGGCTCAGTGATGGGGGTGGGGTGGGATGCTGTCTTACTATTTACAGTAAATGCCCTATGCTGTAGAGTGTCTGGCCAGGTTATCCTGCTATGGTAATAGAGTAGACCATACTGCCAGCGACTCAACACCAAGTGTCAGTTAACTAAGCTGACAACCCTGAGGACTAATGGCTTGGGTGCCAAAGTCCACAGGGAAGGGTGATGGTCCCTAAGCGGATTAAATCCCATTTGAATCCATCTTGAAGGAGGGCAGCAACTTCATCCATACTGGCCTGGGGCCAATGAGGAATTTGTGTGCCAAAAAGGCTCAGGACCAGAAAGTGACTCATGGAATTGGATCAGTGATATGGGTGTCATTCTGCGATGCAGAAGGTAGATGAAAGGCCATGGCATTATATTCTCAGGACAGTCTTCATGGCTGCAGTGTATTACCACATATTTTTAGCTGAAATGAATTTAAGACATCTGTCTTCTGTGCCATGTAGATAGAATATTTCTTGTGAAATTTTGCTTTTACTAGCTTGCAAAAAGTTAATAATTGGGACTAAGAATCTATGGTGGAGAAGAAAGCAGCTCTTGAGCATATAATATTCTAGAGATACAGTAAAAAGTTAAGTTGTACTTATCAGTAATAACTTTTGTTCTTTGAGTATGTATTCTGTGAATTCACATTTTTGGGTTCTGCACCTGCGCGGAGCCATTACTGGAGCTTTCAAGCTGATTGGATAAAATTTTGAATGTTAGGGCCGCCCACGGTACCATCCACCCTTTGGCACCATGTCGCGCTCTTTCCTCAGTTAATACTTAAGCCATGCACAGGATAAAAATAAGTTATCTCATCCGTGCAGCTCAAGCAGGGAGGAAGGGTGGGAAAGTGTGAATTCACAGAATACATACTCGAAGAACGAAAGTTATTACTGGTAAGTACAACTTAACTTTCTCCTTCGTGTATTCTGTGAATCCCCACTTTTGGGAGATTAGCAAGCTCACACTTAAATGGTAGGCAGACAGCCAGATGAGATGAATCCACAGTCTCACACACACGGTCACATCAGGTAGGCAGAAAGGACCCACACGGGCGTGGACCCTGAACCAAGTCTCGGGTCTGCAGTGGTTCTGGTGTCCATCTGGTAATGTTTGACAAATATAGAAGGTCTGAACCAGGTGGCAGCCTTACAAATGTCTTCAACTAGCGTGCCGTCCAGAAATGCAGTGGAAGTGGCAACAGCCCTGGTAGAATGTGCTCTGACGTGAGGAGGAGGAGTCAGAGAAGCAATCTCATAAGCAAGATGGATGACAGATGAGACCCATTTGTAGAACCTCTGTGACGTGATGGGTTCTCCCTTAGACTTTCCTCCATGTGCCACAAAAAGGCTTTGTGTCTTTCTGAATTCCCTTGTTCTGCTGATGCAAAACAATAAAGTACCTCTTTTTATATATATATAAAAAAAACATTAAGTGTGTGCCATGACCTTTCTTGGTCCGAGGTTAGGTTTGGAAAGAAAGTTGGCAGGGAAATAGACTGTCCCAAATGGAACTCAGAGACAACCTTAGGGAGAAAGGTGATGTCTGGATGGAGAACCACCCGGTCATTAAAGAATTTGGTGAACAGTGAATCTGTACGAAGTACAGTAAGTTCACATGTTCTTCTGGCAGATGTGATGTGCACCAGAAAGGCGGCTTTCCATGTCAGAAGACTAAGGTTGGCAGTATCCAGAGGCTCAAACAGAACTTTGGTAAGCGCAGTCAGAACAGTGGATGATCACTGTGCGGCTGGAGACCTTACAGGTGGAAAAGTGTTACGGAGGCCTTTTAGAAACCTTTTCACCATTTGGTCCCTGAATGCTGTGGAAGCTATGGAACCCATTGGCGAGTGTGCCACAATGGTTGCCAAATGGACTCTGATGGATGCAAGTCCAAAGTCAGTCTCTGCCAAATGGAATAAATGCCCCATAATGTCCTGGAGGCAGTCACCGTTTGGGCTCACCGGTTTGGGGTCAAGGAAGGCATGAAACCATTTGTATTTAGACGCATAGGACCTCTGTGTGGAGGGCCTCCTACTCATGTTAAGTATTCTTGCCAATCTGGGGTTATCCTCCACGCCATAAGATACAGGCTGGGCAGGTCAGAATGGAGGAGTTGACCATTCTCCATTTGGAGCATCCAGTAGCGTGAGCGATTGTGAAGACAGCTGAAGTAGAAGAGAGTACCACGGCTGCCTTGGCCACGCCGTCGCGACTAGAATCACTTGAGCTCGATGATGGAGCATCCGGATTAGGAATTTCTGGATGAGTGGAAACAGAGGGAATGTGTAAAGATAATCTAAGTCCCACCGTTTCATGAAGGCATCGCATTCGGAGGCTAGCTCGATTTCTGTTCTGTAGAAGTATCTCAGGTACTTGTGGCTTGTTTCCAAAGTGGTTGAGATCCGGAACCCCCTGCTGATGACAAATAAACGGCAATATAAATCTAAATAAATAAACTGGAACACTTGGTTGTCCAGTTCCCATTTGTGAGTTGTGGAGCTCAGCCTGCTCAGCCCGTCGGCTAAGACATTCAGTTTGCCTTGAATGTGGATGCGAATGGGGAAAATGTGTCTCTCCAGGCACCATTTCCACAGTTCCACTGCCAAGTAGAGGAGTGTCATTGATTTCGTGCCTCCCTGCTTGATGAAACAGGCTATCACAGTGGTATTGTCTGATGCGATTTGGATAGCCTTGCCTGACAGCACCATTTTGAAGTACCTCAGAGCCTTCCAAATAGTGAGGAGTTCCAGGTAGTTTATATGAAAAACTGTTTCCACAGTTGTTCACTGTGAGAGACTCCCAAGCAATTCCCCATCCGAGGTTGCCTGCATCGGTCAAGATCTGCACCGATGGCTGAGGGGAGTAAAAATGCTTTCCCGTTGCCACATTTAGAGGTGATGGCCACCAAGCTAGCAGTTTGGGTTGAGGAACCACAGCTTTAGTTGATGCCATAAGTACTAGCAGTCTTTGAGCCTTCTTTGCCAGCACATAAATCCTGCGCCGAAAGATTTCTATCACCTTGGTGATGTCCTGTAGGCGCTTTGGAGAGGCATAGGCTCTGACATTGTGTGAATCGAGTGTCACTCCAATGTACTCGACACACTGAGGTGGATCCAGTTTCAACTTGTTGAAGTTGATCCATAGACCGAGACTCTCCATGAGTCGTACCATGTAAGTGATGTCCCGAATGGCCTTCTTTTCTACCACAAAGTACCTCAAGTAGAAACCATCGCTCCATTTCGATGGTGGTACGGTTTCTATAGCTCCTTTCGACAGTAGCGTTGCCACTTCCTCCTGCAGGTGAGAGGATGGAAGCCTGCAACGGAGCTT
Source organism: Furcifer pardalis (assembly GCA_030440675.1). Classification (NCBI taxonomy): domain Eukaryota; kingdom Metazoa; phylum Chordata; class Lepidosauria; order Squamata; family Chamaeleonidae; genus Furcifer; species Furcifer pardalis. Next base: position 159,432,086 of record CP126892.1, read on the forward strand.
GATGACTCAAGGAACCCGTACCATGGTCTGGAGGTAGACTGTCCAGGCGAGGCCAAACTGAAGAACTTTGCTGTGGTCTCAGTTTGCCACAGTTTGTTTAGGGCCTTGTCCATGTCTTGGGTGAACAGACCTTGGACGTCAGAAGGCAGGTCTTCGATTAACTTCTTGGTAGGCTCCTCAAGCTCAGTGGAGCGAAGCCAGGCATGCCAACGCAACAGAATGAACGTGGACATGTCCTTTGCCGCTGCGTCATTCATGTGACGGGCTGTCCTCATCTGTTGCTCAGAGAGGTAATTGCCCTCGTCACAGAGGTCACCAAGCAACTTGACCGCGAAGGACTTCGCTCGCTCCCAGAGATGGTAATTGTAAAGGCCCATCGCTGTAGAACAGTTCACTGTATGGAGTGACAATGACATGGTGGCGTAAAGCTTCCACTCCAATGCCTGAAGCTTCTTGCCCTCAAATGAAGACGGCATGGGGAAACCGCTGACTGCCGTCTTACTCTGTGAAGCCTGGACAACCATGGAGTTTGGCTGGGGATGGGCCTGCAGAAACTGCACGTCATCACCCAGGAGTCTGTACAAACCGTCGACTCTCATCAAAACCGTGTGGGGAAAAATGGGCTTCTTCCACACTGCCTTAGCGGAGCTGAGAAGAAATGGCAACATGGTGATATGAGAGGCTTAAGGCAATCCCAAGATGAGTCAGCATGGCCGTAAAGGACTTCCGGTTCTCACCACAGGGCGGATCAGCAGCTCCGATCATAGGATCGAGTGTCTTGTTTGCCTCAACATCCACATCCTCCTCCTCAGAAGAGGACTCGGACTCATCCGTAGACGGTGGAGGGATCCTCGCTTCCACATCGGAACCACATCAGTACGGCCTGGGCTGTTCGATGGAGCAGGTGCTCAATGCCCCCGAAGGTGGCAGAGCAATGTCCACATCCTCCTCTTCCGAAGAGGACTCGGACTCATCCGTAGACGGTGGAGGGATCCTCGATTCCATGTCAGAACCGCACCAGTACAGCCTGGGCTGTTCGATAGCGGGTGCTCAATGCCCTAGAAGGTGATGGAGCAATGTCCATTCCTTGGCCCAGAGGTGGCGGAGCAATGTCCAGCAACAGTCTGTTTAGAGTCCTGTGAAGGAGGAAGAGGAACAGTACTCACGGGACCAGGTTGCCGAGCTTGAGTTGCGGCAGCCAAAAGTTGGTCACCTATCTTCTTGACTACAGTCTCAAGAAGTGGTTGCAAGAAGTCCAGCTGAACTGCTTGAGATGGAGCTGGCGGAGACGAAATGGTAGCCAGAGCTGGTCCAATTGGTGGCAAAATGGGCACCAAAACAGTAGCCGGGGTGCATTGAGCTGGTGGCAAAATGGACACCCGGCATAGCAGAGATATCCCTCAAGGCAGCGGAGGAGGAAGTGAAAGAGAATGGTGCCCTGCCTTCTTAGACTTCTGCCTCACCTCGGCCATCTTTCAGCCCTTTCCCTCTACGGCGGCCATCTTGGGTGCCAGAGTTTTGGTGGGAAACTGAGAGGCCTGAGAGATCATGGCCAGAGAAAGTGTCATCTCCATTAGATAAGCCCTGAGACAATTACAGTAAAACCTCAGATAACACTAAAACCTGGTTCCACAAGTCTTGGTGTTATACGATTTTTAGTGTTATCCGATGCATGTTAAAATCCTATGGGATCCATAGAGATACATTGTAACCACACAGGCTTTAGCGGTTGTTATCTGAAGCATCCCATAGGATCTTAATGTTATCTGATGCAATTCTTCCCCCCAGATTCCTTAATGTTATGCGATTTTAGTGTTATTCGATACTAATGTTATCTGAGGTATTACTGTATTTCTATTTTGAACCATAAGACAAGTTAATTTCTTGCAGTGAACACATGTCCGAGTTTGATGGGATTCTCCAAGACAAGGCAAAAACATACTGTGGCCGTCTGACGAGGGAAACTTCTTGTTGCGGACAATGCAATGGTTACAGGTGGCTGATGCCATCAAAAATTACCTCATGGTAAAAAAACAACAGCCCAAATGCCCACCGCGAAGCAAGCAAATGGCTGGGGTACCAGTCCTTCCTGGAGAAATGACCAACAAGCAAGAAAAATTGTAGACAGACACCGCCTGACCTGCAAGGGACGAGGGACTGAGAAAAAATTAGGTTGTTCCCAAAGGGAAATGGCAGCTTCCCCCGCAAGGAAAAAGCAACCCTGAGGTAAAAATTAAAGAAAATGTCAGGAACTGCTCCCAAAATGGCTGCTTCCCCCACAAGGAAGAAGCAACTCCGAGGTAAAATTGAAGAAAATGCCAGGAACTGCTTCCCCATGAGGAGGAACAGTTCCGAGGTAGGTGACCCTGCCCTAAGGAGAAGATCACCAAGCAAAAAAATGAGAATGAAGCAAGTGAATCAACAGAAAATTAAAGAGAGCTCTCAGTGGTCTCCTGCTGCTAAGGTGGAAAGAAGAGAACTGAGGAAAGAGCGCGACATGGCGCCAAAGGGTGAGCGGTACGGTGGGTGGCCTTAACATTCAAACTTTTATCCAATCAGCTTGAAAGCTCCAGTAACGGCTCTGCGCAGGTGCTCAACCCAAAAGTGGAGATTCACAAAATACACGAAGGGGAACCCCAGTTTACGACTGGTCCATTATGATAGCCTTCATTGTAAACCGGAAAAATCATAAACTGAAGCACATTTCCCCATAGGAATGCATTGAAAAATAAACAGCCCCGACCGGACCAAAAATAATAATAAAAAATGCAACATCCCTCCTCCAAAAAATACAAAACATTGCCAGGACACAATCCTCTCCCATACCCCCATCGACTCAACCAGCTGGTTTCCTGCACATCCACACCTCGATTGATCCAACTCCCCAGCTGATCAGCAGCTGGGGTGGAAAAGAGGGGGAGTTCTTGAGGTGCGGGATAGAAAGGGGAAGCCCCTAAGAATACCCTTCCGTCCCCCCCAGCTGACCCCCAGAGGTGGAGACTGATTGGGGGTCCTGAACAGTTTGTCCAGCCACTGGGGGAGCCCAGGTGGTGGCAGACTACGGGGACCATATCCGCTCTGTTCCAGTCTTAGTCCAAGGTCCCCCTGCCACATTTCAGCTGGGAATGCACACCACTCTGGAACTTCCTGGTAATGCACCGGGCGCCCAAGCATACATTCCTGACTGTAGCACCATGGAGGGACCTCAGACGAAGACTGGAACAGAACAGATATGGTCCCTGGCAGTCTCCCACCACGGCAGCAGTAAGTGACAAATCACAGCTTCTGGTGGTGGTGGTGGGTACCATTTTATACTCTAAAATTGTGGCAGCAGTCTAATTCCCGGTCATAACATAAGCCGGAAAAAATTGTAACCCGGGACAGCCTTTTCATAGAATTTGCTGTTGTAAACTGCAGAAAACGTAACTCAATGCAGTAGTAAGCCAGAGTTTTACTGTATATTAAAATCCATGGGGAAATCTCATTGTTTACTTTGATATGATCATATTACTGGCTCCAGCGTACCATACTTGCAAATAAGCATGTCACAAAGGGAAACTAAAGGCCTTGTCTTGACTCATTAATGCAGAAGTGAAGATTAAAATATATGAGTCAGAGAAAACGGCACTTCATTCTAACAGCAATTTCTCATTTTGGATGGCACTCAACACTTTGAGGACAATATAGAAAAATGCATTGTGCCGAAATTCTGAAAAACAGACAATATGCCACTAAATTCCAGCTTTATACAGTAATTGATCTGAATGCATGGAGAGCTAAAAAGGGTAGAGGGGATATGACTGTGCAGATAATCCAAGGCCCTACACATTTTTCAGCATTGCAGATCTTTGTGAATTGGGCATGAAGTCTGAAGAGGGCTCTATAACTGCATTTCAGTGAATATGTTTACAGAGCTTTTGTGATCAAAAACTTTGCCTTAGCAATTACAGAGCTGTCTACAGGTTTTCATAGTCAATGTGCACATCTCTGTGACATTGTCAAGTGTGTGGAGATGTAAAGGGGTGGAGCATGCGTGATTATCCATACCTCAGCATGCACATAAACCACCATACATTCCTACAGATGCATGAATAGGGCTTTAAAAATGCATAAATATACAGCCCAATGTACAGAAAGCAGCCCAAATGAATGCATTTTATCTTTGAGGACACGCCGCCTCTGACCCAGCCCCCACCACTGGCTGGGTTGAAAAGAGCCTCCGTGGTCCAGCAGAAGTCAGGACACACTACCTCTGATCTAGCCTCCCACACACACACCGGCTGGGTTGAAAAAAGCTTCCGTAGCCCGACAGGAGGCAGGACATGCCGCCTCTGACCCAGACCCCATCAACAGCAGGGGAGATGAGGAGCCGCCGAGGTTACCAACGGTTTTGGTGTGGGCTATGTTATGATTATTATATATGCTGATATGGACTTGATATTGAATAATTTTCTTTTTGCTATGTTTTTGATGTTTTATGATATTGTAACGTTGATGTGGTAATTTATTGTTGTGAGTCGCCCTGAGTTGCATGGTTGATTGGGCGGCATACAAATGTAAATATGAAATGAAATATGAAATGATTTTTTAAAAATTGTCTTCAAGTCAAAATTGATTTATGGTGACGCTGACAGGGCTTTCCAAGTAAGTGAGATACTTATGGAGTGGTTTATCATTTACATACCCCCAGTAAGTTTCCATGGCTAACCAAGGATTCAAACCCAGGACTTCTGGGTCCTAGACTGTTACTCTATCCACTATACCACACTGGGTATCACATACAGTACAGTACATGAATTACCTATGGCAACATCCTGCATTCAAGCAAGGGACAATTAGTCAATACTTTTTAAAATCTTGCATAATTAAAATGTTAATTACCTGTAAAATGCCCAGAGTGCACTAAGCGCTATTGGATGGTATAGAAGTATACTTGCTATTTACTTAAAATTAGTTTACTTAAAATTAACCTAAGTAATCTAAACAGTATTTTATCTATCTTAAACGAATTTTAAGTAAATGCAAGATTTTTAAAAGGCATCTGAGTGTACTGATAAAGTTATCAGTCCAAAGCACTTCTACCACATTTCAAGAGGTCTAACAAAATTGCCAAATCTTAGAAAAATGACACATGTCAAAGGAATGCTTCCTGAACCAATCTGTGGCATCTATGTGGCTGCAGTGGGTAAACACATCACTATTCTAGACAAATCTCTTTTCTTGCCCAGCTATATTCAGCATTCTTTTTTTTCTTGTCATTTTGTCTATTACCGGAATCTTGGAGGTAGTGTAAGTAGCTATTATCTTGTCCTGTGATTTACTTTGGAAACACAAAGCAAACCAATCTCAGAAACAGTCCTTTTGAAACTTTACTATTCATTTCCGCCTATTAAAAAATAAAAGCCAGTGTAATGCAGAAATTAGTATTGGAACAGTACTAGAGAGATTCAGATTCAAATACCACCCCTCTAAAAGAATAAAAAATTGAGGCTGGGACAACTGTATAAACTCCTTGGAGTTCCTTGGGAAGGAAACTCCAAGTGGAATATTTGAAATAAATTATTCTTCTTACTTGTTCTTTCTTGTCATGAATCAATAGGATGTTGTGTGTTGTTATACAATGAGTATCTACTATCAACAGCAATGTCTGGTAAGGAACTTTCTTGAAAGGATTTTGAAAATTCAAGAACATGTCAGGGATGCACCAGAAATCAAGGTGGTGGTGCACAAGCCCACCAATGGAAGGAAGAAAAGATTAAAAATACCCAACTAAAATGAATTTCATTGGCAAAAAAAAGTCAAATTCTACTTTTAGACAGATGACACTTAGCTTCATAATAGCACATAAGAAAATCATCTAGAAGACTTAGTAGGCCACAAGCTAAATATAAATCAACAGTGTAAATACATCAACAAAGAAACTAAAGCAATGCTTGGCTGCATCAGAAGAGGCAAAGTATCCACATTAAACGAAATAGTAATATCACTTTATTTTGCTTCAACTAAACCTCAACCAGGGGTGCTCCGGGCGGATAAAATATTATTATTATTGGTGCCCCAGGCGAGGCCGGGGTGGGACAAAGCCTGATTGCCCGATATTTCAGCATGTGCCTGACCTCATCTGGAACACTGCTTCCACTTTTGGGCACCATAATTGAAGTAAGATATTGGCAACTGAGTAACTGAGATAGTAAAGAATCTGGAAATCAAGCCTTATGAAGAATGGTTGAGATAACTGAGCATGTTTAGCCAAAGACATTAGGATGAACTTACTGACAGTCAGAGCTTGTTGTCAGTAGGATGGACTAGCTTGTAAGTCAGTTGGAATGGAAAGTGGTAGACTCTCCTCCTTGAAAGTTTCCATGGACTGAACAATCATCTGTCAGTATATTTCAACTGTTTCAACATTCCTGCAGTAGCAAAGTTGATTACCACTGGGGCTCCTGTCCTCCTCTGCAGTTCTATTATTCTAGTAATTATTATTTTCACATGCTAGTTTAAAAGAAACATAGCTGAAATATAGGTACAGCCTAGCCCTTCATTTAGGTTTCAGAAAAAGTAAGATGCAGCCATCACCTTAAAATGACTCTAAAGTAGTGGTTCTTAAGACCTTACAAAATACATCATTCAGAATGAAACATTATGGTCACATTCATTCTCAGTGATTCACTCTTACCATCTACATTCTTCTGGGCCCACAAGGAAAACTGGGGAAGGGAACAGTCCAACCAAGTAAATGTTACTTTCCAACTGAATCTCTATTATATTGCAAAGACTAAGACAGGCAGGCCTTAGGCACTCAGAGCAGTGTCAAAGGCTCTTTGTTTGGGTGTTTTTTTAAATAAAGCTTTATGCTTCCAGATGGGACAGGTGAGAGAAAAAATAAGCAAATGAAAAGATACAAAAACAGTCCTATTGCTTCTTAAAATATATTTTCATCATACCCCAAACAACTGTCGGAGGTCAGGATCCCGGAAGCGGAAAGGAATGTTGGAGACATGAAGCCTTTTGGGAGTTGATTTGCTCTCGGTATTCTCGCTGCTTTGTGTCTGTGACTGCTGGCCATCCGTTTGTGCCCCTCCTTCTGTCTGCTGCAATTTTTTTAAAAAAGGGGAGGGGGAGAAACCAGAGAGAAAAATTACAAAAAGTCCAGTCAAGATTTATCAATCAGGTATTGATGCTATATGGATCGATCTGGCATCTGAACACCTCAAGGTAAGCTTGATACTAACAATAAAGATTCATGCAACAAGGAACCCTTTGTTTTTGGAAAGAATGAGAAAGATATATTGATATACTTTTAATTGTGTAACTTGCCCAGAGTAGCTTTCAAGTGAGACAGGTGGTATAGAAATGAATGATTAAACTACTAAATAAATTCTTCTGAGAGCACCCTGGGACTATGCAGCTTGCCCAAGGCTACATAAACTGGCTCTTCTCCTGGGAGGCAGAATATGGAATTGAACTCCCAAATTCTGGCTCTGCAGCCAGATTTCTACCTCATTGAGCTATCCAGCCAGGTGGTCTGCTGTTTAACAAGTGTTATTACTGCTCTTGTTGATCAAGCATAAGCTACTTGTGGAATAAAGAGTGCAATACACTTCTATAAGATAATGATACCAAATGTCATTTTCCTACATGAACAGGAAATGCACCACTTCTGCTAGTGTAAATTGTACAGTGAATCAACATGAAAATTGCCACTACTCAAGATACTGAAGTTTGCATCAAGTCATGTCCCAGGTATGCAATGTGAAATACAGGCCTCAATCTCTTAATTTGCAGTTTACAACACTTACTTACACTATTTGACTTACACTAACAGGCATAAGCAATAAACGTTTTTAAAAGTTTTAAACAAGATTTTAATTGGTGTGGGTGGGAGGTGGTTTTTCAGTGTTTTTAGGAATTTTAAAGGTTTCTATAGTTTAAACATTGGGGATTTTATGTACACTGTCCAGAGTTGCATGTTGATTGGGGCGGCTATACAAATTGAATGAATAAATGAATGCATACATACATACATAATTTTCTGATCGATGTGCATAACAGGCAACATGAGGTTCTAAATAGATGGTGAAAGGCTCAAAATATTGAAAGAAAAAAAAGTTGTATTTAATCTGTTTGAATTTTACCCAGGAAACTGATATAACTCTTGTTGTGACATGGTTAACTCTAAGCCAGTGCTGGCAAACCTTTTAGAGACCAAGTGCCCAAATAGAGGGGTGGGACAAACTCTGTGTTGGGGGGAGTGAGGAAGTGCTCCCAGTGGGCTGCTGGGTAGAGCGAACCGTGTGCTGGGGGAGGAAGCGCTCCCATTGGGCGAACTCTGTGCCGGGGTGACAGTGTGTGTGCTAACAAAGAGGAGTCTCAGTGCCCCTTCTGAAAAACGTGCCATAGGTTTGCCAACATTGCCCTAAGCATTAGGAAGTCCTTTCTGGTTTGGTAAACATGCTCACTGACTAATATGTAATGGCAGGAATAAAGTATAGTCAATAATAATTGAGTCAGCTTTACTGCATTTACAGCTAAAGAAAGCAGAATGACATATTTGCTCACATGCCCATCTTCTGTTCTTTTTCTTTGAGACTTGCAAAACTGGTGATCTAGTCAGGTGACCTAATGTTCAGCTTCTTGTTTAAATGCTGTTGCTTACGTGATTTCCAAATCAGTGTGACCTTATGCATCAATGGCCTCCAAAAGATCCCATCATCACCAGTCATGCTCAGCTCTTTCAAACTATAGTACCAGTACATGGCTTCTTTTACTTACATAGTTATCTCATTTCTCTTTTCCTATTATATTCCACTTTTCCTTTTATTATCCTCCCCCACCCCCAATGAGTCTTGTCTTCCTATATTAGCAAAGTATGATGGCATCAATTTAGTCATTTCCAGTTAAATTTCACCTTGACTTAATCAGGTAGATTCTTTGCTGCTCCAAAGTTACTAAAGCTCTTCACATTTAGAATAAACTCATTTCCCTACCATTTTTCTTCATTATCCAGATTTCATATCTATACACTGTTTACATAAGTTAACACTTCTGTCTCCTAAAATGCTTACAGCTTATTGTTCACAAACTTGCTCTGAATCCTCTTAAAAGTCTGCTTTGAATGGTTTTGATATACAGTACAGTATACAGTAATACATCGGATAACGTTAAGACTTGGTTCCACAAGTCTTAACGTTACGCGATTTTCAGCCTTATCCGATACATGCGTCTCTTGCTGCCTTGGCAACCATTCCTCTCCATTTTCTGATCTCTTGCATCGGCACTCGGCTGCCTCTTCCTGGCATGAGGCATAGCTCTGTGCTCTGCAATTGGCTGGTCAAGCCTGGCTCAGTCGGAGCGTGCAACTCAGTAGGAGCAGCTAGGTTGACCAAGAGCTCTGCTTCCAAAAGGGCGTGGCAGCTCGAAAGTAAGGAGTTGAGCTGAGTTAGCTTGGTGGGCAATAGAAGGGGTGTGCCGGGGTCCCCAATCTGGTGGCAGAAGGAAGGGTCTGGCGACTCCACATGGGCGGGGCCGGCTTGAGAGGGCCACGATGGCCGTGCATGCTACCCTTTGCCTGGGCCAGCCATGAGTTCTAGTGCAAAGGATGTGCCTGCTTGTTCACCAGCACAAGCAGGCAACTCCTGGGCTGCCTGGGGAACCTGGTGGGAGAAGCAGCTGTGGTGGCTTGAAGTTAAGCAGGGCCAGGGCTGGGCTGGATTCTCTCGGTGGCCGAGCAGGCAGTGGGGTGGGTGTGGGGAGTCCCCAAACTGGTGTTAAAGGAAGGGTCTCGGGACTCCAAGTGGGCAGGGTCGGCTTGAGAGGGCCACAACGGCCATGCACCCTCCCCTTGCCTGGGCCGGCCATATGTTCAAGGCTAAGGAAGTGCCTGCTTGTAGCACCGGCAAGCAGCTCCCAGCCCGGAAGTACGGCACCCCATTGCTGGGGGTGGGGGGGTGGAAGGAGGGAAGGGGCAGGGGGAGAAGCTTTGGCCTCCTTTACTTCCTTATTATGATGCATCGGATAATGCTAGAAAGAATGTTCTCCGGTGCAAATCTTCCCCCCAAATTTGTCGTTAGGCATTTTTAGTGTTATCCAGTGCAATCGTTAGCTGGGGTATTACTGTATTTAAGTATACTATAGTGAATATGATCTATGCCTTTGAAATGTTTAACCACACATTTTAAAAATACTTAACATTCCTTCTTCTTCTACAAGTGCCGTATCCATTCCGAATATTGGCTATCATCATGGCAAAAGTCTTCTTGTTCTAAACTTCTTGGAACAGTTGTTCTGATTATCAACTTTTCAAGACAATCAAACATACATTAACAGCCATGATACACAAGACAATGTGTTGAGCAAAGCAAGAGCAACTTTGCTTCAATACAAAGCAATACACACTCCACCTGAGCATCTGCAGCCACACAATGTAGTACACAAAACAGATGGAACAAATTAATTATATTCAACCAACAACCGATTACTGCTAACTCCACATATACAACACACATGACCTTCTTGATAAATTATACCTAATTACATTAAGAATTCCCTGTTTCGGTTATTTGAATTGCCCACTTTACTATACTGAAAATATTATCACCAAAATAATGCATAATATACTCTGAGGGGAGAATCACTGTGCCTGGCCTGTGACTAAAACACACAATACCGTTTTGGCAATTTTCTATTTATAATTCTGTCAGAGTCTTCTACTCCCTATGGTAGACGTGTCCCAAGAGGATAAGTTACATGATTACTCAACCATCGTCTGTGTAAACCATGTCTAGTCCCCTGCAAACAATTCTCAGGTATCACTAAATTCCCATGATTCAAAGCATTTTTATTCAGTCTGAAGCGTGGCTCATGCTAATTTCCAAATTGCAAGCTTCTCACAACAGATGGTGAAACTGGCAAAGATTTCACAGCTTCTCAGATGGCTTTGGACACACTGTCCAACATCTTTGTTCCTGATCAAAAATGGTGCAAACAGGAGGAGGAAACTGGGAACATGTCTAATTAAATGGTTCCCAAAGTAACATACCTCCCTGTGATACTGAAAATTGTCCCACTTGCTCTTCTCTGACTTCTCCCAGCGGACATGTGTATCAGACCAAGCAGTAACTCCCTCTATGTCATGGCTCTCAACATATAGTATTCTTTATCTCCGTTGTTAAGAGTAAATGGAGAAACAAGTGCTCTATCTATTGATAAAAATGTGCTTCCTTGAGTTTTCTTCAGAACTTTAAGAGTTTTGTACAGAAATGCCACCATATTATTCTCTAGTATGATAACTCTGAAGCAAAATGCAGAAAGGCCTTCTCTATGGCTGACCAGTTGTACCAAGTAAAACTCAATTTTTATTATTAAATGTAATGTTGATTCATTTTATCTCCTGTTTATCACTACTGCATTATTTTTCCACTGAAATTTGTGGGGTTGTTTTTATTATAAGGAAGACTGCCTTTAAATTTTTGATTTGGATGGTCCCTTGCTTTGGGCATGGAAATAAGGAGTTAAGAAGTCATTGTGGACACTGAAATGAAAATATTTAAAGAAGATTTAATATGGTCATAACTGGCTGGATAACTCAGTGGCCTGCCAACCTACCAGTTCGAAAGGAAGAAATTGCAAATACGGTAGATAAATAAGGACCACTTCGTTGGGAAGGTAAACAGTGTTCCATGTGATCCGGTGTCTAGTCATGCCTGCCCCATGACCACGGAAACGTTTGCAAAGCAGACAGCGCTGGCTCTTCAGCTTTCAAACAGATTAGCACTGAACCCTAGAGTCGGATACGACTGACTTTTGAGCAAGAGAAACCTTTACCTTTACCTTAGTATAAATATAAAACAAAGAATAATAAAACATACCACAAGGAATTAGGGAAATAAAGTTCCATTTTTATTATAAAGAAATTATTTTTAACAGCAACATCTAGTGGGCAAACCAAAAATGGCAGCTCAATGGTAGCTGCTTCCCAGTGCCTCCCCCCCCCCCCCGCCCAAAAAAATAATAAATCAAAATGGTGTGAGATGGTATAAAAGAAATTGGGATTTCAGGCAGAAAGCCACATCAGATGAAAGACAAAAGGAAGGAGGCATCAACGGATAGAGACATAGCAGCAGCAACTTGCAGAACAAGACTCTGCTGTTACTATGTGGTGGCTAGAGCATTAGCTTCCTTCCAGGAGCCATCATAATATCAGCATCATAGAATTCTCCTTGGATAAAGCACGTGCAAGTCTGGGTGAGCATTTAACTTGGACAATTCTCTGTGTGTTCTTTAAATCAAGCTTAATGGGCTTACAAATGCAGGCATTTTAAATGCAATTATAAAATGGATCTTTAGGCATTTTGGTTCTAGAAACATTTTATAATGCAATTGCTCCTTTATTTTCAAGCATTATTTCATATACTTTTTGTCTTACATTTTGGATTCTTATTTCTCTCCCCCCCTCCTTTTTCAATTTTCATATTTTTAGGTACATACTTGCAGTTTACTGTTAACTGTATGTCACTGCCAAGATCTTTTCTTGCTTTGAGGTCCAGGTCACATTCCCTCAGACAGCTTTGGGGGCCAGAAGGCCATTTGAGGAAGCTTATGTTAAGAAACAATACAGTTAATAAATTGTGTAGGATAAAACAAGCTGAATTGTTTGCCATTACTGCAACAGTGACACACAGATGAACTGAATGGAGATGGCACATGATCCTTCAGGGTGTAAATCCCATTGAATTGTTGGCATTCCTTGTCAGCTGGGATTGAACCTACAATGCTGAGTTCCTCCTGGTGGCCCATTACACAGGAAACCTGCTGAATTACATGCAGAGCATTTTTAAAAGAGACCTGGCAAGTAACAACCTTTGGATGGTTGCTTTTTATGAAAGAACACATGAACCTGCAATCAAAACCTTCTCAATAGAGATCTCAACTGAAAAGCCAAGCATGTCCATAAGTCTGAAAATCAACTCTGACACAGGTATTGGTATTAAAGACACAGTCAATACTGACAATACTTTATTTAAAAAGTTAATTGTAATAAAGTTGATTATAATAAAGGAATTGCAATTAGAATAAAATCCTTTAAAATTATGGAGGGGTAAAAGTACATCTAAAATAGTTTGGAGAGATAACTGGCTTATAGGTAAATCGGCATAATTCATTAATAATGATGTTCAACTAAAACAAAGAGGAAAGAGAAGAAATTCAAAAAGAAATGGATATTAACATTCAAAAGACTATTAAGTGTTTAGGACTGTGGTTCCCAACGTAGGGCACACACCTCACGGGGGGCAATTTGATTTTTAAGGGGGGCAGTTCAAGCTTGCTTAGACCAAGTTAATGGTCTTTTAGGCTTCTTCCACATGAATAGTTCACTTTTTGAATAATAAAAATTATGTCACAGGGGCGAAGGAAACAGGATTTTAGAGATACTTAAAGAGGGTCATGGCTGAAAAAAGGTTGGGAACCATTGGTTTAGGTATAAATGTCTCAGCTAATTCATGTTTAGTTTTATACAAGGACAGACAAATGGTATAAACCTCTTTGGATAATTATTATAAATTAAGTTAATGTAGACATCTATGCTAAAGTATTTGTAGCAAATTTCATCCAATTTCTTCTTAGCTATCTAAGAGGTTGTTTTTTCATTGGACTACTGTTTCTGTTATTATTTTAAACATGTTTTACTACTGTTTTTAGCTACAAGTTTTAATATTATATTTGTTCAATTCTTTTAAAAATATTTTAATAATGTACTGTTTTACATTCTAATATTGTTTCTTTTAATACTCTAAGCTGCCTTGGATCCTGTTTAAGAGAAGTGTGTCAAACAAACAAAGGAGTTAGTGGATTTACTAGCTCCTTTATAATAATTTCGTGTCAGAAATTATTCTGGGTTGAAAGAATTTTTGCGGAAGAAAGTCGGCTCAGGGAACGCCCAAATGAGGCTTCTTTCGTGTTCCTTTAATAGGTTGGTTGTTATATCTCATATAGCTGAGGGTGCCGGTGGCATAGAGTGTGAGGACAAGGATGACATACCCAGACAGCCCAACAGAAATAGTACCCCTATTTGATACAGTGGGAAGCCTAGCATTGCCTCATTTTGTGTAATTTAGGTAACAGGTAGAATAAACATGGGTGAGGATCTGTTAGAATCTCCTCTAACAAATGCACAACAAGATTCCTGAATACCTGAAAGGAATTCCATCATCAATTGTAGTAGTTCTTCTTCTGGTATTCAGCAGTTGGTCTGTGTCTATGGGTATGTAAAATTTGGTGATGGAAGACATCTGTGTGTATTCCAAATTGCTCATGACAACAACAACAACTTCTTTGTCTGCTTCTCTGACAACAATATTAGGATTGTTTCAGAGGCCACTGATGGGCTCACGATTCATCCAGCTGAGACTGGATAGCAAATTATCTTTCTTGTTAATTATCTCAGCCAGGGTGCGGTGGCAATAGCATCCAGCATAGAAATCCAATTTCTTCCTTCAGTCTTCAGGAAAATTCCATGTAAGTTTTTCTTCTTCAGGGCATCAGAAAGTTGGTGGGGTTGTCATGTTTAGGACCCTTTGATAGTAAATATCCACTGCTGGTCTGATTGGTTTCATGTTCTCTGACGTATTCCTTAAGCCTAAAACAAAGCTTTGTAAACTTTGTTGGGCAAAAAGATAGGTCCTGTGAAAGGATGGAATGTTTTACATAGTTTTGTGTGTGACTGAATAGACTCACAATATTCTAGTTCCACTTCATTTTTATAATGAAAGATAAACAGCAGCAGCCAGTTTGTTTTCTCTATTCTTGAGAAAAGTCAATTATGATTTTGTAGGTGTTTCAATTTATTGTTATAGTCAAAGACAAGCATAAAAAACCCAAAGCATTCAGAACATGGTTGACCATACTATAGCAGGACTACAAAATAGATTTTTGAATGCTCTAATCAGACTCAACCAGTAGGATTCAGTTAAAATCACATTACAGTATATGCAATTATATTAAAAATTATATAAAAGGATGTGATGTAAAATGTAATATCTACTAAAATTACAATGTGTAAAATGCTAAAACAGATTTGTAGGTGGTTGTAAGCGTTACATGTGGGACACCTAAAGTTACCTTTCAGGAATGTTGTTTCTGTACCTGGAATCTCTTTGTACCGAATGTGAATTAGAAAAACCATACTTATTCCTATTTGTGAAAAAATGTTAGTTCTATAACAATCTTTTTGTGAAATTATGGTATCTCATTGTCCTGCACGTAACGATGGAATGGCCCTGAAAACACTGCAACAGGAAAAAAAAATTCTAAGCAGGAAAATCCGAAGATAAAAAAACATCCACCAAAAGGCTCCTGGGCTTAGGTCAAAGAGCAACATCAAACTCTGAATTCATGGTCAACAGATATAACTATACCACAGATTCAAGAGAAGCAACGTATCTACCAAGGAAACCATCCTGAACATGTTGTGTTACCATTTATCCATCAAATTTCTAGGATGGTAAGGAGACTTCTCATCTTACATTAGCACAGCAGGAGTTCTCAACCTTTTAAAGCCAGGGGTCGGGTCACGCTCCCTCAGACAGCTTCGGGAGCCAGGGGGCAATTTTGCCCTTCTTTCACCACAAGGCACTTCATGGTGTGGTGGAGGAAGTGGGGAGGACCACACGGGCAGCAGGTTGAAAATCCCTGCATTAGCACAATGAGTTACCAATAAAATCTGAAAGAAACCTTAGCTTTAAAAGAACTTAAGCAGTGAGGGTAGACATCTACAGCATGCTTTTTATTAACACAAATCAGATATGGTTGTCTGGTGTGAAAAGCTACATTCCCCTCATGTACTTTAAAAATACATAAACTATACAGCAAAGGGGGGGAAGAATACCCGAATGAACAGAAAGCATGGGGAAACATCCTGCTACGTAAAACAAATCAAATAACAGCTCCCTCTTATATAAGGTTAAATGACAAATTCACAGCAGAGAAAAACCTACAAAAAAAGCCCTCTGTTATTGCTATTTCCCTAGCCCAAACACAACTGTATGAGAAGACACTTGCCATACTCATCAAGACAGGCAGAGAAGTAAAAAGAAAATTTTCTTTTTATACATTCCATGTAGGTGAAAAACAAAAAAGGAGCAAGGCAAGTGGTTACAAACATATGCTGTGTACTTATTATTATCAATAACATTACATTACAGCAACTAATAATAATTTCATGTCAGAAATTATTCTGGGCTGAAAGGATTTTTGCTGGAGAAACTCTGCTCAGGAGATGCCAAATGAGGCTCCTTTCAGGTCTCCAATATATTTTCCCACTGTAGTGGTCCCAATTTATCTACCATATATACTCAAGTATAAGCTGACCCAAATATAAGCCGAGGTACCTAATTTTGACCTGAAAACCCAGGAAAATAGACTGATCAGAGTATAAACCAAGGGTGGGAAATGCAGCAGCTGCTAGTGAATTTCAATAACCAAAATACATGAAAATACGGTATATTTTCATATACTTATATGCCTCACGAGAATTCTGTTCATGAGCCAAGAAGCAACAGTTAGGACGGAATATGGAATGTGGAATGGTATGGAATAGGAAAAGGAGTAAGACAAGGTTGCATTTTATCACCCTGATTATTCAACTTATACACAGAGCACATCATGTGCAGTGCAAGGATGGACAAGTCACAATTTGGAATCAAAATTGCTGGGTGAAACATCAACAATTTGAGATAAACAGATGATACTTTAGGCTCCTCATGGCAGAAAGTGAGGAACCTAAAGAAGCTCCTGCTTAGGTTGAAAGAAGAGAGTGCAAAAGTTGGCTTGTGACTCAATATCAAGAAAACCAAGATAATGGCAACAGACCCTATCAGCACCTGGAAATAGATGGGGAAGAAGTAGAAGCAGTGACAGATTTTACTTTCTTAGGATCCAGCATCACTACAGATGGAGATTTCAGCCATGAAATAAAAAGGTGACTGATTCTTGGGAGACAAGCTATGAGAAACCTGGGGAACATATTTAAAAGTAGAGACATCACCTTGCAAATAAAAATATGCATAGTCAAAGCAATGGTATTCCTGGTGGTAATGTGTGCTTGTGAGAGCTGGACCATTAGGAAAGCTGAGTGCAGAAGAATAGATGCCTTTGAAATGCAGTGTTGGAGAAGAGTTTTGAGAGTACCCTGGACAGTGAAGAGAACAAATAGGTCAATCTTAGAAGAAATAAACCCAGAATGCTCCTTAGAAAGCCAAATTGTAAAGATGAAGCTAAAGTACTTTGGACATCAAATGAGAAGAGAGGATTCACTTGAGAAAGCCTTGATGCTTGGAAGGGTCGAGGGCAAAAGAAGAAGGGGGCAGGCAAAAATGAGATGGCTAGATGGTAGTGCAGATGCAATTGGCACAGAGCTGGGTGGGTTGAGGAGGATGGTGGAGGACAGAGGTGCCTGGAGGGCAATGGTCCATGGGGCTCGCAAAAGGTTGGAATCCACTGTACGACTGAACAATAACAAATGGTAAAATTAATTAAATTGTTGGCACATCTCAATCCAGTGTGGTCTTGGGACACTCATGGGCATTGACCTGAGTATAAGCCGACTCTCTTTTTTTGGGCTCATTTTTGGGGCTAATAAACTTGGCTTATAGTCAAGTATATACAGTACAGTACTTGCAATTTCTTGCTTTCGATCTGCTAGGTCTTGAAGTGCTGACTTGCCAGCCTTCCAGCTAACAAGGTGAGCTTCTTAACCACTGAGGCAATGCAGCCCCATTACAGCAACTACCCAACACTTATTTTATCAATAAGGACATATTTTCCAACCTTCTTGTAGGAATTTGTATAAGAATTTAAAACTGAGCATAACATAGCATTGGGAAACCAATTCTAAAATAGGGAGTGCTGAGACACAATTATCACAACCTCACTTTGAGGAATAAAAACATAAGCTAATGGAAGTCACCCTAAAAGCTGCTCTAGTTTTAGAAACTAAAACTAAGATTTGCATATAAAGGTTTTTGTTTTGTTTTTTACATGAACCAACAGCCTCAGACTCACAAACTAAGCAGGGGTTTCAGTAGTTATAGGACTATTGCCTTGGGAGAGTATTTATATATCTCACCTACTTTTTCCAATAGATTTTACAAGTAGCTAAGGGACAGTTATCCATTTTCCAGGTCTTTCACGTGCCAGATGTAACAGTCACAGGACAAACAGAAGCTGTGTCAGTCTCCATGCAATGCCCTAAAGCAGGGGTGCTCAAACTTTTTTGGCCGTGGGCCAATCATGTGGTTCAGGAAGCTGGTCACTAAGGCCCGGGGGCCGAGTGCGGCCCCCGACACCAATTCACCTGGCCTGTAAAGCCCTTGTCGCTTCTGGAAGTGGAAATAAAATGCGCCCGTACAGGTGTGTTTTACTTCTGCTTCCAGGAGAGATGAGGGCTTCGAGGGCCGGATGAATTGGTCTCGGGGGTCACACCCGGACCCCGGGCCTTAGTTTGGGCACCACTGCCCTAAAGTCTGGTTTAATCATTTGCACAGAACCTGCTTTCTAGTTCATATATCCTTCTTACAACAACCTTTCTCTAAACTTTGTTTTAAACTACTGGATTTAACCACAGAGAACATTGTCTTTTGGCAAGCACCTTGTTAAATCATGACAAACAATGCAATAACTTTTCAAGGTCATACTGAGAGGACACATACAACCTAACAAACTCCATTCAATTACCCTGCACACCCTGTTTACCCACACTGTATTGGACAAGCATAAATTTTAACAGAAAAAAAATCAAGCCTTCCTAAATTATACAAACTATACCAGGGGTTCACATCCTATGGACCGCAGGCTGGATCCAGCTTACAGCACAAAATCATCTGGCCCTCACTGCTCCTGGAAGCAAAACATGCCCCTGCATGCACAAAATGCTGCTGTAAATAACCCGTGGCTGTCATAAATGTGTTTGCAACAGTCGCGGGTGCATTTACAGCAGCATTTTGCGCATGCACGGGTGTGTTTTACTTCCACTTATGAGTGGGAGGAACCATGTGACTGGCTCTTCAACCTGCAGCCCATTGGGAACCCCTGAACTAAACTATGTAATTCTATTTTTTCAACTGGCCATCCTTCAAAACTTTCAGTCTTTGTGAGATCACTTTTTTCCTGATCAACATTTGTGCAAAATGAAGAGCTATTAATACAAACGAATTGTGAACAACTTGTTCCACCTTTTCATTAAATAACAGTTCAAGAAAGATAAAATGGTTTTTCTTCTTCATCATCACATGCCGTTTATCAGATTCCAAATATTGGTTGTAGTCACGACAATCATCCATAAAAATTGTCCTGGGACTAATATAATGTAGTTGTCTTCCATTTGCCTTCTGCATCACAGCGTATCTGTACCATTGATCCAGTTCTGTGAGTCACTTTCTGGTCCTGAGCCCTTTTGGCACACAAAGTCTTAATCAGCCCCAGGCCAGTATTGATGAAGCTGCTGTCCTCCATCAAGATGGATTCAAGTGGCATTTAATCCACTTGGGGACCATCATCCTTCCCTATGGACTTTGCCACCCAAGGCTATTAGTCCTCAGGACTGTCAGGTCAGTTAACTGCACCCTGATGACTGGCGTTGAGTCACTGGCAGAATGGTCTACTCTATTACCATAGAAGAATAACCTAGTCAGACTTTTAAAATGATTTATAACTCAGTGATTTAGGTATCTGGCTATGGAAGCAGAGGTTAGAAGTTTGATTCTCCAATGTGCTTTCTAGGAGAAGAGTCAGCCTGTGCAACCATGGGCAAACTACACAGTCCTAGGGTACCCCCAGAAGAAAAGAATGATAAACCACATCTGAATATTATCTTCCTAGAAAACTCTGGAAAGGGGACACCATGAGTTGGAATTGACCTGATAGCATGTGATCATATAATTTTGAGGTCATGCATATAAGCATCTTGTAATTGTTTAAGAGATCAGTGTCTCGAGGTAGTGAAAAGGAAACCTGAAAAAAAAGGCAAAGCAGCCTGGCCCTGTAAACAACAGTGATGTGGTTGTGAATTTTTGCAAGTGAAGCTGCAGACTTGGAGATGTCTGTCTCATTTAGCACAAAATATTTATTCCATAAGTATATCATACTGGAATATCTCACCATGTAACTTCAAACAAAGATGGGATCCTTGTTCTTGTGAGCTTCCAAAAAAAAATTACTCCTATTATGTCACCAAAATACAGTTACCCCGGTGGCTTTTTGGCTAAGACGCTGAGCTAACAGAGACTGGAAGGTCAAGTTTCGATACCCAAGGGCTGCACTTAGGGAGATGAAAGGAGCCTCATTTGGCCATCCTCTGAATGGAATTTCTCCAGCAAAAATCCTTTCAACCCAGAGTAATCTCTGACATGAAATTATTATTATACCAAAATACAAGCAAGACTGAAACTTCTTCTTTAGGTAACGTCTATTCAGCCCGACAGCTAAAATGAGCAATTCCCAATTCTCACTCTCATCTATTCTCTTCACAGTTCTATTAGCTGATGACATGCAGCACTACTCTTTTCTGCAGTACACTGAAGATGGCTCCTAATATGGAAGAGGAGCAGAAGGCTTGGCAGCAGCTGGTGGCTAAGATCAAGGCTCACATTATTCATTTCTCCTGCATTTTATTAAATAAAACAAGTCTCGACAAGGATGAAACCAACATAAACACATACAAGCAACTCAACATTGCCACAGAGGAGATCCAATTTCACGTCCAGTATCCATCTCTTTCACTGTCACGTGCAGTCCTCATACATTTCTAATGCAGCATTGTACTTCCTAGCTTAGGAGTGGAGAGAGCTGCTCTTCATCTAATTAAGGAGCACTTATTGCAACTACCAAGAATGCCTCACACTGCAAAGTGTATCTGAAATGGCTTCCAAATCTGGACTGGAGCATTAGGTTTATATTACTTGGTAAAGGTCATCCTTGCTCAAAAGCTAGTCGTATCCAACTCTAGGATTCAGTGTTCATCTTTATTTATAGCCAAAGAGCCAGTGCTGTCTGCATCTGCAGATGTTTTTGTGGACATGTGGCAGGCATGCCAAGACACTGGAGTGAACGTTACCTAGACACCAAACTGGTCCCTATTTATCTACTTGTAATTTCTTGCTTTCAAACTGCTAGATTGGTAGGATTTGGGACAGAAATAGGAGCTCACTCCATCATTCAGTACTTGGGTCTCAAACTGCTGACCTGCTGACCTTCCAGTTCTCAAGTTCAGTGTCTTAACCACTAAAGCCATTGCAGCCTCTGTTTATATGAGCTGGTTTAGTCTTATTAACACTCTGAATCAAGATGTCTTCTTTTTCTTTTCAAATGAAAAATGCAACTTTGTTTAATGCCTGCAAACACAGAAATAGTTTAATATAATTAATTTATAATGTTGACTGCTCATCACAGCCTTTTGAATAAGATCATTCTTTGGTTTATACTCTAATCTCTCCACCTCACACAATTACTACATTGTGCCAAACACCCCTATATACCTGAATTAGCACTCCAAGCAACATTAACTAAGCAAGGCCATTGCTTTCCTGGAAGATTTATCAGGATGAAAAACACTGCTATCAGTTGGATACGCTGCAAGAAAACATGAAAGCATTAGAAGATTAAATCTACCACATGCACCCAAAGTTTTACCATAACACTCTTTTAACAAGTGGTTAATGGATGAATAAAGCTTTTGCCTGGATAATCTGGAGGCATGTCAACAAGGTAGAAGATAGAGATACAGAAGAACCCTGTATAACAAAAAAAAAGTTGGTTCCACTATGTCTTTCGTTATCCCTTGTCATACATACCGTAAGAGATCCATTTTGTGTGGTGGCTGTATTTGTATTTTGCTCTCCATGTGCCTGTGTAGTCCCATAGATTGTCAGATTGTGCTCGCTGGTCTGGCCTGCATAGTCCTGAGAGTGGGGGACCCCATACTCTGTGGGGATCCCATTCTGTGGGGGAGGTGGGAATGGGATTGTAGTGAATGGCTGAACCATGGTGTCAGGAGTGGCTGTTGGCTCCTGGTTACCCTGCAGAATAAGGAAAAGAAAAGATCATTTAATAAATCAATAAAAATGGAAAAACAGAATAGGAAGCAAACTTTCTTTCAAGTGGAAACAGATTTCCTCTAGCTCAAACAGGTTACTTCATTCACTGTTCAACATCTTCCTCAGAAAAAGAAAACAACCCTAAAAGAACTACCCACCTTCTCATAGTTTTAGCACATTTAATGTATAGAATCAAGGTAAAGTTTCAAGGTACCTATAGCTTTATGTATTTAACTTCCAGAAAAAAAACAGTCTATTGAGATGAGATTCTAGGTTCCTTCCAGAATGCATCAGAACAAAACTATTTTTCCTTTCCTTTTTTAAAAAAAGAGGGTAATCAGCAAGAAGACTGTGGAATCTGAGTACAGAACTGTACAAAGGCACACCTTTATCTTTTGAACAAAAGTTGATACATCCTTTGTTTTACCTTTGTAAATGTAAAGATCTCCCTTGCTTGAAAGCCAGTCATATCCAACTCTTGGAGTCAGTGTTAATCTCCTTTTACAGCCAAAGACCCAGCGCTGTCTGCATCTGCAGACCTTTCCGTGGTCATGTGGCAGGCATAACTAGATACTAAAGTGCGTTGAATGCTGTTACCTTCCCACCAAAGTAGTCCCTATTTATCTACTTGCAATTTCTTGCTTTCGAACTGTTAGGTTGGTAGGAGCTGGGACAGAGATGGGAGCTGATTCTGTCACGCAACACTCAGGTCTCAAACTGCTGAGTTGCCAACCTTCAAGTCATCAATTTTAGAATCCTAACCACTAAGACCTACTCCTTTTTCCTGGCATGCTCTCAACAATAAAGCAGTCATGGTAAAGCATTACAGCAGAGGAAAGCTTCCTTTACTAACTAACCAACCAGTAGAACTGCCAAACAGAAACACAATCAAGGCACAATTAGCAGATGTCACTATGTACAGTAATACCCCGGATAACATTAAAACTTGGTTCCACCAGTCTTAACATCATGCAGTTTTTAACGTTATGTGATACTTTTATCACACATCATTAAAAAAAGCCTGATTCCCTTTCTGAAGAGGAAATCTCTTCAGAAACTCCTGCCTGGTTCGCTAAGGGGCTTAGCAATCCAGGCGGGGGGAGGTGTTTCTGAAGAGAGGCTGGGGACCCTTTTCCCAGCCTCTCTTCAGAACTACCACCACCACGCCTGGATCGCTAAGCCCCTTAGCAATCCTGGTGTGTGGGTGGGTGTTTCTGAAGAGAGGCTGGAGAAACATTTTCCCAGCCTCTCTTCAGAAACCCCCGCCTAGATCGCTAAGGGGCTTAGTGATCCAGGCCAGGGGGTGGGTGTTTCTGGAGAGAGATTGGTGACCTATTTCCCAGCCTCTCTTCAGAACTCTCCCCCACTTCCCCGGATGGCGAAGCCCCTTAGCAATCCAGGCGGGTGGAGGTGTTTATGAAGAGAGACTAGGGACCCTTTTCACAGTCTCTCTTCAGAGCCCCACCCCACCTGGATGGCTAAGCCCCTTAGCAATCCAGGCAGTGTGTGTGTTTCTGAAGAGAAGCTGGGAAAACTTTTCCCCAGCCTCTGTTCAGAACACCCGACCTGGATTGCTAAGGGGCTTAGCCATCCAGGCCAGGGGGGTTCTGAAGAGAGGCTGGGGAAAAGTATTGGCCTGGATCACTAAGCCCGTTAGTGATCTGGAGATCAACATTGGAAAATTGAGGAAAACTTTTGCATTGCACAATGCAACATTGTATAATGCAAACGTTTCCCTCAAATTTCCCGATGTTATCCGGTTTAACGTGGTGTGGTGCACACATTGACCAGGGTATTACTGTATATCTGTCCCAAGACTCCATCTTACATGCTGAAGATCAGACAGTACTACGTGAGGTTTTAAATATACTTTTTAATTAGTTGCATTTTTTGTTGTTGCAATTATCATCTTAAAGTCCTGTTTCAGAACTAAAGTCAAGGAAAATAACTGCTGTTTTAAAACACAGAATCCATGTTTATAAAAATATTGATATTATTTGAAGTTAGAAAACCTTACAATATTTGTAAAAGAGTAATTTAACTATATCGTCACTTTAGCAATCAAAGAATTTGAGTTTGATCTTAAATGAAAGTGTTTAAACCATCTAACAAAATGTTTCTTACATAAAATCAATGTACTGTATTGTTTTTGGTAGATTTTTATTCCTTGACTCATTTTCCAAAAAGGGGAAGTTATGAAGAACATGGTTCAGGCTCTCTCTGCCAATCATAAGCATCACTACATTCAAACAAGACATTAATTATATTTATCCCTCAATTTGTGGCACCCCACAGAGATTGCTGTGCTAGTACAATGGGCTTTTAATAGTATTTCCCAACAAATGTTACTACAGTTGTATCAACTGTTTGATAGTTGTTAAACTGATAGGGCAAATGACATACAAACTATCTGTACACAGATCAGGACTTAAAGGAGTTATGATTATTCTAAACACCAACTATCCATTGTCCAACACCAGTTTGTAGAGGCATATATTTATGTAAATGTTCCAAAATCAGGACCATACACAAAATATTCATGTACCCCATGTGGTTAAGCTTCCCAAGACTCAATTTTAAACGCTGTCCACCTCAGTATTAATAAAAACACTTCAATAAAACGAATGTATCCTAAAAGGAACAAAGGATGAATGCTACCAACATGTGGACTTTGGGAGATAGAACTAGAGCATTAAAAAAAGAAATTCAAGAAATAAATACAGACTAAAAAGCTTACTGATATTGTTTTCCATTTGTTCTGAGTTTCACAGATTTTTTAAAAAAACTTCCCTCAATACTGATTTACACATGCTGGTGAAATTGGCTATAACAAAAACAAAAGGATGTATACTTTTATCCGCTAATTTTCCAACAAAAGAAATAGGGTTGGTGGGGGGGTCAAACATGGGATTTACTTTCTACAGGAGAATAGGTTTGCCATTTTCTTCTGAAACATATTTTAGTCCTTAGACACACAACACTTTAATTAACTTTAATGATCCCCTATTTAGCAATCTGGGAAGTTTACAATGTGCTATATTGTATTTGTAAGACTGTTTTATCATTATTTCGCCCCAGCAAAATATCATCTTGGGACTGGGGGGAAAACATTATTTGTACAATCCAAAAGGCACTGAGATTATTTCATTCAGTGCAGAGACATGAAATCCTCCATTGCGCACCTGAAATACAGAATGCACTCACACAATTTTTATATACAGTCAAACCTCGCATAAAGAGCGTTTCGCTTAAAGAGTAACTCGCTTAAAGAGCAGAATTTTCTCTGAATGGTCGCTTCGCTTAACAAATAAAACCAATCAAAAACCCGCTTAACAAATAAATTGGGGTTCGCAATCCCTCCACAATTGGTCACTTTCAATGGTGTTTCGCTTAAAGAGCAAACTCGCTTAAAGAGCAATCCTGTGGAACGCATTATGCTCTTTAAGCGAGGTACAACTGTACTAAAAATATGTATCTGTACACAGACACATACTATCTTGAAATATCTGAGAGTAAATAAAACAGAACAGGGGAAAAAACCAACCGAAAAATGTTGTGGCACCTTAAAGATTAACTCCTGTATTTTCATTGATCTGAAACAGCACAGCAGGTTGTAACAACGAGAAAGACAGCATTAGGAAATAGAACTTTAACATAAAGTAACATAAGATTACTATTGGGGTGCACTAAAGACAATCAATATACAAAGTAGCTTTATTGCAGGAAATACACAGAAACTGATGCAGGCTATAATCAGGAAAACCCTTTTGTAACCTTTATCAAATGTCCTGTACCTCTCCTTTTGAACAAAACTATGTTACATTCAGAACACCCCTCACGAATGTCAATTCAGAACCTGGTCGAGTCCCACATTTGTTTTGACACTAGTATATCTGGCTAGTGTCCACTGGAAGACATGTGAACAAGCATGCCTGTAGCAGGAAGAGAAAAGAGCATTCACTAATAGAGTACATAGATGTGGATACAGAAGCCACAAAATAATGGCCAGTTTTACTTAGTAAAACCAATTGCTACAGGGTTGAGCACAATGCCTACTTGCATAAGATGGTACTATATCTCTATAGAGAAGAAATTACAGTGTTTCCTCCTCCTTTGTTTCACTGCTCTTTAATATATAAAAAGATGTGCTAGTGGGTGGATTAGATTTATATAATGTTCTCCTATATGTGAAATGAATATATACAGTGGGCGGCCTCATCTCCCCTCCCACCAGGAATAATGTTCTCTTGCACCTGCTATACAGGTAATAAGAAACAAAGTTCTTTAAACTCCATCGTTTCTTTCACAGGAAACAGAAGAATTAGCTCCCACATACACATACAGTAATACCCCGGATAACGTTATGACTTGGTTCCACAAGTCATGTCGTTACCCGGTTTTTAGCGTTGTCCGATGCATGCATCGAACAACGCTAAAAAAAAAGCCCTGACGTCAGGGACAAACCGCGCGGTTTGTCCCTGAAGTCAAACTGACCCTAGGCTAGTGATTGCTAGCCTAGGATCAGCTTGACTTTGGGGGCAAACCTCTTTTCCCCACCGGACAAGAGCCTTGGCAAGCGCTAAGGCTCATGTCGGGTGGCGAGACAAGGCACCCGCTTGTGCGCTTTGTAGCGCACAAGCGGGTGCCTGTTCCCCCACGCCACTGGCCCCTTAGCGCTTGCTAAGGGGCCAATAGGATCGGGGGAAGAGACAAGTGCTAAGGGGCCAGTGGGGTGGGAGGAAGAAGCACCCGCTCGCGTGCTTTGTAGCGCGTCAGCGGATGCCTCTTTCCCTGATTCCTACTGGCCCCTTACTGCTTGCTAAGGGGCCAGTAGGATCGGGGAAGAGACAAGCGGTAAGGGTACAGTGGGGTGGGGGGGAACAGGCACCCGCTCGCGCGCTTTGTAGTGCGCCAGCGGGTGCCTTTTCCCTGCACCCTACTGGCCCCTTAGCAAGCGCTATGGGGCCAGTAGGGTGGGGAGAAGAGGCACCCGCTGTGTCCACTGCTTTGGACACAGCCCGCAAGGGCTTCGGAAGGCTAGGCTAGCTGAGCTGGGCTAGCCTTCTTCCACAGCCCTTGGGAGCTGTGTCCGAAGCTGCTGGGCTTCGAACACATTGTGGAAGGGCTTCGGAAGAAAGCTAGCCCAGCCCAGCCGGGCTGGCCTTCCACAGCCCGTGCGGGTGGTGTCCGAAGCCAGCAGCTTCAGACACAGCCCAGACAGGCTGTTGACAAAGCCTAGCGGCGCTTGGGCTAGCTAGCCCATGCGCCGCTAGGCTTCGTCCAGCAATTGCTGCTACTGAACTAGGGTCGGGGGAAAGGCAGGCACCCGCGTGCCTTTCCCCCGACCCGAGTTCAGTAGTAGCAATCCATCGCTGGGGGTGTGTGTGGATTGGGTAGATGTTCTACCCAATCCAACCCACCACACACAATTGGCTCGGATAACGCTAAAGATTGCTGAATAGAATTGTTATCCAATGCAAGGTTTTTCCAAAAATCTTGCATCGTAATTCCGATTCTAGCGCTATCCGGTCCAATCGTTATCTGGGATATTACTGTACTGGATTCTATAGATAAACCTTGATGCAATGATTCTCATAAAGAGCACCTCACTTAAAGAGCAGAATTTTCACTCAATGCTCGCTTAACAAATAAAAACAACCAAAAACTTGCTTAACAAATAAATCAGGGTTTGCACCCCCCCCCCAACAGAAGTCACAATTGGCCACTTACAATGGTGTTTCACTTAAAGAGCAAACTCGCTTGAAGAGCAATCCTGTAAAACACATTATGCTCTTTAAGCAAGGTACACCTTTTACAGTAGTTGTACGAGTATACGCTAGAGATAGAAGTGACATCTTACTGAAATGTTTCACAAAAGATCTAACTATAGGCCTAATATTAAATACTTTCATATGCAATTATGTCATATGGAACTTCCTAATCACAACCAATACTTTGTCTATATGCACAAAAGTATACATCCCTACATATTTTATCATATGTACAATTTAACACCAAACACTTTTGACACATTCTGTCACATATTGATATTTTTAGTCAGGTACCATATACCACAGAAAAAAATCTGCAAGACCAAAAATGTATATGTTGATCTTAGAGGTGGTTGCTGACCACATCGATGAACACCTTTGCAGTTGAAAACAAATAGCACTTACATACAAGCCATATGAATGTACAGTCTTATTGATACCTTCATTAATCTGCTCATTAGTAACAGTCTATGCCAGGGGTCAGCAAGGTTAGCTTTCCAGGTGTTCTTGGACGTCAATTACCAGAAGTCCAAGTCAGTAAATCTGGGGTTTCTGGGAAGTGAAGTCTAAGAACATCTGGAAAGACAGGTTTCCTGACCCCTGGTCTATGCAATTGGATCATTTTGTAGTTTAATTTCCATGCTTTTTCTGTTTTTATTTTGTAAAAAAAAGTATTTAATACAAGGCAAATTATAATACTACACCCAGTGTAGTGTAGTGTAGTGTAGTGTAGTGTAGTGTAGTGCAGTGTAGTGCAGTGCAGTGTATAGACTGATGGACTAGGGCTCAAGTGATCTGGGTTTGATTCCCTGCTCACCCATGAAAGCTCACTGGGGATATGAAATTGGTGAACCCACTCCCTAAATGTCTCATTTATAGGAGCCCTGGTAGTGCAGTGGTTATACTGCTGTACTGCAGCCAAAGCGCTGTCAGTTCTATCTTGACAGGGTTCAAAGTTGACTCACCCTTCCTCCTTCTGAGATTGGTAAAATGAGTAACCAGCATGTTGGGGACAAAATGCTACTTAACTTGGGAACCGCCCAGAGAGTCATTAAGCACTATGGGGTGGGATATAGATGAAATTGATATTGCTACTATGTTCCAAATTTACATTAGTTCTGGGATAACTTTTCAACAAATTAACATTGTTTCAGTCCTTCTGATTAACCAGAATGTTGTTTATACAGGCCAAACCCTTCTTGCAAAATTTATCTCAGAGTAAGGGAAACAGTACAGTAATGCCTCGGATAACGTTTACCTAGGACAACGCTAAAATCGCAAAATGTTAAGCAATCTGGGGAGGAGAATTGGATCGAATAACGTTAAGGTCCAATGGGATGGATCGGATAACAACCGCTAAAGCCTGTGCGGTTACAATGTATCTCTATGGAGCTTTAACGTTATCTGATCCATCCCATAGGATTTTAACATGCATCGGATAATGCTAAAAATCGGATAACACCAAGACTTGTGGAACCAAGTCTTAGTGTTATCCGAGGTATTACTGTACTAACATGCAGTAGCAGACTGCAACTAACTAAAGAGACCTCACTTTGATTCCTCATAGCTTAACCTTACTTCCACTGTGTATGAGTCAGGTGGTTTCATATAAAACCTGGAATCCAAATGTGGACTGTTTAATCAGTGACAATCTGTGCTGCATATTATGCCATTTCTAATATACTTTCATTACCTATGCAAGAAGGTTTGGGTCATCGTTCCTTAAATGTAACTAGTATTGTCTTGTAGGATCTCCACATTCAATCTCCTTGGTGGTAGTCTGAATATAGTGTTTATGACTTCTTCATGCTGTATTATTCATTCTCCATATTGATTCTGAATCCGTAGTATTTTCCAACAAAATTTCTGCAAAATGGTTATGGTTTGTTTGTCTCGTCCTCTCCCACACACATAAACACATTTTTGTCAACGCTTAGGACATGTCATGATGCATAATCCCAGTATGAATACAGAATGTTTGTAATAGCTGCAGTTATGTCTTTTCTTAACTGGCCAAAGTATTCCCAATGTAAACTACTAAAAGATTTCCCAGTCCTAGCTTCAACACTAAGACAATACTCAAGACAATACTATTTTGTGCAGATGAATGATATGAATGTATAAAATACAGCTACATATGCTCAGAAGGAATCAACAGTGAATCTGACTGCTGAATATGCTGAAGACAGAAACAGTCACACTTGTCTAAATCATAGTTTGCCTATAAATTCATCTGGAATGCTCTAAGTATGGCAGAAATACCTACTTTTGGTTTGCCTTTCTATTTCAATGCAACCAAACAATCACATTCTCCTCTGAAAAATTAAACTAATCTCTTATGATCTACCCCTTCAATCCAACTCTTCATTCCAACACATCCTGCTGCAGTGTTTCACTATTCTCCATAACAATGCTGCTTGACCACTGCATGCAGTTGAGCTAAAACTTCTACTGGAGTTGTGACATAATTTTCATAGTTCTCATTAGCATGCTTATTTTGTTTCTAACATTCTAATAGAGGGGGTGCATCTTATACATCAATAGTGGTTTGTCTTAGACAGAGAATACTTTATTAAACTCCTCAAGCTATAGTTGGGGTACCTCTCATAATCTCAATAATAAATCAACAACAAAATCTTTATTATACTGATGTGAGAACTTTGTGGTTACACTTAATCCAGTTAGTTTAGCCAAATCAATTATTATTATTATTCCTGTATTCTCACAGATTCATAAAAGCATAAAACAGTAGAGTTGGGAGTAGAAGTGAGGTACCTATGAATATCTGAAATACTGCAATATAAAAACAACAGTGCACTGGAACAAGTAAAAACTATCCAAACAAATGCACTCTGATAATTACCGATCCAGCTGTACCAAATGTCCCTCTGTATTCTGAAATACAAATGTTATTTGAATATCCATGTTTCTACCAAAACATGTGAATCAAATTCCACAGCTAAAATATACACAACCTTTAAACAGAGCAAATGATCCACATGAAGGGGGGAAATGGATTAATTGACTTTATTTGCTTTTCACAGATTACAACATTGCACAGTTTGTATTGTTTTACTGATTGGGATTTTAATCTGTGATACACTTTGCTGCATAAACTACTGAAGGAAGTAGAATAATCTAACATTTGGTTACTGCATATGAAAAGTCTAGTTTTAAAGTGAAAATTCAACAACTTTCTCAGTTCATCAGCATCTCCGGTGCTTTCATATGCTCAGAATTCCAAGGTAGGCCTCTTAAACTAATTGACAGGCCATGCGTCATACTATGAATTTTATTTTTAAACGTTTTCAAGGTTGTTATATTTTTAGAAAGCTGAGTTGCTCTGGAGTTACTGTAATCCATCCAGAGTCTCTGGGACACAACACAAAAACTGAAGTACATAACAAACACATAAAGTGTTGGCTCTGAAACAAACCTAATATTATTATTGTCAAGAAGAAGCATCCAACCATTCCATATTTCGCTAACAACCCATTAGGGGATAAGAGGCCACAATAACACATAGACAAAATCCAACAGCAAAGTTGTTCTATGAGCAGAAGTACAGTGTTTTCCCTGCAAGTCTGGAAGGAAAACAAAGTATATCACCAAAATGGTACATATTATTGCAGAAGCTTAGATTCAATATTTCCCACTTTGCATTATGATTGTTTTGCCCACTGATTACCTCCATAATGATCCTGCCATAAGCAGTCAACTCAACACATTTAACAAACAACTTTCAAATGATCAATGTGACACCATGATAGTTACCTGCAAAAAAAAACATAAAGTGGATACCCTGAAGGGTTTATTATTTAGTGGCAATGCTAAACTAACCAGTTGAGATGAAAACAAAGCATGCCCTTTTCTCTTAGCATTGCCCCACACATTTCCATCATTATTTCTACAACACAGTCAAACTTCATTAACATTCAGGAACAAAAGCCAAGCCTTCTTAAATAGATTGACTCATATGTCTAAACTTTAAGAAAGTTTACTGATGTTTGCTAATCCTATAACTAGAGTCCCACTGCCTTCTACCATATATTCAACACTCTGTTGTATATGTAAGGTAAAGGTCACCCTTGCTCAAAAGCCAGTCGTATCCAACTCTAGAGTTTGGTGCTCATCTCTGTTTACAGCCAAAGAGCCAGTGCTGTCTGCATTTAAAGACATTTCCGTGGACATGTGGCAGGCATGCCTAGACACCGGAGAGCATGGAAAGCTGTTTACCTTCCCACTAAAGTGGTACCTATTTATCTACTTGCAATTTCTTGCTTTTGAACTGCTAGGTTGGCAGGAGCTGGGACAGAGACAGGAGCTCATTCCATTGAGCAATACTCAGGTAACGAACTCCAACATTCCAGTCTTCAAGTTCGCATCTTAACCACTTGAGTCACCACAATCCCTGTGGTGTATGTATAGTGTGGCATGTGCATAGTGTGGTGTTTTTGAAGCCTGTGCAAAGAGTCATTCAACACTTTCTTTTGCAAGCATAAACCCAATGCTATCCTCTGGGGGCACTGGGGGGGAAGGAGATTTTCAATGTTTTCATGAAGTTGCAGCAGTTCTGGAGGCAGGGGCCATATGTCTTTAAATTATAATTCTAAAGCACTAACTATCAGGGAGTACACATTTTAAAAACTCTTTTTTTGTCGAATCCGTTTTTTTTTTAGTTAACAAAAAAACTGCAGAAATCTCTACAGTACATATGCACTATGTTTAAAAATATGCGTTTTAAAATATATATATATACCTCCCCCCCTTTTTTTCTTTTTTTCCCCTTTTTTTGCAAATTAGCCCTTTTAGCATTACAGTTCAGAAGTGTACTACCCTGCAAAATCTGAAAAACGGTCCTCGGTCCTACTGAGACTGTATGCCTCAGTGTAAAGACTTGTTAACATCAAAAATATTTAATCCTT
Source organism: Furcifer pardalis (assembly GCA_030440675.1). NCBI lineage: Eukaryota > Metazoa > Chordata > Lepidosauria > Squamata > Chamaeleonidae > Furcifer > Furcifer pardalis. The sequence continues at coordinate 159,464,867 of CP126892.1, forward strand.
AGTAAATTGCTTATTTTTCTTGGAAATAAAATACATTTTGTACCTCTTCTTGTGGACAGAACCGGCATACATAGTTCTCCTGCCCTTTCCAATCTTAAAGCAAGCAATTCCAAAATAAAGCCAAGAAGACAGCAGAAAGCTGCAAAATCCTCAGCCAGCTAAAACAGGAGACGGGGAAAGAAAGGAATGCTGGGAAAGTGCTCGGCAGTAGAAAAAGCATATGGAATCAATTGGTGAGAGTGCTGAATATCTTGGAAGCAACTGCAACCCTTGAAAGAGCAGCGTGCCAGTGCTCCACAGACAGACATTACTCGGTTTTCCATTGTGGGGGATGGGCATGCAACGTAGCAGATTTTCCGTCAAGCCTTGAGCCTCTTCCAGTTTTCATTTTGTGCTCTAGATTCCTCCTCCCCATTTTTATCACGGCTGCAAGATAGGTGTGCATACATAAGCATATCAGTCCAACAGAGGAAAAACAAAACACAAAGCAGACTAGACCATACACAGCATGCTAAGCCAAACCAATCACCTTCCTTCTTCACATGCCAGCTAGAAATAATATCACATAAATGTGCCATTTGATTGCAGTTTAAAGAAAAGCATGTAGAGGAGATTGACCATTTCCAGATTGATAGATTAGATTAGGAGTTCTCAACCTTTTAAAGCAAAGGGACGGGTCACGCTCCCCCAGATAGCTTCGGGGGCCAGATGGCGATTTTGCCCTTCCTCCACCACATGGCACTTCCAGGTGTGGTGGAGGCAGTGGAGGGCCACATGAAATGGCACCACAGGTTGAGAATCCCTGGATTAGTGTGTGTGTGTGTGTGCGTGCGCGTGCGCACACACGTGCGCATGCCTGTGTTTTTCATAATCATCAAAGCATGCCTCCCTTCATCTTAATTTCTTCACATCCAGAAAATACCCATTTCTGGACAGACTCTTTTTAATCTTCTGAAGAAGCATCCCTAAAAGTACATTTTCTCAAACCTAGACTCTATAATCCTTAATTTATGGCTAAATCATATCTGCAAGATGATGCATAGTTCTGCAACACAGGCACTGTCAACTGAGCTTGAAGTCAGCATAAGCATATCACTTGGGAAACATCTTTGCCTGACCATATACTGATCTTGTTAAAGACTAAGCAAGAAGATTACCCCGGTACCCCAAGAGAAAATTTTCTAGTCTACTTTCTCAGTCTTCTGTCTCTGAAACGAGTGGAGTGGCTCAGCTTCAACTGCATCAGTAACAATTCATCCTGTTAAACTAGTATTCAAAATGGATGCAGAATTAAATTGGTTTTATACTCTAGGAATTTATCTAGTACCTCTGCAATTTACAGTCTCTGCCTCAATAATATAACTTTCTCCAAGAGCAGTTTGTACAAAGTCCCTCTAGTTCTCACAGTTACCCTCAATAGCCTCTTTCTTTCAAGAGAAGTAAAGACACTTTTTCAGCTAAACAGCATAACGAAATATTTTCAGACTTCAAAACTACCTTAGAAACTGAGGTCAATGCAGCCAAAATCTATACCACAGTGGAAAATCTCAAGCAATCAGAAAGACCATCAAGGCGAGATTCATATGCATGCAAAGTCTCAGCCTCAGATACTTTGATGAATTCCCCATAGCTGTTTCTTGGAATCAAAATCTTTGATCATCTCTTGAATTCACCTTTCTTCTCTTCAGATACTGCTGCAAGCTCCAATCAGCTTTCCAGAAGACCAAGACTACTCAGATGAAACAGGTCATTCTCTCTCCCAAATAACCTTGCAAATTAAGCTAGACACATTTGCTCAGATCACTTCAGTTCCTGGTAGTTTTGTATCTAAACCAGGGCTACCTGTAGTCTTGTGATAAACACTACTTAATCTGGTGCTAATCTGGCAACATCCCTTTCCAGTGTCACTGCAACAATAAAATGTTTGAATCCTGGATCCACTATGGTCCAGTACTCATTTTCAAAATCATTTAATTTTCCTCCAAAGAGAAAACATGGGGATTCAAATAGGAACAGCAGTTATGTATTGCCATTATGAGTTGGTCAGACCTGACAGAACTACTCCAGTTACCCAAGAATGCAGATGAGAAAGCCATTTTACTAGGCTGAACCCTTTATTTCTACTGAGCATCGAAGGGATTTGCCTCAATCTATTTGGTGTTTGATGCAGCTCAGCTCACCAATGCTTTCTCTTCTGTTACTGCTACACCATACAAAAGAAACAGGACCTCATGGCCTAGCTAAGAGGCTAGAGCAGGGATCCTCAACCTACAGCCCATGGGCCACATCTGGCCCATGGCACCAAATCATCTGGCCCGTAACTTCACTCGAGTCGCCACTGCCTCAATCCTTACAACATCCACCCTGCTATGGAGCGCCTTTAAGGACACGCCAAGCCAAGTGGAAAAGACAAGGATTGAGGTGGCTGCGGCTGTGGCCGCAGCCCTGGCTGAATTTCCACCGGCAGCCACAGTTTCCAGCGGCTGTGAGTACATTTCCTTCACCCACACGATGCAGCTCCTCCAGGGTAGTAAGCAGGGGAGTGGTGGTGGGAGGCTTTTTAAGGTGTGCTGGGATCAGGGGTGTTTACTGCTGCTGTCTTTGGCGGCAGTGGCAGGGGGGGGACCACCAGTCTGGTCCCTCAACAGTCTGAGGGAGTGTGACCTGGCCCCTGGCTTTAAAAGGTTGAGCACCCCTGGGTTAGAACAAAGACTTGGAAGTAAGGTACTCATTACCCACTGGAAGTACTCAACTACGGGGCCAACAACAATTTTGAGGAATGCTGAGATGAAACAAACTATATAAATTCCATTTATATAGCAGAGGAGGAGGAGAAGAAATATGTTTATTATTATTGGAGGAAATGACAATATACAGCTCATCCATCACCCACGGCACCAGAATTACCATCATGCTGTACTATCTTCATGGCATTTAATATTTAAACAGACCAATAAATATATCAGAACACAGGCGTCCCAATAAAAACTCTAAAAGCAAATAGTAGAGGCATGACCACTTCTTGTCCTATTTCCCTTCCTTCCTGAGCCTTCATTAGGCATCTGAAATAGTTTGTGAGTGTGGTAATAATAATTTCATGTCAGAGAGTACTATAGGTTGAAAGGATTTTTTCCGAGGATGCCCGAATGAGGCTCCTTTCATGTTGCCAAGTGCAGCCCTCAGGTTTCAAAACCTGACCTTCCAGTCTCCAGTTTAGCATCTTAACCACTAAGTCACGGGGGAGCTGCTGTGAGTGTAGTGTCTTCCAAAGAGGAGAAAAGAAAACACTGAGGAAGAATGGGATGATGCAATCTCCCAAATTACAGAAGAAAGGCACTGGATGTCAGACCACTCCCACCACCTTTATGAAACCACCAAATTAACTTTTTTCTCACATTTCCTCCAATTCTAAAGCAATGTACAAAAGAAAAGGTATAAAGTCTCTTAGATAGCACCAAACCAGTTGTTAATCATCTTTATGCCACTTGATTTCTGTACCTTCCCAAACAAATTCAGACACTTTTAAAAAGAAAGAACCTCACATTCAATTGTTTATTGTTGATCAACCGCCAGTCCTCCATCCTCTACCTATTACATTTCATTCTTTGGTATGTATCTACCAAACTCTACCTACTCATTCTCTCAGCAGGACAACAGATACACAAAGCTTTCTAATCGATTAAAATGTGCTACTTGTTTCCTATTCATCAGGAAAACTCTGTCTTCTGCAGGCTTTCTACATAATTGCTTTTGTTATAGATTTTGTAGCATTGGAGATCTGCTCATTTCATAAGGCTCACTCTGGAGGTATCTTGGCTATACTCCCAGATAATTCCTCATAGACCAATCTTTTTCAGAAACAAGTCTTCTGGAATGGGAGGTGGAACAAATGGTATAGGGATAAAATCTTAATGTATATTAAATTATACTGCAAGCAGAAGAGTCCACATATTAACTCTGAGTCTACTGAGTCGCTTAGCTAATTTTAAATTTTTGAGGTGGTGACAAGAACACAGGTGTAATACAATTGGCATTCTGAAGAAGGAAAATGCCTGCAGTCAGACTGCTACCAACTTTTATGTGGTGAAATAAAAGAAATAACTTTCTTCTACCATCTTCACCTCGTTATACAAGTAGCAATGATAGAATGTTAAAGTTTCCTAAGTAAACATATATTGGAGGCAATGTTCTGATGAAAGCTTGCTATTCAAAAGAAAACTAATAACAAACACATCAATAAATAAGTTAAATATGGTTTGGTCTACTCTGGACTGAGGTGGCTCAAGTGGTTAAGACTCTGAACTCGCTGACTGGAAGATTGGAGTTTGAATCTTGGGTGCTGCATGAGGGAGTGAGCTCCCGTCTCTGTCCCAGCTCTTGCCAACCTAGCAGTTCAAAAGCAAGAAATTGCAAGTAGATAAATAGAGACCACTTCACCGGGAAGGTAAACAGCATTCCATGCACTCCGGTGTTGAAACGTCTGCAGAAGCAGACAGCGCTTGCTCTTTGGCTATAATCAGAGATGAGCACTGAACCCTTAAGTCGGATACAACTGGCTTTCAAGCAAGGGCAACCTTTACCTTTACTATGGAAAGTCAGTGCCATATTCTTTCTTGATGAATTACTGCAATTTCCAATTATATTTCTTGTTTTAGAATTTCAGAAGACTGAGATGGTGTAGTTGATACTGGCTGCTTTCATCAGGACAAAATGGAGGTATTTTTAAAAAGTCGGCAGCTTTCTGATTAGAGTGAGGCCTAAACAGAATGATTTGTGCACTGTCTGTAGGCCACCCTTCCTCAAGCAAAATTCAGAATAGTATTGTCTCAAAACGTTGCTGTGGAGTTTATTATGGATGAGGGTGGATTAAATGCCAAATATACGAGAATGAGAAATAGTGCCAGTCCCACACCAACTTCTCTGTCTTTATCATATGTTTTCCATACCAATGAAAGCAAAAGACAGAGAGTTTAAAATAAAATCCAACACACTTCAGTCTGTTCCAAATTCTATTACATGCTCAGCTAAATTTTACAGGAGTGGGAAGACCAAATCAGCATGGGGCTAATGTTATCTTTATTAGTGCCATGTCAACTGGCACATCTAGTTTTACTTAGAGAAAGAAATATGGTTAGAGTTACCCAATGAGCTTTACAGGCAGCTGAACATTTATCTCCTGTATCCAAACCAAGTATGTACAACAGTTCTCCACTTCATGTTGAAAGGGTACAGGAGGAACCAAGACCACGTGAGCAAAGAATGCTCTGAGATTCTCAAATGGTGGTGCATTTTAAAGGTAACAGAACTAATGTAAAGCAGAACTGGTCACTATACAAGACTAGTCATCCTGAAAGAAGGTTATGATATACAGTAATACCTCAGATAACATTAGTATCGAATAACACTAAAATCGCATAACATTAAGGAATCTGGGGGGAAGAATTGCATCGGATAACATTAAGATCCTATGGGATGCATCAGATAACAACCGCTAAAGCCTGTGTGGTTACAATGTATCTCTATGGATCCCATAGGATTTTAACATGCATCGGATAACACTAAAAATCGTATAACACCAAGACTTGTGGAACCAGGTTTTAGTGTTATCTGAGGTTTTACTGTATCCTATTTTGAATATGTCAGTAAACTACAATTAACAGAAATCAAAGCAAAATTGTAGTCACTTCAAAATTGTGCAATGGGAAATGGTTTTCTGTGCTATCAGTATTCAGATCACTACTTTTAAACTACCTGCTGTTCTCTATGGGAGTGAAACATGGTAATAAAGGAAGGCCAAGGAAGAAGAACTATCAAGAGCTGTAAGAGCCATGGAAAGATCAATGCTAAAGGTATAACGTCGTGACTACATCTCCAGCGCCCAGATAAGAAAACAAAGCGGATTCAACGAAGCTATTGTTGAATATCATAAAAGGAAATTGTGCTGGGCTGGACATGTTTCATGAATGACAGATGGCCGTTGGACAGCAGCAATCACCAAATGGTATCCCAGTGCAGTAAAAAAGACCCCTTGGCAGCTCCCCGCAAAAGATGGGAAGACCCAATCATGAAAAATTTTGATTAAACCTGGAGCGAAAGGAATGGAAAGCGAGTTGTGATCATCAGGAATTCATCCCTTGATAGTCTGGTCAATCGAGGAAACTTTTAAACTAAGTTTATAGGAACTTAAGATAATGGAGGTTCTTTCTAGTATATGAATTGTATATTCTATATGCTAGCAAGGTTATGCTCAAGATAATACAGGATAGACTGCAGCAGCATGTGGAGAGAGAATTACCAGAAGTGCAGCCTGGGTTCCAAAGAGGCAGGGGAACTAGAGACCACATTGCCAACATACGCTGGATCATGGAGAAAACAAAGGAATATCAGAAACAAGGTTACTTCTGTTTCATTGACTACACCAAGGCCTTTGACCGTGTGGCCTCATGAGAAATCTGTACCTGAATCAAGAAGCAACAGTTAGAACAGACTATGGAATGACATAGTGGTTTGGAATTAGGAAAAGAAGTAAGACAAGGCTGCATTTTGTCACCCTGCTTATTCAACTTATACACAGAGCACGTAATGCGCAATGCAGGGTTGGATTAATCACGTTGGGATCAAAATTGCTGGGAGAAACATCAACAAATTGAGATACGCAGATGATACTACCCTAATGGCAGAAAGTGGATTTGCTCCACCTGGCTGGGAGGATGCCTCACTGCCTACCTGAACATTCGAACTGTTATGACTCCCCCCCCTCCTGCTACGTTTGTTTTTGTTATTTCTTTGATGCTGTATCAACTCTGTAAGCTGCCCTGAGTCGCCACAAAGTGGTGAGTGGGCGGCTATATAAATTTAAATTATAAATAAATATAAATATGTGAGGAAGACCTAAAGAAGCTCCTGCTTAGGTTGAAAGAAGGGAGTACAAAATCTGGCTTGAGACTCAATATCAAGAAAACCAAGATAATGGCAACAGGTCCTATCAGTCCCTAGAAAATACCAGTAGATGGGGAAGAAGTAGAAGCAGTCACAGATTTTACTTTCCTAGGATCGGACTAATGTTTTAGCTTTGCAACATGGAATTGAAGAGACACCATAGAATCACAGAATCACTGAGAATATAATTCATGGAAAAGTTGTCTTTAAAGTGCAGGTAGGCACCCTGGCATCCTCTATGTTGAACTAAAAAAAGAACAGTCATAAACTCTGCTGCAATCCAATCCAATCCATCTGGAGGGTTCCAATGTTACCCTGAGAAATTTTACTTTGAGCAACAACACTTTATTCAGCAAGCACTCTCCTTAAATCTATCCAAAAATGAGTCAGAGGAAGGTGGAATACAAGAAACTGCAAGTGATTAAAATATCCAGGACAAGAAAGATAATTTGGGATGCTAGGCAGAGGCTGAAAGGAAACACGGGGGGGAAATGGGGGGAGGAGAGAGTAGTAGATACAAACTGTCTAAATACAGTGGAACCTTGTACAACTAAAATCCCCTATAGCGACTAAATCGAATAACGAATAGGTTTTTAAAGAAAATGAGACCCCGCATAATGATTTTTCCTATGGAAAAAATCGTACAACAAATTCTCAATGAGAAAACTGCTTAGTGGGGGGAAATTGTTGTATGATTTTTTTTTCCATAGCGACCAGACCCGTGGAATGAATTAACATCGTTATATGGGGGTTTTACTGTAGTAGAAGGAGAATTAACTGTCTGGAGAAGGTGACAAGATAAAAAAAAATCAGCCTCGCTACAACACAGCAGTCAGAATCAAAAGCATCACAGAGTTGGAAAAAATTAACATTTAATGGACACTGCATGAGTTTCTATCAGAGATGCCAGTTTAAAAAATTAGTCCCAATCTCATACTTAAAAACGTGACTGAAGTCAATGTGCATATTTATTTTCAAAGGATTAATTAACTGCTAGGACTGATCTGATCATACCTTCGAATAAATTATTCATATGTATAATATGTCATACATACACATCACAACTAAAGTAACTAATGCCATTCGCTTTCTTTCTTTCAGGTTCAAAAAGACCAAATATCTTAAAATTAAGAGGAATCAGTTTCTTTACCTGGCTTATGAATGCTACACATTCTATTATTTAATTGAAACAGCTTCTGGCATAATAATGAAACTGAAATTATTCATTTAGCCCTATTAATTATATGTTTATTCTTTTCATCTGAAGTGTTTTGCCTGACAGCACAGAACTACGAGAAGCGACATCTTACCTTAAGCTAACCTTGAAGAATATTTCACTATTGAAGTCACTGCAATCCTCAGTGTCTAGTCAAAGGAATAAAATTCATAACCAAATATTGAAGGGATTTTCTATGCTTAATCACTAGGTACTCCTTTGCCATTTCAGAATTTTCACTCCTTACCATTAATCACTAAATAATATCTTATATCACACAGGCATATAATTTTTCAGATGGCTACTCCATCCCTGATTACTCCTTAGGGTCTCTCTCCACTTCCCAACTCTCTTCTCTCCACTCCTCTTTGATCAGATGAATATATAATTCATATTGGAGTAAAGTAACCACACCTACCCACCCAATCAAAGCAGCACAGAAATACTCCATACTAGTTCACAAAGGATATATATAATTTCTTATCCAAGCAAAATGTTTTTAAATCTGCCCCCGTTTATCATCTAGATACATTTTATTAAAGCATGTCAGGTGACTAATTATTTAAAAATTTGATGCCACCACCGAAAAACACACACACACTGTACATAGATCTAGTCTCATTACAATACAATTGCCATAGAACACAGCTCTCAGAAGCTTTCCTCAAACAAATCAAATTTCTCATAGTCTAGAGCAGGAGTTCTCAACCTTTTAAAGCCAGGGGCCAGGTCATGCTCCCTCAGACAGCTTTGGGAGCCGGACAGCCATTTTGCCCTTCCTCCACCTCATGGCACTTCCTGGTGTGGTGGAAGTGGTGGTGGGGCACATGAAATGGTACTGCAGGCCACATCTGGCCCATAGGTTGTAGGTTGAGAATCCCTGGTCTATAGACATGATGGTGAACCTTGGCACTCCAGGTGTTCTTGGACTTCAAATTCCAGAAGCCCATGTCTCTGTGAATCCATGTGTACATACAGTAAACCCATTAGTGTAGATTCACAGAGACTTGGGCTTCTGGGAATTGAAGTTCAGGAACACCTGGAGTGCCACGGTTCGCTATCACTGATCTAGACCATTTGGGAAGCATCAACCTCTTGACTGACTCCTCCAATTTCTGTTCTATATTTCTTGCCCACCTTTTGACCATAAAAGGAAACAAGAAGAGTACTGTATGATGTGAACATATTCTTCTGCTATCTCATCCTCTAATCCAACAGTCTGGAACAAGGCCAAACAAACCAGATTATCCATGTGGGTGTAGTATTTCCTCAACTCTACTTCACCTCCTTCAAAATTAGTATTAGAAACCAATATCAGCCTTGTAAGCCCAGTAGGAAATTACTGTTCTGCAGAGAGAGAGAGAAAATAGCTGGGTAAGACAGGACTGAAGTTCTGTGCTCAAAATAAAAAAAAAAGTAAGTATTTCCTCTAGCTGCTGCATTGCTTTTTATCTGTGAGCAAGGGAGCGCTCTATCTCCTTTGGCTAGCCAGCTTACTTCACATGGGTAGAACTTCTGGTTGTTTGTGCTACCATGTTAATGCTCTAACATGAAGCAGACAGCTAGCTAAACAATCAAGAGTATAACTATATAAATGAGAACAAAGAGAAAGATAAACACAAAGAAATAAAGGCAGCAGACAGAAATATGCAAAATAAATTCAGAATATTACATCAACAAATCATGGCCCAAAAGTTACATATTTCATTCAATTTCTAGCAAAACAATTCAATTATTCTCTTTAACACTTTTTTTAAAAAAAGGAATCTACTATTTTCCAAGAACTTTTTCAGTTTAACCTACATTTTTACCACAAGAACCTGAATACAAATGTTATGCTCGGTGTTTGATACAATAATCACAAAATGATTTATTCTTTAATAAGTACACAGAGAAGATAGCAATAATTGTGGGATCACATGTGTCACTCTTCATGTAACTGCATGCAAATTCCAACAAGTAGATTCTATATGCACTGTTTGAAACAGCCCAAGAATCAATCTGGGCAAGTTACACAGTCTCAGGATGCTCCTTAACCATTTCACCTAAATGTTAAACTTAATCTTCTTAGCTCATTGCCCCTAAGTACAGTCAAACCTCGCATAAAGAGCGCCTTGCTTAAAGAATAACTCGCTTAAAGAGCAGAATTTTCTCTGAATGTTCGCTTCGCTTAACAAATAAAACCAACCAAAACTCGCTTAGCAAATAAATCGGGGTTCACAATCTCCCCCACAATTGGTCATTTACAATGGAGTTTTGCTTAAAGAGCAAACTCGCTTAAAGAGCAATCCTGTGGGACGAATTATGCTCTTTAAGCGAGGTACAACTGTACTATCTACCTTGAAATCCTTGGAAAGGATCGTTGTAGGTCAGCAATGAATCAATGGCACCCAATGATTATGTATACATATGTCATCAAATAAGTCTGTTCAGGAAACATTATTTCCTCATATTATTAACATAAGTAAGAAACTACAACAAAACAAATAAATGTAGGGGGTAAATTATCCAGGAAGGTTAAATTTAAAAATTAGATGAAGAGTAGACAATTTGCTGCTCTCCAATCATTTGTTGTTGTTCAGTCGCACAGTCGATTCCGACCCTTTGCAACCCCATGGAGCACTGTCCGCCAGGCACTTCTGTCCTCCACCATCCTCCTCAACTTGCTCAGCTTTGTGCCCATTGTGTCTACAATACCATCTAGCCATCTCATTTTTGGCCGCCCCCTTCTTCTTTTGCCCTCCACCTTTCCCAGCATCAAGGCTTTCTCAAACAAATCCTCTCTTCTCATCTGATGTCCAAAGTACTTTAGCTTCATTTTTACTATTTGACCTTCTAAGGAGCAGTCAGGGTTAATTTCTTCTAAGATTGACCTATTTGTTCTCCTCGCTGTCCAGGGGACTCTCAAAACTCTCCTCCAGGCATATATTCTTCTGCACTCAGCTTTCCTAATGATCCAGCTCTCACAACTATACATTGCCAAAACAAAAGGCAAATCATAGTTGGACTAAAATTTAATAGAACTGGATGTTTGTCTTAAATCCAGCCACAGCCTAATCCCTGAGTAAGGGACCAGGCAGAAGAATCCAGTTGATGAATCAATCCCCCCACCACCTGGTATTTGTATCCGTCTTAATTATGTTTTATCTATTTTTAAGGTTTTACTGTTTTAAATTTTTTTATGAATTGATGAATTTTTAAAGTTTTAACTATTGTATGTCATGGACTACCCATTATGCTAATGGGCTCTGTAAGCCGCCCAGAGTCGGGTCTTCCCGAGTGGGGCGGGGTATTAAATACAAATAAATAAATAAATAAATAAATAAGAAGTGTAAACCTGACACTAGTAAGATCAACTGGGGAAGGAGGCATTGTGCATTTTAAAGCCCACAAAGAAAGGACATCATAGAAAGAAAGAGAAAAATCAATTGAATAATTATTCTTGGCATACTTAAATTTTCCTCCATTCACATAAAACAGAATACTTGGCATGAACAACCCATAACACCAAATTTGTTCATACTGCATAGTTAATAAATGTGCACTCTAATTGCAGTTCCTGTCCACCTATATTTGTGTACAAGTGGTTAAGCTTGAAAATCATAGCATTCCTTAGGGGATCTGCAAGCATGAGGCATGGTTCACGGTTAGCAATAGATGCAGAAGTGAAGAGTACAATGTCTCAAATAAAGCTTTGCTGAAAGAAGACAATTTGGTAAGAAGGTATCTTTACAGGCATTAGCTTTGTGTCCTGTGAATTAACTTTCACTCCACTCAAGTGACCAGATTTGATCCTAACCCAGAATTCTGCATCTTGAAAAGTTCTCTATTCATTTTACAAAATTTGGTTTGAACATGTTGATGTAAATATTATGCTTGGGAATGAATATGCACTATGTGGTAAAGAAAAGGCTAAGAAGATGATAAATCTTTTGTATTAAAAGTTGATTTGCTCTGTTTAATATATAAAAGTTGAAAAGTGTGGGTTCATTTAGATGACCTTGACACAACCTCTATATGTCATGTTACTACATATCTGTATCTAGAGAGAAAGAGAGGTAATCAGAACATATGTATCAGAGTACAGTATATCAGAAATGGTAATAAAAAGAACTGAAGCAGAAAGGTGGAAGGAACCAAAAACAGTTGACAGCAGACCAGTTCTCCAGAAACACACAGAGCCATTACACTTACTGATTGCTTTTCTCACAAGAAGGTTGCACTTTCCAATTAGAAGATGCACAGTATTAATTTACTGTAATCTCAGCCATCATGAAGAACTCATGCTTTTATCAGTAAAGCCAGAGGATGCATTTCCACAGGGAGCCATTGAAGTGCCCTTATCTGTAAATGACTCTGGCCAACCTGCCACAGTCCATTAAGCTAATAAATCATGTCGGGATCTTGCCTTCAAGTTAATACTGAGCCAATATTTTCCATTTTTGAAACACTATTAAACGTGATTAAGCACAGTTTCCAACAAGAAATCCAGAAACTTGGTCTTCTAATACCCAATCCCCAGCTCTGCCTTCTAATCTACTGATCAAATGTCACTGTTGTATCAGATTTCTGTTCACATAACTTTCCTCCTTAAAAACCTTTAAAGCTGCTTCTCACTCTTTAACACTGCTGGGCAAAATAGTCTGGATCAATTTGTCCAGGTCCAATGTAGTTTGAAGTTGGCAATCCTGCTTATCATGTCTCTTACCAGCTTTGAATTATTCTCTTTTTAACTGTAAGCTAAAAATAAAAGACTTCAATATATTCCAGTTCTTTATGAAAAAATCATGAGGCCTACATCTAAAAGGAACAAAAGTCACAAAAAGTAAAAAAGAGATGACACTTAATATCACTTTAGAAAGATAACCTGCAGGCTACAGGTTTTCCAGTACCAGTATGGCTCTACAACAGGGATTCTGAACCTGCAGCCCACAGCACCATTTCTTGTGCCCCCCCCCCGCCTCCAGCACACCAGGAAGTGCCATGTGGTGGAGGAAGGGCAAAATGGCCATCTGGTCCCCAAAGCTGTCTGAGGGAGCATGACCCAGCCCCTGGCTTAGAAAGGTTGAGAACTCCTGCTCTACAATCACCCATTCAGTGACTAACTGATTGATTAACTGATTGATTACCTAAGCTTTATTTAATAACTTATTCACCTCCACTGACCCAGGATTCATCATATTCAAATATTTCTAAGAAAGTAGGTCACAAATGTAACTTTCTCCAGTCAGGTACCTTTCAGATGTGTTTACTACAGCTGTAATATTCCAGAAAGTTGTTTACTATGATGCTATGGGAGCTGCATTTCAGTACTCCTGAAGAATACCAGTTTTGGAAAGGTTGTTTTCACATGACACAACAAAGGCATAGGTCAATTTGTCAGACATCAGGGAGTCTTGTCAGACATGGAATTAATACAAAACCAGGTAATTCAAAACAATGCATGCCAGATTAAATAGTGGCAGTTAACATATAGCAACACCCTGTGCCAAAGCAAAGAGTATTGGTAAAGACAACTAAAGGTCAAACTCATAGAATAGAATTATCTGAATAAGAAAATCATTGCAAGGGCAAAGGTGATGGCAAATGCTGCTGTTAAAACAAAAGAACAAAATTAAAAGTCTTATTTCAATTATAAGCAATAACCGAGAAAAAGTGAATTACAAAATGTAGACATGCTTGAGAATGTTAAAGCACTTTTCTGAAAGGATAAGACAAATTTCTAAAATGCTGCTTGGGAAATGGGCAGAGAATTATAGTACTGTAATCCCACAACATATAAGCAAGGGAAGGAGGACCAGTTTTCCTAGATGCTCATCTTCCAAGCAGAAACAAAGATTAAAATGTCATTAACAGCATGCTTAATTTTAGACAGTACTGTATAAGATAACCATCACCTCTATAACTTTCTACTCCACACACACATATCTGCCCTTATTCCCATGGTACTATATGTTAATCAGTGTAAGGTTAACAAAGATGAATTTATTTGGTCTGGTCTTTATTGTGGAGATAGCCAGGAAAGCTCAAAAGATAGATATGTCCAAGAAGGGGGAGGCATGGTAAGCACACACTGCCTTTAATGAGTCAGAACACTGCCAAGCAAAACGCTGCTCAGATTTATATCAAATCTCCATTTAAGGAACTCCTGCACTTATGCTTTTATAAAAAGCAGACTGCAATTGCCATGTCTGGCTACAGTTGTTTGTCATAGGCTGGCAAAGGGCCTGGCAAGGAACGGGTTATAACGGAGAGGGAAGAGAAGGGGGGTAACACCCGTTGGAAAATATGAAGCAGCTGCTGGTTCATTTTTACAAAAAAGAAAGGGGGAAAAACCCACCATGTCTTGGCTCCATAAGGCCAAATAGTGCTCTAGGTTTTGGGCATGGTGCTGCTAGTCAAGCACACGCCAACGTAAACGGTGTTTGCTAGAGCCCCAAAGAAAGAGACATAGCAGAGTCAAATCTCTTGGAGGGCTTAAAAATGGAGACAAATCATTTGCGGAGATTCTGAATTTGCACGAAAGGGAATGACAACTGCCAAGCCATCTCAAAATGCTCCTACCTACAACCCCACTAGGAAGGGCAGATGAGCCACTCCCCAACCGAAGGCATGTACAATTAAGAACAGCTTTGGAGGGAACAGCACTCTTCCAATTGCATTTAATTAGAGCAAACACACACACCCCTCTACGTTAGGGTAGAAAGTGGAAAAGCAGTCAGGAACGCAGGTGAAAGGCTCCCTTCCTGCAGGCAGGAGGGAAAAGGAGCAGACAATGGAATGGATGATTTCACTACAAGCAGCCACACAGGCTAGGCCTGGGTGACTGCCACATGGGCTAGCTGAGCAACTTACAGGGGCAGCATGGCTCCCCCCCTTTTCTCTCTCTCTCTCTCTCTTGGCAGCTTGGTTCCTCCCCCTCCACTGCAGGCAGGACTGATTAGAAACAGATCCTGAATTTAATGCCAGCAAGGCACTGGGCTGTCCAAAAAAAAAAGGAAAAGACAGAATGGGTGACTTTTTCCCCTGCAGAAGTTAGTAATTCTGCAGCATAGCAAAAAGATCTTTAATCTATATACAGTAACTCTCTGTTTTCTCCCCTCATCTTTTCCTTTTCACCTACTGAACTCATTCACTGCATTCGACCCAAAGAAATCCAATTAGGGCACATTGGTCTTATATAAGAGAAACCGCATGCAATAATTAGAAATGTGAGGGGCTTGTTTAAAAAAACATGTCAACCACCAAATGTTATTTTACACTAAAATACATTTCTCTAATTAAAATGAAATTGTGAGTTTGAAATGTGACAGATTCCTAAACACCTCTTAAGCTGGTCTCATATGTAGGATCACATTCTTCTACACTGTAGAAGAAAAGGAATCAGTAAACTAAAAGGAATCAGTGATAGATTGCCCTTCTTTCCCTCCTCTGCCATATGCAGTTTCCAGAAGATCTAACATAGGGATTCTCAACCTGTGGCCCATAGCACCATTTCATGTGGCCCCCATTGCCTCCACCACACCCGGAAGTGCTATGTGGTGGAGGAAGGGCAAAATGGCTGTGCCCAAAGCTATCTGAGGGAGTGTGACGCAGCCCCCAGCTTAAAAAGGTTGAGAACTCCTGACCTAACATATAGTGACAAAATTTATTATCAGTGGAATTCAACTAACTGAAGACACTGGTTGCAGATATGCTCCTTACAGGAATTTCCTCTATCTATGCTACAGTATTGTTTTTTTACTACAAAAAGTACCTGAACATTATTCAATGATCATATGTATTTTTTCTTCTGGCAATTGTGGTACCTAATCCTTTAAAAATGTTTTTTTTTTTGGGGGGGGGGGGGGACCAATCTCACTAGTGTAATGATGACAAAAACAGTTGTGCACTTTAGGACTCAGCAACTTGTGCATTTAAGGGAGTTGCAAAGCAGCTACTTTTCACAAATCCGTCACAAAGTTCTGATAATATATGACTTGCAATCATTAAATCTGATCTGGGTACTCAAAGTTTGTAGAACAAGAATGGAAAATTATTGTAGAAAAGAACACTATCACAAAGTAACAGTGACATTAAGGATAGACCAAAGGAAGTCTAGTAAAGGTAAAGATTCCCTTGCTTAAA
This sequence comes from Furcifer pardalis, assembly GCA_030440675.1. Lineage (NCBI taxonomy): Eukaryota > Metazoa > Chordata > Lepidosauria > Squamata > Chamaeleonidae > Furcifer > Furcifer pardalis. The sequence goes on from CP126892.1 coordinate 159,481,149, forward strand.
AGCCAGTCGTATCTGACTGTAGGGTTCAGTGTTCATCTCTGTTTACAGCCAAAGAGCCAGCGCTATCTGCATCTGCAGATGTTTCTGTGGACATGTGGTAGGCATGACTAGACACCTGAGTGCACAGAATGATGTTTACCTTCTCACCGAAGTTGTATCTACAGTAATACCTCGGATAACACTAAAATCGCATAAAGTTAAGTAATCTGGGGAAGAGAATTGGATCGAATAACATTAAGGTCCATGGGGTCGCAGAGGGTCGGAATCGACTGTGCGACTGAACAACAACAACAAAATGTTAAGGTCCTATGGGATGGATCGGATAACAACCGCTAAAGCCTGTGCGGTTACAATGTATCTCTATGGAGCTTTAACGTTATCCGATCCATCCCATAGGATTTTAACATACATCGGATAATACTAAAAATCGGGTAACACCAAGACTTGTGGAACCAAGTCTTAGCGTTATCCGAGGTATTACTGTATTTATCTACTTGCAATTTTTTGCTTTTGAACTGCTAGGTTGGCAGGAGCTGGGAGAGAGACACTCGGGTTTTGAACTGCCAACCTTCCGATCATGAAGTCTACAATTCCCTAAATATAGTTGCACCAGCTTCTATGACAAAAACAGTGCTATCTTGATGTGTGACTTCTGATAACTGTAATGCTGTTTGGCTTTTTCACATATATTAGAATTTTAAAATAAGACATATCAATACTACAGAGGAAAATTATTTATATTTTGCTCAGGATCATAAATCAAGGTCAGTTAAATTTAATCTTTCTTGAGTAATATCAGCTTCTATTTTTGTCATCCCTTTGCCTGAGGACAAAAGACAACTAAACGTGTCTGAGAATTCTCTCATCTTTCTTCAGAAACTTGCAGCCTTTTCACTTGCTCCATATAATCCAAGAATCTCATCACAAATTTCACCATATAAATATATTTAAACCATGATTTCTTGTTTAAGATTTCCTATTCCCACATACATTTGTATAATTTATCATGAATAAAACTTACAAAATATTATATACTAATTAAATAAGGCACACACTGGTTGCAGTTTTCCCTAAGTTTTAATACAATCACATGAATGACTACAACTGTAATGTTAAACCTCATTAGATTTTTGAAGGTGTTCTAGAGAAGCCTCTGAAAACACTCTTTGTCCTAAGACAAATCTCCCACAAAAAAAGACATCCTAACCAAAAATAGGAGAGAGATCTGTAATGGGCCCATCTATGGACAGAAACCTTTCAACCACTGAATTCAATGCAAGTCAGTAGGATAGAAAAAATCAAGTTGACTACTTCTAGCAAGCTTGTTGGTCAGTCATCTGGAATCCCATATCCTTTGGTGCCAAACATGCATGATCATATTGAAACTTAACCAACAAGAAATTTCATTTAAAAATGAGTGTTTTTATATACACACACAATTCAGATGTTACCAAAACTGTATGTCAAATGATTAAGGAATACAAATAATATATTAAGGTCAGATAATTAAAAGTTTCTTGAAATTTTGCTTTGGGAAAATCTACTTCCCTCCTCGAAATATCCCTCTCTGCATGACACTGCAGGGCATTATATAACTGCCAACAGTAAAGAAGTCTGGCTGAAATGATGTTGCTTCCAAATCTCCACTGTTTATTGCCTCCTCTTGAAAACTCTCATTTCATCTTCTACCTAGCTATGTCAATGTTGAGGTTTCTATACTTTAAAAAAACCTCCTGAAACTCAAAGAGTTTAAACTGTGACCTGTATAACATTCCTTGCAGAGCAAGAAAACTGACTGTTCTTCAATCCTCAGCCAGTTCCCTGACAAATCCTTACTTACACTCAGTGTAAGCACTCTTTCCTTGGGATATAAGCTGCTCCTCTCCTGTCTAGCTGAGGTAAACCTAGCAACTTGGAAGGCATTCCATGAAAACGAGGCACCTGAGAAAATGACAAGGGGTTACCTTTTCCCAGAGAAGTCATTAACGGGAAACATCTGAAATCTGCTTGTACAGAAGGAGGTTTTAGGAGAGCATAGGGATCCTCAAGGACTGTAACAATACAGTACAGTAATACCTCATATAACATTAGTATCGAATAACACGAAAATCGCATAACATTAAGGAATCTGGGGGGAAGAATTGCATCGGATAACATTAAGATCCTATGGGATGCTTCAGATAACAACCGCTAAAGCCTGTGTGGTTACAATGTATCTCTATGGATCCCATAGGATTTTAACATGCATCAGATAACACTAAAAACCATATAACACCAAGAGTTGTGGAACCAGGTTTTAGTGTTATATGAGGTTTTACTGTATACACAAATACACACCAACACAGCACCCAATGTCACCTGGTGGCCCAGTGGTTAAACTGCTGTACTGCAGCCAGAACGTTGTGAGTTCGATCCTGACCAGGTAGAGTCAGCCTTCTATCCTTTTGAAGTCGGTAAAATGAGTATCCAGCATGTTTTGAGCAAAATGTTAATTACTCTGTGAACCGCCCAGAGAGTCCACTAAGCGCTATGGGGCGGGATACACATGTAATTGTTATTGCTGTCTCAAAATCGCGTTCTTCAAGAAACCTTCGTGCAGGGATGTCCAAACTTTCCAGGCCATGGGCCCGTCACGTGCCTCGGGCCCTGGCACCAATTCATCCAGCCCGCGAAGCCCTTGTCGCTCCCGGAAGCAAAAATGCACCCATACTTCCACTTCTGGGAGCGACAAGGGCTTCGTGGCCTGGATGAATTGGTGCCAGGGGCTGGATCCAGGCCCCGAACCATGTAGTGGCCGTAGTTTGGGCACCCCTGCCTTAGTGGTGAAGAGCTAGAATAACTCAATACAGGAGGCAAAAACCTCCTAAATCCAATATGACTAATGTGAAGGGGGGCAGACAATAGAAATCTAGCCCGAAAGGGATTCGATCTGAAAAGAAAGTCCGGCTGCCATCCTCGACTCGCTTCGCCCCATCACCGACCCCTAGAGAGGAAGAAGCCCCTTCATGCTATTGCCATTGGGTGGCAAAACCCTACCTCTGCAGCCCCCCCTCCTTCCCACACCAAGACAAAGAGGTAGACAGATCCCCACAGGGTCTTTTCCTCAGCTGCACAGCACAGGAAACCGGATTCGGCACCGCGGAGCGAGGGTTTCGGCGTCCATCCCGCAGCTCAAGAGAGCAAAATCAAGAAGCCACGGCCGGGGGGGGGGGGAGGTTAATGCATTTCCCGAGCACCCTCATGCTTCCCCACCCCTCTTCCTTCCCCACTGTCGTTTCCGAGTAGTAGTAGGCGCTCCCGCTCCTCTCGCTCGCAGCCGTGGTCGAGGGAAAGCCCCTTGCGCGCAGCCAAGAGCGAGGGGCGCCCACAACGCGCGCCCTCCTTACCTGAGTGACCATTTTCTTTTTCTCCATAAACCACCACGGGAAGAAGAAGAGGAGGAGGAGGAGGAAGGGTGGGGAGGGCGGGAAAGTAAAACCCTTCCAGTAGGTGGGGCTGTGGCGTCTTGTGGTCTCCAAATGGCGAGCCGGGGGGTGCGGTGGCGCCCGCGCCCTGAGATGGAGAGGGACGGAGGGATGTCCCTTTGATCCTGGCTTCCCTCCCTTTCTTCTCGGGTGCGCCTTCCTTTCTTCGCTCTTCCTCTCGGGCTGCCTCTCCTCCTCCTCCTCCTCCTCCCTCAGCCAGATGGCGGATGCAAGTCCCGCCCCTGAATGCCGAGGGTAATTAATCACCGCCGCCCCCCCTTCGTCTCCCGCCCTCCCGCCTCGTCGGCTGCGGCACAGCGCCACTTCAGTGCCGACCCCAAAGGGGTTCGCCGGGAGGCTTGGGGAGGTTCACTGGGCTATGTGTGGGGTGGAAACACCGAAGGCTCTGCGGGCGGAGGCAGCCACGTCGCTGGGGAGGGGGGGGAACAAAAGGGCTGCCGTCGCAAGGCACATGGCCGCGGCTCAAGCCTTCCCCGCTCAAGGAGGAGGAAGACCTCGGCAAGGTCACCCCCCCCCCCGTGCCAGGCTGGCTGGCTGGCGGGGGGGGCATGGTGGGCCCTGGCAGTGCCACTCTGGTTATAAGCCCTCGCCTAGCTGTGGGGCGAGGAAGGACACTCGCTTCCTCCTCCCGTGCTGAGCCTCCAGCTGGGGAATGGGAACAGGCGAATAACCGGATGGATGATGATGGTGATGGTGATAATAATTTCGTGTCAAAAATTATTCTGGGTTGAAAGGAATTTTTGCGGAAGAGACGCCACTCATGAGGCGCCCCGAATGAATGAAGCTCCTTTCGTGTCCCCAAGAGCTGGGACAGAGACAGGCACTCAATCCGTCATGCAGTACCCAGGTATCCGACTGCTTGGGACAGAGACAGGCACTCAATCCGTCATGCAGTACCCGGGTATCCAACTGCTTGGGACAGAGACAGGCACTCAATCCGTCATGCAGCACCCAGATATCGAACTGCTTGGGACAGAGACAGGCACTCAATCCGTCATGCAGTACCCAGGCATCCAACTGCTTGGGACAGAGACAGGCACTCAATCCATCATGCAGCACCCAGGTATCGAACTGCTGACTTGCCAGCCTTCCAGGTAACATGGTGGGCTTTGCAACCACTGAGCCACTGCAGCCACGCCAAATGAATAAAGAACAAGAACTGGTTAGATTCGTTAGAACCATTAAACAAAGAGAGCACCCAATACCTTGGGGGCATATCATGATGAATGGCATTCTTCTTCTGGGAAACTGCCAAAATGAAGGTACCTTTTGGTGAGTTCATTCTGCAGTTCCCTTCGCCTGACCTAGTGTGAGAAAAATAAGCCGGCAACACAAGGTTGTCATTACCAGGGTACGGCAGATTGTGGTTCAAAAATACCACCATCTTCAAGAAGGCTCTTTCTGTGTATTATTATTATTATTATTATTATTATTATTATTATTATTATTATTATTATTATTATTATTATTATTATTTTATTTCGATTTATATGCCGCCCTACTTGGTGAAAACCAACTCAGGGCGGCTCACAACATATAATTAAATACAATATAACAGTTCAATAATGATACAATATAAAATACAGTGTAACAAAACAAAATAAATATAACCACAATGCAATCAGGATACAGTCCATAATCAATATTCAGTCCCGAGGGGCAGCAGCAACGGCCCCTTCTTAAAGCTGCCAGCCCAGCGCAGGTGTCCACGTTCTCCCCAGTCGAGACCAGGGGGAGAGCTGCGTAGTGTACCCCAGGAATGGCATGAAGTATAGCATACTCCAACTCGTGCAAAGGTAGAGAGGGCCTGGATGTAGATGGACTTTATGGCTAAAGAACCTGAGAGACCGGTGTGGCATGTCCTTGGAAGAACTGTTCCAAGGAGTAAAGTACAGAAAGACCACAGCCATGATGGTAGCCGATATCTGGAATGGATAGGGCACTTGAAGAAGAGATTTGACACTGGATAAGAAGCAAATGCTTAAAAGAATGTGCTGCTCTGGGGTGTGGTTTTAGTTCATGTACATCAGTATGTGGGTGGGGTACACTGAAAGAGCCTCCTCGAAGATTGTGGTATTTTGAACCACACTCAGGCGTGCAGTGGTCACCTTACTAGGTCAGGCAAAAGGAACTGCAGAATGAATTCACCAAAAAGGTGGCTTTGTGTTGGTAGTTTCACCTCTGGCCTAGACATGGAAGAAATACAGTACTGTGGTGAAATGAGTAATAGTTACAACCTCACACCACTAAACACCGCCTCCTGGGTCCAGGCGGTTTATTTGCTACAAGTCAACAAAATACCTGCTTTCCAATGTTTCAATTACACACACACACAACATTTCAAAATAAACAAAAATAAAAGCCACACATTCTTTCTGCATAAGAGCAGCACAATTTCTATATTCATGTTTTTCTACCTTTATGTGATTTCTTTGAACAGCCAACCACACTGCAAATATACATATAAAATTAAGACTTCTGTGGAACAATCATGATAAATGCTTGCCTCTCCATGAGGAAATGTGCATTTTTTCCTATTTCTAAAGATGTTCAGAATGATGAGTGTGATCCAGATTATGGCAATTTAGAATAACCCAGGGACAGTAGCTCTGCAGGAATTCAAACATCTGCTTGCAGAAGAGGAGTGGAAACAGAATAGTCATTCCATTTGTAATGCATAAATACCTTAAGCTAGGCCCGTGGTGGTGAACCCTGGCACTCCCAAGTGTTCTTGGACTTCCTACAAGCCCACATCTCTGAATCCACAGGAATGGGTTTACTGCATGCGCAGTAAACCCATTCATGTGGATTCACAGAGACTTGGGTTCTGGGAATTGAAGTTAAAGAACACGTGCAGTGTCAATGTTTGCTATCACTGAGCTAGGCCATTCCACCACTATTTCAAGTGTGGAACAATGAGGACGTGGAGCAGCTACAAATTGTAGCCAAAGATTGGACAACGCATTCAAGCTGCCTGAAATCAGCTCTAATATATTCCCTCATTGAGAGGTCTCCCCAGCCTCCTCAAGGATCAAAACACTATCCACCCATAAGGTATTACACCTCAGACATCTAAATGACAAGATACCGATTCCTAAACACCTCTACTAAAACGAGAGACAGAGCTGAGTTACCAAAAATGAATGGTAAATATAATAATGCAATAGTTGATCTTCAGTAAACCAGCTTCATGACTCTTCAGAAAGAGTCTTCTTATTAATGGAAGTAATAGGTAATTTCTCAGACAAGCAACAAAATGTTATACTACAAAGTGTTGTGAAATATTCGAGCCAGCCACTCATCCGCTTTCCATGATTCTTCATTCCACTCCCCCTTAGCTTTTTCAATTTTCTCAGTCAAAATTCTGTGACAAGTAAACATACAGCTTATTATTAGAGTCAGTATTCTGGAAGCAAGTTTCATTGGATTCATTGGAGCTTACATCTAAACAGTCAAAATCAAACTAACACTAGAAGAATCCCTCCTGCAATATTATCATCACCTATTGTGAGATGAAGGTGACAATGATTTTTCACCATTACCAATGTGAACTTCCTCCTCTGCACAACACAGATTTAAGAGGATCTTAGCTTGTGATGTTTTCTCTGTGATGGCTTTTACATCCATCCAAGTTATCAATTGACGCTACAGCTATCAGGTAACAAGTATGGATGGGAGACTTGCTCTGTACCTCAGTATCAACATATCAATATTAAATCGTCGTCGGCTGCAACACGTATCCGAGAAATACATTTGTTCCTGAAATGTCACTGGTGTGAATTTGTTTAAGGTGAATCCTAGCTTCCCATGAAGTGACCAACACACTATGATCATGGAGCTATCTCCTGTGGTCAGTGGTGGGATTCAAATTTTTTACTACCTACTCTGTAGGTGTGGTATGGTAGGCGTGGCCAGGGGGAAAGCCCTGCATTGCACCCGAATTAGGACTACTTTATTTCAAAACTTGGCTGTCCGGGGCCAGCCAGAATTTCTCTTACCGATTCTGGTGAGCTGGGGTGAACCTGCTGTATCCCACCACACATATGTACCGCCTGTGGCACATATGAAATGAGATATGCAGGATTTAACACTGTGACTGCAAAGGACTGCCGCAGCCCTGAGGAAATTATCAAGGTGCACCTTCACAGCTAGTCCATCTGACATGGCCTCTTCCACCTCAATGACTGTTGGAAATCAGCGTTCCTCCTCTGTTCATTTTGCTGAATATGGTGGTTTCATTGGGTCGAATATGGTGGTTTCCAGTGGCATTTCCTCCACTGAGGAGGACCATCACCCCACCTAAAGAGGTTCATCCATCCATAGCCGTTGGCTCCTTTAGGGAGTCAGGTTATTTGCCACTACCAAAAACTCACTGTTGAGTCACTGGCTGTACGGTCTACTCCTTTACCATAGTGTGATGTCCAGCCAGACATTACAATATTAAATATATTTAACAAAAACAGGTTTCAATAGGCTAGAACAGAGATGGGAAGTTTTCCTCCTTGAAACAGCATTAGTAGGATTGTTATTTATTATCTTTTATCCCAGTGAATTTGAAATTGCATATTGGTTACAAAAGTTGCCAAGTATCATCAACAGTTTTTGCCTGCCTATAATTATTTCTAAAGACAGTTTTTTTATTTCAGCAAAATTTCGACCCCACACTTCCAATACGGTATATACTTTTCCTATTGTTATCAATATAAACCGAGAAATGAAAACACCTTCAAAATAATATATTTTAATGGTCAAATAAATAAGACAAAAAACTAGACACTGTTAAATGTAGACAGATAAAAGATCTAAACCAGTGATGGTGAACCTTGGCACTCCAGGTGTTCTGAAACTTCAATTCCCAGAAGCCCTGATCAGCAGGAGTACTGACTGGGGTTTCTGGGAATTGAAGTCCAAGAACACCTGGACTGCCAAGGTTCACAATCACAGATTTAAACTAGCTAGCCTTCTAACTTAAATGCTTTTTTCAATTTAAGAGTATAAATTTTTAGGAACATAAAACCTCTCTTTTTAGTTAATGTTACACTGGCATCCGCAGTTACTGTTCTATAAAATTATTAACAATAGCAATAGCAATTACACTTATATACCGCCCCACAGCACTTAGTGCACTCTGTGGGCAGTTCACAAGATAATTACCATTTTGCCCCCAACATGCTGGGTACTCATTTTACTGACCTCAGAAGAATGGAAGGCTGAGTGTACCTGAGGTTTTCTTTTCCTTCGAGCCAAACATACAAACTTCTTCAGAGTCAACACCTAAACTAATGTAATGAATTCATAATTAATCTGGAAAGTATAAAATCAGATAACCATGTAAAAATACTGTCACTTAATCTACTGCAATAGCTGCAAAACAGCCAAAGACAACAGTTTGATGGTATATAATGGAACAAAGGGGACACAGAGCTAGTTAGTATAACAAGATATACATACAGTACTACAGAACATGAACTGAAATCAAGATTGTTTCGTTTGGCAAAATCATCTTGGAATAAATTTATTTAATTTATTTATTTAAGCAAACTCCTCAAAAAGCCCCAGGGCGGCTAACACAACTCTCAACAGCTCTCAACACCTAAAACACAATAAAAACAATAAAGTTCTGCGATAGAGCCAGATGATCCTCTGGACCTAGTATTTCTTAAATGAAAGCTTCCTAACTCACCATTTCAGGTTTAAAAGTACCCTACAGCTCCATTGCCCTGGGAAAACCTTTGGCAATGCCAAAAGGTGGGTGAACCTTTGTTGTCAAATATCACCATTAGATTACAGCAAGTTGGATCGGGACCATCAGCAGAAATCTGGCACTAGTTTTTATTGTTAAAGGCCCACTGCATCCCAAGACTCTCAAACTGAAGCCCAAATTTATTTGGTTTAATAGCCCATTCACCAATCAAATTTTTTAAATCACTGAAACAATAATTTGCCACATGTAGTACACAATTCTTACAAAAACTGCTCAGAAGTAAATTTATTCTTGGAGTTTAAGAAAAAGTTGAAAATCATGGTGATTAGAAATTTCAGTAGCCATTTTTTGAGAAACTTCTCTCTTGCTGTTACATATTTTGGACAATAAAAGAAAGTAAAAGATAGTGTATCAAGTTCTAACAAGGGACAATCACAGCAACATTACAAGGGACAATCACAGCAACATTATATTGACCTCTTTCTGAGGTCAATATAATGAGTATCCAGCATGTTGAGGGCAAAATGCTAATTAACTTATAAACCACCCAGAGAGTGCACTAAGCGCTAAGGGGTAGTATATAATTGTGATTGCTTTGCTTTGATCATTTAAGACTGCTTTAGCTTGGGAATTATCAACATACAGTACTGAAATCAAACAGTAGGTAAAATTGGGTGTTACGTTTAATTTCCAGGCAGAGAGGGGAGCATTTCCACTTTCTGGGACTTCCAAAGCCTTTCCCAGGGCAAAAGAGAAATAAGGAAAAGAAATGAAATACAGTAATACCCCGGATAACAACTGCACCGGATAACGCTAAAAGCGCATAACGATGACAAATTTGCACCGGATAACGTTCTTTTTAGCGTTATCTGATCCGTCGTCATAAAGAAGTAAAGGAGGCCAAAGCTCTTCTCCCTGCCACTTCCCTCCTTCCAAACCCCCAACCCCAGCAGTTTGGGGACTCCCCACCCCCACCCCATTGCCTGCTCGGCCATGAGATAATCCAGCCTGGCCCTGCTTACCTTCAAGCCAGCACAGCTGCTGCTACCACCAGGTTCCCCTTTGCACTGGAACTCATGGCTTCTCTTTCTGAGCTGCACACTCCGACTGAGCCAGGCTTGATCAGCCGATTGCAGAGCACAGAGATTGCAGAGCTATGCCTCTGTGCTCTGCAATTGGCTGATCAAGCCTGGCTCAGTCGGAGCGTGCAGCTCAGCAAGAGAAGCCATGAGTTCCAGTGTAAAGGGGAACCTGGTGGGAGCAGCAGCTGTGCCGGCTTGAAGGTAAGCAGGGACAGGGCTGGGCTAGATTCTCTCGTGGCCGAGGAAGGCAGTCTTTTTTCCTCCCTGTACTGTATTTGTGTTTTTTTATTTCCTTCCCTGTACATTTAAACTAGAGGGAGGGGGGAAAAGAGAGAGGTGATTGGTTCTCTAGAGAACCAGTCACATCTCTCTATTTCCCCCTTCTCTTTAGTTTAAATGTACAGGGAGGGAAGACTAAAGTAGAGTTGGGGAAAAGGTGCTTTCCCCGGAGATCGCTGCTCGTGGCGGGTGGCTTTAAAGGCAGGGAGGTCTCTTTCTTGCCTGCCTGCCTTTAAAGTGATTTGCCCCTGAAGTCAGGGCTTTTTTTTTAGTGTTGTTCGATGCATGCATCAAACAACGCTAAAAATCGGGTAACGTCATGACTTGTGGAACCAAGTCATAACGTTATTCGGGGTTATTACTGTAGAACAGTGGTGCCCAAACTAAGGCCAGGGGGCCGGGTGCGGCCCACAATGCCAATTCATCTGGCCCGCAAAGCCCTCGTTGCTCCTGGAAGTGGAAGTAAAATGCGCCCCTATAGGCTCGTTTTACTTCCGCTTCCAGGAGCGACGAGGGCTTCATGGGCCGGATGAATTGGCGTCAGGGTCCACACCCAGCCCCTAGGCCTTAGTGACCAGCTCCCTGAACCACATGATCGGCCCACGGCCCAAAAAGTTTAGACACCCCTGAAATAGAACCAATCTTTGTCTCTCAGTCCAATCCTGCGTTCACATTGTAAGAGGTGGTAAAACGCCTGAGTAAGGGATTGCTAGGACTGGGTGAAGTGTGGTGTGGCCTTGTTCCACAGGACCACAACGGTAGCCATGAAGCCCATCTTGGATCACCCTGAAATAACCTGGCTAAAGGGGTTCTGTTGAAGTTGGGACAGGCCCAGCAAACTGGAATTGAATAACCTACCACTACAAAATTCGAAAAGAGATCCCAAGGAAGCTTTCAATACATTAAATGTAACTAGTGCCATAACATATAACCTGCTTCTGTGGCAGAGCTTATGCCAACGGGATTTTCCCCAATGAATCCTTGTTTCTTGCAGAAAACTTTGCACACTGCAACATTGCAAGGACATACTGCAACCTTGGCTATGCGTTTCAAAAGATGAATAAAGTATATCCTAAGGAAAAGACCACGTATGAATAGGCAGTATGACATCTGCTCATTCTGATAAAGCACCTACATGTATAGCAGCTTCATTAGGTAATTCACAAATATAAAACAAATAAGAGAAAAAAGTTAATACTCCAATTCAAACACATACGACACTCAATCAAAAATGTTTAAGGTAGGGCACTCTAACTTGTTACCTCCTTCTTCTAATATAGGGGTTCCCAAAATTTTCAAGCTGGGAGCTGAGTCATCCTATCTCAGTCAGCTTTGAGGGCCAGATGGCCATTTTGCCCTGCCTGGGGGGTGGCCATTTTGTCCCAATAGCTTCAAAGGGGCAGTCATTTTGTTTCTTGAATGCCCTTGGGGGGCACATGAAATGGCACCACGGGCCTTAGGTTGGGACCCCCTGCTCTAATAATTTAAAGCAACACAACAAAAGAGTGAACCAAGGCAATTCAGCTTTCCCATTCAATCTTGTAATGGCTAGTACTGTAGTTCCAAATTAACTTCCTGTTATTACAATATAACAAAATAAGCACCATCTACAGTACTGTATGTATATGCAAAGCCTAGTCATTTAATTACCATAGTCTCTATGCATGTCAACCACTCCCTGCTTAGAACAGATCCATTCCTTACCAAGGATAGGAAAAGAAAGCACAACCTCACTGCTTTCCACAATTCTTTTTTAAAAATCATCTCAATTTGTCACAAACATTTGGAAACAAATTGCTAAATCTAAATAAACATGATACATTTTGTATCTATAACCTAAGCATGAAATCTTCATTATGACCCGTTTCCTAGGTGTTTCTTGAGCATTTCCAATCCTGATTATCACCGAGGATTAAGCCTTGGGTATTTAAGAGTGCAAGTCTTAATTATTATTTAAGAGCCTACAGTCTGGGGGACTATTAACCATTCAAACAGTAAAACAGATCAATAGATTAGGTTAAAAATCAGATTTAAAATAACAGCAGCAAAAGTAGCTACTTGGGGGGGGGGGAGAATATTGAATTACTCTATTTAGTCAAGGCTCTATTTTCTTTCATTTAATTATGCCTAACAATGTTTTGGAAAAGTTACAATCTGCACTTTTCACCATGGACTCCCTTATGTAAGAATACTGCCCGCCCACAGAGGGAAAAGGAGAGATCAGCAAGATGGAGTATTCACTCCACTAGGCTCCTCATAAAATTTAAGCCTGTATAAGAAGAAAACCTCTCCTCCTACTTCTCAAATAACAGATAATTATTGCACCAAGAGTAGGGCTTTCATAAAGTAAATGGTCATTTCCCCCCTGATGTTCAGATGTGTCTGAAGTGTTAGGATATGTCCTAGATATAACACCAACTAAAGAATATGATCATCTATATTTAGGTGTTCCTATAACACTGTATAAGGAGATGGGAAATTCCTCGATCTGGTTAGAACCCCAACCCCTTTTCAACAGATTTGAGCAACTTCCTATATTTAGTTAATTTTATATTCCCAGTAAGAAACTATATAAGGGGATTGTGATGGCTTAGTGGTTAAGATGCTGAACTTAAAGACTGAAACGTCAGCAGGTCAGCAGTTGAAGACCCAAGTACAGTACTGCACGACTGAGTGAGCTCCCGTCTCTGTCCCAGCTCCTGCCAACCTAGCAGTTTGAAAGCAAGAAATTGCAAGTAGATAAACAGGTACCACTTCAGTGGGAAGGTAAACAAGGTTCTATGTACTCTGGTGTCTAGTCATGCCTGCCCCATGTCCACAGAAATGTCTGCAAACACAGACAGTGCTAGCTCCTTGGCTATAAACAGAGATGAGCACTGAACCCTAGAGTCAGATATGACTGGTTTTTGAGCAAGGGCAACCTTTACCCTTTAACTTTAAGAAACTATATACTAACATAAAGAGCTTCACAAAAACATCAAAAACTCCATCAATTTGAGGATATTTTTAAAATGAGATTAAAAAATTGATTATAATCCACATATAATAATCTTTGATGCCTATCGCATAATCCTCTTGAAATAGGACTCCTGACAAAAAGCATCAACTATTTTATTGTATACCCAAAAGGTCACAGAGCAAAAGGAGTGTCCAACATCAAACAAAAGGAGGAACACAAAGAAAAACCTCCTACTGTTCCCTCAGGAAGCAAAACACAATTACCGTATATACTTAAGTATAAGTTGATCTGAACATAAATCGAGGTACCTAATTTGGATCTGTAAAACTAGGATAACAGATTGACCCGAGTATAAATCAGGGGTGGAAAATGCAGCAGCTGCTAGTGAGTTTCAATAATAAAAAAACATGAAAATATAGTAAAATTAATTAATTTAAACATTTGTGTGGGCACGTTTTTGAGTGTTTATGGTAATTACCGTACAGTTGTACCTCGCTTAAAGAGCATAATGCGTTCCACAGGATTGCGCTTTAAGCGAGTTTACTCTTTAAGCGAAACACCATTGTAAGTGACCAATTGTGGGGGGATTGCAAACCCTGATTTATTTGTTAAGCGAGTTTTTGGTTGGTTTTATTTGTTAAGCGAAGCAAACATTCAGAGAAAATTCTGCTCTTTAAGCGAGTTACTCTTTAAGCGAGACATTCTTTATGCGAGGTTTGACTGTACTTCTTTTTTAAACTGTATTTGCATCCCCAACCAGTGGTGGCACTGCAAAGAAAATGGGAGGGTAGGCCAACTGCAGTGAGGCAGGAAGCGATGCTCTAGTCTAGCCTCTTGCTCTCCCTGCAACCAGGAAGCATGGCTTCCCCCTCCATTTTGATCACATGGAGCAAGGACAAAGGCAAGAAAGGTAAATGAAACCCTTAATTTTTATGCACAGGCTTGGTTTCCCAGAAATGCATTGGGAACATACAAACAGAAAAGCTTTAGAATACAAGAAATTGATTTTCAATGCATTTAAATGGGAAATCACGACTTGCGCCCTCTTGTGGCCACCTGTGGTAATGGTCCACTGAACATATGTTTTCTTTCCCCTCTCCTGAAGCCGAACTGCACCGAATCCAGTGCGGTTTTGGACTCTCGTGGTGTTGACCCGTGTATAAGTCGAGTCATCTTTTTGGACCTCATTTTGGGGGCTAAAAAAACTTGACTTATACTCGAGTATATATGGTAGCTATTGCACTTGAACATCATTTCAGCTGGGTTATTTTAATTTAATCTGCACATTTTATTGAGAAAAGAAGAATACGCCTCTTATATTCTAAAATTCACATTGATAACTTAGCTTCTAAACCAGTTTCTTATAACCTCCTAAAACAATTGAAAAGATGTTGTAGGGATACACAGTCAAGTGATAAGAAATCTTCACAAAATATTACATTCCTGAGGTAATATGGATGATTACAAATCACACATGTCTACACTTGACGGCCTTCCCCCAAGCATTACAAGCACTTAGTGTGGCAGTCCTTATGGGGGATCTTATCGCTGCATTCCTCACACCTTTTGAATGACGTGGAATATGCCATAAAATGAAAAATACTTTAATGATATCTACTACTAATGTTTCTTTGTAGAACAAGAACAACAAAACTATAGAACACTAGCTAACTATGAAAGAAAAAAACAGAGCAAACTACTTGCTAAAGAATGTTGGGAAGCCACTCTGGAATCAGAGAAGTCTTAATGCTGTGGAAATAAGAAAGGCACTGTGGAATGGTTGAATGGAAATTGTGCTACACCACAGCTTGGGAACATTTTGGGTTGTCTGTGCATGCGCAGGATTTAACCCAATTGTGTGCATTCACAGGGACCACAAAGAACAACTATAAAAATCAATTTTAAGACAAATGCATATGTAATCATCCTTATTATCATTTAGTAAAGGTAAAGGTAATGGTCACCCTTGCTCAAAAGGCAGTCAAATTTGACTCTAGGGTTCAGTGCTCATCTCTGTTTATAGCCAAATATACTACCTATCATTTAGGTACTAGCTAATTCATCCTGTTTTTTGTGCCCTTATTAGCTTTTTTTTTTAATTATTATTATTATTATTATTATTATTATTATTATTATTATTATTATTATTATTATTATTATTATTATTATTATTAATTAAATTTAATACCCCGCCCCAATCGGGAGGACCCGACTCTGGGCGGCTTACATCCTGATAAAAACAGAAATAAAACCTAAACACTCATATCAATAAAAGCGTCAAAATTAAAAAATCATCAGAAGTTAAAACAACACAGAACTACACACCAGTATTCCCACATACCAACCCAGGGAGGCAGTCCTTATATAAGCCACTTGGTATGGGAACCCGCTTTCCCGGGTCCCCAAACCTGTCCTGCCAGCCAGGTTTTCACGCCCTTCCGGAAGGGTAAGAGCTCTGCCTGAAGGCGCAGTTCGGTGGGCAGGAGGTTCCAGAGGGTCGGGGCGGACACGGAGAAGGCTCTCCTCCTAGTACAGGCGAGGCGTGCCTCTCTCGCCGAAGGAATAACAAGGGAGCCTCTCCGATCCGCCCTGGTGGGCCGGACAGATGTTCTTGGGGTGACGCGGTCTCTTAGGTATCCTGGCCCACTACCATATAGGGCTTTAAAGATAATAACCAGCACCTTGAATTGCACCCGTAGACATACTGGCAACCAGTGCAGCTCCCGGAGCAGCGGCAAAGCATGAGCATAACGCCCACACTCCACCACTACCCGGGCCGCCGCATTCTGGACCAGCTGGAGTCTCCGGATGGTCATCAGAGGCAGCCCCATGTAGAGCGCGTTACAATAATCAAGTCTGGAGGTGACCAACGCATGTGTGACCAAAAGCAGGGCATCCCGGTCTAGGAGTGGGCGTAACTGGCGTATTACATGAAGTTGTGCAAAAGCCCTCCTGGCCACGGCTGCCACCTGCTCTTCGAACAGTAGTCGTGAGTCCAGGAGGACCCCCAGATTACGCACCGGGTCTGTTTGGGGCAAAACTGCCCCATCCAGAACCAAAGATGGCAGCTCCTGTGTTAACACAGGGCCCCTTACCCACAGCCACTCAGTCTTGCCGGGATTCAGCTGTAGCCCGTTGTCCCCCATCCAGACCTTAACAACCTCCAGACACCTGGAAAGGACTTCCACCGCACCGCTTGGGTCCCCACGGGCGGAGATGTATAACTGGGTATCATCTGCATATTGATGATACCTTACCCCGTGGGAACGGATGATCTCACCCAGCGGCTTCATATAGATGTTAAATAGGAGAGGAGAAAGTACCGAGCCCTGAGGCACCCCGTATTGCAGGGGCCTAGGGCTGGACTTCTCCTTCTCCAGGCACACCGACTGGGTCCTGTCCCTCAGGAATGAGGAAAACCAGGACAGCACCATGCCCTGGATCCCCAGACCCTGGAGCCTTCCCAGAAGGATGCCATGATCGACAGTATCAAAAGCCGCTGAGAGATCGAGAAGAGCAAGGACAGACGGCTCCCCTCCGTCCCGCTCTCTCCAGAGATCATCCACCAAAGCGACTAGTGCAGTCTCAGTACCATAACCGGGCCTGAATCCTGACTGAAACGGGTCCAGATAATCCGCTTCATCCAGGATCTCCTGTAACTGCTGCACCACAGCCTTTTCCAAAACCTTACCTAAGAAAGGTAGGTTGGACACTGGACGGTAATTGGAAATTACCGTGGGATCGAGGGACGGCTTCTTCAAGAGGGGGAGCACCAAAGCGTGTTTAAGCGGTGCTGGAAAATGCCCCTCTTTTAGAGAAGCGTTAATTATCGCCTCGATCCAGCCACCTGCCACAGACTTGGAGGCTTTAATTAACCAGGCAGGGCATGGGTCCAGTGCACAGGTCATGGCACGAACAGATACAAGAAGCCTGTCCACTTCCTCAGGGCCAACAGGATCGAACCGATCCCAGGTAACATGGCTAGACTGTGCTATGGTCAACCCCATTTTACACAAGGGTTGCTTCCCAATATTTTAAACCAGATTTGTTGCTGGTTGGCTTTATATTTCACCTCTTACTTTTCTTTCTTTTGAATTGTTCTCATTTAATTGTGTTTATTTTTATTGTTCAACTTTATCTCTTATTGCAAGCTGTTCTGGACAGGTCTTATTCATAAAATAAATGAGAAAGTATACCAGAATAATCTTGATCTCTTAATACAGCCCAGAGAACTTACATTGCCCTGCTTCTGAAGAACTTCAGCAAATACAGCTTACCCCACCCACCCCAAATGATGTTTATATAAAACTCCCTCTCATAGGGAGAGGTAATTACCTAGTACGATTAAGCCAGCTCAGATCCAGGAAGAGCTTTATGGCGAGAACAAACATTCTTGAGGGTAGGCAAGAGCAAAGCCAAATTAGAACATGGAGGAAGGAGTTCACTGGACAAGGAATAACTTTAAAGGAAGATATAGCTTAGGAACTCAACCTCCCCTACGCTATTTGGAGGGCTCTGAACAGGCTGAAGGTCAGAGTGCCTAAATGTAAGACCAAAGTGCTCAAGTGGAGGCTCCTGGAAGATGACAACAACACGTTGTGTGAATGTGGAGAGACACAGAATCCA
The DNA here is from genome assembly GCA_030440675.1 of Furcifer pardalis. Classification (NCBI taxonomy): domain Eukaryota; kingdom Metazoa; phylum Chordata; class Lepidosauria; order Squamata; family Chamaeleonidae; genus Furcifer; species Furcifer pardalis. The sequence goes on from CP126892.1 coordinate 159,499,284, forward strand.
GCTCCTTTACCGGTCTGCCAACTGCTGCCAGAAACATGCACCAATGAGGACTTAGGTTTGGCCAATGACAAAGCCAAGAAAGAGACTTCATTTTGGCAGTCCAGGGTTTGATCTGGACATGAAATAAGAATTAAACCATATACACCAGTTCCATCTGAAATTTCCACAATGCCAGCAAAACAGATGCACCACACCTAACTCAAATGGGTATTCTAATATCATTTGCTACTATTAAGTTTTTCACTGATTATCAATTCCCTGCCTTCAATATATGAAGCTCACTTGACCGCTATGCGAAGTTATCTCAAGGCCTTTTGCAACAAACCTGATATTGACCCAGTCATCCTGCTTCTCACCACCACTACCACCCCGTCTCAGATCTACGAGCCCAACATGAAACAGCAGCAGCTGTAGGAACCACAGCAACAGTTCTTGTCCCTGCAGAAACCTATGGAGCAACAGCTGAGCAAGTGTAAAGACATAGAGATGAAATCCTCATTCAAAGTGAGCACCCGAACTAAGGCCCATGAAGGAGTTGGATGACTGGAGGAGGAGAAGGCAAAGGAGCCCCCACAAAGGACACAGGGGCCCCAGTCCAAAATAGCACACATCACCTTCCACAAGGCAGCTACTGAGCAGCAGCGACAGCTGTAGGTAATACTGGCAGAAGAGGCAATGACACTGACACTCTTGTTCTACAAACACAACACTCTGTTTATTGCAAATACATGCTTAAAAAACCAAACAGGTGGAGCCTAGGATGGTCCAGAACATTCCTCAGGTGAGGCTTAGCAGCTGCAGCGGGGTGAGGGTCCAATCCTGTAGGACTTAGGGTAGCAGCTGCAGATCCTGATGCCAAAGAGAATTTTAAACCTAGATTAAAAATGCTGAATGACAAGAAGAGATGACAAACACACACTCTGACTAGAAGGAAAATAAGAGAAGGAAATAGTATGCTGAAGAACTATACAGAAGAGATAAAAGGATGGCAGATTTCTTTGAAGAGGAATTCTATGATGAAGAACTTGCAGTTTTGGAAAGTGAAGTGAAAGTTTTGGAAAGTGAAGTGAAACCCGTTCTGAAAGCATTAGGAAGAAATAAATCGCCAGATGGAATATTAATAGAACTATTTCAAGCCAGAGAATCCTAATAAGAATAGGGCGACAAATATGGAAAGCCAAACAATGGCCCACAGACTGGAAATTTCCAGTATCTATTCCAGTGATGGCAAAGCTTTTAGAGACTAAGTGTCCAAGGAGGAGGAGGTAGCACGTGGTAGGCACTGCACCTGCGCACACACCCATGTGATGTCGCCAGTGCACGTCTGGTGATGTCACATGTGTGTGTGCATGTACATGTGATGCTCAAGGTACACTGGCAATGTCACGTGGGTGCACATGAACCCACCATACATGTGCATGCACCCACGTGATGTCACCGGTGCACTCCTCATTGGCAGAGGGAGAGACGTAGATGGGAAAGTGGTGCTGCCACTGGCGCCAGAGGAACAGGGCAGCATGGGTGCGCTTGCAGACAAAGAGTTCTGTGTGCCACCTCTGGCACGCATTCCATAGGTTCACCAACACTGATACTGTATATTCCAATCCAACCCTAAAAAAGGAGATGCCAAGGAATGCAGGAACTATAAGATTACTGCCTTTTACCTTACATGGAATGAGAAATGCTTTGTGTATTGCTGGATTCCAAAAAGGAAGAGGAACTTGAGATCATATTGCAAATATCTGCTGGCTAATGGAGTGCAACAAATAATTTAAAAAAGATCAATCTATGCTTTACAATCTCTCTGTGCTTATATGCTGGCCAACAGTGCAAGCACTCTCTGGGAGGCTCACCACATGTTAAATCACATTAAACAAAAATTACAATAAATACAATATATAATAAATATAATAAAATAAGTAAATGCATGAGACTAAAAATGTGTTTTAATTAGAATTAAACAAATTTTGGCATCTCACACTGAGAGCACTAATAAAAAGCAACTTTAAATAATTCTGTTTAAATAATTTCTTAAAAACTGGGAGGGAAGGTGCCTGTTGGAAGCTTTTTTGAGAAGGACAGTGCCACAATAAATAAATAAAAAGCACAGATCCTGATTTTCAGTCTTTTGTTCTCCTGAGGTATCATAATGTGCCCAAAGTATGACAACCTCAGTTTTTGTTCTCTTTAGATGTTACTGTTGATAAGGTGCTTGTGCCACCTCCTCTTGGCCTGACCCATGTCTAGCTTGGCTTCTAAAAGCTGCCAAATCTGTTATGGTTGAACAGGCCATCTCCATCACTAATGGCTCCTTAGAAGAAGGCTGTCTACCTTCAATGAAGGAGATTGTAATTAGGCCCATTCTGAAAAATCCTAGCTTGCAAACATCTATCATCCCACTGTCAATATCCGATTCGTGGACAAACCGTTTGAGAAGATGGTGGCTTATCAGCTGCAGGCTCTTGGATGAGACTGAAGTTCTTGATCTATTCCAGGCCATGACATGGTATGGAAACAATGCAGGGAAATGTCTCCCTTTTTGTTCTATTTGACTTCTCAGCAGCCTTTGATGCTGCTGATCATGGTATCTTCCTGGGGCAAGATGACAGAGTTGGGTCTAGCCTTGTGCTGGCTCCAGTCCTTCCTCGCTGGCCAGTCTCAGAGGGTGCAGCTTGGAGAGGCTATGTTGGACCCTTGGACTTTAGACTGTGGAGTACTACAGGAGTTGAACATCTCCCTAATGCTGTATAACATCTACATGAGGCCACTGGATAGGGTCATTAGGAAATTTGGGCTGACGTCACCAGTACTGCATGCTGATAATACACAGCTCTAGCTCTCATTCAAACCTTCTGCAGGGAATGCTGATGACTTGTTAAGAATCTTGAACATCGCCTGGCTGCAGTCTTGGACTGGATGAGGGTGAACAGGATAAAGGTGAACCCAGACAAGTCAGTTGTTGGTAGTTGAGTTTCCTACCTGTCCGTTGGAAATAACTTCCTCTTTGGATGAAGATGCTCTTCCTGTTAAAGACCAGGTTTGCTGTCTGGATGTGTTGCTGGACCCAACATTTTCAATGGAACATCAGATTGCTAATATGGTCCACTCAGTTTTCTGCCATATGCACTATATTGCTAGCTGAGACTCTTTCTAGATAGCAGATCTCTAACAACATTGGTCCATGAACTAGTAATCTCAAGAATCGACTACTGCAATGCTCTCTACGTGCAGTTTTCCCTGAGGCTGCTGCAGAGACTTCAAAAGGTCCAGAACAAGGCAGTCTATGGCTGTAAATAGATATTCTCACATCTCCCCATCTCTGGGTGTTTGGATTGCTTACCTATTAGCTCAAGTCTGGCCAGGTTATCTTGCTATGGTAATAGAGTATATCATACTGCCAGCGACTCGATGCCAAGCATTAGGTGGCAGTTAACTAACATGACAACCCTGAGGACTAACTGCCTTGGGTGGTGAAGTCCACAGGGAAGGGTGATGGTCCCCAAGTGGATTAAATCCCACTTGAATCCATCTTGATGGAGGGCAGCAGCTTCATCAATACTGGCCTGGGGATGAGGAGGATTTTGCATGCCAAAAGGGCTCAGGATCAGAAAGTGATTTATGGAGTTGGATCAGTGGTACGGGTGACATGCTATAATGTGTAAGGCAGATGAAAGGCCACGGCATTATATTCACAGGACAGTCTTCATGGGTGATCACCAATATTCAGAATTGGATACAGCACAAGAAAAAAAACCTGTTAGCTACCAAGTTCAAAGTTCTGACCTTAACATATAAAAACCTCCATGATTTGAAACCTTGCTACATGATGGAGCGCCTCCATCCATATATATCTGCCCATCACACAAGATCCTCTGTGTCTTTGTGGTTGAGGGTGCCTACTCCAATAGACCCAGAAATCTGCAACAAGAAATCAGGCCTTTTGGGCAGTGGCACCCTCGCCTTGGAACAACTCCCTCAAGACAGCCATGAAGTTTCATCCCTCCTTGCTTTCAAAAATCAAGAAAAAAACCTTACTATTCAGAAAAACTTTCAGGAAGAACCAATCCAATGCTCTTTAAGCTAGATTTTACTGCCTGCCATATTGTTGTTATTTTACAGTTACTATTTTATTTTTGTTGCTTTGTCCTGCTTCTTTCTTTTTACTTATTTTGATAAAAAAAGGTATGTTCTAATCTGAGTAAACTGCCCAGAGAAACTATCATGCTAGATAAGCTGTATAAAAGTCCATCAATTCTTCCATGACTGCGAGGAGTGGGAGGGGCAAATAACTGTTTTGTAGGAGAGATGTTCAGACAAGCATGTATCTCCTTTACTACAACAGCTTCATTAGCTGGCAATCTGTTCCTCAGCCAATTCAAAGCACTAGTAATTACCTATAAAGTCAACCACAGTCCAGGCTAATTGAAGGATCACATCACCCCTTATGCACCTGTTCAGCTCTTAAGGTCTTCTGGGGAGGCCCTTTTTTGTCCTGTGGCTGCCAGGTTAAGCAGCATCCCTCTTCAGGCATGCCTTTCACTTGTAATGGTCTCAGAAATGCTTTTCTTATTAATTTGAAAGATTTTTTAATGGTTTTGAAAATGTTTTAAAATAGCTTTTAATTTTGGTTTTACTCTTGTTATATGAATGTTTTAATATAATATAGTACTTATATTGTATGCTAAGGGCTACGGTAGCTCAGTGGTTAAGAATCTCACCTTGTTAGCTGGAAGGCCAGCAAGTTGATATTTCGAGACCTGGGTTCTGCATGATGGTTTGAACGCCCATCTCTGTCCCAGTTCCTGGGAACATGAAAGGAGCCTCATTCAGGCATCCCCTAAGTCGAGTTTCTCCAGCCAAAATCCTTTCAACCCAGAATAATTTCTGACACTAAATTATTGTATGTTTAAATTGTTAAAACTATTGTTTTATATTTTAGTTCTTTTTATCTGCCTTGGGTCTCTTGTGGGGAAAAAGGTGACTCATAAATAAAATAAATAAAAATACAAAATTTTAGATGATCATGGGTGTTGTGGTATGCGAATTAATCAATGCCACTAAAGAGAACATATGTCAAATGCTCTCACTTCAACTTCATTATAAACCTTTCCTATCCCATGTTATAACTCTGCAGATCATCAATCACTCTGCAGTTCTGAACAACAATGCTCCATAGCTCCTGGAACCAGGCACACTACTAAATAAAATCCACAAAATCTGCTTGGCAAGAGCAAGTGCAATCTCAACTGAAAAACCAAGAAGACAAATTCTATTGAGTCTAAGTAGATGGTATATTTTGAATAACAAGACAAGTACTGTAGTATGACACAGGAACATGCCAAAGTTCCCAGTTTTTTTAAAAGGAGTAATAGTCTGCAAATTCAAAAAATGCTTCAAATTATCTGATTACCCGGCTTCTTCCAGTAGTGGTTTAAGATTGATTAAAGTGGCATTCCTCCAAACCTTAGTGATTAATATTTCCAACCAGCTTCATCAGCAGTAAAAGAAATAACTGAAACATGGGAAATCCAAATAGCACTTGTTTAGCTTTCTTTTACTCCCAAGTAACCTCAACAGTAAGTGATTAAGCACATGTCAAACCTTAAACAGGAAACAGAAGATTTTATAACTGCTATTCAATACTCAATATTCACTATTTAATGGCTAACAACTGCTATCCAATCTTTTAACAAAAATGATAATAAAACACAGGTATGAGAAATACTAAGTCAGAAATTGAGAGAATTACAGTAGCTGCTTGCTGAGACTTATCATGTGCATTCCTTCAAACAATAGACAAGAAGCAATAGTGTACTGGTAGTACACAAAACCCTGCCAGCCTAGTAAAATGGGATCTTTTGGTTTTGCAAATGTTACTGTTATTCCAGCACAGATCCTCGCCATGAACAGCTAATTTACAATTATCATTTTTGCAAATGGCAAAAAAGCCAAACCATGTTTACAATATCTATTCCATTTCAACTCACACATTCTTGCCATTGAGCCTGCAAAAGTAATTCGCTACCAATGTGGTGTGAAGTAAAAAAAAATCACTGAATCACTACAAATAATCTTCCAGATTCAGTTCTTCAAAATGACTGCATCCTGTAAATATATTGTTATGGAATTGATATATTACAAGGAACTACAAATAATTCTGGTGTACAAAATACTTGCAATTCGAACCTGAGCCATTTGCATTTACTCACAAGTAAGCTTATAAAGCAATACAACCTTAAGAAGTATTGTAATAAAATGCAATCTTTCAAACATGACACTATAAGGAGTAAAAAAACAATAACAAGCACCACTAAATATATGGATAAACAAGGTTACTCCAGTAGTAGTCCTCTTAGCACTATGAAAATGTAAGTTCCAAATATCCCTGAGCAATATATGCCATTATTGTAGACAAATTTAGTTAAAGACGTTGACATATCATTTTCTACAAATTTGTAAAAATGATGCCTACTCCTTACAAAAGAGGTTTAGAATACCAGATTCCTGCTTATGTAAGTACTGGAATTACCAAAAAGAAAAGGGGAAATTGGTTGCATGAATTAATACATAGATGAATGTCATTAAACTCTCCTCATGCATCTGAATGTTGTTTAAAAAAATAAAAAGTATTTAGTGGCACAAATGCATTCATTTCACAAATTCATTTTAATTAGTCAAGGGTTCTTAAGACATTAACAAATGTCTAGAAACTGTTGTTACCTGCTGTCATTTTTCACAACCCAGATTCTTTCCAAGTAACCACTGACTCTTTTTCAAAACAAATTTCACTGGAAAAGAACTAGATATCAAACTAGAGTCTTAACTTATCACTAGATGGGAAATGCCACATTGACTCACTTATAGCCTGAGTTTTCTGCACCCACCTACTGTTGTCTTTTTTTACTGAACTAAGTTCAATGTAAAATAATTGAATATTTAACCAGGGTCTTAAGTCAATATGAGTGAGGGGATCACCTCTGACAGCACAATTTGCACCTCATGTCCAACCAGTCACTGTCTCTATCTTGAGGCCATTTATAAATGATTGCCACGTAGCCTCACTCTTATCTCTGAGAAAATGGATTTGATCCACAAAAGCTCACATTAAAATATAGCAGTTAGTCTTTAAGGTGTAACAACATTTTGCCTTTATTATTATTACTTCTTATTTTTGTTTGGTTTGGTTTCTTATCTGAAATTCATTTCACTATATTCCTATTGGGGCATTAACTCTAGAAAGAATAACAGAAAGGCAGAGTCAGCTTGCTATGAGCATTGTAGATAGAAATGTTACTCTTCTTGTTGCTGAGAAGGAGGTATCTTCAAGTCACATGTTCCTTAGTGATGCAATACCTATCAACCAATAACAAATTAACAGAAGGATACCAATTGTGGATTTTAGGGTAAAAAACATTTCTTTCCAGTTCTTAAAAGCACAAAAATCCTTGTAATTTATACAAGAAACAATCTTCTCAAATATACTTTCTTCCTATAAGTCTCAAACCCTCAAACTTTCAACTTAGGTCCCAACGTCTACAAAGACTAACTCAAGTACTTTGTGAACATTTAGCTTGATTTGTATCACAGTTGAATTTTGAGAAGGGAAAAAAAGCCACCATTCTTTCAAAGCAAAGTTAACAATGTACAATGGAAAATATGAGCAACTCAAAAATGCAGTTGGCTGTGATGTTTTCTACTAACCTGGACAACTGGGTATTGATAATCCATGCAGTATACACCATACATAGCCAAACGGTTCTTTAGTAGAACACCAGGCAGACAAAGAAATGGAAACTCTGAGTCTGCGTTTTCCCCCTCTTGCAGTCTTATGCTCGGGTCCCTGGCAGCGCTATGCAGTACTTGGCTCAGACCTCTGGATCTATACACAGGTTGCTACTAGCTCAGCTGAAAATACACATAAGACTGCCTGACTTGTTTCAACTCCTCTTCTTTCAATGGTAGATCCAAGCGCAGTTAAAACAAGATGTCCATGGAACAACATAAGCCCCTCAATCAGGATCCCTGAATGGAAGGTGAACAACTGTCTTGCAATTCCCAGAAGAAAGTGGAATGACAGCCAGGAAGAAGGGCATGCAGCGATGGGCAAAAAGGAGGAAACCAAGCGAGCAGGCAAGCACACAGGAACCAAAAGAATATATGTTCTGGGCACTAGGTGCGTCAGAGACAACACACTCAATCTAGGACAGCAAAGAAGCATATGGGACTGTTTCACCCTCCACCCCCAGACCTTTTTTTTACTGTCCCAGGCAGAGACAGGTGCTGGGATTAGCACAGCAAATCCTTTTGACTGTGCAGAGGGAGGGAAAAGAGAGAAGCTACACTGATATGTGCAATGAAGGATTTTTTTTTTACATAACCAAATATATGGTTGTATCATTTAACACCTCTCTCTCTCTCTCTCTCTGCATTTAACCCAGACAGGGACAGCTGGTTGAAATGGAAAAGGGAGAGGAGAAAGGAAGAAAGCAATATGAATCCACAGAGAGGCCTTGAGGTATGTAGGATACATGTTCTCAGCTGTTCCAGTCAAACTTAGAAGGATTAACGCTGAGTGTCAGCAAAGGGATGGGAGAGGGTGAGGAAGGGGCTTACATTGGAGAAAGCCAGCTGCTCTTCCCATTTTAGAAAACTTCCTTGTACCCTTCTAAATGTACACATTCCTAGGGAGAGGATGTTGGAGCCCTAACAGACATGGCCAGATGCTAGGTTAATCTGATGAAGATCAGCAGGTTTAGAAGTTGCTTTTGGTGTCATGGATGCCATGATTGTTTTTTGTAACATGAGATCAGACCAGTAATTCTTAGAAAGCTCAAAGTAGCCTGAAGGGAATAGTGAGATGTGAATAATACACTTTCAGCACTAGAAAAATATACAAAGATATATTTTACTTTTTAAGAAGCTTAGGTTGTTCTAAGCAACACTAGAATTCCATCATGTTTCTTTTTCTTTTTTTAGCAGTCTAGATGTCTAGCCGACCAAAGTCTATGATCCAAATGAAATCTCTGAAGCCAAATGAGGGGAGCAAAGTAGAATTGACAGATCTTGAGACTTCTGATAAAGTATACTCTAGTCATTTAACTTATGACATAAACTGGGCGGCCTACTGCAATAAGTTTGTTAAGTCAGTCCATTAAAATCATTCCTATTCACTCTAAACTTAAAAATCTCATTGATATAATTCTAGTGGAGGTATACATTGTACAATCCACCTTAGTTGTGTGAGACAGATTTCAGTCAATCTTGTCTGAGGAGCCAGGACAGGTGTTACCAACTACCGGTACCTATATTCTTGATTCTTCCCCTTCTTAGGTGCTATGTTTGAAGTGGTAGCCTTGTTAGTCTATGCAAGTATATCAGAGAGTAAACAAAACAGCAAAGAAAGACAAAAAATGTTGTGGCACCTTAAAGACTAACTCTTGTATTTAAATATGAGCTTTTGTGAACCAAATCCCCTTCATCAGACATAAGAGTGAGGCCACATGGCATCTTATACACATCAGGTACATAATGATTGGCCAGCCTAACAGAAAAGTCATAGTCGGCTGCTACTCGTATTCGAGCATACATTTTTTCCCCTGGAAGTCATTTTCTCAATTGATGTGTCTCTGATGACTCCATAAACTGATCCTGTCATGAAACATGCGGCCACACAATGAGCACTAAATAGATGGTGGAGGGTGTGGTCGAGTTTGATGAAGCTTTCATGTTTTTTTCCGCTTAGCCTATTCATGTCTGCAGTGTTCTCCTTCGAAGTGACCAGTAGCAGCAGAGATGGTTTGGCACCAATGTGGGCAGTCTACGGCCGCTGCCTCCCAATTTTTTGGGTTTATACTTGATACTTTCATGGTTTGTTTCAGCTGGTCCTTATAGCGCTTCAAAGGAACTCCGTGAGGCCTTGTACCAGAGCTAAGTTCCCCATAAAGAATTTGATGACGAAGCCTGGAACCACCCGTACAGTGGACATGCCCTATCCATCTAAGATGATGGCCTATGATAGAAGCTTCAATGCTATTTACATGTGCCTTCTTGAGAACTGCGATTTTGGTGACATAGTCATCCCACTTGATGTTCAAAATGGACCTTAGCTTCTGTTGGTGAAAGCACTCAGCTTTTTGATGTCTTGGTGATAGAGGGTCTATGTTTCACAGCCATACAATAATGTTGAGATAACAACAGCTTGGTTTACCATGAGTTTAGTATGGATTGTTAAATCTTTGTTCATGAAGACCCAGTGTGATAGATGACCAAAGGCAGAATGGGCAGCACCAATCCTCTTCACCACATCCTGTTCATAGGTGCAGTTTTTGGACAGGATGCTACCAAAGTAAGAAATCTGGATAATGAAAGCTCAAACAGACTGCAAAAAGACATACGACAGACACCATCTCTCTCACTCACTCTTCCCAGAATAAGTAAGTAAGTGAGAAACAATGGTACCAAAGTAAGGAAGCATAAAGGAACGTACAGTTGAAGAAACTGTTGTTGTTCACATATTTCATATCTGATTTGATACTGACTAATCAGAAATTAGATTTTGGGAGTTGTTGGCAGACTTTTAAAAACTGTGAAATGGAAGATTATTTTTTTACATAAAGCAGTATTTTAAAGGATACTGAAAGACATAATGAGAATATCTGAATGCCATTCTATCTTTCTGAAGTAGTCATATGCAGAATGCTTTGCAAAATTCTCGTCAGTTCAGCTTCCAATGGATTTTAAACAAAAGAAATGTTAAAAAAACAGGAAAGAAATTATCAGGATGCCAAAGTACTCTCTCTGCTAAAAAGAGTGGCTATAATAATTGGAATATTTTCATTAGGAAAATTGTCAAAAACAGACGAGGGGCATAATGTAAGTTTATAGATGAATGCATGATGTGGAGAAAGCAGAGCCAGAAGTTCTAAAATTAGAATTTGGAGTCACCTAGTGAGATTGATTAGCAAGAGATTCAGCACAGGCCAAATACTTCTTCATACAGTGCACAACAATTGTATTGAATCCAAAGCCTCAATGCGCAGTGACAAACATGAGCTCCAATGGCTTAGAACAGGGGTTCCCAACCTAAGGCCTGTGGGCCGAATACGGCCCACGGTGCCATGTCATGTGACCTCCACCCTTCCAAGGGCATTCAAGAAACAAAACACCACCCCTTTGAAACTGTTGGGACAAAATGGCCATCCGGCTCTCAAAACTGATTGAGAGAGCATGACCCGGCCTGAAAAGGTTGGGAACCCCTGATTTAGAAGGAGATTAGACAAATTCAATTAGGAAACACCCGTACATGGTTTTAGGAAGCCTCCGCATTCAAAGTCAGTATTGTTATCTAAAGGCAATTGTTGGTGTAACTAGAGTTTGGAAAGGGTTCAACTCCCAGAATCCAAAGGCTAGTGTGGACACACTGTTCATGCTGGCTTAGGCAACGTAAAAGTCATAGTCTCAAAAAAGTAACTTTTCCAGGCTCCAGGAGCAACAAAAGGAAAAAAAAATGTTATTACCTTCATGCATTGCCTAAAAGCTTCTAGGAGGCTGGATATAAAACCAGGTTGAATCTAGTAGCTCTTTTCATATGTCAGAGATCACAACAACAGAACAAGGGAGCTTGAGCGGTCTAACTAAGCGGGCAGACCGAGACTAAAAGTGACCAAAGTGTCTTCCATCAGATTCCTCGGGCCAGGTGAAAGCAGAGGGCACCCTTCATGGTCAGCCTAGCCAGCAGGAGATGTGATATCCAAATGGCTAAAAGACCACATGCTTTCTCAAGTCCATTTGCATTTGTGGAACATTGTCGTGGAAATGTCTACCAATATGCAGACTCCTCGCTGAATAACAACTCCAAGGTATCCAAAATAGAGTTCAGTACAACAAAACAAGCAAGTAGGGAAAAGATGGTGGCAATATTACCCATTTTTTCAGGCTGAGTTATCGCAATTCTGATTTTGTGTTTGTTTGTTTTTAAGATGAAAAAATAATTAAATAAGCTTCCCATAAAGATAAAGGTCACCCTTGCTTGAAAGTCAGTATTATCCGACTCTAGGGTTCAGTGCTCATCTGTTTCATAGCTGAAGCGCCCGCACCCCATCACCATCCGAGCAGCCACATTCTGGACCAGTTGCAGCCTCCGAATGGTCATCAAGGGCAGACCCACATAGAGCACATTGCAGTAGTCAGGTCTGGAGGTGACCAGAGCATGCGTGACCATGAGCAAGGAGTCCCAATCTAGGAGTGGGCATAACTGGCATATAACACAAAGTTGTGCAAAAGCCCTCCTGGCCACGACTGCCACCTGCTCTTTGAGCAGGAGTTGTGAGTCCAGGAGGATGGCCAGATTACGCACCAGGTCTATTTGGGGCAAAATAGCCCCATCCACGACCAAAGATGGTAGCTCCCAAGATAACGCAGGGCCCCTGACCCATAGCCACTCAGTATTGCTGGGATTCAATTGTACCCTGTTGTCCTCCATCCAGACCCCAAAGCTTCCAGACAACTGGATAGGACTCTGACTGGTACAATTGAGTATCATCAGCGTACTGATAATACTTCACCCCGTGGGAACAGATGATCTCTCCCAATGGCTTCATGTATTGTATTGTAATGTAATGTATTTTTTGTAAGCCGCCCTGAGTTGCCACGGCAAGTGGGCGGCAATATAAATTTGAACTAATAATAATAGTAATAATAATAAATAAAATAGGTGAGAGTACTGAGCCCTGAGGCACCACATAACAAAGGGGCCTTGGGCTGGACATCTCATTCTCCAAACACACTGACTCGGTCCAGTCCTTCAGAAATGAGGCAAACCAGGACCACACAGTGCCCTGGATCCCCAATCCTTGGAGCTGTCCCAGAAGAATACCGTGGTCGACAGTATCAAAGGCTGCTGAGAGGTCAAGAAGAGCAAGGACGGAGGGATAACCCCCATCCTGCTACTGCCAGAGATCATCCTACAGTGCGGCCAACACAGACTAGGTACCATATCCGGGCCTGAATCCTGACTGAAAGGAGTCCAGATAATCCACTTCTTCCAGAACTCCCTGTAACTGCCACACCACTGCCTTTTCCAAGACCTTCCCTAAAAGGGGGTTAGAAACAGGCCAATAGTTGGCCAATTTTGGTTGGTTGAGCGCTGGCTTTTTCAGGAGGGGGCGCACCAAAGCATGTTTTAAAGGTACAGGAAACAACCCCTCCTGCCAAGATTAGTTGACTATTGCTTTGACCCAACTACTTGTCACCGCCTTGGACATCTTGACCAACCAGGCAAGACAAGAATCTGATAAACAAGCAGTGGCATGAACAGATCCAAGGAGCCTGTCCACTTCCTTAGGGGCAACTGGATCAAACCGATCACAGGTAACATGGCCAGACTGCAATCCAGTCAACTCCAGATCCACCGCATTTTGACAGCAGTTGAGCCTACACAGACAAAACATTCTTGACTAACTTATTAAACAGTGGGAGATGGAACCACTTCATTAAATTATTTCCTTTCCCTCTCTCATTCAGTAGACAACTGATCATAAAACAGTGCAGAAAAATCTAGAATTTTAGTGTGTATTTACATGTCTACAGTATGCAAGCTCAGATACAAAAGTAGTGACAGTTTTATATCAAATAAAAAACAAGAGAAAGAACTACATACAAGTAAACAGTGTAAAACATTCGGAAACAATAGTAGACAGAGCTTTGTTGTAACATCAACAATGTACTCAATGGAGAATGTCTAGCTTGAACCAGCTTGGAATATACAGTACTGTACCTATAATCTTTAATATTAACACTGTGCGACCACTGTAAGGTTCTGTTTATCACACTTCCTGCAGCTTCGCTGATGGCTTAGTGGTTAAGGTGCTGAGCTGGAGACTGGAAGATCTCTGACATGAAATTATTATTATTATTATTATTATTATTATTATTATTATTATTATTATTATTATTATTATTATTATTATTGAGAAGTTTCCGTTATTATGTGGCAAGCATGACTAGACACTGGAGCGCGCAGAACGCTGTTACCTTCCCACTGTAGTGGTCCCTATTTATCTACTTGCAATTTCTTGCTTTTGAACTGCTTGGTTGGTTGGCAGGAGCAGGGGCAAACATAGGAGCTCACTCCGTCACGCTGCATTCATTCAGATCACACTGCATTCGAGCCAACCTTTCGGTCATCAAGCTTAGTGTCTTAACCACTAAGTCACCGCAGCCCGGTCTTCCCATTCAGTCCTTTAATTGGCTTTCCTCACCCCAAGGCCTAATATGAGTCCAACCTTACTTAGTCGCCTTGTGTCTGTTCTTATCACAATACAGATGGTCTTTTTTAGAAGTGATTAAATAAGAAATATTTAAACTGCAATAATTTTAAATTCCCAGAAATATAGAAAATGGGTTTGGGAAATGAGAATGATAAGATGCACATCCTTTAAGTTATATTTATCTAGTACTCTCACTTGTATAGTGTTGGAAGGAGTTTAAATGTCCTTCAACTAATACATATGTGCTAGGCTTGGAGACGGCTTTTCCATTCACAAAACTGAGAAGTAATGCATTAAAAACTGTGTACTTTCTTGAAGACTCCAAACTTTTATTTGTTGTATCTATAGAAGCCAATTGAGAAGTAAAGATGGGAATAACCCCCCAAAAGGACAAGGCATTTAGAATTACATGTCTTGAATTTTAGCCTGATAAAGTTTCTCTATTACAACACAACCTTCCAACTTACAAATGAAAGTTAGATTCACCAGATGTCTCCACAGCAGCTGTTTCTTCATCTCTGGTCTGGAAGAGGAGACCCCATATTAGCAACTCAGCGGTATGGAACTCCCTAGTCTAGTACCAGTTGCCTGCCCAATTCGGGCCTCTAATCTCTCAGACTTTGATTTAATATAGCAATTATTGGTAATGTGGTTTGAAGGAGATAAATGCCCAATACAGGGCTAGCTGGCACAGACGTTCATTCTGCTCATGATGCAAGAACAGTTTTAATTAAAATCCCCTTTATGATAAGGGAGCTGCTTGACTGGATGTTTCTGTACAGCCCTGATATGGAGCTTCCTTTAAAGCGGATTAGAAATCAAAGGGCCCCCCCCCCGCCCCCCCTATTGGCAATACAAAAAGAACTGAAATACAGTCACCATGTTACCCAAAATGCAACTCCCCTAACCCAAGAATGTCTAAGATCACATAAAGCTAATGCAGATAACAATGTTTTTCCAGTTAAAGAAATAAACCCTGATTCCTAAAGGTCAAGCACAAAAGAAATACTGATGCAATAACAACAATAAAAAAAGAGAGAAACTGCTGCTTCCCCAAAGATTTTACCCTTAAAATCAAACACAAACAATATTGCTCTGTTCACTACCACTGTAGCGAATACTGCTTAGCAGGGAATTACAACTCCCCAATACAACGGGGAGGAAAAACACAGAAGGACATTCTATTTTAAATCAAATAAAGTGTGCCCCTAGATAGATGGAGGAATTTAATTTGGCAGAAGTGTATGAGACCAAGTACAAATTGGTTTTAAAACCAATCTCTCTGCCTTTTTATATTATATGGTAAAGGTAAAGGTTGCCCTTGCTGAAAAGCCAGTTGTATCTGACTCTAGGGTTCAGTGCTCATTTCTGTTTATAATCAAAGAGCCAGCACTGTCTGTGTCTGCAGACATTTCCATGAACATGTGACAACCACGACTAAACATCAGGGTGCATGGAACACTGCTTACCTTCCAACAAAGTGGTCTCATTTATCTACTTGTAATTTCTTGCTTTCTAACTGCTAGGTTGGCAGGAGCTGGGACAGAAAAGGGAGCTCACTCCGTCATGCAGCACTCAGGCCTAGAACTGAGTACCTGCCGGCCTTCCAGTCATCAAGTTCAGCATCTTAATTACTAGGTATCTCCAATATTTCATCGTAACTTTCTTCTCCAAGTGAAGTAAACCCATAGTGATAAAAATAGGGTAACACAAATTGATCAATAACATGTATTAACAAAGTCAGCCTTCACAAAATGCAAATTTTCTATTTCTATAAGAGCAAAAGATAAAGCAGGTCAGAAACAATAGCATGGAAGCACATACAGTTAGGCTGCTGAACAGGAAAACAGCTTGGCGCAATTAACAAGATTAAAGAGGGATTTAAAATCAGGGTAGAAAGAGCAATGGGCAAGATTGATCTTTACAGGATTAAAGCTAGAATCCTACTAACAGTCCAGCAGTACTGAGATCAACATCACATAATGGGATTAAAACTAGAGCAGCTTTGTTTTTCTATTTGAATCCACAGCATCTGCACTACACCACCATAGTTAAACAGCAAAGGATTTCCACAGTGACATTTTCAACATAATGTGACCAACTACACACATGCTCTTGCATAGAAAGCTATAAAACATTTAAAAAAAACAGCTGATGTGATTTGGCACATAGCAGGTTTACCAATATATACCAGAAATCTTATTTTGGCAAATGTTATTGGAGTTTCTCACAAGAGATGGTAGGGAAGCATCCACAACTGTAACAGGTTTGCTGAATAACAGCTACTGAGAGCACCCATTGTTTATTAAAAATCAAAGAAACAATATGTGGTATTTATGTATTAATTTACACCTCCCAAGTCCAAAATGGGCCTCAGACCTCCATCTTTCTTGCATACAGTGAAAATTCAGAAATAAAATCCTGTGTTTAAGAGCCACAAAAGGACTTCTTGTATTGCATCTTTCTTCAGTAGAAATATTATCGCATCCATCAAGATTTGAGATAGTATTATGAGTAAGAAGTGACCCACTGGCACGAGATATATAAACTGTAGTGTATCACCTCTTTCAATCATAAATAGGACTCAGGCATCACAGGTAATGTTGTGCCAGAGACTGAGGTACAATGCTAAGCATGGGGGGGGGGGGGACTGGGGAGATAGCCCCCCTGGGCTGGCTTATTTAAGTATTGCCTGGGCTGTCAGTTTTAGTAAATCTGGTGATGCAGCATTGGGAGTACATTTAAAAAAAATAATTCAAACAATCTAATTTTTAATGTTTTCTTAAATATTTTTGTAAAGTTTTAGTTGTCATGTTTTATGTGTAAGCCGCCTGGAGTGTCAGTGTCAATCCATTTTTAGCCATTTTTTGCCACTTCCACCACTTCCTGTGGTGGCAGGAGCAAGGACGGCACATTTTCACCAAGCTTTTGGATTTTGTCACCACATTTTTGTCATGTTTTTGAGACTTCTGGTAATGGTGGGACAACTTTTGTAGGGATCAAAGAATAATAACAGAACTTATGAAGAATGAGAAGACGAACAGGTAAAAATCTTAGAGGTAGAGGGAGAAATAGACAAGCTTTGATGAAAATAAGTCTTTAGCTACTCAAAGGTATTACGTCAGTACAGCTAAAAGGGATGTGAGACTAGAGGGTGGGAGTAGGATATGTGAAGGGAGGGGCATTATTTAACTGATCTGTCTTAATCTCTAGAATGTTCTGAAGATGTCAGTGTAGGCAGAGAAGGAATGCATGTGTGTGGTTTCCCATGAACCACAAAGAAGAATTGTTTCCGTTCTAGTTGAAAGTCAAGGACATAGAGTATAGGGAAGGCTAATTCACTAAATCTCTATTATGGGTTGGGGAGCCTTCAGGTTTAAGTGAAAATGAGAAATACCCTTAGGAGCAAAAGATACATGCAGACAAAGAACAACTTTGTTGCAATAGATTTGACGACAAGAAGAATCATATTGTACGCACCCCTGGTCCACTTAACAGAAGTAAAGCTATCAGGAACATAATGCTAAAAGTCAGGAGACTCTGGTAACATGCAGTCATATTTTCAAAGCACTTATTTATCAACTGGGAAAGATTAATGACAAACTGCATGAAGGAATGAGTCCAAAATAAGATAGTACATATTGCTGAGATCTTTAAAGACATATATTGATTAAGGAAGTGCCACTGAGATTTTTGGATTCCAAATCCCAGCATTTTCCAGGACTTCCCAGGACAGAATTCTTGAAGTTCCACCCACAGAGACCTTCAAACATCTATATTTTGTTCACCAGTGTTGTGCCTACTTTCTATCGTTAATGTACAAAAAACAGAAGCTGTTGCTTTGTTTTCTGGATATCAAGGTTCTTCAGGAGGCAACCTCTATGGAGCCTCAATGGCAGCAAGGCCACAACTTCAAGAGAGCACTATGACAGTTTCATTTTTGTACATTAATGACAGGCAGAAGGCTTGAAACATAGTGCTTCTAATATAGGCTTTGTCTCAGGTGAGTGAAATACAACTGTCTGCCGCCAGCTGCGGGCAGTGAGAGGACGCTCCCGTGCCCCCCCTCCGGGCCCTGTCATCTGCCCGAAGGTCGATAAAAGGACCGCTGGATGCAGGCGGCAAGAGGATGCTTCCGCCGCCGCCCCCCTCCGGGCCCCGTCATCTGCCCAGAGAGAACTGCCGCCAGTTGCAGCCAGCGAGAGGATGATCCCGCCGCCCTCCGGGCCCCGTCATCTGTTCGGAGAGAACTGCTGCCAGCTGCGGGCAGTGAGAGGACGCTCCCACCCACCCCTCCGGGCCCCGTCATCTCACCCAGAGGAGAAGACTGCCGTCAGTGAGAGGACACTGTATCTATCTGATTATATTGTTATTTTGTATTGCTGGATTGGGATTTTTTGTTATTATAGTGTTATATTGTATGCTATGTCATATTGTTGGATTATACCTCTACATTGTATTGTTGGATTGTATTGTTGTATTATTGCCTGATTATATTATTTTTATTGGTATTTTACTGTACGGTGTTCTATCGCAGTATTGTTGCCCTATTATTGTATTATATTAGTGATTGTATCCTACTTATTTTTGTACACTGCCCTGAGTTGGTTGCACCAAGTAGGGCGGTATAGAAGTCCAATAATAATAATAATAATAATAATAATAATAATAATAATAATAATAATAATAATAATAATAATAATAATAATAATAATAATAATAATAATAATAATAATAATAATAATAATAAGGGTAGTATCATCTGCGTATCTCAAGTTGTTGTTGTTTCGACCAGCAATTTTGATCCCAACTTGTGATTCATCCAACCCTGCATTGTGCATTATGTGCTCTGTGTATAAGTTGAATAAGCAGGGTGACAAAATCTCCATCTGCCCTGACAACTTGTTCCTCCACAATTTATTATACATTAACTTATTTAGGTAATTTATATTCTACCCTATATCTTAAAATTTCATGGTGGAGTACAACAATAAGAACAGTAAACCAAACAAGTACATTAGAACACTAAAACCATTGAAAACATTGAATACTACATACACTCATCAAAGTCAAAATCAACCAAAAAAAGCCTCCATATGCTATTAAAGCCATGATCCTGAATCCCCAAGGGCTTTTCAACAACCCACAGGTTAGCAAACACAAGCAATGGAACTACATTTAGGAAGAAAGTGTCTACACTAATGGACACTTTCTCTGAAAAAAACTAAAGATGCCATGGGAAGGGGAAAATGACTGTCAAAACCTGACACCATGTCAAATGCTTCTGAGAAATATGAAGAAAGACAGGTTTCACTTACCAGTAACTGTCGTTCTCCGAGTATGTTGTTTGGGGATTCACACTGATGGGTTCTGCGCCTGCGCTGAATCCTGAGCGGAGCTGGAAAGCTGATTGGATAAAGAGTTTTGAATGTGGGACCGCCCACCATGCCCAACCCCTTTAGGCGCCATTTCGCGCTTTCCCCTCAGTTTGATATTAAAGCTGCCCGCTAAGCATAAGGCCATCTCAGGCCGGCAGCCCTGACGGGAGGCAGGGTTGGGTTGTGTGAATCCCCAAACAACATACTCGGAGAACGACAGTTACTGGTAAGTGAAACCTGTCTTTCTCCTTCGTGTTGTTTGGGGATGCACACTGATGGGTGACTAGCAAGCTCACTTACTTGGATGGTGGGCAGCCGGCGTCCTGAGATGTAGGAGAGCGCGATGGCATCATGGATGGGCGGTCATCAGCGAAGAGGATCGGAGACCAGCCGTCAGGATGGATCCGCCTCGTCTGACATCGGAAGCAGACCTTGTGTCAACCCGGTAGTGGGTGATGAAGGTGGAGGACCTGGACCAGGTAGCAGCCTTGCAGATGTCCTCCATCGGGATGCCTTTGAGGAACGCAGTGGAGGAAGCCAATGTCCTGGTGGAGTGAGCCCGGACATGAGGCGGGGGTGGCAGAGATGACATCTCATAGGCCAAGTAGATGGTGCTTGAGATCCATTTGGAAAGTCTCTGGGCAGACAGAGAGTGTCCCTTGGACCTGCCACCATAGGCCACAAACAGTTGCTTGGCTCTCCTGAAGGACACAGTCCTTTGCGTGTAGAACAGCAAGGCCCTCCTGACATCCAGCGAATGCCACACTCTCTCTTGTGCAGACGAAGGATTCAGGAAGAATGCTGGAAGCGTGATGGACTGGGCCAGGTGGAATTCAGTCAGGACTTTGGGCAGAAAGGCCAGGTCCGGGTGCACCACTACCCTATCGGGGTAGAACTTGAGAAAAGGAGGGTCAGACCGCAGGGCTGCCAGTTCTCCTGCCCTCCGGGCAGAGGTGATGGCTACGAGAAAGGCAGTTTTGTAAGAAACAAACTTAATGTCCACTGTAGCCATGGGCTCAAAGGGTGCCTTCGTGAGCGCGGTGAGCACAGCAGTGAGGGACCACTGAGGAGGTGGTATCTTTACTGGAGGGTAGGCATTACGCAGTCCCTGGAGGAATCTTTTAACAGTCTTGTCTCTGAAAGCGGAGGACAATACTGATGAAGGTGGGGCCTTGGCTACCACCGCAGCCAAGTGGACCTTTAAGGATGAGTGTGCAGATCCTGACTCGGCCAGGTGCAGGTGGTAGGACATGACGTCCTGCAGGGATGCCGAGTCCACGGTACGGTCACTGGATGCAAGAAAGTCTATGAAGCGACGGTACTTGGCATCATAGGACTTTCGCGTGGAAGGTTTCCTTGAAAGTTCAAGGATCCGCGTTATGTCGGGCGGATAAGCCAGGCTGTCAGGTGTAGATGTCGCCGCCGACCTGGAAGCGTAGGAAGCGGCGGTGTTCCCTTCTGATGGATACGTGGAAATAGGCATCCTTCAGGTCGATGACGGTAAACCAGTCCCCGTGGTTGATGAGTGGGAGGATGGAGTGAAGAGTCACCATCCGGAACTTCCTCGCGTCGATGTGCTTGTTGAGGAGACGGAGGTCCAGGATTGGACGTGCCCCCCCCCGTCTTTTTTGTCCACGAGGAAGTAGAGGGAGAAGAACCCTTCGTGAGACTCCGACGCTGCAACCGGTTCTATGGCGCCCTTCTCTAGGAGAGCTGATAGTTCTTCCTGGAGCGGCGGGGACAGATCGGTGACGCAGACCCGTCCAACAGTAGGGCATTTCTTGAACTCGATCGCGTAGCCAGAGTCTAAGATGGTTAAAACCCATCGGTCTGTGGTGATGGCAGACCAGGCCGATAGGTAGTTGGCGAGGGGACGGTAGGGTAGAGTCTCGGTCACAGAAGAGTCAAACACATTGTTTGCCCTTCCGTTCCGTCCGTTTACCAGTCTGGTGACGCTGCTGGTAGCGTGGACGGCTAGGTTGTGGTCGTGGCCGGTAGGGCTGGTACCAGGAGTAGTCGCCTTGCCTCTGCGGTGGGTGAGGTTGGTAGGACGGGCCCGCCTGGGACGTCGACGGTTGGTCCTGCTGGTAACGGTTGGACCCACGGCGTGGAGGGCGGAGCTGTTTGATGGTGGCGTAGTCCCCCTTCAGCTCTCCCAAGGAGGTGTCGGTCTCCTTAGCGAAGAGGCCCTCACCGTCGAAGGGGAGCTCTTCGACAAGCCGCTTGACGTCGTCCTGCAGGTCAGCAGATCGGAGCCAGGCGTGGTGACGAAGCTGGATGGCGGAGGCCAGGTTCTTCGCCTCCGACTCTGTGACGTGGCGGCCCGTACGGATCTGCTGGAGAGCGAGTTGGTTTCCCTCCATGCAGACCCTCTCGAAGTCCGCTCGCTTGTCCGGTGGTAGCAGCGACTTGAAGGACTCCGCCTGTTCCCACAGTCGGCACTGGTAGCCCCCCATGGCCGTCGCGTAGTTGGACGCACGGAAGGACAAGGAGGCATTGGCGTAGAACCTCCTGCCCAGTGCGTCCAGCTTCTTCCCTTCCTGGGTCGACGGAACGGGGGTGCTACTGATCGGTGTCCGGTGTTGGGAGCCTTTCACCACTCGGGAGTTCGGCGCCGGGTGGACATGCAAGAAGTTGGAGTCGTCCAGCAGTCTGTACATGGAGTCCACCCTGTTGGACACCGAATGGGAAGAGACGGGTCTCTTCCAGACCTCCTTGGCCGCCTTGGCGATCTTCGGGAGTAGTCCCAGGCGGACGGGGACTAGCTCCTTCCGGTCGGCCATGCCGCAGACGACATCTTCGCATTCGTCCAGGGGAGCCTCCGCCCGGATCCCCAGCGTGGATCCGAGGCGGGTGATGAGGGCCGTGTACGTTTTCTGGTCCTCCGGTTGGGAGCCATGGACGGAGCCGATGTTATCGTCCGGGGATTTGTCAACCGCAACCGGTGGTGGCCGATCCTCCTCCTCCTGGTCCGATGAGTCGTCGGAGCCTCCTGACCGCTCCGAGATGCTGGGCGGTGGCAGGTAGGCCTCGGGGTCCGAATCCGACCAGTACGGCCTGGCGGATCTCGGATCGTTCCCCGGCAAAGGCAGCTGGTACGGAGGGAGAGAGGCCTCCGACCGCGCCTGTTCCACTCGTTGCCTCTTCGGTGCCGGGCCCTCGTCACGGAGCGGTGGTACCTCCGTGGCTGGTTCGGGAGGCAGAGGGTGCTCCACGAACTCGGATGGTGTCGGTCGAGGGCCTTGGAGCTCGGCATGCAGCTTCCGCACCATCGCCTCGATAAACGGGGCGATGAGGCTCAACTGGGGTGGCGCTTCGGGAGCCAGACCAGGATCCATGGAATGGCCGCGAAGAGAGGAAGATCGTCGCGGCGGTGGAGGTGGAAGAGCCTCTGGCGAGGGCGGAGGGCTGGGGGCCCTCTCCGGCGTGGCGGCTTCCCGGGCATCGACCACCATCCTGCCCGGCGTAGGTGGGGCTGCAACCGGGGCGGATGCTAGGGAGCGTGACGGCGAGGGGTGAGCCGGTCCCGGGGTCGGTGGGAGAGAAGACGAAGAGCTACGACGCTTCTTCTTCTCTTTCTTGTCTTTTTTCTTCTTCTCCTGCTCCTTCTTCCGTTTAAACAGTTCGGAGGCCGACGGCCGTGAAGAAGGAGTGGAGGTCAAAGGAGCAGACGTTGAGGCAGCGGCCTGCTCTGGAGCTGGGGGAGGCGGTGGTGCGAGTGCGGCCTCCATGAGGTAGGCTTGGAGGCGGTATTGGCGGTTCTTGATAGCGGCCTTCGAGAAGCCTCTACACACCTCGCAGGTCTGGACCTGATGGCTCTCCCCGAGGCAGTGGAGGCAGCGCACGTGTCCGTCCGAACTAGGGAACTTTCTCTTGCAGGACGGACACTGCTTGAACGCTGCCGCTGAGGCCATCCACCGAGGTAGATGGCCAAAGAGAAAAAATTATCCTGGCCGGGAGGCCCCGGCACGAGATTACAGGAAAAAAACGGTTTTTTTTTTTTTTTTTTAACCGGCGGCTGAGGGCGAGCCCCAGCCACACGAGGACCAAGGGATCAAGTCCCCTGGTCCGAGAAAAATTGTAAGTTAGAAAAAATTAGAAGATTCTGAGACAATCTCAGTTAAAGTACTCACAGCTTTTTTTCCAGGCTCCTGCTTGCGCAGCGGAAAAAAGCAAACTGAGGGGAAAGCGCGAAATGGCGCCTAAAGGGGTTGGGCATGGTGGGCGGTCCCACATTCAAAACTCTTTATCCAATCAGCTTTCCAGCTCCGCTCAGGATTCAGCGCAGGCGCAGAACCCATCAGTGTGCATCCCCAAACAACACGAAGGAGAATCTTAGTTTCTATTGTTAAAATGATAGCAAGTTTCTAGTGATTTTGATTATGTTAGAGAGCATGAGGTCAGTGTGTTTGAGCATGTTTGAGAACATGAGGCTGGGGGACTAGTCCCCCTCTATTTGGCATTAGCTAGACCATATCTAAAGTACTATGTCCAGTTCTGGACACCGCACTTTAAGATAGCTGCTAACCAACTGGAAGAAATTCAGAGGAGGGTAACAAGAATGATCAAGGGATTGGAAAGCAAACCATATGAGGGAAGACCAAAGAACTTGAGATGTTGAGCCTTGAGGAGACTGAGAGGGGATATGATGAATGTACTCTTCAAATACCTGAAATATTGTCATAAAGAGAGAAGGCAGGATCTGTTCCCAATCATCCTAGAGTGCAGGGCACAAAATAACTGGCTCAAATTCAAGGAAGACAGATAATAATTAATAATAATTTTATGTCAGAATTTATTCCGGGTTGAAAGGATTTTGCAGAAGAAATTCCACTTAGGGAACACCCAAATGAGGCTCCTTTCATGTCCCCAAGATTTGAGACAGAGACGGACACTCAATCCGTCATGCAGTACCGGAGTCCTGAACTGCCAACTTGCCAGTCTTGCAGCTAACAAGGTGAGCTTCTTAACCACTGAGCCACAACAGCCCCTAAGAAGACGGATATAGGCTGAATATCAGGAAAAATGTCTTAACAGAGCAGTACAACAGTGGAACCAACTACCTTGGGAATGCCAGAGGCATTCAAGAAAGAATTGGACCTTCATCTGTCAAATCTGATTTGACTTGGATTCCTGTATTGTGTAGAGCAGGGGTGCCCAAACTACAGCCCGGAGGACGGATCTGGCCCCAACACCAAGTCATCCGGCCCACGCCACCCTCCTCGCTCCCAGAAGCGGAAGTAAAATGCACTTGTACGGGCATGTTTTACTTCCACTTCTGGGAGCGACGAGGGTGGCACAGGCCAGATGAATTGGTGTGGGGGTCAAATACAGCCCCTGGGCTGTAGTTTGGGCACCCCTGAACCATGTGACTGGCCTGTGACCCAAAAAGTTTGGGCACTCCTCGAATAGTGGTGGACTCAGCGGTTTCATATGCCCTTTCCAACTTAGTTATTCTATGATTCTAAGTTTCTCAAGTGGCTAACTTGCACTTCTACCCCTGTGAACAACCCATACCTACACCTTGGGGCAGTGGTTGTTTCTTATTCTCCCACCTGCTGTATCCAGGAGGGAAGAGTGCAACTTCTACAGAACCTCAACACCGAATTCAGAGAATATCCATAAGAACATATTTGGTAACATGTGGTGTATTGACTAACAGATTATACCATTCCTATAGTCTAGCATTCTGTTTTTCTCTTGATTCATAATACAAGTTTGTTGTCACAGATTTCCCTATGCTTTAGTGTCTTCTGAAGGACAGTCAAGTTTGCCTTATATAACAGCGCCATATTATTAGCATGCAGTCTTTCATGACAATACTGACAGCACGATTTGAAAGTTCTCAGACTGCTTATAACACTCTAAACAGTATTCAATATGTTCAAAGGGAAAGAAGTGCATCTAATTCTGAAACAGGACAAACTAACATTTAAATAACATTCCCACAACATAAAATGCTAAGTGCTGCTCAAAAATAATAATCAAAGTTTAGAATATTATTACCAGCCACGCTTGAATCAAAATGCAGAGACAGTGTTTATTGTATTATTTACCTATCACCTATTCTAATAAAGCAAATACTGAATCTATAACTCATCCTTAATATCTGTGTCCACCAAAGAAAGTTGCACAGTATTGGTGCAACCCGACACTGACATCCGTAGCACAAATATTCCTTGTACACAATTTTGACCACATTTACCTCAGTTAGATATTATCTTTGATTACTTCCTCCTTGGCTAGAATTCAATCATTACATTCAACCATTCTTCGAAACCAGTATCCTTTCTAGTCACACCAGAAGGGCGGTCTAAGAAGAATCTGTGCTTATTACCTGACAGCAGAGTAAAATAAAATTGCTACTACCTATACATGTCAGGGAATGACAGCTCCAAAACTAACTACTCTCTCTCTCTCTCTAGCTCCTTCCCAGAACTGTGCAAGAACAGAGGTACTTAATGAACAGAGGAATATTAGACAGTTCAATTTTTTCTCCCAGAGGAGCAAACAAGTATCTTCACAGACGAAATCGCTGAAAAGACTGCAGTCCAAATGAGGAAGCTCTGCACCTTCACGGAGAATTCTCAACTTTCCACTCCTTATATGTGCAAAGCGTCTAAGCTCCCACAAAAGATCTCTACTCACCCAAAGGTACATCGTGTCAATCTAGAGCTAGGCAATTTCAACCCAGTTGGTGTTTGAGATGATCCTCCAATACAAGAAAGACTTCAGTAAAATTGGGGGGTTGGATGACAGATCAAAATAGAGCAGTTTAACCATGAGAACTGTCTCTCCTGCCAACCTTGCTTTCCTTGGCTGTCCTGTTTATGCCCACCCCTGTTCTCTTTCTCTGGGAGTTCCCAACCCGTGTGTCTTCCTGTAGTGGTGTGTACAAGCGCTCTCGCTCTGCATTTGCCTCTGGGGAATGTCTTGTCACTCGCCTTCTAAAAACACAATCTCTTCTTTGGATTCTTGCAACAGGCTAGGCTGGGTGGGGTCATCAGTAAACACAAGTCAGGTCCTAACACCAGGCAATGCCTGCTTTAAAAGAAAGGCTCTTTTAATGCTATTGAAAACCTGGCCCTCCAAGGTCAGAAAAAGTAAAATACTCTCTTGGTTCTGAAAATACAATTCCCCTTAAAGGAATAATATATATTTTAAAAAACCCAAAACATACACCCTGTTCTGCCAGTCTTGCTATTTTCTAGCAGAGCCTATACGAAGCACACAGGCATCAAACAACAAACAAACAAACAATCAAACAAACAACAACAACCTTTATAACACCTTGAAGACAAGCTGTTATATTTTAATCTAAGCTTTCCTAGAATTAAGAAACTGCAGAGGATTAGCGGTTAAGACACTAAACTTAATGACTGGAAGGTTGGAAGGCTAGCAGTTTGAGACTTAAGTGCTGCACAATGGAGTGGGCTCCCATCTCTTTCCCAGTTCCTGCCAACCTAGCAGTTCAAGAGCAAGAAATTGCAAGTAGACAAATAGGTACTGCTTCGGCAGGAAGGTAACAGCGTTCCGTGCACTCTGGTATCTAGTCATGTGATCCACAGGACCATGGGAACATATGCAGACAGCACTGGATCTTTGGCTGTAAATGAAGATGAGCACCGAACCCTAGAGTCAGATACGACTGATTTAGAGCAAGGGCGACCTTTTTCTTTTCCTGGAAGTATCCATTTTCTCAGACTGAGGAAGTGGACTCAATCCTCAAAAGCTCACATTAAAATATAGCAGGAAGTTTTTAAGGTATCACAACATTTTCATCTTTTTTTACTTTGTTGTTTTGTACCTTGTCTGATACGCCTGCATGAATTTACCTATCACTTTACAAACTGTATCAACCAACATCACCAGTCAATATAGAAACAGTCTTAAATATGCCACTCATTTTGGTTATCGCAGAGTAAACCACAAGAGTCCCAGAACTAAAAGTATGTCCTAAGGAAACATGGCAACAGGAGAGAAGAGCACAAAACAAACACCTGCATTATTTTTTTGGGGGGGAAATTATTTTATTCTGCAAATGAAGAGAGTTTGTTATCATAAGCATGCCTCCTGAGAAAACCGTCAAGGAGAGCAGCAGTTGCTCTTAATTGTACAAAAAGACTTAGAGGCATTGGGGTTATCTCCCCTTAAAAGTAACATAAAGAGCTGCCTACCTTTTGCAACATCCATTCAGATCCTAAACTTCTATTCCAAGTACAGGACTATCAGACGTGAACTCAAAAGGATTCTTGCAAGACGAGGAAGACAAGACCTAACAGAGGAAGACAAGACCTAACAGGCCCTTCGCTAGCACTTTCAACCCAATCCCCAATGCCCACAGGAATCACTTTGCCACACTAATTCCATTTCGGTTTGCTCCTGCAAAGTGGGAAAACAGGTTTTCCGAACTTTTCCAAGCAAGAACTGGAGGCCCCAGATAGTAAATATGCAGAACCTGCCCAGAACATGTGTTTCTAGCTGCTAACAATATAAATCCCCCACTTTGGATTCCAAATAACACAGAAGTACAATTTAACCAAATAGGAAAGCAAATTTATACCAGAAAGATTTTTAAAATTAAAACTAACTTTTGACCCTCTTCACATTACATTCAGTCTCTTAGAGAGACATAACCACAGCAAAGCATGCAACTAGTGCAAGCTTTGTGAACACAATTTTAGACTATCACGGCGCATGCATTTCATTCAACAACAAGTGCAGTTGGTGGATACTCTATACCAAAATAACTCGGGGGACATCCTTTCAAACTGCAACTGCATAACAACTAATAATAATAACTGTGTGCCATGAAATCAGTTCTGACTTAATGACCACACTTACTAGGATTTTCTAGGTATAAAGTTCAGTCTGGCCAGGTTATCCTGCTGTGGTAATAAAATAGACCATACTGCCAGTGACTCAGTGCCAATTGTCAGGTGGTGGTTAACTAACCTGACCACCCTGAAGACTAACCACCTTGGGTGGCAAAGTCTACAAGAAAGAATAATTGTCCCCAAGTGGATTAAATCCCACTTGAATCCATCTTGATGGAGGGCACCAGCTACATTGATAGTGGCCCTTTACTTTGTTAAGCATAATTTAATTTAATTTAATTTAATTTAATTTTCGCACTTGTATGCCGCCCACTCAGAAAACCCGACTTAGGGCAGCTCACATATCAATTAAGCAATTTACAGTAAGTACAGAATAGTACTATATAAAAATTTCAACATTATAATAATAATCTCTAAAAACCCCATTAAAACTGATAAGAATTAAAAATTTAAAAGATTACAAATTAAAAGATTAAAGGTTAAAAGATTAAAAGTTTAAAAGGTAGACAGATACTCTTAAGTATCCTGGCCCACTACCATGTAGGGCTTTAAAGGTAATAACCAGCACCTTGAATTGCATAACCTGAAATTTCTAATGACTCCATTGTTAGTCAATGACA
The DNA here is from genome assembly GCA_030440675.1 of Furcifer pardalis. Classification (NCBI taxonomy): domain Eukaryota; kingdom Metazoa; phylum Chordata; class Lepidosauria; order Squamata; family Chamaeleonidae; genus Furcifer; species Furcifer pardalis. The sequence goes on from CP126892.1 coordinate 159,528,386, forward strand.
ACAAAAAGAAGGAAGTTGATGTCTTTATAATACTAATACTGTAGTAATAATTGCATGCTGTCATGTCAATTCTTACTTATGATGACTCTTTCTAGGGTTTTTTAGGTATATACAGAAGTAGTTTACTATTTCCCTTCTTCTGGGAACAGTTCTGGAAATTACGTTAAGTTTATTTTTATCATAACCATATGATAACCATATGCATCGATGAAGACTTAGGTGTGGCCAACAACAAAGCCAAGAAAGTGGTTTCATTTTGGCAGTCCACGGTTTGATCAGAACACGAAAAATAAAATCTATGTAGAGAGTGAAAATTATTCTTACAACCAATCCTATTAAAACCTACATCACACGCTACTGCAAGTACAGCTTAGCACTTCTTTAGCAACAAATGAGATCTAAAGCTATATAGGCCCTGAAGAGTTAAAAACTGCTAAAACTGAGCCAAGAACTAAACAGCTATCTTCTGTGTGGGTGACGGCAGCAAGTAAAGCCACTTTCCTAGGATTGGCTGTACTGCTGAAGAGGGAGGTGGAAGAAGACAGAGGTCATAAGACCCTCTTTAGTAAATAGCAGCATGGCATCTGCTCAGGTTTTCATTTAGAATGTCAGATGATTTTGTTCCTTTTACCATGGGCCAAAAGAGAAGACAGCATCTGACCCTGGTTAGAAAGAGAAGTGTTCTCCTCTAATTATATCTTTCTTGCAAGCACCCCGTACAGTCTTAAATTAATATTGGCTGCAAAAAACAACCTTTTTAGTGCCATCAAATTAGCACTTTTTTAGGCCTCCATCTATGGAATATAAACCTATTTATCTCATCCTAAGTAAGTAGAACAAGATTCTTAATTTATGAACCCAAAAATGGTTTCCACTTAAAAAGAAATAGCTGACACATACACAAATACAAGCCCTTAACAAAGAGCTGCTCTGTAATCAAGAACAAGATCTGTCTGCAGTGGAGAAAGGTTTTAGTTTTTGTTCCAGTCAGTAGCACAAACTATTATTAGCAAACTACAGGTAGCTGCCAAACTACATGAACAGACCAGGGAGCTATACTGTGTTAGTGCTCTATTCCTCTTTTCGTTTTGGACACATCTTGGTATTGGAAGAAAGGTTGGGCTGCTGCTTGTTAAAGAGGAGAGAGACTGCCATTGCATCCAACATTTGTGAAAAGGGGACAGAGCGCAGAAAAAGAAGTACTCTTTCACGAGAAAGGTTTTGGCTTTTGAAGTGGGAAAGGGAGCTCATGTTAGAGCACTGGATGCTGCCAGAAAGAAAGTAGAAGCCAGAAGAAAAGAGGGAAACGCTACTTTTCCGATTGTTTTTTCCAAAACTCCAAATAGACTGGAGATAGTTTCTACCAACTGATCCTAGAGCCAGATGGTTTTAATGCAGGGAACTAGCCTTTTGGGGAGGAAAGATGGGGTTGTTAGATCATTAATTGTCAGGTGCCTCTGAAACAAAGGGGTTACAAACAAACAGATGCCCTGAAATCCTATTCATGGTGCCAAGAAAAATATTTGAAATATTTTTCATTTGTAAGTCCAACAACTGATGGAATCAAACAAAGAGATGTTTTATTAGTACAAAATGCAAAGGTACCCGATGCTGACCAGGACCTTGGTAGAATCTGAAATAACCCAAATTATTAACTAAGGAGGTACTATCAGGACTAAAATTCAGTTTGGACACTTCAAATTTGAAATCTGGACAACTATCCTTTTCATCTAAGGGGTGTGTATGAGTGGGTTGCCATGCCAACATTTAGTGTCCTCTTCCTAAATAACCCATGAATAATTCTGGACAGAGTTGTACTCTGGATTCTAAATTGCCACTGTGAGGGAGAGAGACAGAGAGACCAGAGAGCAGCACTTCCCAAAACCTGACAGCGATCTATAATTCTCCAAGAACTCTTTAGGCAGAATTTTAGGAGTTGCAGTCCAAAAAATACAGGACTGCATATCTCTAGTTTTGTGGGAGGCCTGTAGTATCGCCAGAAACATAGGTGATCATTCTTTTTTGCTTTCTCAGCTTTCATATAAAAAAGAGGCTGGAATATGATTTCTGGTTTTGAGCACGGTAGGGTTGCATGTGCTGGTTTCACTCCAGAATAACCCCTTCCATAACAGTTATATATCAGTAAGCTTCTTTAGATGTTTTCCAGAGAAGGACCAGGGAACAAGCTTTACTTCCCCAGTAGGATTTTTGCAAGACTTAGGGCTGTTCAACACTCTGGTTATTTTATTTTTCACCCCCAAATAACTTCTCATAATTTCTGGGAGCCTTCAGAAGCAGTGATTCTCTTCTACAGCCAAGCACTGCCATGTTTTAAAGAGTAGAGGGAACATTTCTCTTATTTTCCAAAACTGGAACTTCTATTTTTGAGGAAAGGATGATCTTAGGGATTTCATCACCTTTCTTTCTGAGGACCACAATCTCTTTCAGATCCTCTACATACTCTGTTTGAGTCTGTTTACTGGCTCTCATACAGGCAATTGCTACAGCCAAGTACTGATTCAGAACACCCATTCATACTTCAATCCATATCTCCAGATGGCCTTTTCCAGCGCATGGGACAAGATGGAATACTGTAAGACTCTGTAACACAGTTTAAAAGCAATCTCTTAGCACTTGGATGGCAATGTATGGTTGTGAGAGCTGGACCATTAGGAAAGCTGAGCGCAAAAGAATAGATGCCTTTGAGATGTGGTGCTGGAGGAGAGTTTTGAGAGTCCCCTGGACAGCGAGGAGAACAAATAGGTCGGTCTTAGAAGAAATCAACCCTGACTGCTCCCTAGAAGGTCAAATAGTAAAGATGAAGCTGAAGTACTTTGGACATCAAATGAGAAGAGAGGATTCACTTGAGAAGGCCTTGATGCTGGGAAAGGTGGAGGGCAAAAGAAGAAGGGGGCAGCCAAAAATGAGATGGCTAGATGATATTGTGGATGCAATGGGCACAGAACTGAGCAGGCTGAGGAGGATGGTAGAAGACAAAGGTGCCTGGAGGACAATGGTCCACAGGATCGCAAAGGGTCGGAATTGACTGTGTGACTGAACAACAAAAAAGCACTTGGAATGAGCAGTCAGTCAATCCATGGTTATACTCCCCAATCGTTAGAATATCATTTTACAGAATAATCAAGGTAGGGCACTCAAACCACACTTGATTTACTTCTGCAACCCATCTAAAAATAAATTTAATCTCACCAAAATTATTTGGTACTATTCAGCATCCAGCCACCTGAGTGCCTTGCCAAGAAAGGATATGTTACCTGTCTGTCTATAATTGTTCATTTCTTTGGCTCCAGCTTAAAATTTTTCCACAAAAATGGCTTTCTCCATCTTCTTCAGGCTAGTACCACTCTTGTTTATTTTATTATTTATTTATTTATTTATTAGATTTATACGCCACCCATCTGGGTGTTATCCTACTCTGGGCGGTGAACAACAGAAAATAAATGACAATACCCACACAATAAAACCCACCAACAACAAATACATCATTGACTAAACTAAACTAAAATAAAATAATTGGCAACAGAGGACATCAAAACTGAACCTAACTGGCTAATCTACTGCCAAAGGGACAACACCCTGAAAGGCCTCCTTGAACAGAAATGTTTTAAATTGTTTTTTAAAGGTAGCCAGTGATGGGGCCTGGTGCAGTGATGGGGCCTAGACCCAAGCACATTAAATGTGCCCAACCTCTACAAGAAAATGAGCTGTTTAAAATAGTTCTGTTGTAATTTAATAAGAAGCCAGAACAGTAGTGGGGAAAACCCTTACTTGTCATCACAAACATCACAACTGACAAAGAACAGCATTGCCAATGAGCTCCAATGAGTGTTTAGATACTAACCATCAAGCCTCCTTTGAAATTGTTTTATTGCTCTAAATCCATACCAGATCTATATCTAGGAAGGAACTGCTCATACTCTGTTCATTGTAATAGAAAAACAAGGTGCTAATCCTTATCATTGCATACTAACTGCCATATAGCCTTTGCTTTACCAATCTGAGATTTCATTCATTTAACCATAACCTTTAAAAAATTACTTGTACATTCAAACCTTGCATAAAGAGTGCTTCACTTAAAGAGTAACTCGCTTAAAGAGCAGAATTTTCTCTGAATGTTCGCTTCGCTTAACAAATAAAACCAACCAAAAACTCGCTTAACAAATAAATCGGGGTTTGCAATCCCGCCCACCAGAAGTCACAATTGGTCACTTACAATGGTATTTCGCTTAAAAAGCAATCCTGTGGAACGCATTATGCTCTTTAAGCGAGGTACAACTGTATTTGCACAATTTCTTCCCCATCGGTCTGTCCTTCAGGCTATGTCCCGCCGCCACCTACTCTCCCAAAGAGTAGCAAACCTGTATGCTAATCAGGAAGACTATCATCTAAACTCCAAATATAATGCTGCAGGCTTTAAACCAATAGACATATTTAAATCAATCAAAATGAATTAATACATATAAACATTGAAATGTAAACTTCCAGAATCCCTTAGAATTTTTGAACAGTGTTAAGTGTCTAAGCATTGTGGTTTTAGGGTATCTAAGTACAGTGGTACCTTGCTTAAAGAGAATAATGCGTTCCACGGGATTGCTCTTTAAGCGAGTTTGCTCTTTAAGTGAAACACCAATGTAAGTGACCAATTGTGACTTCTGGGGGGGGGGGGGGTTGTGAACTCCGATTTATTTGTTAAGCGAGTTTTTGGTTGGTTTTAGTTGTTAAGCGAGGTGACCATTCAGAGAAAATTCTGCTCTTTGAGCGAGTTACTCTTTATGCAAGGCGCTCTTAATGCGAGGTTTTACTGTATTCTGGTTTAAGTTATAAAGTTGTAACAGACACATTCTCTTTTATCATCACAGATTCTAACTTCTGAGCTAGAATCAAACCTTCTCCATTCTTTGGTAGCCACAAGAAACACAAGAATTTTTAAAACATCTTCTGACTTTGCAGGATTTGTTTGTTTTTTCTCCTGCCCTAGATCTGAGACTTAGTTGCTATTCTAATAAGTGAATCTGTTCAACTATAATCCTACATAGAAAGTATATGTATAGTTGGAGAGACAAGAGGAGATCACTTATTTGTTTTAGCACAGAAGACATAGAAAAGGACAATATGCCCTATTTGGATATCATATTAGACAAGGATTCAAACAGGGAACTACCAAACAGCTGTCATGGAGAGAGCCCTTTGCCCTCCCAGCTGCCATGCACCTGGACAAACACATATGTCAGCTACTATATTACAGCTATAGTGCATGCAATGAAAGGATGTAAAACTCCAGTCAAAACTATTTTCATATTGTTGAAAAAAAACAGAATTCAAGAGCAATTTCAGTTCAGTTTCCCAAATGCAACATCTGAATGCCATGATATAGTACAGTGGTACCTCGCTTAAAGAGCATAATGCGTTCCACAGGATTGCTCTTTAAGCGAGTTTGCTCTTTAAGAGAAACACCATTGGAAATGACCAATTGTGGGGGGGATTGCAAACCCCGATTTATTTGTTAAGCGAGTTTTTGGTCGATTTTATTTGTTAAGCGAAGCGAGCATTAAGAGAAAATTCTGCTCTTTAAGTGAGTTACTCTTTAAGCAAAACACTCTTTATGCAAGGTTTGACTGTATTCATATGTTTATTATACCAATAAATTAAGCCAGGGTTTCTCAACCCTTTTGTGCTACAGGCCGGATCACACCCCTCCGACAGCTGAGTGGGCTGGACACATGGTTTCCTCCTGCCACAAACTCTGCGGTAAACTGCTGGAGTGCGTTTTCACATGTGCAAGCGCATTTATGCATGCACAGGTGCATTTGCAGCTGTCATAAAGCTGTCTGTGGTTGTTGCTGTGGACTGGTTGGAATGGTGCCATGGGCCAGGTCCGGCCCATGGGCTATAGGTTGCAAACCCCTGAATTAAACTTTCAGGAAGAAAGTGCACTATTTCTGTGTAGACCAACTTCCTAAGTCACTAGCATTTATTTCTTCTTCTTGTGCCATATCCAATTCTGAATATCGGCTGTTATCATGAACAATTAAGATTGTCCTGAGAATATAATGCAGTCGCCTTCCATTTGCCTTCTGCGTCACAACATCACCTGGCCAGTCTGTAATTAATTAAAAATGATATCTTCTATAGTACAGGTGCATGTATATACTTTGGAATAGCATCTGATGCTTTGGCAACACCTACATCCCACTGGACTCAAGGCAAAGCCTGTATTTTTTCTCCCTAAGGCTTCAGATTTCTTCCTACTGATCAGGGGTGTAGCTACCGCCGTATCTGACGTATCAATTATATGGGGGCCCCGGGCCACGGGGGCCCCCAACAGAAGCGGTGGTGTCAGTTTAAAAAAACTCAGGGAAAGTCCGTAAGAGAGCGTGGGCTTCCACTCCCGCTCTTCAAACCCACCCGCCATGGCCCATGAACCCACCCACCCTCAACAGCACCTGTTTGTGTCGCTTTCTTGAAGGCCCAAGTATTAACGACTAGCGGCAAGGCTGAAGAAGCCCCACCGCTGGCGGCGGCCGGATCAACCCTGGCCGCCTCCAGAAGCAGCAGCAGCAGCCAAGGCAGCCCACGGCGCCCTCTCCTCACGAGAAGGCTGCACTGCCCCATCCCGGCTCCACACACTCCAGGAACTGAGCCCAGCCCAGGCAGGGAGGCACTTTCATTTTTGTGGGGCCCAGGGCCTCATGACTGCCCGCGCGCATGCACAGGCAGAGGCCTATGGCGGGGCTCCCAACCGCATCGCGTGCGCCTTTGCCGGGGAAGGCCTCGCGCGCTGCGGCGGTTAGAGCCCGTCAGGTTCCTCCTTCTCTTCCAACCTTCCCTGCCCACCCGCTTCCCCCATCTCAGGCTGTGGTGGCTCAGTGGTTAAGAAGCTCACCTTCTTAGCTAGAAGGCTGGCAAGTTCGGCAGTTCGAGACCCGGGTACTGCATGACGGATTTGAGCACCAGTCTCGGTCACAGCGCTTCGGGACATGGAACTTCCAAGAGGTAAAAAAAAAAAAAGGACGCGTCTTGAACCAGCCATACCGCACTTGGTGTATTTTTTTTTTCTGGAGCTGGGAAGGGCGGGTGGATGGCCAGTGATCTCGTTTTGGCCAGTGGCTTAGTGATTAAGATGCTGAACTTGATGCAATTTTTTTTTTCTTTTGTGAGAAATCTTTACCCTTCCTAAGGGCCCCCAAACAAATTTTTATACGGGGCCCCGCCAAGGCACGCTACACTTCTGCTACTGATGGTACTTGGTGGAGAGGGATTGCTCCCACAAACCATTTTTGGAGAGTGAGAGGAAGCTTTTTCCATCTTTCTGTACAAGTTAATGTACAAAGTTTATCTCCATGTCTTAACACAGGCTTTAAAGGTTGGTGTAGCAGACAGATAGTCAAAGCCCTGCTGTGGGCCTTCAGAGTAATATCTGCAGGTTCTGAGACCTACTTGCTTTACTTTAAACTTTGTCAAAGAACCAGAGGCGTAGCTACCACCGTATCAGCCGTATCAATTATACGGGGGCCCCGGGCTACGGGGGCCCCCAACGGCAAAAAATAAAATTAAAAATAAAAAAGAGCAAAAATTTACTGCGCATGTGCAGAAACTCAATCTGCTGCATTGCGCATGTGTCAGATTGAGTTTCTGCGCATGCGCACTTTATTGGAGCCATTTTTGGCTCCAATTTTTTTAAAAAAGCCGGAGTCGGAGAGTCGGAGTCGGAGCCGCAGCTTTTAAGCAGCGAGGCAGCCCCGACTCCGAGGCCCTCCCCCCGGTCGCCGCGGGGGCTGCAGGACCAGCTGCAGGACCAGCTCGCGGGCGCGCCCCGTCCCGCGGCAGGCGGCAGGTCAGCTCCAGCCAGGTGCAGCCACCTGGAGCGCGCCTGGAGCTGACCTACTGCGCGCGCCTGGAACTCACCTGCCGCGCGCGCCTGGAGCTCACCTGCCGTCTGCGTGCGGGATGGGGCGCGCGAGCTGGTCCTGCAGCTGGACTCCCACCCCAGCGTCGAGGTGGAGAGCCCCGCCCGGGCTGGCGCAGCCTGCCAGGGAGCCCCCGCGGCAACCGGGGGGAGGGCCTCGGGGCTGCCTCGCTGCGCCTGCTCGCCTTCCACAACTGCCCCTTGCCTTCGCCGTGCGCGGCGAGGGAGCGATCGTGCGATGGCAGCGGCGGCGGCGCGGCGGTGACAGCAGAGGCGGAGGAAGAAGAGGCCCCAGGATTAAGGTAAGTGAGGTTTTTGTGTTTCGGGTGGGTGGGTGGTGGGTGGGTTGAGGTGTGTGTGGTTTTTTTTTTTTTTTACATTTTAATTCTATTTTATTTTATTTATTTATTTATTTTATTTTTATTTTTGGCCCCGCCCACGACGTCATGACGTCATGACGTTGGCTCCCCCCATGACGTCATGATGTCATGACGTTAGCTCCGCCCCACATATAAAGGGCCCCCAAACAATTTTTATACGGGGCCCCGCCAAGGTAAGCTACACTTCTGCAAAGAACACATCTTTACTTCAGAATTATGAACACCTCTGAATTGACTCAGTTTTGATTTGGTATTCAGACTCTGCTAACAGTAGATATATACTCCTAAGTAGACTGTTACCTGCAAAAATACAAGTGGATAGAAACATCCTCTATCAGAAGCTAAGTCCATAACAGATTAAATACTAACTTCTGATTTAGTCAATGCAACTTCTTGATAAATTTTTGTAAAAGAAAATATCCAAAACTGTTAAAGGAGACAGAAATTGTTTTAGGAACATTCTTGGTATAGCTTGGAGCAAGTAGACTTGTTTCTTCTCAAAAACAAAGACTATAAGGATAGGTTACCGTATGTTCTTGACAATAAGTCGTCCCGAATATAAATCGAGGTACAGTAATACCTCATATAACATTAGTATCGAATAACACGAAAATCGCATAACATCAAGGAATCTGGGGGGAAGAATTGCATCAGATAACATTAAGATCCTATGGGATGCTTCAGATAACAACCGCGAAAGCCTGTGTGGTTACAATGTATCTCTATGGATCCCATAGAGGATCAGATAACACGAAAAATCATATAACACGAAGACTTGTGGAACCAGGTTTTAGCGTTATATGAGGTTTTACTGTACCTAATTTGGACCTCTAAAACTAGGAAAATAGATTGACCCAAGTATAAGTCGGGGGTGGAAAATGCAGCAGCTGCTACTGAGTGTCAATAATTAAAATAAATGAAAATAAGGTAAATTAATTAATTTAGACATTTGTGTGTGTATGTTTTTGAGCGTTTAGGTTGACCTCGGCCATCTTTGATCCTACTCCTTCCACGGCAGCCATCTTGGGTGCCGTGGTGGGAAGCTGAGAGGCAGCAGCCGGAGAAAGCACCATCTCCATCAGATGAGCCTTGAGATGATTGCTTCTGTTCTGAACTGCAAGATGAGTGAATTTCTTGTAGCGAACATATGTCTGGGTCTGGTGGGACTCTCCAAGACACAGCAAACATTGACTGTAGCTGTCTGATGAGGGAAACCTCTTGTTGCAGATAGTGCAGCACTTAAAGGCAGCTGATGCCATCAAAAAAATTCCTCATAGTAAAGGAGAAACAGCTCAAATGCCCACTGCGAAGCAAGTAAATGGCTGGGGTGCTGGTTCTTCCTGAAGAAAAGACTGACGAAGGCAAGAATTTTTTTTAGCTAAGCACTGCCCAACCCGCAAGGGACAAGTAGCTGAGGAGAAATTAAGGTGTTCTCAAAGGAAAGTGAGTACTTCCCTTACAAGGAAGACGCAGCCCTGACGTAAAAATTGATGAAAATGCAAAGAATTGCTCCCCTGCGAGGAGGAACAGCTCTGAGGTGGGTGATCCTGCCCTGTGGACAAGATCACCAAGAAAAATTTGAGTTTAAGGCAAGTCTTTTCCGAAAAATCAACACAAAAATTGAAGAGAGCTCTCAACGGTCTCCTGCTGCTAAGGCGGAAATAAGAGAACTGAGGAAAGAGTGTGTAATAGTGCCAAAGGGTGGGTAGTACGGTGGGCAGTCCTAACATGCAAACCTTTAATCCAATTAGCTTGAAAGCTCCAGTAACAGCTCCGTGCAGGCGCAGAACCCAAAAGTGGTGATTCACAGAATACATGAAGGAGAACAACAAATTCAGGTACATAATCATTAAATCCTTTGTCTGGCCAGATTATTCTGCCATGGTAATAGAGTAGACCATACTGCCAGAGATGAGCACTGAATCCTAGAGTCAGATACAACTGGCTTTCTAAAATATGCATTTTATGGTTTGAGAGGAAAATAAAAGTGGGGTGTAGGTGCTTACTCATGAGTAAACGGAGCACCCGAGATGGTGCTACCCATTGCGCCTCTTTTTTAGGGCACTAGGTCTCAAAAAGGTTCACCACCACTGATCTAGAAGGACATAGCTGCTCACCCTAACTATTAGTAATGAGGTCTTCAACAATGCTTCTAGGTTCCCATATGGAAAAGCTGGTTCCATTTTCTTTCTCCTTTTAGAGAAGCAGAATGATAATTTCCCCTCATTTGCACAGAGCTGAGCGAGTTGAGGGGGATGGTGGAGGACAGGAGTGCCTGGCGGACAGTGGTCCATGGGGTCACAGAGAGTCGGAATCGACTGTGCGACTGAACAACAAAAACCCAGTTACTGGAAATGACAATAATGCTAGGAAAAGTTGATGGGAGCAAGACAAGAGGAAGATTAAAGATGAGATGGATGATTCAATAAAGGAAGGCACAGACTTGAGTTTTCAACAGCTGAGTGGAGCTATTTATGACAAGACATTTTGGAAGTACAGTAAAACCTCGGATAACACTAAAACCTGGTTCCACAAGTCTTGGTGTTATCCGATTTTTAGTGTTATCCGATGCATGTTAAAATCCTATGGGATCAATTTAATTTAATGATAATAATAGAGATACATTGTAACCACACAGGCTTTAGCGGTTGTTATCCGATGCATCCCATAGGATCTTAATGTTATCCGATGCAATTCTTCCCCCCAGTTTGCTTAATGTTATGCAATTTTAGTGTTATTCGATACTAATGTTATCAGAGTCAGATGTAACTTAATGACACATAACAACAAAATCTCAAATAGAGGTAAACCCATTTTACTCAGACCCACAAATCCCGAGCCCTGTCCTTCCGTATGAACTTATGGATCACTTTAATTTTTAAGCCTATTCTCAATTTTATGTTACTCTTTGTCAGAAACAGTCAGCCAACCTTATTAGCTTATTTGAAGCCCCTCCAAAACTCAGAAAAATAGAACGTAATACTTTGGATATTCTCTTTACCACAAGCCTCCCCACCCCCATTAACCCATGAAAACAATTGTTCCAGAGCTAGATGTTCCTAAACTTTAGACATCTCAAAGTTTCTGTGCAATGAGTGCCCTCTTATGGCAAAGAACAGACACAGCTAAAAGACCTATCTCCCATAGATTTTGCATGCTGCAGTACACAATTTATCCAATTTATGCAACGGCTACATGCAAAGGTGGTATGGTATATTCAGTGAAGAATAGAGTCATTGTTCTGTCTTTAGTCTTAGAAAGAGGCCTAAGGAAGCTCGTTTCCTACTTCCCAATATGTTGACCACTTAAGAGATCATGGGTTTTTGGAACTAAAAACAGAATGCTTATTTGAGACAAATTTCATCCACTAATAGGTTTAGTATTACCTCTGTCCAGAAATGTGTACTTGTACAGAAAACTTAAAATGACTCAGGTTCTTCTTAGAACTCATAGCTAAATGACAGGAAACACATACCGTATTTCCCTGAAAATAAGACCGGGTCTTATATTAATTTTTGCTCCAAAATACACATTAGGCAACATTTTCAGGCGATGTCTTTTTTTTTTTTTTTTGTCCATTACAACATACGATGTATTGAATTATGAAGATTCATATTTGACACAACCACGTCCATTTGTTATCGAGTCTACAAATTTTTTGTGTGTTGTGTCTGTACTCTGATTGGTCATTCGGCAATAAGTCTCAAATTAATCTGTTTACATAGGCGTCTGCCTCTCGTGCAAAAGTGCCCACTTTATTTATTAATTAATTATTTTATTTGTTAGATTTATCTAACTGCCTTTTTCACCTAAACAACCCAAGGCAGCTCACAACATCAGCTAAAACCCAATACCAATTAAAACCAAATACACTAGTACCCCGAATAACGTTATGACTTGGTTCCACAAGTCCCGTCGTTATCCGGTTTTTAACGTTGTGCGATACATTGAACACACAATGTTAAAAAAAGCCGTTTCCCTGGAGGCTGCAGGAAGCCAGAATGTCGGGATTTGAATCCTGACATTTTGGCTTGCTGCTGCCTCCAGGGAGGGGGGAAACTTTGGAAACAGCTTGGAGCCGGTTTCCCCACCTCCCTGGACCCGGCGGGGGGGCCAGAGACCCCAAAATTGGTAAAAAAAAAAAGTCCGTTTTTTTACCAATTTTGGGGTTTCTGACCCCCCCCCCCCGCCGGGTCCAGGGAGGTGGGCAGACCTGATCCAAGGTGTTTCTGGGCTTCTCCGACGTCCTGAGCCAGTGCAGCAAGCCAGAATGTCAGAGTTCGAATCCCGACATTCTGGTTTGCTGCACTGGCTCAGGACGTCGGGGAAGCCCAGAAACACCTTGGATCGGGTCCCCACACCTCCCTGGACCCAGTGGGGGGGTCAGACACCCCAAAATTTGTAAAAAAAAAAACAGACGTTTTTTTTTTACCAATTTTGGGGTGTCTGACCCCCCGCTGGGTCCAGGGAGGTGGGCAGACATGATCCAAGATGTTTCTGGGCTTCACCGATGTCCTCAACCAGTGCAGCAAGCCAGAATGTCGGGATTCGAACCCTGACATTCTGGCTTGCTGCACTGGCTCAGGACGTCGGGGAAGCCCAGAAACAGCTTGGATCGTGTCCCCTGCCTGCTCCAGAGAGATCAGAGGACCCGATCTACAGCTGCAGGGTGGCTGGGGAAGCTGACGGGGACTCCCTGTCGGCTTCCCTAGCCACCCGCCCATGCCTCCGCAGCTGTGGGGTGGCTGGGTACGCCGATGGGGGAGCCCCCCGTCAGCTTTCCAGCCTCCCCACCCCTGCCTCCGTAGCTGCAGGGTGGCTGGGAAGCTGAACGGAGAACCCCGTTCAGCTTTCCACCCACCCTGCTGCTAAGAACGACTGTATCGTATAACGTTAAAATCGTTTTATTTGAAACAAGGTTTTTCCAAAAATCTTGTCACGTTATACGGTTTTAGCGCTATATGATACGTTATACGGGGTATTACTGTACTGTACTATGAAACTATCTAAAAATGTCCATAAAACCTCCGCAAACACCTTAAAAAAGGACAGCTGGGCAGGAGTAAATAAGGACCCTAGGCAGGGCTACAAAAGCCAGCAGGGATGGGTTGTGGTACCAGTTGTATCCCACACCTGCTGGCATAACCACTTTTTAAGGCCTTCCTGAAGGGAAGCAACTGTGCCTGGAGGCGCAATTCATGTGGTAGGAGGTTCTATAGGGCCAGAGCAGATACCGAGAAGGCTCTCCTCCTGGTCCCCGTGAGATGTTCCTCCCTGGTTGATGGGACCACTAGGGAGCCCCTATAGTCTGCTCTTATACAACGGGTCAAAAACCTTGGGGTGATGTGATCTCTTAAGTATCCTAGCCCACTACCATGAAGGGCTTTAAAAGTCAAAACCAGCACCTTGAATTGCACCCGGAGGCATACTGGCAACCAATGCAACTCCCGTAGCAGTGGCGAGGCACAGGCATAACGCCCGTACCCTGACACCACCAGGGCAGCTGCATTCTGAACCAGCTGTAGCTTCCGGATGGTTATCAAGGGCAGCCCCATGTAGAGCGCATTACAATAATCCAGTCTGGAGGTGACCAGTGCATGGGTGACCGAAAGTAAGGAGTCCCAGTCCAGAAGTGGGCGTAATTAGCGCATGACCACAACAACGGGCCGAGGAAGAAGATGCCAAGGCCTAGCAGTGGCTGAGAACATCGCCCCCTCCTCTGGGCCCACAACAATGGCCTGAGGAAGAAGATGCCAAGGCCTAGCAGTGGCTGATAACATCGCCCCCTCCTCTGGGCCCACAACAATGGCCCGAGAAAGAAGATGCCACGGACTAGCAGTGGCTGAGAACATCGCCCCCTCCTCTGGGCCCACAACAACGGCCTGAGGAAGAAGATGCGAAGGCCTAGCAGTGGCTGGGGACCTTGCCCACTCCTCTGGGCCCACAACAACGGCCTGACGGGAGTTAGTTTGTGTTCTGGTTTGGTTGTTTTATGTGGTTGCATTTTATAATTTTTATTGTACTGTTGTTATTTTGACTGTAAGCTGCCCTGAGTCGCCTCGGTGAGTGGGCGCCAATATAAATCTAAATAAATAAATAAATGACATGAAGTTACGCAAAAGTTACATGAAGTTACGCAAAAGCCCACCTGGCCACGATTGCCACCTGCTCTTCAAGCAATAGTTGTGAGTCCAGGAGGACCCCAAAATTATGCACCAGGTCTGTCTTGGGCAAAAAAGCCCCATCCAGCACCAAAGATCGTAGCTCCCAGGAAAACCCTAAAACCGTATAACGTTAAGCAATCTGGAAAAAAAATTGCATTGCATAACGTTAAATCCTATGAGATGCATCAGATAATGTTCACTAAAGCCTGTGCCGGTTACAATGTATCTCTATGGAATTTTAACATTATTCGATGCATCCCATAGGATTTTAATGTTCTCTGATGCATGCATCGGATAACATTAACAATCGGATAACACTACGTCTTGTGGAACCAAGTTTTAGCGTTATCCGAGGTTTTACTGTATTGGGCAAAATCCTGTTTGTGCAGCTGTAACAAAGTTACACAGGCAAAAAATGTGCCATTTGTGATGCTTGGCAACATGGAATTGTATTATTTGATTGCACAATTGGTCACAGAATTCTCATTGTCACCATTGTGCAATGTGCCAGCAGAAGTGCTTCATTGATAGCATTTCTGTCGTGGCATTTGTGGAGCTACTGTGAGCATAATGTCAATTTAGGCTCATGTAGCTAAGAAAGAGGATTTTGCTGATTTACTTTATTCCAAAATTTAATTTCAGCAAAATAAACAGTAATCGTGTTATTTTTAATCTGTCTACTACACTCAGAACAGACTTCACTGAGATACTGGTTTTATCTGATCCTAAATGGATTAAGAATTACTGTACTCTTCAGATATGATTTCATCAAAGCAATCATATGATGCATTTTCCTGTACAATGTTCTTATGTACAATGCTAGGTTTCTCTGCCTTCAATGAATTTAGAAAGCAATGTGTTACAAGTTCATAATATGTATAAATGACCAAACATCCAAACTATAGATTTGGACTTGAATGCTACTGATTCAAATATCCCACCTCTCTTCTTCTGCCTGACAGAAGGGCCTCCAATATAATAAACATACACAGCAGAGCAGCAGAAGCAACAAAATACTTGTTTATTTTGTATCAAAAAAGCACCCAGTTTCTGCACCAGAGGGTGTTAGCCATGAAAGATAAAGATATGCAGTATAGTACAGTAAAACTTCATATAACACTAAAACCTGGTTCCACAAGTCTTCATGTTATATGATTTTTCGTGTTATCTGATCCTCTATGGGATCCATAGAGATACACATTGTAACCACACAGGCTTTCGCGGTTGTTATCTGAAGCATCCCATAGGATCTTAATGTTATCTGATGCAATTCTTCCCCCCAGATTCCTTGATGTTATGCGATTTTCGTGTTATTCGATACTAATGTTATATGAGGTATTACTGTACATGTATCACCATCCTAGCAGCATACAGTTTGTAGGAATGAGTCTTGCATACAAAACAAACTACAGCCATACCTCGCATAACGAATTTAATTCGTTCCGCGAGGCTGCTCACCATGCGAGTTTTTCGCTATGCGAGTCAGACTCACATAATGAATTTTTCACTATGCGAGTCAGACTTTTCCCTATGGAAAAACTCGCATAACGAGCGTTTCAAGGGGGAAAACCCACATAGCAAAAAATTATCGCTATGCGAGTTTTCCCCATAGAAACGCTCGTTATGCGGGTTTTTCCATAGGGAAAAGTCCGACTCGCATAGCAAAAAATTAGTCATGCCAGTCAGACCGCTTAGCAAAAAACTTGCTCGTTATGCGAGTTTTTCGCTAAGCAAAACGCTCGTTATGCGAGGTTTGACTGTACACTAAAGGAAGCTACATTCTATACGTGCTATCCTCCTGCATTTTTTGTAAGAAACAACTGGAGAGATTTGTACAAATTTTATGACAAGATTGTGAAGAACTGGGGCTATTCAGAAACAACATGGTGTAAGGTATTAAACTATAAATCCTCTTCATATCATCGCATTTTTAAATCAGGTATGATCTTATGAAATGGTGACACACCAGGCTCCCACAATCTTAAACTAATTAAACAACTGAAAAAGCACAAAGATAGTATTAATTTCATTGATGTCAGATGTGATTTAGCTTTACTTTTCAGGAAAATGTTTTTACAATTAACTTGCATAAACCACGTTTTATGAATCAATGGGGAGTATGTACTAACCTCTGCTTTATTTACATACAGTAAAACCTCATATAACACTAAAACCTGGTTCCACAAGTCTTGGTGTTATATGATTTTTAGTGTTATCTGATGCATGTTAAAATCCTATGGAATCCATAGAGATACATTGTAACCACACAGGCTTTAGCGGTTGTTATCTGAAGCATCCCATAGGATCTTAATGTTATCTGATGCAATTCTTCCCCCCAGATTCCTTAATGTTATGCGATTTTAGTGTTATTTGATACTAATGTTATATGAGGTATTACTGTATAATCAAACAGAAACCTGAATTGCCATTTCATGTATCATGAATGTGATGAATCCAATATTGCATTTTGTCAACAAATCAGAAGGAAAGGCCTTTGTCCTTCAGGTCATGTTTATTTAAATATTCTTGCAACACTATACTAGAGTATTGCCACAGAGGAAATGCCAGTTTGCTTCCTATCTGAAAAATGATTACAGCAGCCTGTATCAAAATTTATTTATTTATTTATTTGTTCAGATTATATTGCTGCCCACTCACCGAGGTAACTCAGGGCAGGTTACAGTCAAAACAGCAACAGTATAGTAAAAATCATAACATACAACCTCACAAAACAACCAAAGCAGAACACAGACTAACTCCTCTCTGGCCATTGTGGGCCGAGAGGAGGGGACGATGTTCTCAGCCACCAGCCAGGCCATGGTTCTGAATTTTATATTCCCCCCCCCAAAAAAAAAAAAAAATTTTTTTTTTGAATGGCTAGGGAAGGGGGATCTAAAATGAAACAGAAAATACAAATCAGGGGAAAGTTGGGAGCAGTAGATTACTAAATATAGATTTCACTTGATAAGAAAGGCTAGGAAAAGGAATACTGCCTTACTAATTTTCAGTAATACAGTCAAACCTCGCATAAAGAGCGACTCGCTTAAAGAGTAACTCGCTTAAAGAGGAGAATTTTCTCTGAATGGTCGCTTCGCTTAACAAATAAAACCAACCAAAAACTTGCTTAACAAATAAATCGGGGTTCGCAATCCCCTCCACAATTGGTCATTTACAATGGTGTTTTGCTTAAAGAGCAAACTCGCTTAAAGAGTAATCCTGTGGAATGCATTATGCTCTTTAAGCGAAGTATAACTGTATTTGAACATAGTTCCTCTCTGGATAGTAGGGTTAGGAATATTTGAAAGTTATTACTATGAAGACATAGATATTAAACATCAGAGCAAGCTGTACGTTAAGGCTTAAGTCCAATTGTTAGTCCCAGCTAAAGCAAATTCACTGAATCGTTAGCCTTCCAAGGACTTGGATCCACTCTAGCTGGCATAAAGACCTGGTTGGACATCAGATAGATAGATAAAAAAACAGTACAGCTTTTTATTTACAAATGTTATGCTTAATTGGGAATGTGGATTGGTAAAAACTCAGAGGGACTACATAAAGAGAAAGATTAACGCATTTAACTGTTCTTTCAAAGTCTAGAAATATTTTCCCTTCTGAATAAGTAATAAAGAGGACTATTAAACATGTTGAGAGAAAATGAATGCACCCTTGAAAATTGATTACAATGTTTATTAGGGGACTGGTTAAAAAAAAACTTACATTGGAACAGAAATTGCCATATACAACCCTAGCACCAGTACCATTCATTCACATATACAGCCGGAAGACACCTAGTATGATGGATGGGAGTTCTGTTAAATGGTTTATGACTTGTCTATAATGAAAGGTAGGGAGTTTTTCAAAATACAGGTACTGTATTGTAATTCAAATTTCTGTTTATTACAAACTAATTAAAAATCGGGCCTTAACTATAGCATGGCACCAAGAGACAGAGATAGGTTACATATGGTTATCTCTATCCCATCAGATATCTCCTGTGGCTACAGAGACGTTACTATCATGTTAGCAGCTCCCAATGAGATTACGTAAAAGCTTTGAAACCTTATTAAAGAAAGCTAAGCCTGAAATGAATCCACTTAAGAGTGGAGAGAGGCTAAAACCCAGCAAGGCCAATCAAAAATCAAACCCAAGGAAGACATGAAAAACTCTACCACAAGAAAAGCATCAAATGGGAAATTTTGATGTTCAAATGATATTACTTTTGAAACTTGCATACATATAAGATAATACAGTGGTATCTCTAGTATCTCCTACTGTAATGAATTATATTGGTTTATTGTTTTATAACAAGACGTGGGCTAAAGATGAAACTAAATCTTTTGATAAATCACTGGTTACATCTAGCCCAGTAATGGTGAACCTTGGCACTCCAGATGTTCTTGAACTTGAATTCCCAGAAGTCCTGATCAGCAGGAGTGCTGACTTGGACTTCTGGTAATTGAAGTTCAATAACACCTGGAGTGCCAAGGTCTGTCATCACTGATCTAGACCATTAGCCAATAATTCTGATTTCTACTTCTGGAATAGCAATATGAAATTATTACTCCCATGCCCTAAATTGTATTGAATATTAGGGTAAGAAGACACCGATTATTTTCCTCCCATTCAATATTTTCTTTTGTTGTTGTTGTTAAGACACACAGTCAATTCAGACCCTTTGCACCCTATGGATCATTGCATGCCAGGCACCTCTGTCCTCCACAATCCTTCTCAACCCGCAAAGCTCTGTGCCCATTGCGTCTACAATACCATCTAGCCATCTCATTTTTGGCCACCCCCTACTTTTTTTTGCCCTCCACCTTTCCCAGGAAATAAAAAAAAAGAGTATCTGAGAGTAAATAAAACAGAACAACAACAAAAGACAAAAAACATTGTGGCACCTTAAAGACTAACTCCTGTATTTGATTGTGAGCTTTTGTGGACCAAGTTCACTTCATCAGATATAAGAGTGAGACATAAGAAAAAAAGAAGTGAAATGTGTACAAATAAAATCAAAACTGAGGAGAGAACAAGGCAATTTTACATTTTCCCATACGTGTGATGCACTGTAACTTTTCATCAAGTTAAAATGTATTTAAATTCAAATAAAATATGATTTTTAAGCCTACATCCTACCCCACACACTGGCAGACACAGATTCTTGTGTGAAATGACAGTAAGCTCCATTCAGCCTTGGCACACAATTCAGAAATTCTATAATTTCACACGTATGTCTTTTGTACCAGACTCCTATTGGTAAGATATCAGATTTTTATTATGTAATAATCCTGAATTCTAATCATTCTGGTATACAAAGCTGGAATCCTAAATACAACTTCCAATATGATAGGAACCCATTAATTCCCATACCAACTGTAAATGAAGTAAAATAATGCATTTTACATGGATTGTAGGTGTTAAAAAAACCATCACAGAGCAGAGAAGAATGATGACACCTAATGCATTGACTTTTAAACATGATTTCACTTTCTTGTCCACCCCATGATGTGCCAAGACATTCATATAACCACTTTAAAAACAAAACTACTGATATCTCATCGTTCTAGCACTAGAAGGAGGGCCTTCTCTGTGTCCGCTCCGGCCCTGTGGAACCTTCCTGCCAACTGAGCTGCACCTCCAGGCAGAGCTGCTGTCCTTTCGGAAGGGTGTAAAAACCTGGCTGGCAGGTCAGGTCTGGGGTACTGGAGGCACAATGACCTCAGCCTGCTGGTTGGTTTGACACACACACACACACACACCCTTTAAGTTTTTAAGTTTTAAATTATACAAAGATTTAGTTGTGGCTTTAATTGGTTTTAATTATAGATTTTAAGAACTTTTAAAATTTTAATCTATATTGTTCCGATGTTTTTACGATGTGTTAAACCACCCTGGGTCGCCTTCGGCGAGTAGGGCGGTATAGAAATTTAAATAAATAAATAAAAATCATGAGAAAAACAAAATTCAAACTCCATATTAGAACATCTTAGATTTGGTCAGTCAAAGACCATGTGATGCATGTAAGATTTTGGCTGAAGGCTGAAGTGACACTGAAGTCATTATGCCCACATGGTCAGTGTATTAATATAAATATATGGAGATGGAGGAAGACACTTCATCTAACTCAAACAAGGCCTTATGTTTTGAGGGTTTAGCTTCTTTTGAGACAAATAACCACCTAATTTAGTTACTTTTGGCTTTTTCAATCAGTTCACCTTTGCTAATATAAAAGCTTGATGCTTTCTAACGCATCTATGTATATAGGTAATGAGAGAGAGTCCCATTTAGAATATACGGTACATTTTTAAGAAGGGGAGATCGTCCACTGTTTCCCCCTGATTTAGCAGCCTTAAAAGCAACCAGAAGCCATCTAAGTGCCTGGTAAAGTTTAATCTCCTCTGTAGCCACAGGTGAGATCTGATTGGATAGAGTTGACTATAAATATCTGTGGTTCTTGTGCCATGCCACAATTAGGACTCTATGTTAAACCTCCTGCCACGTTTCATTTTAAGCCTCTGACTACACAGAATTCACTGTTTCAATATCCACACCCTCTTCAGTTGTTGTTGCTGCTGCTGCTGTTTTTTAACACCTTTCCCGACACTAACAGCTAGTGATGTCAAAAGTGTCCAACTTTTGTAATCCATGAGTTGGCCTAATAGACAAATTACCTTAATGGATTTTACAGTTACTTTAATGCATCTGCTTAAATACTGTTATCCTGAACAAACAGCATTTCTCTGAGTCATGGCCAATATGTCATTTCAAAGCACAAATATTTCACAGACTTCTGTTACACTATAAAACAGCTATTAATGTTTGGGTAATGCTTTATTCTAAATTATCTCTAAAACTACTCTACTCTCAAAGTAAACCCATAACTCTTTAGTTCTGCTGTGTGAACACCATGTTCATTTTTAGTCGCATCTCTTAGGTGGTCTCTAAGCCACCTGACATGTTTGACACCATTTTCCTAGATCCAGCCATAGATGATATCTTCATTAAGGTTGACTATGACATATCCCTGATGTGGACTCATAAAGTGATCAGTTAGTCACTACAAAACTGATTTTGATTATGAAGATTATCACACCAGGCTAGACCAAAACATTAAGTACCTAAAATGGAGCAGCAGTGTCAAGATGAATAATGTCTACTGCAGTTTAAGCAGAAACCCCCACAAATTCTTGTTTCTCTCTCTGGAAGCAAAACACTGCATGATAAATTAAATAGCTAACTATTGGCTCTTCTTTCAAAATTCAGCTACCTAAGACTTCACTGTGCCATGACAGGGTTAACCAAAGCAGCCTATCCACAACAATGAAGTATCAGGGTTTACTGATTCCTGTTTTAGTTAACTCAAACACATCAGAAAGTGAGTTTACTGCTAATTCCATGTAACCCCCAAATGGGTCGTTCTATTTTACAAGTCAATTTACTACCCCCAAAATGACACAGAACTTTTTACTTCCAACTCTGTAACCTCCTCTGAGATCTTACAATATAGGTAAAGGTCACCCTTGCTCGAAAGCCAGTTGTATCCGACTCGAAGGTTCGGTGCTCACCTCTGTTTGGATGGGCTAAATTTTAAAAAATCAATCAATCCAATTTAGGTACTAACAAAACTCAGCATAATAGTTCATCTGAAATTCTGGCTGGTGCTGAAACAAAGTACCATATATACTCAACTATAAGCCATGACGAATATAAGTCGAGGTACCTAATTTGGACCACTAAAACGAGGAAAATAGATTGACCCGAGTATAAGTCGGGGGTTGAAAATGTAGCAGCTGCTATTGAGTTTCAATAATTAAAATATATGAAAATATAGTAAACTTAATTATTCTAGACATTTGTGTTGGTATGTTTGAGTGTTTATGCTGACCCAAGTATAAGTTGAGTCCCATTTTTGGACCTTATTTTGAGGGCTAAAAAACCCGACTTATACTCGAGTATATACAGTATACATTATTCTGGATATTAATCAAATTATGATATTCCAGAAATGTCCAAGGTCATCCATCAGCTGTAGCCTATTTTTCTCCTTAAGATGGCTAATGGTTTGAGCTAATCAAGGAAGCTAACGATAGACTGAAATAATAAGATAAAATAATGAACAGGTTTGCATTACTATACTGACCACAGACTTGGGGAAGAGGGGATAGAAACCAGAGATGTTATTAAGAAAAACATTCAAAATTACTACTATTCTGGTCAAAAGAAAAAAACCTTTGATGGCTGTCGTACATGTCATACAAAAAGATGAACTAGATTTAGATTAATGAGGCATGAAAACAGGTGGAAGAAACGTTAGTAATGTCTGATATACAGGTTACAAAATGTTAAGAAAATAGCAATGACTTGAAGTAACTGCCAAGAAAAGCTAAAGAAAAAAGTAGCAATAGCAAGATTACAGTTGGACAATAAAATGACAAAATAATTACTACTGAACAATTATGGAACTTTAATGTTCACAATGAAGATATCAACATTATTTAAAATGTTCTTTACTTCATTTCAATCACAAGTCAAAAAGTAGACTGCACCCAAGGAAACAGAAGACTGAGACTTAGAAGGGCAACCTATGAAAGAACTAAAAAAGATAAATATATGAATGTGTTGTTTGAGATCAAGACTAAGATCACATATACTATGGCATTTCCAGACAAAGACATATAATAAACAAAACTGATATAAATTAGTCACTTCATTCAAAATATAGTGTTGGAGAACTTTGCAGAAAAACATGGGTTCTAAATTCAAGTCTGAACTCCTATCAGATGCTAAATTAGCTAAACTGAGGCTATTGCACGTTGGATATAATATGAGAAGGCTCTCTAGAAAAGACAATAATATCACAGGATACATAGAGGATAATTAAAAAAAGAGGAAGATCTAAAATGCGACACAGATTGACTCAGTAAACCAGGGGTTCCCAACCTTTTCACACTGTGGGCCAGACCACGCCCTCCCGGACAGCTGGTTTCTCCCACTGTAAAAGCTGCCGTAAAACACATCTGCAGCTGTCATAAACGCATTTACAACAGCCATGAGTGCATTATGTCAGTGTTTATGGCATGCATGGGTGTGCGTACGCATGCATGGGTGCATTTTATGCATGTTGTAAATGCATTCTCTTCTGGTAGTGGCGAGGGTGGCAGCAAGCCACATAAAATGGTGCCACGGGCTGGAGCCGGACCGCAGGCCATAGGTTGGCCACCCCTGCAGTAAAGGAAGCAACGACTTTTAACTTGCAAGGCCCCACAAGGACTCTTAATAATAGAATATTTACAAATCATCAGCTGAAATCCTGTTGTTCTGATATGCAAAAAGCATAATTTTTAGAGGTAAACTGTCTCAGGCTAAGAACTTTCTATAGAATCATTTGTTGCACATAAAGTTGTGTGACATAAATGGCTCACATTCTTACCTGACTGTCTCTTGCTGGGTAACCATGATAGCTGGAAGTCAAAGGTTCATTCTGTGGGAGGAAACAGATTATCAATTTTAATAAAGAGGGTATAACTGAAACAGAAGAGGTTAAGAAATTATAAAAAAACAAAAAAGTATTTTTCCTCCTTACTAAAACAATATATATCTACATAGGACATGAGAATCTGCAAACAGATCATACAATTTGGACTACAGATTTGAGTTCATATTTCATTCACTTCACACTCCATAGCCTTGATTAAAAACAACAACCCTGTTACCTCTGAAATGATGGATGCTACATGCTTAGGGAACTGTAGGAGAGATGTGGTGGAAGCAGTTGTTACCTTGACACACACACTGCAAACTCCTGTCAACCCCAGATTAGACGTCCATGACATCCTTATCCATAGCAATTGGCCTTGTGGGATGACAAAAGACAGGCAAGTCCCATAGCCTCTGCTATTGAAGTAGACACCCCAGTCAAGGGGAGAGGAGAAACCAGAAAACCAACCCAACTATGAGCTTTCTAGGAGACATTAGGCACAAGAAGGACTGAGTAGGATGACTTCTGAGTAGGATGACTTCCAAGATAATGGAAAGCACATGACTCAGCAAGGGAGAGGCTCAAGAGGATATAAAAGGAGGAGTATTCAGAAATGAAAAAGAGGAGACATTGAGAGATTCAGAGAAATTTAGAGGGTTGTGTTTTTTTTGGGAGGGGGGAGGAAGGGATGCTGCAGAAAAGGTGGAGGAAGATGAGAGGAACAAGGACTGGTCAGAATCATCAAACTGACTCGAGAAGAGCAACCCAAAACAGCCCCACAGGCCACTACAGGTCACAGAACAGCTAGGTTAAGCATAAAAGCAAAAAATAACCCTCTAGCAGCCACCCCTACAGAGTCTTCAGCCTTCACCAAACTGAGATGGAGACAATACCAGTTTCAGCATCTACGCAATTAGCAGCAGCAGCTCAGGCTGCTCAAAGACAAACCTCTGAGCAGCATAGTTGGAGCTCCTGCCAATATCAACAGCAGTAACTCAAAGGAAGATAAGGTTAACTACTCCCCAAGATAAAGATTAAGAAAAGTGGACTTCTGGATTATTCGTGTCACAGAAGTTGTCAATTTCTGATACTGTTGAGAGTAAACATTTCTTATATTTGCTATGTGTAATACAAGAGCCTTCACGGCACAGTGGTCATGAAGGTTCTTATATTACACAAGCAAATATAAGGAACATTTACTCCATGAGCCTTCATGGCACAGTGGTAAGGGGCTGTGGTGGCTCAGTGGTTAAGAAGCTCACCTTGTTAGCTGGAAGGCTGGCAAGTTGGCAGTTTGAGACCTGGGTACTGCATGATGGATGGAGTGTCTGTCTCCATCCCAGCTCTTCGGGACATGAAAGGAGCCTCATTTGGGTGTGCCCTAAGCAGTTTCTTACACAAAAATCCTTTCAACCCAAAATAATTTCTGACACAAAATTATTATGATGGCACAGTGATTAAACTGCTATTCTGCAACCAAAACTCCACTTACAATCTGAGTTCGATCCTCGGCTTTCCATCATTTCAAGGTTGATAAAATTAATACCCAGCCTATTTGGGAGCAAAATGCTAATTATCTTGTGACTCGCCGACTCTGGGTGGCTTATAACACATTAAAAAATTATTTACAACAAATTAAAGAGAGAGAATTTTAAAAATCGAGTAAATGTATAAACAACAAAAACAAAAATGATGTTGGGTTTGTGCATGACAATTATATGCACATGGATCCTCAACTATGAGCTCTTATCACCTAAGTGGGGATAAAAGTACAAAAAAGAAAGCTTGCACCTTGTAAAGTTTCAATAGGAATCACTGGTCAGGGTCTCAATTGATCGGGTCCCCCCCGGAAAGCTCTTGTCCAATGTAAACCAGACCCAGCACCTACCTACCTCCTTCCCCATCTATCTCCACCCCCACTCCTATGAAGGCTAGCCAGGATGACACTGTATCATGCAAGTTCCCCCCCCCCAACAGCTGCCTCTTCATTCAAACCCCTCAGTATCAATATCAGTTAATGTAATGTCTTGATGTTGTAGCAGTTTATAACTCAAAACTGACTTATTCAGATAGTTGAAGAGTTCTAGATTATGTCTGAATAAGAAATGACTGCAGAAAAAACAGTACACATACATAAGAAAGGGGAAAAAAGGAAATATTCAGAAGTCATCTGTTAAAATATGATCGCCACATAAAGGCCAAAACACGTAATATTTTCCTGTCCAGAAATGTAGTCTACACTGTTCCCAATCTTCCTGCTGTCCATTATGTTGCTCTTATTGAATTTCCCTCTCTACAGGAAAGGGGGAAGTTACTGGCAACAGTGGAATTTCTCCAGAAGTCTCTGGTGCTGCCAGTTTCATAGGTCAGCAACTTGATGGTGTCTCTTGTCAAATAATTATTATCTGTAGGATTTGCTATTGTGGGAAACAGAAGGAAACAGGGAAGGAGAACCTGTTATAAAAAGTCAAACCCATAGGACAATAGCAGAACAATCCTTTTATACCAAGAGTTCAGAGAAAATCCCTGTTAATCAGCAGGGGATCGCAAAGGGGAAAAGGATCTATTTATTTATTTATTTAGAATTTCTATTCCAGCGTACTCGCGTGGGCGACTCAGGGCAGATTATTATTATTATTATTATTATTATTATTATTATTATTATTATTATTATTATTATTATTATTATTATTATTATTAAATTTAATACCCTGCCCCAATCGGGAGGACCCGACTCTGGGCGGCTTACATCCTGATAAAAACAGAAATAAAACCTAAACACTCAATATCAATAAAAGCGTCAAAATTAAAAAATCATCAGAAGTTAAAACAACACAGAACTACACACCAGTATTCCCACATACCAACCCAGGGAGGCAGTCCTTATATAAGCCACTTGGTATGGGAACCCACGTTCCCGGGTCCCCAAACCTGTCCTGCCAGGTTTACAACCAATTGAGTAAAATATATATAAAATACAATTAAAAATCTAAAAACAATTTAAAACAGCATCTCGTTCCTTTACATAAAGGAGAAAGAGAGAGGGTGGGTATAAAATGTTAAATAAGCCAGCAGGGAGGGGTCAGTGAACCATCACTACCCCACACCAGTCCCGCCAGCCAAGTCTTCACTCCCTTCCTAAAAGCCAGCAGCTCCGTCTGAAGACGTAACTCTAGAGCAGGGGTGCCCAAACGTTTTGGGCCGTGGGCCGATCATGTGGTTCAGGGAGCCAGTCACTAAGGCCCAGGGGCCGGGTGCGGCTCCCAATGCCAATTCACCCGGCCTGCGAAGCCCTCATCGCTCCTGGATACGGAAGTAAAATGCACCCGTACAGGCGCGTTTTGCTTCCACTTCCAGGAGCAACGAGGACTTCACGGGCCAAATGAATTGGCATTGGGGGTCGCACCCGGGCCCCGGGCCTTAGTTTGGGCACCACTGCTCTAGAGGCAGGCGGTTCCACAGGGCCGGAGTGGACATGGAGAAGGCCCTCCTTCTAGTGCCAGAGAGTCAAGCCTCTCTAGCTGATGGCACCGCTAGGGAGCCTCACTGGTCCGCTCTGGTCCCGGAGCAGTAGGGATGCATGGGAATAACGCCCACATCCCAACACTACATGGGCTGCCACATTCTGGTCCAGCTGCAGCCTCTGAATGGTCATCAAGGGCAGCCCTATGTAGAGCACATTGCAATAATCCAATCTGGAGGTGACCAGAGCGTGGGTGATCATGAGTAAGGAGTCCCCATCAAGGAGTGGGTGCAACTGGTGAATTACACGAAGCTGTGCAAAAGCCCTCCTAGCCATTAGAAGTACAACACAGAGCAAACTTCACTTCGCTGCATCCATGTAAGGAAAGTTTCACAGAAAGAAAGAAGCATCATTAGCCAATTGCACCTATAATTCTTCTTGCTTTTCAGGAGCAAAACAATGTTCCATGTCGCCATCCCAGTAAACAGAAACAAAAACCAAACGGTCTGATCACATGATGCTATTGAGAACTTAAATTATCTCCTGAATTTTTTCCCTGCCAACTCTGAATTGCATTTGTCTTGCTACCTGAAATTTAACAAGCAAATACATTCCTTAAGATTGTCCTTATCAATAATATGACATCAAACTATCACACAATAACAGCTTTGATTTTTTTTAAAATGCCGATATCTGTATGTATTTGAAGTCTACCTCATGAAAATTGAAAAGCAGAGTGGAGAAATGAGGTCAAAGTGATTTCA
Source organism: Furcifer pardalis (assembly GCA_030440675.1). Taxonomy (NCBI): domain Eukaryota; kingdom Metazoa; phylum Chordata; class Lepidosauria; order Squamata; family Chamaeleonidae; genus Furcifer; species Furcifer pardalis. The sequence goes on from CP126892.1 coordinate 159,556,559, forward strand.
CATTTGTCACATACACCGTACTAAAGCATTCACACATGAATGACTTCATTGAGCATTTGTATACAAGACTATGATAAATGTGACTTCATAAAAAGAGCTGTCATTTTTTCCTACCTTTTACATTACATCTCACTCTTGCTTTCACACTTTATCTATCAACATAACTAGGAAGTTTTGGAATACCTTTCTGCAGAATGGATTAGGCATCAGATTTACACTTACTATTGTACTAGAGCATACTGCTTTCACGGAAATGATAACCTCAATATGAACAGAGTAGAGGTGCAATCTGAATGACAAGTAAATGTACAAGTGAATGTGTGTGCAATAAAAAAAAAAGCAGTGCAACAGAGCATATCCGATTCACCACACAGACCAGTTAGGAACTCACTTTTCTATGTAAGCCTCCCTCCTGTTGATATCTAGCAGATTCACACAAAAGACAGCTGCTTTACAAAGAGGGAAGTTCAGTGAATTGTGTCTGCTGGATTTTAACCTGCATTCTTACAAGCCCTTGGATTTCTCAGTGGTTTTCTGTGAGAAGAAGCACAATCATTCTTAAACCTCAAAGGTAGCCTCTCTGACTCCCCTGTTCAAGCATTAAAGCATCCAGCTTCCTTAACACACTTAAAAGGGAGAAGCCCTATCCAGGGAAGTGCTGGCTATGCTAAAAGGGTACTGAACAGGGAGAGATGAGGGTGTCTAACCCTAACAAAAAATATATGTTTCCACTCACCTTCTAATTTCAACTCCCCTCTGGGGATTCAAACCAATAACCTTCTGCTTACAAGGCAAAATTGCAACCTCTAAGCCACGGAAGCTCTATTTTCAATGGAGCTGCTTTTGTAATCTTATCTTTGGTGGCACAGGAGGAGGAAGGCAGGCAGAGGAACACAGAGCCCCGCTCATTTGCTCGATTGTTCCAGGCCTCGCAGCTTGGTGTGGCTCTTTGGATTGGCACCCAAGGTGGTGCAATGATACTGGGGGCCTGGGGGGCTCCCTGGGCTGAGTCCCGGTAGTCCGATGGGCCAGCCCACCACTGGCCCTATCCCCTTCATCTGAATATGAAAAGGTGAAATTTTCACTCACATATAGGCTACATGGCAGCAGGAATTTTCTTTAGACCCCTCCAACCCAGTTTGTAGACACTGGCAGAAAAGAAGGACAGGGCTAGGCATTCCCCTCCAATATTTGTCAGGAAGTTGGGTTCATTAACGGATCTTTCTCCAATATCTAGCTGTCTAGGCTTTATTGTCTTTTTTTTGTCACTGCCATAAGACTTAAGAGGCCTAGCCAATAATATAACTGAATTGGCTGTGCATCTGAAAATGTACACCAAAAGCCTTAATAATGCATACAACATATTAAGCAAGGTGGAACAGGATCCATTTTAGAAAGGGAAAGGGATGAGTTCAGAAAATTTACAAACTATTATCACAACTCCAATAAAATAAAACTGTATAAAGCCACTTTATTGATGTTAAAAAACTGTTAAGCTTCTATCACTGGACATGGGATTTTCAGATTACAGTATTTCACTATAATTATCGCAATTAACCAAGAATTCCCCAAGCCAGAGTTCTGGTAGCTATAATTTAAAAACAAAAAAACAGTCCTCGGCACATATACCTGCAAGGGGTTTGGGGACTGGTAATCTCTGCTCATCTGGCTCCATACAGGGCCATTATTCTTTTATAAGGATACAAGAGTTTTATGATACTCAATGTGGTATAGTGGATAAAGTGATGGACTAGAACTCAGGAAACCTGGGCTTGAACAACACACTCAGCCACAGAAACTCACTATGAGAGTTGAACTGATATAACTACTAAATATCTCACTTATCTCGAAAGCCCTATTTTAGGCTGGCACTTGAATACAACTCACTAGCTAATACAGAAAAGATTTATTTTAATACTATAGTTCCTAGGTTGCACATCTTCATACTAATAGTGCAAGAGTGCCTTTCCGGTCTGCTCTGGTGGGACGGACAGATGTCCTTAGGGCGATGCGGTCTCTTAGGTATCCTGGCCCACTACCATATAGGGCTTTAAAGGTAATAACCAGCCCCTTGAATTGTACCCGGAGACAAACTGGCAGCCAGTGCAGCTCCCATAGCAATGGTGAGGAATGAGCATAACACCCGCACCCCATCACGACCCGGGCACAGTGGTGGGATGTCAAAAAAATTACTACCCCACCGTGACGTCATCACAGTGTGGGCGGAGCTAACACCAAGATGTCATGGGCGGGGCCAAAGAATTTTTTAAAAAATATATAAAATAATAATAAAAAATAAAATAAGTGCACGCGCGCGCGCACACACACACACACACCTCAACCCACCCACCCACAACAGAAACCCATAAATAAATTAAATTAAATAAATAAATAACACATTAAAATACAGCCAGCCACCCAAACACCCCAAACACAAATCAACCAGAGCTTTTAAACCAGAGCTTAAAGCTTATTATGGCTAATCTTTCTCACACTAGGTCAGATGGAAGGAACTACAGAATGAACTCACCACAAGATGGCTTCATTTTGGCACTTTTCAACTTTTTCAATAGTTAAAAAAGTTAGGTACTAAGTCTTTACCTAACCTGTTCTCTAGGATAATATGCCTTAATGTAAATGTAAAACAGCTGTGCCTCCTTAAGGGTTCTCCAATTGGAACATCATTTGGAACAGCACAAGTGTAGCTTATTGATGAGGTAACTCCAAGACATTGCTTAAAAATCCCAAGCCAGGCCGCCAGGCCTTTTTAGGAACTGTGGTAGTACGTCAAGATTGGTAAAGGTATTAAATACACATTAAAATACACAGAGACACACGACATCCAAAGGTGAGTCATCCTGGGGAGCAGGCTATAGGGAGCTTCAGGCTAGTAGCTTCTCTTCCTCCTCCTCGCTTGGGAGGACAGCAAGGAGACCGGGCATACGTGCCAAGCACTGTAGGCATGCATGTATACCAAGTGCTTGGTGCGCATGTGCAGTGGGGGAACCAGTGAAAAGGTAAGCCTCGAAGGTGGTTCCCCCAAAAAAGCTGCTACCGGTTCTCCAGGACACTGGGAAAAGTTACTGGAGAACTGGTGAGAACCTGTTACATCCCATCACTGCCCGGGCAGCTGCATTCTGGACCATTTGCAGCCTCCGAATGGTCAGCAAGGGCAGCCCCATGTAGAGCGCATTACAATAATCAAGTCTGGAGGTGACCAAAGTATGTGTGATCATGAGCAAATCCCATTAATTGTTTTTAATATATTATTTAAAGGTTTTTAACATAAGAAACAAACAAAAATAAAATTGATACATTTTAACTAAAGTGCCTGAGTATACAAATATATCTTCTCACTTTACATGTACCAACAAACAAAATGCTAATAAAAGCATAACAAAATAAAGAGGAATGAAAGTATAAACACTGCACCCATCACTATTGGGGCGCTAATAATCTTCAAGTTTCACATGTCATCTCTTTACATTCCACTGCCTTCTTCCCAAAAAGCCATCCATTCTTGTACAGGTTTGTTTCCTTGATTTTTTTTAGTACATATTAAATAAAAACTTTCCATATATACCAGAATCAGTTAATTTTGATCACTCTTTTCTTGGTACCTGTATTTAAATCCCAAGTTAATTTGTCATTTAAAGCTATAACCAAGATTTCCTTATACCATTCTTCAATTTTAATATTAATGTTATTTTTCCATTTTTTTTGCAATCAAGATTTTTGTGACCATCAATAAAATTGTTAACAATTCTATTTTATCTTGATCTAACTTTATCTCTTCCAACTCCATTATTAATTAATTAATTTATTTATTTATTGTTCACATTTAATACCCCGCCCCACTCGGGAAGACCCGACTCTGGGCAGCTTACAGAATAAATTACCGTAATAGGTAATCTATAAACAAACAATATATAAAACCTTAAAAATTCATAAATTCATAAAAATTTAAAATATTAAAACAGTAAAACAGATAAAAACAAATAATAACAGGTACAGATACCAGGTTGGGGGGGGGGATGGCTGCCCTTAAATCAGCCATCCTGGATGGGAACCTACATTACTGTGTCCCCACACTTGACCTGCCAGCCATGTCTTTAAACCCTTTCGAAAGGGGAGGAGCTCCGTCTGCAGGCGCAGCTCTGTCGGAAGGAGGTTCCAAACGGCCGGGGCGAACACGGAGAAGGCCCTCTTCCTAGTGCTCGTAAGACGAGCCTCCCTAGCCGATGGAGTAACAAGAGAGCCCCTCCGATCCGCCCTGGTGGGACGGGCAGACATTCTTAGGGTGACGCGGTCTCTTAGGTATCCTGGCCCACTACCATATAGGGCTTTAAAGGTAATGACCAGCACCTTGAATTGCACCCGGAGGCATACTGGTAACCAGTGCAGCTCCCGGAGCAGTGGTGAGGCCCGAGCATAACGCCCACACCCCATCACTACTTCTTTTGGACTTAACGTTAGCTTTGTTCTCATTATCTTATTTATTTTCTTCTTCTACTTTTGACCATCCCATTAATTTTGACAGGAGGAATGCACCTCTTCTGACCGTTACCTGTGACTGGCCAAATTATAACTGCAGAGAAAATTGATATTAGGCAACGTTATATGAGAAAACATCCTCCCAAAAGACATATAAAAACTATACGGCAGCAACATGGCTGGGACTCAGGAAAAAAACCATGAATGAATCTTCCTTCAATTGGCTGCCCCACGTGATTCATCAGCTGTCCGAAAGCCACACAACTTAAGGGGACACTTCAAGTGTTGCTAAGTGAAAGAAGCTGAGAGGTCCCAGTGCTCATGCATCACTTCAATTCCCAGCCAATATTTTCAGAAGAGCAAGTCTTTAGCATGTCCAAAATATTCATAAATTACTGTTCTGGCTTAGGGTAAAATCAGCAATTTTGGGATACAATCTGCCTAGCTGAACTTGCTCTGACACCTCAGATTTGTAGCAAGGATCTGATGACATCACTCTCGTTTCCTTCCTGGAATTCTAAACTGTGATGCTCTCCTAGTACACATAAATCTAATCTCTATGGCAACCTCAGCTCTTCCTGATTTTTTGAAGGGAGGCGGAGAGCCTCAATAACCAAGATATGACTTCTCAATAGCCTTCAAAACTATTCTTTTGCGATAACTAGGACTAGAACTTGAGTATGGAATCTTATAAAAATTTAAAAAAGAGATGTATTAAACAACACACACAAGAATCAAATAAGGGTCTACTTATTAACTCCTGCACATGCCCATTCCTAATCATGGCTTTGTCTCAATACAAATGAAAAAAAAAAGATAAACAGTTATCCACCTCTTCTTTGGAAAGCCTGGACTTTTCACTTATGTTTTTCTGAACATGAAAATAATGTATTTGATGTTTTGCTACAAGTATAATCTGACTGTACAACACTTTTGTTTAAAGAAACTATACTAATATTGCTCATATTAGAACTTAGTAAGTCCCATCCTAGAAATAACCAAACAAAGCACACAAAAGCAGAACACACACACAATTATATTTCCATTCAATGTTGCTGACAATAAAGCTTTTTATGAATTTTCTGTACAGGAAGAAAAAGTTCACAGTTTGGGAGAGTCAAATTCAACCAAATATTTGGAGCTTACACTATAAAACCAAAAAATGGTGAAGGGGGGGTTTACCTGAAATGTTGAAATTAAGTTTGGTGACTTCTTTTTGTGCCATATCCAATTCCAAATATTGACGGTCATCATGGCGATCAGCCATGAAGATTGTCCTGAGAATACAGTAAAACCCCAGGTAACGGAATTAATCAGTTCTGTGGGGTTTTCCTTATAGTGAAAACTCCTTATTGCCAAGTGCCCATAGGAATGCATTGCCTGGTTTCCCATAGGAGTGCATTGCATTTTTTTTTAAAAAACTATTCTGAAAAAATTCCATAAACTGACGCATTCTTTATAATGGATTTCTATCCTTAAGTCAAGTTTTCCATTACTCGAAGTATCCATAAGGTTCCACTGTATAATGCAGTGGCCTTACATCCTTCTGCATCGCAGCGTGATATCCAGTTTCATGAATCACTTTCTGGTCATGAGCCCTTTTGACACATAAAATCCGCATCAGCCCAAGGCTGGTTTCAAATTTATGAAGCTGTTGTCCTCCACCAAGATGGATTCAAGTGGGATTTAAGCCATTTGGGGGCCATCACCCTTCCCTGTGGACTTTGCCAGACAAGGCCATTAGTCCGCAGGGTGGTCAGGTTAGTTAACTGCTGCCTGATGATCGGAGCGCAAAAGAATAGATGCCTCTGAAATGTGGTGCTGGAGGAGAATTGAGAGTACCCTAGAGAGCAAAGAGATCAAACAAGTAGATCCTGAAGGAAATCAACCCTGACTGCTCCTTGAAAGGACAACTATTGAAGATGAAGCTATTTTGGACACAAGATGAGAAGAGAGGACTCACTCGAGAAGGCTTTGATGCTGGGAAAGATCGAAGACAAAAGGAGAAGGGGGTGGCAGAGCATGAGATGGCTAGATGGAATTGTTGACACCAGGGCCGGATTTACATGAAAAGAGGCCCTAGGCTATTCCACTTATGTGGCCCTTTCACCTCCCATTTTTAAGTTTGTAAATTACACGAGAGATAATAAAATACATCATTACTGTGATATATATCTATATATAGGCCCCTCTTGATCTTGAGGCCCTAGGCTGAAGCCTAGTTAGCCTATAGGAAAATCCGGCCCTGGTTGACACAGTGGGTGTAGATCTGAGCAGGCTGCAGAGAATGGTGGAGAATAGGGTGCCTGGCGTGCAATGGTCCATGGGGTTGCAAAGGGTTGGACCTAACTGTGTGACTGAACAACAACATACATGGCAGAGCAGGCCAGACATCCATAGCTGGTGTCTGTCAGATAGAGTTTTTTTTTTTTTAACAATTTGTTTTTTATCACCAGTCAAAATGCCTGGTGGGAAGTTGATGGCCTTTTGCTCATTGCAAAAATTTCTGGCTCAAAAACTGAATACTGTACATCATTTTAGATGTTCTGTCCTTTCATTTCACTGTCGAACTGACTGATTATCAAACACAATAAAGATACATATACCATGTATATATACAATCTTTTCTCTAAATCTTATGAAACTACATGTTAGAAGACTTTCACAAAGGACAATTTAATTTGCCTTTATTCTCAAATTATACTTTTTTGATTTGTACCTTAGTTCAGTCTTCTTGCCAGAGCATGACATTTGCCCACTTATTTAAAGAGACAAATATTTAACAGACTGCTAGTGCTTGTTTTCTATTTTTAAATTACCAAAATAAAAGAATGACTAAAAGGCAAACTTTTTCTCAGAAATATAATGGACATGTGGTAGAATACCTGTAGGCATTGAATGTAGAAAAGAAGAAAGGAATTCTACACCACATAACATGAACAACAGTTGCTCTCAATTTCAATCTGGAACGGCAGGCAAAGATAATGCTTTTCTCAAAAGAGCAATGAAAAAAATGTTTTTAAAAAGAGAACAGAATAAAAACTAGAAGTAGAAAATACAGTCTGGTATCCACTTTAATGAAAGTCACAAGAGCAGGCAAAATGTTAAACAAGCTGTTTGCAGTCGATGTTTTTTACCATTTGTTATAGTACAATCCTATGCACTTTCAATAAGAAGAAAGTCGTACCACATTCAATGGAGCTTATTCCTAGCTTGGTGGGAACATGATTGCAAAGTTCATTTATTATCTTTCTAGCTCCCTTCTTCAACTATGATTTTCCTTTTCCATATTTGTTTTTTATACAAACAAGGGGATAGTTTCACTTATTATGGTAGACATTCTGACTCAGCTAATCGAAAGTACATGGTTTAATCATTCTTTCCATCAATTGAGAATGATTAGTGGTGAATAGCTACCACCCACTTTGGATACTATTACTGTAAATGATTCAAACATACGCACAAGGCCAGATTACACAGCCCCTTCCTATAAATGAGTATAGAATAAATACAGTGCAAACTCTGTAGCAAAGAGTCATATGATCAGCCCTCAAATACATGTCTAAATCATTTAACCAAAGGAAGTGACCATTTAGTCCTGTGGTGAAGGACCACAATTCTCATTGTCCCTCACTATCAGTTATAGATAATGTTATGGCTGGACAGCAACGTGTTCTCAACTTCTGGTTTAAATAATCTAAAAAATATATTGACCGCACACAACTGAAGAATATACAACGAGCATTTAAAGTGTACTTTGCAGAATAATCCCACTGTTCAAAATGTCAAATCAGAAGGTTTGATGTCTGATCACTATCCACAGCCCTACAGAATTTAAAACAGAGGTTCTCAACCTACAGCCTGCAGACCAGATCCAGTTAGATACGACTGGCTTTCGAACAAGAGTGACCTTTAACTTTACCTTGCAAGAACAGGATAGGAAAACAGCAGTAGATGATGATGCTTGAGGCAGAAGCAAAAGTGTACCTCTGAAGGAAAATGCCTTGAGCTTGATAGCAGTAAACAAACAGGTCAGAGAGTTGCACAGAAAGTTTGGTGGCCACATGCAGGAATGGGCCACAAAATGGGGATCACTGATTTAGAAGACCAAATAACTGGGCCACCAAAATGCCGTGGAATATGGCAGTCCCAGAAGAACTGTTATTGGACTGACAATTCAATTGTCAATTGTGTCTGGGTTTAATTTCATTGTTTACACTGACTAGGAGCAACCTTGGTTGGAAATCTGGCTAGAGGCTGGGTGGCTAAAGTAAACACCTCCCAAGACATGTTTTTAAAACACTATTTCTTTCCTCTTTTTTAACCCCATTAGTATTTTAAAACTTCTTATACACGTACATTTTTTACCAAGGAATTTATATGCCCTGACAAAATAATCTGCAGAATTTTAACTTTATGTTAACTATTATAAGTACAGTATAGTTCTCAATTAAATAGTGGCTAGAATCTAACTGGCCATTTATTCTTGGTTGGACATATACCCATGATTGTAACCAGGACTTCAGTAATCTGTCACTGCAAAGTACAGTAAAACCTCATATAACACTAAAACCTGGTTCCACAAGTCTTCGTGTTATATGATTTTTCGTGTTATCTGATCCTCTATGGGATCCATAGAGATACATTGTAACCACACAGGCTTTCGCGGTTGTTATCTGAAGCATCCCATAGGATCTTAATGTTATCTGATGCAATTCTTCCCCCCAGATTCCTTGATGTTATGCGATTTTCGTGTTATTCGATACTAATGTTATATGAGGTATTACTGTATGTTGAAATGTTCTGCCATATCACTTAGGCAAAGGTCACCACCCTTCCTCGAAAGCCAGTCGTATCTGACTCTAGGGTTTTGTTCTCATCTCCGTTTATAGCCAAAGAGCCACCACTGTCTGCATCTGTAGGTGTTTTCATGGTCATGTGGCAGGCATGACTAGTCATCGGAGGGCACGGAACACTGCTTACCTTCCCCCCCAGAGTGGTACCTATTTATCTACTTCAAACTGCTAGGTTGGCAAGAGCCGGGGCAGACAAAGCTCACTCCATTGTGTAGCACTCAGCTCTTGAACTGCTGACCTGTTGACCTTCCAGTCATCAAGTTCAGCCTCTTAACCACTAAGCCACAACCATTTCACTTATGCAAGTGTAAATCATTAATTGGATTCAAGCTGGTGGTTCTATGAAAGGGTCAAGGAAGCGGTCACCTCGTGCGCACACACACGCACACACAAAAATGGTGAAGAACTGTAGAGTCAAACACTGCAGAGAAACAAAAGTTTTATAAGAACTCTAGCAGTGATGGCTGTCTTTGATTAGTTTTCTTTCATTGCAAGCTGCACAGGAAACTTTCAGTAGGTTCATTGAAGTCAACACCACCCTATACACACTAGCAAGCTTTGTGTTCCAAGAGCAACACCTGGAATCAGTTAAAATCATACCAACATTCAATCCTTCCCCCAAACCACTAACTCTTTTAAGGCTACTATGACTGGCCCTCGCCAGCCCCTCCTGGAAAGCTATTCTCCTTACAGCTCCAAACAAAGGAGTCTGTAAAGGAGAGAGGCCACACCCTGTGCCAGTTGAGTAACTCAGCGGCCCTCAGTCTGCAAGCAGTATCATACTTCAACATGATGAGAAAAAGAACAGCTACTGCCGGACAACCAACCCCAGGCTACTTTTCCTTCCTAAAAAAATCAATTAGGACAGTGCATACATTTCATAATCTTCTCATTTCCTTTTTCTCCCACATCATGAAGCTCCCATACCTAGCAGGATTTACTTTACATAGTCATCTTCCCTATACCAAAGGTTCAACAATTATATGCTTTATAAGCCTGCCAAAGTCCTAGCAGCATTGTTTATATAATTTAAAGATATGCCTCATTTTCACTAGGAGAGGTCATCCAAAGACAAATATCCATCAGCTTAGTCATGTGTTATTTTTATCTCTGTTACTGTAAGTTCAGAGTGTTCACAGCAGATCTTACACTCAAATGGAGAAAGCTAGAAAGCATCATGGCAATAAAAGCCAACCATCATCTTGGGAAACACCCAAGCATTACAAGCCCTTTTTATTGGTTGCTAAGAGTTCTTTGTAAGTACAGTCAACAGTTTGATTCAGAGCTCTAGAGAACTGAATTTGATTTCTACTGTTTATTTCTTTCACATCAAAAAGAAAGTACAGTTTTTCAGTCCTGAAGCAAGAGTTTGAGTTATTGGATGAGACAAAAGAGTATAATAATAATACCAAATATTTGCGTCCCATGAAGTCAGTTTTTATTTATGTTGACCCTTTTCAAGGTTTTCTAGGGTACACAGAAGTGGTTTATCATTCCCTTCTTCTGGGGCATCCTGGGACTGTGTGGCTTGCCCAAGGTCACACAGGTTGGCTCTTCTGGGATGCGGAATGGGAAACTGAATTCCCAACCTTGGGCTCTGCAGACAGAAACCTAACAAACAAAGGGTATGCCACAAATTATTCAAGTATGGACTGATCCCCACTGTTAAAATTGTTACATTTCCCCCCAACCTATGGTGGCCCTACAAATGAATAATGTCCAAAATACTGTGTCCTCAGCAGCCCTGCTTCATTCTTGTAAACTCATGCCTGTGGAAAATCAATCCATCTTATATTTGGATTGCTTTCCCTGCTTCCTTCAACCTTTCCCCACAATATTGCTTTTCCCAGGGAATCTTGCCTTCTCATGATATGCCTTAATTAGAACAGCCTCAATTCTATCATTTCTACTCTAGACATAGTTCAGGCTTGATTTGCTCCAAGATCCAATTGTTTGTCTTTTTGGCAGTCCAGCTCTTCTCCAGCGGTATTTTAAATGAATCATTTCCCCCCTATCAGCTCTCTTTATTGTCCAGCTTTCACACCCACACACAGCAATCAAGAATAGAATGTTATGGATGGTCTTGGTCTCCCATGACACATCCTCATATTTGATTACCTTTTCTGATTCCTTCATTGCTGTCATTCCACATTTCAGTTGCTTTCTGATTTCTTGGCTGTAGTCTCCATTTGGATGGATGACTGAACTGAGATACAGTAATACCTCGGATAACGTTTACCTCGGATAACGCTAAAATCGCATAACATTAAGTAATCTGGGGAGGAGAATTGGATCGAATAACGTTAAGGTCCTATGGGATGTATCGGATAACAACCGCTAAAGCCTGTACGGTTACAATGTATCTCTATGGAGCTTTAACATTATCCGATACATCCCATAGGATTTTAACATGCATCGGATAACACTAAAAATCAGATAACACCAAGACTTGTGGAACCAAGTCTTAGCGTTATCCGAGGTATTACTGTATATATATCATGTTTTATCATTTCAATTTTTTCATTATCAACATTAAAGCTGTGTAGCTTTTCTATGGTCATGATTGTTGTGTTTTTAATGTTCAGCTGCAGCCCTGCTACGGCACTTGCACTAGAATTAGTGTCAAGTCATAAGATGGTGTTATCTGCATGTCTTAAATTATTGATGCTTTTCCCGTTTGAATCTAGCATGACACCTTCTACATATAGCTTTAATAGATAAAAGGATAAAATGCACCCTTGCCTGAAACTTTTGTCTATAGGAAGCCACTCTGTCTCTCCATATTATGCCCTAACAGTAGCTTCTTGTCCACAAACTGGCTATGCATAAGGACAATCAAGTGCACATCATTTCTTTCAGAACAACCCATAGTTTCTCACAATCCACATAATCAAGGGCCTTGATATAGTCTATAAAGCACAGACTGATCCTCTTCTGAAATTCTTTGGTGCGCTCCAGTAGCCAGCAGATATTTGAAATATGATCTTGAGTTTCTCTTCTTTTCTGAAGTCCAGTTTGAACATCAGTCAATTCTTTCTCCATATAACACCTTGAGCGCCACTTTGTTTGCAGGGAAAATTAGAACAAAGGTCCTATAGTTGCTGCACTCCTTGGCATCTCCTCTCTTAAGGATTGGTATGCATAGTGAATGTTTCCAGTCCGTGGGTCACTGTTTTGTTTTCCATAGTTGTTGGCATATTCCTGTTAAGATTTTAACAGATTCAGTCTTTGTGACTTTAAATAGTTCTAGTGGTATCCCATCTAGACATGATCATTTATTTATTCCCACTGCTTTCAAAACAGCTTTTATTTAACTTTTAGAACTGCAGATACTTCTAGCAGAAACTTGCTCATACAAGTCTATATAACTAACAACATGAAGCTCTACTGAACATCTAGCTATTAATGCCTTGGTATTTGCTTATATTTTGGCACAGTAGTAGTGCTTTGTATTTAACAAATGCAACTGTCATCAGACAAAAGAAACCAGAAGTAAAAAAATCCTAAACATTTCTTTATGGAGGAAAGGGGAGCCATAAATGCTCTCACCAACTTGTTGCAAAAAAGATATTTTTCTAGCAAAATTTCTTGTCCATCTTTAAGGCATGGAAATGGGCTGAAATGTCCATGTGTTTGCTCCACATATTTACACTGCAGAACATCACAATCAAAACTCCAACCCACACGCACCCTCTGAAAGGAGATACAACACTAAACATTCATTTTGCCTGGCTACATCACAGAAGGGTACATTCTTCTACTTTAAATGTTATGTTTAATAATTATTTGTTATATTCCATTAAGAAAAATGTCTTTGGATGATTGAAACCCCCCAAAAATTTCTTATGTTACAGTGTATCTTTATCCACTACTATAACCACATGTCTCAAAGCATTTTCTTCTTCTTGTGCTGTATCCGATTCCAAATACAGTAATACCTCCGATAACGTTTACCTCAGATAACACTAAAATCGCATAACGTTAAGTAATCTGGGGAGGAGAATTGGATCGAATAACGTTAAGGTCCTATGGGATGGATCGGATAACAACTGCTAAAGCCTGTGCAGTTACAATGTATCTCTATGGAGTTTTAACGTTATCCGATACATCCCATAGGATTTTAACATGCATCGGATAACACTAAAAATCGGATAACACCAAGACTTGTGGAACCAAGTCTTAGCATTATCCGAGGTATTACTGTACAGTGGTACCTCGCTTAAAGAGCATAGTGTGTTCCACAGGAATGCTCTTTAAGCGAGTCTGCTCTTTAAGTGAAACACCATTGTAAGTGACCCATTGTGCTGTTTGGCAGGGGGGATCGTGAACCCCAATTTAGTTGTTAAGCGAGCTTTGGGTGGGTTTTAGTTGTTAAGCTAGGTGACCATGCAGAGAAAATTCTGCTCTTGAAGCGAGTTAGTCTCTAAGTGAGGTGCTCTTTATGCAAGGTTTTACTGTATTGGTGATCACACCTGAGAATATAATGTCATGGCCTTTCACATGCCTTCTGCATTGAAGTGTGACTATCATACCACTGATCTACCTCCGTGAGTCATTTTCTGGTCCTGAGCCCTTTTGGCACACAAAGTCCTCTTCAGATGCAGGCCAGTATTGATGAAACTGCTGCCCTCCATCAAGATGGATTCAAGTGGGATTTAATCTACTTGGGGATTGTCACCCTTCCCTGTGGACTTCACCAAGGCCGTTAGTCCTCAGGGTTGTCAGGTTAGTTAACTGCTGCCTGACACTTGGCACTAAATTGCTGGCAGGATGGTCTACTCATTTACCATAGCAGGATAACCTGGCCAGACTGGAGCATATTCTGTAGATGTCCGGGGGAGTGAAAAGGGCTGCCGGCAGGAGCCCCAGCCAAGACGCTTTCGACCGCTCCTGGCCGCGTCAACATCTCCGCCTCCCCCGGACTCACAACACCTGTCCAGGGGAGTGAAAAGGGGCGCCGGCAGGAGCCCCGACCAAAGATGCTTTCGACCGCTCCTGGCCGCGCCAACGTCTCCGCCTCCCCCGGACTCGCAACACCTGTCCGGGGGAGTGAAAAGGGGTACCGGCAGGAGCCCCGGCCAAAGACGCTCTCGACCGCTCCCTGGCCGAGAGAATGGAGAACAGCTGTGAGGGGCAACCGGCCGGCATAAAAACTCCGCTTCCACCGCCACCTACGCCGGACTCTTCTCTCGGCCGGCCCTGGCTTCGAGCTGGGCGAGGAGGACTCTGGCCGGGAGCGCCTGGACTCACTTTACCTGTCAGCGCTCCCGAGCCTCGCCCCCACACCAGCATAAATAGACCCTGCGACGGGATGCTGCCATGGCTTCCAGAGCATGCTTGTGGTTAGGGTAAGAGCCCTGACATTGCTGGATCATGTACTGTATTTTTAAATTGTATTGCATTACTGAGACTATGTCATGTACAGTAATACCTCTTACCTCAGATAACGCTAAAATTGCATAACGTTAAGTAATCTGGGGAGGAGAATTGGATCGAATAACATTAAGGTCCTATAGGATGGATCGGATAACAACCGCTAAAGCCTGTGCAGTTACAATGTATCTCTATGGAGCTTTAACGTTATCCGATACATCCCATAGGATTTTAACATGCATCGGATAACACTAAAAATCAGATAACACCAAGACTTGTGGAACCAAGTCTTAGCATTATCCGAGGTATTACTGTATATGTAACTGGAATTGAATTTTGTAACCTTATTTTGCAGTGTGGTTTTGTTTTATTGCACTGCTGTACTGCATTGTTATATTTATTGTATTATATTGTATGACCTTTGATTATGTTATATTACTTTTGATTTTCTTATATGTATGGTTTCTGTAAACCGCCCTGAGTCGGTTGTACCGAGTAGTGCGGTATACAAATCGAATAAATGAAATGAAATGAATACTGTACTTTTATACCATATGCCAATTTCATATATTTGAAGCTTTAAATACTTCAATATAACACAAACTAGGTTTGATGTTTAGGTTTTTTAAAATCTCAATACAGTATTCTGTAACACAGTATTCTGTTGCTAGGATTTTAAATGATGTCATGAAAAGGCTACCGCTAACAGGAGGTTAGAAGAAAAAGAAAAGGAAACTGCAGCAGTGGTTCTCTGACAAAGCATCTGGACAGTGACAGAAGAAGAAAACTGGCCTCATGAAATAGGAAGACTTCAGAGAAGCTGCAGTAAAGTTTCTTGAGAAAGCGCATTGGTCCCAATAAATTCAAGATACATTACAAATGACAGCTGACAGACTAACTCTTTGTTCAGCATGCTTTCAAGTAAACCAAAATCAGAAAAGCTACCCAGGATGAACTTAAGAAAAGGAAAACTAGTATATACTGTACATTTTATTCAGGAACTTAGCTATGGATATAACTCCTTCTTCACAATTTTTTTCTTCTTTTAAGTCCAGATCAGACTTTAAACTGTCAAAATTAAGCCACCTTCTTCGCTTTGCCATTGGCCAAACTTAAGTCCTCATCGGTACATGTTTCCGGTAGTAACCAGCAGACCAGCAAATGATCTGGATTCTGTATCTCTCAACATTCACACAGCATGATGTTATCTGCCAGCAGCCCCCACTTGAGCATGTTGGTCTTATGTTTAGGCACTCCGATTCTCAGCCTGAAGTTGGGGAGGTTGAGTTCCTCAGCTATATTCTCCTTTAATGTTATTCCTTGTCCAGTGAGCTCCTTCCTCCATCTTCTAATTTGATTTTGCTCTTGTGTACCCCCAAGAATGTTTGTTCTAGCCATAAACCTCTTCCTGGGTCTGAGTCAGCAGACTTGAGGCTCATATCCGTTCAGAGGATGTCAAGAGTCATTCTCTTGCTTAGTTCTCTTGGCATCCGCTGCTACTTCTCTCCTTATCTTAGGTGGAGAGATACCAACAATAATAGGATATATTTTCTCAATTGGCATAGGTTTGAGGCATCCTGTCACTATGTGCATTGTTTCACTAACAGCAGTGTCAACTTGTATTGTGCGTTCCTTCCAGTGACTGTATGCAACTTGTATTTACAACAGCTAGTATTTTATACTGTTCATTGGATGTTATACATCATTACCCATATTTGTCTATCTCATGTCTGAGGCTTAATGGCCATCATAATACAAATGGTTTAGAGAAAATTTCATCTGAATTTTAAATTAACAGTGAAATTAAGGGATAATGATTTTAAATTTGCATGTAACCAGACTGAGAATTGGAATCAGATTCATTATTGCTTTTGAAAGCCTGGTGTGGTAACCTGAGAGGTAAAATTTTCACCACATATTGTGTCCAGTTACCAACCTTTCTCTGTTTGGTAGAATTAATAGGTTATACCCATAGCCCTGGAAAGCCGTAGTCATTGCTTCTATAAGCAAGAGAGCATGATAGGTCTCCAGTTGTGAGGTGTGTGTTTTTTTAATTACGGCCAAAAGTACTATATGTGTTATTATTTGGCAAGCAACCTACAGAATCCAATATCTAACTAGGGATTTTCCTCCCTCCTTGTATTAAATCCTACTTAATTTAAAAAAAATTACCAACAGAATGTTAAGTTCCACACAATTTAAACAAGGCTGCCACTCATGATAACTGTTTTGTGAAAATGTATATTAAATCTTTGTATCTTTGTAATACAGACTATCACATGAGACTGTGTTCTTCAATGAATAGCCATATTATGATATGGGTGGGTGGGTAAGACTTTGAAAGGTCTTTGTTTAACTATGTCACAGAAAGAAAGAAACAGGAAAGTTTTGGTAAGTTTATAGATGCTGGTTTTCCAACAGGACCCTGTCAAGAAATAAACCCACTACTATGAATCAATTGCTGTGGCCTGACATATGCTGAGCCACTGTAATAACAAAATGAGCCAAGTTGCAATTTAGAATCCACACTGTCAACTATCACTTAAGCCAGTATGTCAAAGGAGGGTGGAATCTAAAAGCACGCAAATTAAAAGCACAAAATCTTGTGCTTTCTATTAACCGATATGTCTACTTGTAAAAGATTACAGATAAGACAAATTAATGAAAGGGATTACTTATTTAGGCTATGGCAAATGAAAGGAAACTGAACCCTTACAGCAGACACACTTGAACTGAGTAATAACTTTCTAGCTTCCCTCCTCTTTAAGGTTCTGCTTCCAAACAAATGAAACCAACCATATCTTGGCCTGGCAAAATGCCCCAAAGCCACAGTGGAAACTTCCCATGAACAGCATGTCCGTAATGAATAATTTAGATGCCCCAATTCTCTTACAGATATTCTCAAGACAAACAAAATTCCAACATTTACTATCTTTATTTCAACAGTCATTATACAGTCAGGGATTAAAACCAATGGCATTTTATTCTGAAAGGAAGAATAAAGTCATCCCATGAATCACATTGGGGTACACAGAAAGAGCCTCCTCAAAGACTGTGGTTTTTTTAAAATCACAATCGGGCGTACCATGCTAACAACCAGCTAATCTTTCTGAAACTAGGTCAAACGAAAGGCACTACAGAATGAACTCACCAAAAGGTGCCTTCATTTTGGTAGTTTCACGTCTGGCCTAGACATGGAAGAAGAATGAACCACATTGCGCATTTGGATGACTGATGAACTGTGTCCATCTGAAATCGAGTACAAGAGACCTCGTGAAGAAATGGGGCTGGACAATTCAATGTCAGGAGAATGTCATCACTTTATTATGGTCACAACCATTTCAGATTTCTATTTAGGCATGAAACTGGATGGCAACCCTACTTGATAATCCATGTTGTAGAACAGATGGAGAGATGCAAGTCTAATGATTCCCCAGGACTAAAATAATGGTTTCCTTTTCTATCAGTTATATGGAATAGATTTTGTGGACATCATGTTACAGCGATTCTTCTCCTGCTCTATCAGAAGGCTTCTCAGAATGATATAAGCTTACTATCATTTCCTTATAGTTATCCTATGCATTTCACTTGACATTTATTTTACGTACATGCAAACACCATGTGGAATTGTCCAAGTTTGAAGTTTTCGATGCCAGTAGCATGCTGACAAGATCCAAACACATTTCTTTTTCCATTACCAGGCATGGTTTAAATAAGTTACTATGGTCAGAAATGTCTCAGAGCAAAGGCGGAAGATCTGGATTCGAATCCCTGTCTGGGCATGGAAAATTATCACAGGATGGCAATGGTAAAACTATTATTTAAATCTCTCAATTATCTATTGAGTCACTGTAATTTGGATGTAACTTGATAATGTGCACGCAATAATCATAAGGGAGGCCCACAAAGTCATTTTTGTGGGCTTCAAAACTCAATTCCTAGTATTATAAGAAAAGGTTTTCATAGTACAGTAATACCTTGGATAACGTTTACCTCAGATAATGCTAAAATCGCATAACGTTAAGTAATCTGGGGAGGAGAATTGGATCGAATAACGTTAAGGTCCTATGGGATGGATTGGATAACAACCGCTAAAGCCTGTGCGGTTACAATGTATCTCTATGGAGCTTTAACGTTATCCGATCCATCCCAAAGGATTTTAACATGGATCGGATAACACTAAAAATCGGATAACACCAAGACTTGTGGAACCAAGTCTTAGCGTTATCCGAGGTAGTACTGTATTAGAATGTTAAAATACACTTATTGAAATGTATAGTTTAATACATAATTGGTTATATGTTATAAAAAGGAGATTGATTTTTAAAATAATGATATGAAAAGGTTATGCAAAAAAAATTTCTTTAGTGGTATTGTATTGTACTGTAAGTTATGGATATGTATTGTGTTATGATTTTCTGCCTGTTTTGTTAATTTCTCCTTAAAAGTTAATAAATAAATAAAAAACTCCATCCCAAACAAATCACTCCAGGACAAATACCTATTATTATTTTTCAAGCAACACCAACAAGAAAGCTTGCAGGAGGGATGAGTTGCCTCTAATACAATATGCAATTTGGGAACCATGGGAAACCCTCTTTTAACAACAACAAAAAATGTTAAAAAGAAAAAACTTGGGCATGCCAGTCCTGGGAAGTGGTTCAAATATGAACTGACCCACCTCCACTAATCAGAGGGAGCAACTGATGCAACCCTGAAGGGCCATGTTTCCCTAAAGTTTCACAGCCTGAAAGTGTATCTGAATTAGGATATGCTCTTGGATTCTGAGATGGCAGTTCTGCTAAGGGCGCAGTATTTAGTATGGACTTTCTCACAAAATGAATTCTATGACTTGAATGTAATGACAAATGAAAAAAAAGGCCCAAATTATCCATCTAATTTTAAAAGAGGAAGGAGATGCAGAGGCAACCTGTACATTTTGACAAGAGAAAGGGCTTGTTCATGTCGAAGAAAACAGTACATACCGTACAAAGATAGAAATAGTACAATTGCTACAGCATTCCTGTCATATGTTTATTGGTGCAACAAGCTCCAGTCAGTCTCACCTACAGCATTTCATTGCAACTGAAACATCAAAATACGTACTCTCAAGGCAGCCCCATATAAAGCACATTATTACTTTTCCATGCTTACAAAGGTGACCTGCAAAAGGGAAACTGCAAAAAAAGAACTCTGGCTAAACTTTTTATTTATTACTACATTTAATTTACCGTATATTCCACTGCAGAGATTCAACGCAGCTGCCTTCTCAACATTTGTTTATTTGTTTACAATTTTCCATGTCACCTTCAGTATCCTCAGGCTGGCTTATAAATTAAGCAAAACAAATATAAGAAATGTATCAAAATTAAAAGGAATAAAAATTAACACTAAACGTTGCACCATAAAAAGGTCAGTTCAAGGATAAAACCTGTGGAGAAAGAAGGACTGTGAGACAGTAAAGATTACAAGACAAACTTCTGTGGGGTGATCACTGTACAGTATTTGTTGTTGTTACCTGCTATTCAGTCACTTCTGATGTATGGTGACTCCATACATTAGTGACCTCCAAGGGGCTGCGGTGGCTCAGTGGTTAAGAAGCTCGCCTTGTTAGCTGGAAGGCCAGCAAGTAGGGAGTTTGAGACCCGGGTACTGTCCCAGCTCTTGGGGACATGAAAGGAGCCTCATTCGGGCATCCTATGAACAGTTTCTCCAGCAAAAATCCTTTCAACCCGGAATAATATCTGACACAAAATCATTATTATTATTAGTGACCTCCCGCAGATCAACAGACCTGCTCAGGCCTTGCAAAACACTTTATGCATACTATGATGATTCAGTACAGATGGCTGGATATATTTTAGGGTGCCTTTTTTAAATGGAGAAGCCTTTTATGTTTTAATAAATAATAAATAAACAGGAATGAATCCAACCTGTAGTCTGAACCAATACACCCTTGACATCCTGCTTGATTGTTAGTGCTTTAGTGCAAAACTTGGATATAAAAATACTATATGCAGTACATTCGTTGCATTTATTTTCCCAAAACAAATATGGATTATGAAGCTCTCATTTCTTAGAAACTGACTTAACATACAGGACAAACGGTTTTGTCTGTAGTGGGATCTTAGATTCAACCTTTTACCTTCATTCATTTTGTTCATTCAGCTATTTTTAAAGTTGTTATCTGCAATGCTGTAAGAATCCTGCCCTCTGGGTTCCTTCAGTGACTCATTCGAATCTACAGTGGCTCTGAGAAGACCCTTTCCAGTCCAATTTGGCTGAAACAGGAACAAGTTGATACAAACACTTTATCTTTGAGTGTATGATCCACAGGATTTTCTATCAGACTTTAAATAAACCACTGTTGTGTCATCAATCTACGTCTAGTACCCACAAAACTCTACCTCAAATTTAAAACCTGTGCCCTTTTAGTTATGGTGTGCATATGTATGGACAGCCTTCCCAGCAGAATGGAAAATCTAATGCTTATTCCTCACATGCTGAGCCAAGGCTGGCAGCCCACATATCCTCTGGGCTGGAATTCTTCATGCACATTAAAGCCACAGTGACAATTCAACTTAATGATTCATTGATGAGTATATAAAACTAGAGTGACACTAAGCCTGTGCCAACAATCTACACTGGAGTGCCCAAACTACAGCCCATGGGCCGGATCCAGCCTCTGCACCAATTCATCCGGCCCACACCACCCTTGTCGCTCCCGGAAGTGTAAGTAAAACATGCCCGTACAGGCACTTTTTATTTCCACTTCCAGGAATGTCAAGGGTGACACGGGCCGGGTGAATTGGTGTCAGGGGCTGGATCTGGCCCATAGGCCATAGTTTGGGCACCCCTGGGTTAAGCAGAGAAAGTGACAGCCTAAAATTTATCTCATCCTGTGGCAAAACACATTGGAAGGCATGTTTTACTTCTGCTTCCAGTGGGAGGAACCATGTGACCAGCCCACTGAACCACATGACCAGCCTGCAGCTGGAAAAGTTTGGGCACCTGTGATCTACACTTACGCTTTCTGCCTGACAAAGTACAGGCAACTCTTTTGTTTGTTTGTTTTTTACACATGCCACATATTTACAGATTCTTTCTTTCTATCAGAAATGTGTAAAGTGAGAAAATTGCTGCTGAAGACTGAAATGAAGTTCCTAGATCAGAACTCCTTGCTCATGATCACACACACTTTGGTCACCCTCCAGACTTGAGTATTGTAATGCGCTCTACATGGGGCTGCCCTTGGTGACCATTCAGAGGCTGCAACTGTTCCAGAATGCTGCTGCTCGGGTCGTGATGGGATGCGGATGTTATGCTCGTGCCTCACCACTACTCAGAGAGCTGCACTGGCTTCAAGTTTGCCTCCGAGTGCAATTCAAGGTGTTGGTTATCACCTTTAAAGCCCTATATGGTAGTGGGCCAGGATACTTAAGAGACCGCATCACCCCAAGGACATCTGTCCATCCCACCAGAGTGGACCACAGAGGCTCTTTGGTTGTGCCATCGGCCAGAGCGGCGCACCTCTTTGGCACCAGAAAGAAGGCCTTCTCTGTGTCCACTCCGGCCCTATGGAACCTCCTGCCAATTGACAGAGCTGCTGTCCTTCAGGAAAGGAGTGAAAACCTAGCTAGCAGGGCGGGTCTGGGGTGCGGGAGGTACAATGACTCCACCCGGCTAGCTAATTTGAGTCCCCTTGCCCTTAATTTCTCAATTGTAACACCCACTTTTAACCTTTTTAATCTGTTTTAGCTTTTTAATTTTCTGACTTTTATAATCTTTTAAATATGGTCTTAATTGTTATTGATGGTTCTGTGACTGTGAAATCCCCATGGGTCACTCGGGTGATGAAGGCGATAAATAAATTTGAATAAATAAATAAATAATAAGTAATAATGAAAGGAGAGTAATTTCAAACATTTATTTCCCATCTATATAGCTGAAAAGGCAATGTAACTAGGGCAGAAACAATCATCATGCCACAAGAATTCCTGCAAATGCAGAAAGGGCTGAGGTTACCGTTCAACTGAATAGAACTCAAAATTTCTTGTTGCAGCTACAAATATGTCTTTACAAAACAACACCTGTGAAAGTGAAATTCCCTATCCCCTTCAGGTATTTTCTTTCTCTTTTTAGCAAATGCATCCTGTGAAAGCTATACATGGTGGCCCGTAAGTCCCTACCCGTCCATATCTTATTATGTCATATTCAATGATGCATATACTGTACAGTATTATTTTTTTTTCCCAGAGAAATATGGCCAATTTAAGCCCATGTGAGGGTAATGTCTCACAGAACATGGTGTCGCATAATATTAGGCAGTGAGAATGAAGGACAGCACACAGATACACTGAATACATAGATATATGGACAGGTAGAGACTTACGGGCCACCTTGTATATACTTTTCCAGGACAACTCACAAAATTATGGGGAAAATAAATAAAGAAAATTATGTGAAAAACAGCAATAAAAACAGGGGAGGAAAAACAAAAATAACAAATGGAAATACAACAGATAGAAGTTCAATGAAACAAGCATATAAGCAGTTGAAGAAGCCTGGAAGAATCAGAGGTCTCCAACCTGTTGCCAAGAAGCCATAAAATATGGCTACATAAATGAAACACCATAGGTAAAATGACCAGATGAAAAAAGATGATAAATGTTTAATAGTTTTTTAGATGTGGAAATTTCAACAAATGCAACTTTTAGGGCAAGCTACACTAGCTGAAATTTTCACCTCCACATAGCTATTAAAGATACAGGAACCTTATCTTCTTTTTCATCTGGTCACCTTAACCACAAATGAAATTACTCTGCCCCTAGCCACCACCAGCCTTATTTCAGAGGGCCTCCAATGAAAACTTTATTGCATAGACAAGTGCAATGGAAGTCAGTTAATAAGCTACAGACTACAGTTGGCAGAACCAAAGTGAACATAGGAAAATTGGGGGGGGTGGTGGTGGTGGTGGTACCAAAACAATCCTTCAAAGCTGAGCTAAAAGAACATGCAGCTTAACAATTATGTCAGTGTACTATATGCCCTACAATATGTATTATTGGTGAATGTATTGCCTATTCGTAAATAACTGGTGTGGTATGTCCTTGGAAGAAATGTTCCACAAAGTTAAGAAGAGGAAGACTATCGCTTTGACAATAACCAATTTTTGGAATCGATACAGCATTTGAAGAAGTAGATTAAAATTGTCTGATACATTTATTAATTTACTATGGTACTTCTTAAACAACAAAGAAACAATTGTAGCAATTATTGAATTATGCAGACTCTCTTAAAACATTTATTTGTTTCTTAGAAACTAAGCAATGGTATGAGGCAATGGATTTCCCATGTGTTTCTTCTACATAAAGGGCTGATATGACAAGACTGGAAAGATAATTTTTTTTATTTTCTTGCTTTCGAACTGCTAGGTTGGCTGGAGCTAGGACAAAGACGGGAGCTCATTCCATCCTGCAGTACTCGGGAATCGAACTGCTGACCTTCCGCCTCCCAGTCAGCGTCTTAGCGACTTGAGCCACTGCAATCTTGTATTATCTTTTTCTATAGCATTAGTAAACTATGGAATCTCCTATTGGACAGCCAACGACTATAGATTAAAACTGAAAGGGCCTCCTTCATCCACTATAAAGTCTTCCTGTAAAAAGTTTGTATGTGTATCAAAGTAAGTCTCCTATCAATAACCTATTCAACCATTCTAAATATTTTTTTTTCTGACCTCAGTAAGAGAAAAAAATAACAACTACTATTTCCAAAGATAATGGAGAGTGGTGTTCATCAATATCTACTTACACCATAATATAGACCAGCAGCCGAGAGAGAATAGGGAACAGCAAGAATTGGATGATGGCCAGGTAATTAATTTGACATAAAGTTTCTGTTTTCAAGATATGTTTCCAAGGGCAGTCTAACAGTTTACCAAATGAATAAAATATCTATGGGACAAAAGGAAAGGTGCATAAACAGACAGTAAATGACACCCATTTTAAAATAAGCAAATGTACATCTTCCCCTTGAGAGGCAAACAGAACATTGCAGATCTAACTTGATTAGAAAAGGGCATTTCCCTGGTCTACAATCACTCATTCTCTCCAGTTCTCTCTTTCCATGACAGCCAATCAGTGGCACAGCTAATCAGTACAGGATACTCTATCTCTCCCTTCTCAGAAAGCTCTTTGGATGTGTAACAGTAATTGCCTTTTCCCATTAGCCCACTGTGACAACAGCTACCATGGCAACTGGCAATGATTTTAATAAATCCAATCTGCTTTTTCAAGGACAGCACATGCATGCTGCCAGTGACAGCATTACAGATAGGCTCTGTGATGGGTGGAAGGAAAGAACCGTCATCACCTGCAAGGTTAGATGTTTAACATTCAAAGACTAATAAGGCAGTTGTGGAATGAGTAAAAACAAAAACATATACAGTACGAGAAACACAGGCTGCCCAATAGTCAACACTTAAGACTCCAGGATCACTGTTTTATAATTTTCTGAACAAGGAACTACCTTCTGTTTACAAAAATAAAGAAAGAAATAAAAGCACAGACTCTCTGAAGAAATACTGGGTCACATGAAGCCAATGTTATACTTCTCCAACAATGCTTCCCAAGATATCTGCATTATTAAGTCACCTTTTAGGGCACGAGCGGGTGCCTGTACAAGGGGTCAGTAGTGGAGTATAGGGTACTTATAGCTTAGATGTAGTAAAGAATGGCTGCAGGGACCAATTAAACTTTTATTTTCTTATTGGTATAATCTGGTTGAAATATTTTCATATCCAAGTTGGCTGGGGACACAGATTTTTTGAATATACATACAAAATAATAGACATTTTTCTTATTCTTTTTGTTGGACTACTCTTGAGAGTTGATAATTTTAAAAGTCAATACATTTATTTAAAGATAATATATTTATTGAAAAAACTGGGTGCATAAGCACATTTCTACTTTATCCTTTCTCCATTTAGGTTATGTCTGTATTTGCAGTAAAACAAAAGTTCTACTTCAGAGGTGCCCAAACCTTTCAGGCTGTGGGCCGTTCACGTGATTCAGTGGGCCAGTCACATGGTTCCTTCCATTGGAAGCAAAACATGCCTTGTAATCTGTTTCACAACAGGATGAGAGATTTTAAGCTGCAATTTTCTCTGCTTAGACCATGGGTGCCCAAACTATAGCCCACGGACCAGATCCACCCCTGACACCAATTCATCCAGCCCACACCACTCTCGACACTCCCGGAAGCGGAAATAAATCGTATGGGCATGTTTTACTTCTGCTCCCGAGAGCGATGAGGGTGGCATGGGCTGGATGAATTGGCATATAGGGCCAGATGTGGCCCACTGGGTATAGTTTAGGCACCCCTGTTCTACTTAGTGTTCTTCAAAAAAATAGTTGGGATCAATTGCTATCCCTCTCTATATGCTCATGTTTCTTTTTTGTGTTTTATCTGAAGTGAACTAAATAAGCACACTTGGATAATACTTTCTCTGTAATATCAACAAACTTTCTTTTTCCTGAAGGCTCTTGAGGTCCTGAGATTTGGACCCAACTCAAATTCCTTCTTCAAACCACAGATGCAACAGCCTTTTTGACCTATTTATTTTTTAGAAACCTTCACAGATAAATACAGTCAAACCTTGCATAAGGAGCACCTTGCTTAAAGAGTAACTTGCTTAAAGAGCAGAATTTTCTCTGAATGTTTGCTTCACTTAACAAATAAAACCAACCAAAACCTCGCTTAACAAATAAATCGGGGTTCACAATCCCCCCCCCACAATTGGTCATTTACAATGGTGTTTCGCTTAAAGAGCAAACTTGCAGAACGCATTATGCTCTTTAAGCAAGGTACAACTGTAGAGGAATTACTGCTAGGGATATGGTCAGCAGTGATGACCCAACAAGATCTCAGTTAAACTTTATTTAGCATCATGTCCGAAGGTATGCCATATCATTTGGTGTCTGTGGTTAGTGTTATCTTTTAACTGGGTATGAGTGTGAGTTTCTTTTGCAGTTCATTCTGAGAGAGATGGAAGCATTAAATATATCTTAGCTTGCCATAACTCCAAATCTCATGTTTAAAATTTTTGTTCCTTGAGTTTGTAGCTGCTGAATCACCCAGATATCTAGTCAAAAGAAGAATATATGAACAAACACTTCATGTACTGTACAATTAGAGTTTCAAACTGAAAAGGAAGTTATTCTACAGTATCTGTCTCTGCTTTGCTTTTCATGGTAATTTTTTTATTTGCAGGCAGTGGTTGTACCTGCCCCTTGGAATGTGTTTGTGCACACGGAGACTTGTGTACTTTGTCTGCATAAGCAAGGGACTGAATTATGTTTAACTTTTCAAATAAATCCATGGTACATATTAGTAAAGCAAAGTAGGTTTAACTCCAAATATCCACTATGTTGCCCTTACTTGAAAGCCAGTCGTATCCAACTCTAGGGTGCAGTGCTCATCTCCGTTTACAGCCACAACATCTGCAGACATTTCTGTGGTCCTGTGGCAGGCATGACTAGACACTGGAGAGCATGGATGGCTGTTACCTTCCCACCAAAGCGGTACCTATTTATCTACTTGCAATGCCTTGCTTTCGAACTGCTATGTTAGCAGAAGCTGGGACAGAGATGGGAGCTCACTCTATCATACAGCACTCAAGCCTTGAACTGCTGAAAATATTGTCCTTTGGGACAGTTCCTAATTTTGCTATTCTTTAAGTTTTAACACTTAAGGTGTCACATGACTTTCTATTATTGTCGGAAATAAACGTTAGGCCCCATTACAGCTGTCAACTCTATTGAATGGGTTTAAACAAGGAACGAACAAGAGAGTGGAGAATGGAGCTCTAAAACTCTGTGCACAGTGTTGTAGCCTATTATTTTGGTTACTGGATGTTGATACAGCACTTAGGCCAGGAATGGCCAAACTTGGTGCCCTTAGTGTTCTTCAACTTCAATTCCCAGAAGCCCACGTAAGCACACCTGCTGATCAGGGCTTCTGGGAACTGAAGTCCAAGAACAACAGGGGAACCAAGGTTGGCCATCCCTGATTTAAACATTACAGGGCCATATTTCTTCTCCTATGCAAGCAGCAGTGTTTCTAAAAAGGCTCTGCTTAATTTTAAAACAGTGTTGCAAAAGAACTCAAAATTTCACATTGTCATTATCCCAGATAGAAGGATAGCCCTTACTTCACACAAGCTATTATTTGAAAAGTTTTGAAAACCTATCAGAAAGTTTGGGAAGGGCCACTCAAATTCCTTGAAAAGTCACAGTTGACATTTCAGCGCAGAACCAGTGGCAGGTAGAAAGGCACTACCAGGCAGAAGGAAGGAAGGCACGGCAGCAAGATATAGTTGGAAATTAACAACAAAACAAAAGAAATATGCATGGCATGGCATGAAGGAAGCATACAAAAATTCACACATTCCAATAAAAACAGGGGCTGATTTTCAGAACATTTGCAGAAATGTGTCTCAAGAGAAACCATCTCCTTTCCAGACTAAGCCTAGCTTTCTGCAGTGCAAACACCATGAGTTCTCAAAACACAAGACGACAGCAAAAAAAGTATTGGTTTAAAACTACTTCTACCTTTCCTTGTCTAGCAGTTCGAAAGATAGAAATTGTAAGTAGATAAACAGGGACCACTTCAGCGGGAAGGTAAACAGCATTCCGTACGCTACGGTGTCTAGTCATACCTGCCACATGACCATGGAAACGTCTGCAGAAGCAGACAGCACTGGCTCTTCGGCTGTGAAACAGAGATGAACACTGAACCCAAGAGTTGGATACGACTGGCTTTAGAGCAAGGATGACCTTTACCTTTACCTTTCCTTGTCTCCAGCCAGCATACAAATATTCTGAACAATGTAATCTGTACATGCATAGTTTCACACGAAAATTGCTTCACAACATGTGCTGCTACATCTTTGTGTTTTCACAAACATATCTCAACAAATAATATATTTGAAATTGTGTGAAGGCCTGTAGATAGTACAATATGACAAAGGAAAACCAGCTAAGACATAGTCAAGTTCCCTGCAGAAACACTGCTACATCTCACAGGGTAAAAAAAAAAAAAGCATGAGGATTATTGTGATTTTTTTTGTAAAAGTGCCCAACCTTCCCAAAAGAAATACAGCATACAGTACAGTATCTGCCTTTTAAGGCAGCTTTGAAGATCCATTTAGATGAGATATTATACTGCAACAGTTTATTCCCTCACCCACCCCCAAGCTGAAAGTAGTAAGTCCTGGATTCATACAACAGCCATGATCCGATTTGTCCCAATCCCAGCTCAAGCAGCTTTATACCACCCCTCTAACAAGATCAGTACTGGCCAAACAGGGTTTATCCAGGCTGATCAGAAATGGATTAGATAATGAAACCCTAACTGCATAAAGCTGCCTGCTGCTGCAGAGGATGAAAACAGATGCACATGAAAAACATGGCACAACAGTCTCTGAAAAAAAAACTAGCCTCTTTAGGAAAGCTCTTCCTTTCAGACCTCCTCCTTAGTCTGCAATTCATACCTACCTACAAACAAATACACATTTAGATTTACCAGTAACTGTATTACTAAAAATGGCCATGCTACCACTATGCTAACATGCACACATTGAATGTGGTCACAATGTGATAGTACAGGACACAACAGGAACAAAAGTCTATTGTAACTTTTATTGTGAATGTTGACATAAAGTCAGGAACCAATCAGGATAGTATAATATGGGTTTTACATAATTTAATTAATAGTTTGGCCAGGTTATCCTACTATGGTAACAAAGTAGACCATACTGCCAGTGACTCAACGCTGAGTGTCAGGCGGCGGTTAACTAACCTGACCATCTGAGGACTAAAGGCCTTGGGTGTCGAAGTCCACAGGGAAGGGTGCTGCGATGTGGAAGGCAGATGAAAGGCCACCGCATTATATTCTCAGTACAGTCTTCATGGCTGATCGCCTTGAGGATAGCCAATATTCGGATTCGGATATGACAGAAGAAGAAGGGTTTTACATGATCTCACATTCTGGCTTCTGTCAAAAGCCTGACTACTACATTCTGCTTCAAGGTGTCTCTTAGGGATGTGACATTTGTGTTCTTCAGATTCCAATTCCCAAAATTTTCCAAGAGCTTCCCAGACATAATTCCAGGAATTCTCGCACAGAGATCCATACCTACAGAAACTTTTAGACACAACTACATTTCACTCACCTAGAGAACAGCCTAGCTCCATGGCTCCATGCCCTAGATTCAGACCTGCAGTACTAAATGCCTTAGTTGTATCAACACTGGATTAGTATAATTTCTGGGTTTGGGCTCTCTTTGACGTGTGCAAATATAACTGAAATATCTTAAACTGGCTATGACTTACAAATAGGACATATGCACATAACTTCTCATCTGACAAAGAAAGCTTTCTCTTACAGGCTGCTCAGTGAGCAATTCAGCCTTAAGAGTAGAATAAAAATAAAAATTCCTGTAATATAAACAAACCTTCAAAGACACAAAAGGGAAAAAATAACTCTGGGTAACTGTGTATGAGACAAATAAACAAACACACAAAACAGCATCAACTTCATAGAACTATTGCTCTAGGCTGCTACAGCAATACAAAATCCTATCAACTTGGGACCACCAATCAGAACTGCACAGGCAAGCATTTAAGGAGGGAGGAGGATAGCAAACTAAGATGGATAAATAAAACTGTTCTCAAAGAACTGGAACAAAGTCAGTGTTAGCAACAAGGTTTGAGGCCCTCCATTTACTTGCTTAAGCAAACTCAGCAGCATAATATATCTATTATATACCGCTAGTTCTCAACCTTTTAAAGCCGGTGGCCGAGTCATGCTCCCTCAGACAACTTTGGGGGCCAGATGAGCATTTTGCCCTTCACCACATGGCACTTCCTGGTGTGATGGAGGCAGGGGAGGCACATGAAATGGCGCCCCGGGCCACAGGTTGAGAATCCCTGATAAACAGTGTCAATTTTGACTACCAGTAATTCCCTTGGCCAACAATCGTAAGTTCGTTTGCAGTTCAGGAAGATATCTTAATTAATTAATTTTATGCTACCTTTCTCCCGGTTGCAGGACTCAAGGCAATGCATTCAGCAATTATGTTTAAAACCATTTATCTCATACAGTATCCGCTAAATAGCTTTAGTGCAGCATGTTGTAGTTGTGTGCCTTCAAGTCAGAACTGACTTATGGTGAACCTAATAGGGCTTTCAAGGAATGCTAGATATTTAAGAGTGGTTTTACCAGTTCCACTCCCCCAATGAACTTCCATGGCTATGCAGGGATTCAAACCAAGGCTTCCTTAATCCTAGTCCATCACTCTATCCACCACACCACACCTAGTCCTGCATAAATCTGTAAATATAGTAATCACATACTCAGAGTTCCTCTTCCTACCAATAGCCAGCACTCTTCTTTTTATACTTATAAACACAAAGCATCGCTTATTTCACATCATAAGCAAAGTCTCTACAATACATAAACTAGTTTTAACAGGCCCTACCAGTCCCTGGAAAATAGAGGGGGAAGAAGTAGGAGCAGTGACAGGTTTTACTTTCTTAGGATCCAAGATTACTGCAGATGGTGATTGCAGCCATGAAATGAAAAGGCGACTGATGCTTGGGAGACAAGCTATGAGAAAGCTGGAGAACATAGGTAAAAGTAGAGACATCACCTTGCAAACAAAAATTTGCATAGTCAAAGCAATGGTATTCCCGGTGGTAATGTATGGTTGTGAGAGCTGGACCAGAAGGAAAGCTGAGTGCAGAAGAATAGATGCCTTTGAAATGTGGTGTTGGAGGAGAGTTTTGAGAGTCCCCTTGACAGCGAGGAGAACAAATAGGTCGATTCTAGAAGAAATCGACCCTGACTGCTCCTTAGAAGGTCAAATAGTAAAGATGAAGCTAAAGTACAGTAATACCTCGGATAACGCTAAAATCGCATAATGTTAAGTAATCTGGGGAGGAGAATTGAATCGAATAACATTAAGGTCCTATGGGATGTATCGGATAACAACCGCTAAAGCCTGTGTGGTTACAATGTATCTCTATGGAGCTTTAACGCTATCCGATACATCCCATAGGATTTTAACATGCATTGGATAACACTAAAAATCGGATAACACCAAGACTTGTGGAATCAAGTCTTAGCGTTATCCAAGGTATTACTGTACTTTGGATATCAAATGAGAAGAAAAGATTCACTTGATAAAGCCTTGATGCTGGGAAAAGTGGAGGGCAAAAGAAGAACGGGTGGCCAAAAATGAGATGGCTAGATGGTATTGTAGATGCAATGGGCACAAAGCTAGTCAGGCTGAGGAGGATGGTGAAAGACAGAGGATGGTGAAAGTCATTGCCTGGCGGGCAATGGCCCATAGGGTCGCAAAGGGTTGGAATTGACTGTGCGACTGAGCAACAACAACTATGTTATACCAGAGATAAATAGGACAAATATTACCAGGCAATCCTGATAACTAAGAGGTTACATTCAGCTTTTGAGTTTAAGAAGCAAATGCTTCATGGAAAAAGTACTTACATTACTATTAGGCCATTGTATTGTTTTTTCCCAGTAGAAAATGCTGGCTTGGTACATCCCTTACAAGTTGTTATCATAAATTTGGGTTTATTCTTAGCTAACGATCCCTGGTTTTCTTGGGGGCAACAAGCCAGAATCTCTGTTTAGATAACATAGTAAATCTGGGGCTGGGAATGTATGGCCCTCTATATGTTACTGGACTACAATCCATATCATTCTGCTTCACTGACTATGTTGACTGATTCAATAAGCAAAGACAGCCATGTGATCCATACGTAAAATAAAATAAATGCATGCAGAAGGCAATACCTTTATAGGATCACTTAAAAATCAAACATTGCATGCTTTCGTGATTCAAGATAACTTCTTCAGGCAGAGTAGGGAAATTACAAAGAAAAGTCCCAGAAATTCATGGTATGATGTTAGCCAGCCTGTATATTTTAGATGATTTGGGGGGGGGGGGGGACAGCAGACTGCATCATTTTATGATCCCATTCCACAAATTGGAAGCCAGGGACTTTTCTTTGTAATTTCCCTACCCTGCCTGCGAGACTGCGGTGGCTCCAGTGGTTAAGATGCTGAACTCGCTGACTGGAAGCTCAGAGTTCAAATCCCAGGTACTTCATAATGGAGTGAGCTCCCGTCTCTGTCCCAGCTCCTGCCAACCTAGCAGTTCAAAAGCAAGACATTGCAAATAGGTAAATAGCGACCACTTCAGTGGGAAGGTAAACAGCATTCCATGCACTCCGGTGTTGAGGCATGCCTGCCACATGTCCACGGAAACGTCTGCAAATGCAGACAGCACTGGCTCTTTGGTTGTAAACAAAGATGAGCACTGAACCCAGGAGTAGGATATGACTGGTTTTCAATCAAGGGCAACCTTTACCTTTAGCTTACCCTGCCTGAAAAAGTTATCTTTAAACACGAAAGCTCACAATTTTTGATTTTTTTTTAGGTGATCCTTTAAAGGTATCGCCTTCCTCTTGCATTTATGTTGACTGAGACTCTTGGTGCTGAAGTCCAACAGCTGAAAATCCATATATTGCCCCAAACCAAGGGAAAAATGTCCCTGACTTACTATATGGTGGCTCTGGCAGGGAAGACAGGTACTGTATAGTACATAGCTACTCCATTATAAACCAAGACTGACACCCATTCCCCATTCTTCTTGTGAATAACTACACTAGTGTGCTATTTGACATAAATGGTACTCTCTAGATGAGATGGCTAGATAGTATTGTAGACACAGTGGGCAAAGAGCTGGGCAGGTTGAGGTGGATGGTGGAGGACAGAGGTACCTGGAGGACAATGGTCCATAGGGTCGCAAAGGGTCGGAATCTACTGTGCGACTGAACAACAACAAGTACACTGTTCTTGTGTTACTATTGTCACATGCAAACAGAGAAAAGATAAACTGCTTGTCATTTGTTTACCTGGAAATTAAATGCAGAAGAAGCTGGCTAAAGCAGCACAGTCTACTTGTTCCTAGATTCTAGTGCTCAGACAAAAAAAACCATTGCATCTATCTTTAAAAGTTAAGTTCATATTAAATAATTTCTCTGAAGACTTAACTTTTACTATAAATACCAAGTCTGGTAGTTCAAATGAAGTAACAAATGAATTGTAAACACAAACAGATCCAGAGTTTCTCATAGAGGTTGACATATTGTATCTTTAAAGTTTAAATGTACCTATTGGACATTACATATACAGTATTATTCACCTTCACATAAACTAACACAGTCCTTTAAAAAATGAAAATGAATAGCACAATTCCAAGATGGTAATATTTTAAGATTATTACTTGTTGAATGAAATTAAGATAGCTATAACATGTAGCAAAGCTCCTTTTTCACCACTTAGTTACTTTTCTGATTCTCTTTGCATCATTTTCACTGTTCAGCACTACCAGCACCTGTGATCCACAGCCTCATTCATGCTTTTGGCAACACCCACTCACACTGTAATTGCAAAAAGAATTCTAGAAGCACACAACACACTTTCCTCCTTCATGGAAAGCAGTGAGGAATCCTTATTTGCAAACACAGAGCCGTGTCATGAGTAAGGCTGCCAAGAAAACACATCAAGATGTCAGTTCCTATAATAGTCCATTTCCTATTTTACAAAATCATAGCTTACTATAACCTCCAGTAAAATTCCATGTTGCAGGATGTAATCTCTAACAGATCACTGTAACATTCCGAGTAATTCATCTTTCCTATCTCAATGGGAAAATCTGTGACTGCTCATCAAGTCCACATTTATTTTTAAAAAAATAAAGGACTGCTTCTGAGGCCTATATACCATAAAATTTAATGTACAAAAGCACTCAAGCTACTAAGTGCATGCTGGGCTTTCCTCTGGGCAGTAAATCCTTGGTCTGTTTTGCAGTTGCCACCCTTGAGGCCAGCTTGCCCACATCTGAATTGTTCAAAATAAAGGGCCAGATGCTATTCATTTCGGCAGCACACCATCTGGCCCGGGAAGCTGTACAGTATGAATGAACTATGTGTGTCAGCAGTATCTATTTTTCGAAGCTGCTAAGAAAAGTTTAGCTGTACTATATGACAATCATGGTCTGAAATAAATTCAATCACCACATGGATTTTAAAGAAACATGAAATCTAGGGAACTTTCCTATAGAGATTTTTGCACCCAAAGAGATGACTCAGGGATTCTCAACCTACAGCCTACAGCGGCATTTCATGTGGCCCCCCACCGCCTCCACCACACAAGGAAGTGCCATGTGGTGGAGGAAGGGCAAAATGGCCGTCCGGCCCAAAGCTGTCTAATGTAGCGTGACACGGCCCTTGGCTTTAGAAGGCTGAGAACTCCTGAGATAACTTGTCTCCAATTTCCATGTTATCCACCTGGAGCACTTTCGAGGATCTTGCTTCCTGACCTACCACCGTCCCTCTAATTCTCCTCTTGAAGAACAGAAGGCTGACATATTCCCACTAAACAGGTGAATTTTAAGCAAGCTGCTGTTAGAGAGGCTTCTCCTTTAAAGCTTGCTGCCTCCTTATGCCTTAGGGGCCGAGTTGGTGATGCAAGCAGCTTCTCTGCACCCCTGGGAGCATCACAAATACGTGCTTGGGGGTGCAAATGTCACATGTGACAATCTAAGCATAGGTTACATGCCTGCCGAGAAAATGGGGACGATGTTGTTGTTGTTGCTACTATCCGTGAAGATGGCCATGGAATATTCTCCACATCACAGCTTCAAGAATACTGGAAGCCAAGGGGGGGAGGGGAGTTTAATCTCAACCCCTTTCCATCTCATTTCCCCATATCTGGAGTCATTCCAATTTGGGAATTACACTTCTATACCGCCCCATAGCGCTTAATGCACTGGGGGAGGGGAGTTTCCACAAGTTAATTAGCATTTTTGCTCCCAACATACTGGATACCTCATTTTAGAAGGATGGAAAGCTGAGTCAACTTTGAGTCTTGGTCTACTCACAACCTTTTTGTAGCACTTGTTGTTCAGTCGCACAGTCGATTCCGACCCTCTGCGACCCCATGGACCACTGTCCTCCAGGCACTCCTGTCCTCCACCATCCCCCTCAACTCGCCCAGCTCTTTGCCCATTATCTCTACAATACCATCTAGCCATCTCATCTTGGGCCGTCCCCTTCTTCTTTTGCCCTTGACTCTTCCAAGCATCAAGGCTTTCTCAAGCGAATCCTCTCTTCTCATTTGATGTCCAAAGTACCTTAGCTTCATCTGTATTATTTGACCCTCTAAGGAGCAGTCAGGTTTGATTTCTTCTAAGATCGACCTATTTGTTCTCCTCGCTGTCCATGGGACTCTCAAAACTCTCCTCCAACACCACATCTCAAAGGCGTCTATTCTTCTGCGCTCAGCTTTCCTAATGGTCCAGCTCTCACAACCATACATTGTCACAGGGAATACCATTGCTTTGACTATGCGAATCTTTGTTTGCAATGTGATGTCTCTACTTTTCACTATGCTCCCCAGGTTTCTCATCGCTTGCCTCCCAAGAATCAGTCTCCTTTTTATTTCATGGCTGCAATCACCATCTGCAGTGAGCTTTGATCCTAGGAAAGTAAAATCTGTCACTGCTTCTACTTCTTCCCCATCTATTTTCCAGGGCCTGTTGCCATGATCTTGGTTTTCTTGATATTGAGTCTCAAGCCAGCTTTTTCACTTTCTTCTTTCAACCTAATCAGGAGCTTCTTTAAGTCCTCCTCACTTTCTGCCATTAGGGCGGCATCATCTGCATATCTCAAATTATTATTGATGCTTCTCCCAGGAATTTTGATCCCAAATTGTGATTCCTCCGTCCCTGCATTGCGCATTATGTGTCCTGGGTATAAGTTGAAAATAAGCAGGGTGACAAAATGCAGCCTTGTCTTACTCCTTTTCCTATTCCAAACCACTCCATCATTCCATTTTCAGAGCATTTTGTTGCTCACACACACACACACATAAACTCATTTGACTGACCTCAGAAAGATGGGAGAAGGCTGAGCCCACCTGGTGCCCAGCCCACAGGGTCAGGCTTGAACTCGCAACGTTCGAGCTTGCAAGTACAGCCCCTTTAAACAGTGCGCCACCAGGGTTCTAGACTCTGGACGCGCGAGGTTTGCCCTTTAGGCTCCGAGCGCGGATGCCCCACCCCGGCCAAGATGAGGGGAGGGGGGGAGGCGCTCGCTCGCGCGCCCCATGGTGGCCTCCCCTAGCCAGGAGCGCGCGAGAGAGAGAGCGCGCGTCCCCCCCCCCCTCTCTTCACCATAGACTCTCTCAGGGGGGTTTTCCTCAGAAGCCTCCTCCTTCCCTTACCTGCATGCCGCTCCCGTCCGCTGCCGCCGCCGCCTCCGTCCTCAGCCTCTTGTTCTGCCCGCTCTCGGCTCCGTCCCCTCCGGGCAGGAGGGGCTGCTCCAGCTCGGGCTCCCGCTTGAGCCCTCGAGCGGCTGGGACGGCGACGCCGGGCACGAGCTGTGGGAGAGGGATGCCTTCCGCCATCCGAGCCCGACCCCCTTGTGGGGGGGGGGGAGCCGCACAGCCGTTACTCTCGGCCTCCCCGTCACCCCCCTCAGCAGCACTGAGGCCCAAGCTAGCCAGACAGCGAAGTGGATTGCGGGTGTGTGTGGGGAAGGTGGGGGGGGGGCCGCTCTGTCTCGTCAGGGCGAAGGGATCCGCCGAGTGACTTCGGGCCCGCCGGGCAGCGACGCCGAAAAGAACCGAAGAGGATATAGGCGGTGACGGCGGCGGCCGCGAGCAGCCGGGGAAAGAGGGGGGGGGGCGATGTTTGAAGGAAGAGACGCTGAAGGCTCTCTCGGCAATCTTCGGAAACGGCGACGAGAGCCACCGACTTGACGCGAACTGTCTCCCTCCCTTTCGACTCGGTAACCTTCGGGAATGGGACGGAGGGGGGGTGGAGGGGGAGGAGCCACTGAGGGGGGCTTTTGGGCGCGTGAGGGAGCGGTTTGCTTGGAGGAATCCGTTTTTCCCTCAGTCATTCCCGGCGGGAGGGGGAATAGGAGAGAGTCTCTGTCTGAGCAGGGATCTCAGAAAGTAAACAAAGCAACCAAAAGACAAAAAATATTTATATTTAATACCTATATTGGATACCAGATTGTAAACAATGCAACAAAATGACAAAAAAACGTTGTGGCACTTTAAAGACTAACTCCTGTATTTTAGAAGTGGTAGCTGTGTTAGTCTGTGAAAGCATATCAGAGAGTGAACAAAACAAAAAACCTGGCAATTTAAAGACTTAATTCCTATATTTAATACCAGATTGTAAACAATGCAACAAAATGACAAAAAAACGTTGTGGCACTTTAAAGACTAACTCCTGTATTTTAGAAGTGGTAGCCGTGTTAGTCTGTGAAAGCATATCAGAGAGTGAACAAAACAAAAAACCTGGCAATTTAAAGACTTGATTCCTATATTTAATATCAGATTGTAAACAATGCAACAAAATGACAAAAAAAACCGTTGTGGCACTTTAAAACTAACTCCTGTATTTTAGAAGTGGTAGCCGTGTTAGTCTGTGGAAGCATATCAGAGAGTGAACAAAACAAAAAACCTGGCAATTTAAAGACTTAATTCCTATATTTAATACCAGATTGTAAACAATGCAACAAAATGACAAAAAAACGTTGTGGCACTTTAAAGACTAACTCCTGTATTTTAGAAGTGGTAGCTGTGTTAGTCTGTGAAAGTATATCAGAGAGTGAACAAAACAAAAAACCTGGCAATTTAAAGACTTGATTCCTATATTTAATATCAGATTGTAAACAATGCAACAAAATGACAAAAAAACGTTGTGGCACTTTAAAGACTAACTCCTGTATTTTAGAAGTGGTAGCTGTGTTAGTCTGTGAAAGCATATCAGAGAGTGAACAAAACAAAAAACCTGGCAATTTAAAGACTTAATTCCTATATTTAATACCAGATTGTAAACAATGCAACAAAATGACAAAAAAAACGTTGTGGCACTTTAAAGACTAACTCCTGTACTGTATTTTAGAAGTGGTAGCTGTGTTAGTCTGTGGAAGCATATCAGAGTGAACAAAACAAAAAACCTAGCAATTTAAAGACTTGATTCCTATATTTAATATCAGATTGTAAACAATGCAACAAAATGACAAAAAAAGTTGTGGCACTTTAAAGACTAACTCTTGTATTTTAGAAGTGGTAGCCGTGTTAGTCTGTGGAAGTATATCAGAGAGTGAACAAAACAAAAAACCTGGCAATTTAAAGACTTAATTCCTATATTTAATATCAGATTGTAAACAATGCAACAAAATGACAAAAAAACGTTGTGGCACTTTAAAGACTAACTCCTGTATTTTAGAAGTGGTAGCCGTGTTAGTCTGTGAAAGCATATCAGAGAGTGAACAAAACAAAAAACCTGGCAATTTAAAGACTTGATTCCTATATTTAATACCAGATTGTAAACAATGCAACAAAATGACAAAAAAACGTCGTGGCACTTTAAAGACTAACTCTTGTATTTTAGAAGTGGTAGCTGTGTTAGTCTGTGAAAGCTTCTCAGAGAGTGAACAAAACAAAAAACCTGGCAATTTAAAGACTTAATTCCTATATTTAATATCAGATTGTAAACAATGCAACAAAATGACAAAACCGTTGTGGCACTTTAAAGACTAACTCTTGTATTTTAGAAGTGGTAGCCGTGTTAGTCTGTGGAAGCATATCGGAGAGCAAGCAAAACAATGACAAAAAATGTGGCACCTTAAAGACTTAACTGCTGTATTTAAATGTGAGCTTTTGTGGCTCAAGTCCACCTCCATCTCACTCTTTCCTTCTTGCTTGCCTTCCCCCTTCTAAAATGGGGTGTTTCTGAGACCATGGCAGCCTGGGAAGCCCTTACTCTTAAATCCAGTTGCTTAAGAGACAGGGACAGCTCATAGAATTACTAAGCAATAGCAATTACACTTATGGTATATACCGCCCCTATATTCTCTGGGTGGTTCATAAATTAATTAGCATTTCCCCCCCATACTTTTTGTTGTTCAGTCGCACAGTTGATTCCGAACCCTTGCGACCCCATGGACCACTGTCCGCCAGGCACTCCTGTCCTCCACCATCCCCCTCAACTTGCTCAGCTCTGCCCATTGTGTCCACAATACCGTCTAGCCATCTCATTCTCGGCCGCCCCTTCCTCTTTTTCCCTCAACCTTTCCAAGCATCAAGGCTTTCTCAAGTGAGTCTTCTCTTCTCATTACTATTTGACCTTCTAAGGAGCAGTCAGGGTTGATTTCTTCTAAGATTGACCTATTTGTTCTCCTTGCCGTCCAGGGGACTCTCAAAACTCTCCTCCAACACCACATCACCCATTTTACTGACTTCAGAAGGATGGAAGGATAAGGTCAGGATCGATTCAAACTCACAAGGTTTTGGCTGCTGTACAGCAGTTTAACCACTGCATCACCACGGTTTTTATAGTAGGGACCAGAATGGAATTGTAGTTCTGAGTAGACTGGCATTCCAGCATGCTTTCTGTTATTTTCAGCTTATGTACAAATTCTGCACTCCAACATTTGTTTCAGAAATGAC
Organism: Furcifer pardalis; assembly: GCA_030440675.1. Taxonomy (NCBI): domain Eukaryota; kingdom Metazoa; phylum Chordata; class Lepidosauria; order Squamata; family Chamaeleonidae; genus Furcifer; species Furcifer pardalis. The sequence continues at coordinate 159,596,908 of CP126892.1, forward strand.
AGGAGAAGGTTTTACGACACAGGTGGAAGCATCTGTGGCCAACTGAGGGCAAAACACTGGAAAGATGTCAGCTGAGATTGAGAGAGAGAGTCTACCACGAGTTTCCCTTTTTAATACGACTATGAGAAATGTACTGAAAACATTGATTTTGGTGTCTTGAGGCACATTAGTTCTGGCCATAATTTTTCTTTTGAAAGCTGGTCACCTAAAGCGAATACTGTAGTGCAAGGTCAGAACTTCAAATACTGTGTACAGAAGGCTAGGGTGCAGGTATTTTATGCTCAGCTAAAGTATTGTTTGTTTGTTTATTACATTTTCATACTACCTATTTTGCATATTGCTACTCTGACGTAAACAATTTTAAAACACATCATAAAATAAAAATGAACATAATTTATAACAAAGACATTAAACAATATAAGCAATATAGATGGAGAAAAGAGCTCTTTTCAAACTCCTCCACTAGAGTGGACCTCCAGGAAAACTTCATTACAGAGAAAGGCTTTATGTTGATTCTTAAAAATTACTGTATAAGAGAAGAAGCCTCACAAATTTCATTGGGGTGGAGTGTGCAGAGGTTTTATGGGAAACCACAACAGCATTGTCCATTTCCTAAATCATTGCAGTCTGTTTGCAACACAGATGTCTGACTAATGCAGTGGTGTACACAGCATTGCTTGAAATTCTATGACTTTGGCAATCACATCTAGCTCTTTTATAAATGTTCTGTGTCTACAATCTTCAAAACACTATGAAATATTGTGCTTTGTAAAGCGGGAAATGATTTATATCACTTGGGCTGTCTCAGGCTCAACTTCAATTGTCCAGTTGATACCCTTGCTCCAAGCTATATGACATCTTGTTGATACCTTGCAGTGACCATATTTACCTTGCTGTATTCTGGCTGAAATCCTGCTGCTTTTCTTAGCTTGTGAAAAACTGATGATGTCATCAGCTGGAGGTATATATATATTTAAAATTAAAGTTTTCTGATTCCCCAAAGGTCCCAAGGCTTCATTGGTATCCCAAAGAATGGGAAGCTAATAGGGACAACATAATGGTGGAAGTAATTAATTTCTGAAAATTTCCACCATAACCCAGCCAGTGGCCCACCATAGCTTCCCTGCAACAAAGGGGATCCCAAGGAATCATGGGTGGGTGAATAAATATGTTTGGTTTCTGGAAAATTACTATGACCGGGGATGTCATGAACCTTAAATACATTGGCCAAAATCCTGACTGAGACTTTTAATTCAAAAATAATGTACAGTATGTTTTAGTGAATTCAGTGAAACACTTTAATTTCAGTGTTGTACCCTGTTTGGACAAGTGTTGTTTAGCTCAGAATCACATACTTCTGACTACTAGTAATAATGGATTTAGCCTGACTTTCCTGGGGAAGGGAGTCCCACAATTTAAGTGCTGCTGAAGGAAAAGCCCTGTGCCATGTATTCATCAACCCAGGCTCTTCAAGTGTAGAGTCAGGCAACAGGGTCTCTGTTTAAGATTTCAAACATCAGGTAGGCTCATAATCAAGGAAATGATCATTCAGACATCCCCAAACTAAGATACAAAACCGATGCTGTCTTTTTCTTTTGTCAGAGAGGAAATTTTGAGCTAATATTTTACTGTTTTAAAACATTTTTTTAATTATTCTGTGAATTCCTATTCCTTGTATTTCACTGTACACATAGGGCATATGAAATATCAAAAAATGGTTTGCTGTTGCTTTTCTGTGCAGTGCTAACAAAACTTAGTTGGAGTATCATTGCTAATTTTTATGAAAGATCTTCTGCCAGTATTGCTTTCTGCTACTGCTGCCGTAACTAGTAATTTTGACACTTGGGGCAAGCAGCACCATCTACTACCACCACACCCTGCAGCTAAGCTACAAGCCTCCCACCAAACAGAAAAAAAGAGGTGAACATGGTACTTCCCATCCTCAAAAAATTAGAACATTGCTGCTTTTAAATAAGAAAATGGATAATGCTGGGCAGTGATACCATTTATTTTCCTACACTCACCAATAGACCTATATATTTCAGTACAGTTTAAACATTTTTGCCCTCAGGCAAAGCTAATTTTCCTGCCTTAGATAAAGCCCTGAGATTTTCTACAAGTCACTTCTGTTATCAGTCAGAAAGGAGACTGCAGCCAAGAGCTCAGAAGAACAGTTTCAAAGCAAGACAGGAGTGGTTAACATACAGTACTTTGTTTTAAAACATTCTCTCTTAAGAGAGTAAAAAAAAAAAAGAAAATATGTGTTTTATGAATCACGTATTCTCTGTCCCAGTATTACTGGTACAGTAGTTAAGTTCCAGTACTGCTGTCGAAAATGCTAATAATCTGAATTTGATCCCAAGGTTGACTCAGCCTTCCATTCTTCTGAGGTAAGAAAAATGAGAACCCAGCTTGTTGGAGGGCAAACTGTAGAATGCATAATTACTTTGTGCACTGTCCAGAGCATGATGAGCATTATAAGGGCAGCACATAAGTGGAAACAGCAACAACACATGCATATCAATTTTGGAAACTTTCCCCATGGGTAGTACTGCTGCCTCGGGTTTTTGTTAGAAAGGGTTTCTTATTATGAGTCAGACAAATAACTTTTATCACTGGGATTACAATAGCAATGACGTTCCTCACCCTAGAATTGTCTCCTGCTTGCTTTCCTAGAGAAAGAGAAGTCTTAGTTCCGTATAGACCTTCTCTAAAGTATAAGATAGCTCAAGATTCTTTATAGTACACTGCATTTCAAGGATGTAAGGAATCTTTTCTTCCAACTGATGGCCATATTTCTTCTAGGATGATTTGTCACATTTTTGTCAGAAATGGGTAGGAAGACCACAGCAACAATGGAAGAGATCTCTTCTGTGCTTCTTCCACCCGCTTCTGCCCCCTCCCCCCATTTTTTCCACAGAAGTGCGAACTCATCTGTTGGAGAGGGCTCCCCTCCATTGCTCTATCTGAATTAACTCTTCCCAGCCTTTTAACTAACTAACCTGACCACCCTGAGGACTAATGGACGTGATGGAAGGGTGATGGTGTTAGGGGATGCAAGTCTTACCCTCACACACTAACTGGTTGCAAGGCATATTGTGTATGTGATGCCTTTAAGACCCTACTGCAGACATATGGCAGATTTAACAAGAAGAGTTGTAGATTTAATAGATATAGCGGATCAAAACAAAGAAAGCATTGGGCTATTATCACTGGATATTTTAAGGCCTTTGATTCGCTTCAATGGCTAACAATTAATGAGATAGTTAAAAATTATGGTTTTGGAGTGAAATTTAGAAAGGTTATTGAGTATGCCAAAAGGGTTCAGGACCAGAAAGTGACTTGTGGAACTGGATGCTGCGATACAAAAGACAGATGAAAGGACACTACACTATATTCTCAGGACAGTCTTTATGGTTGAATGCTATGAGAATCTCCAATATTCAGATATGGCAGAAGAAGAAGCCTTTCCTTTTGATTTCTGTTTACATGGGCTCCAGAGTTCTTGGGTACTGTCTCAATAGGGTGTAATTAGGGAGGAAATAGTATTCCTGTTCTACCTGACCATAGTCCCATTCTGCCAAAATTGCAAGTGTCCAAAATGAAGGATGTAGATTTCTTCCATACTTCAAAAATCCCACAGCTTAAATTTCTCCAGTTTCTCCAGTTAATATATTATCTGTTCCTCAACAAAGTAAGACTTGTAACAGACAATATATCAGTTCAGTTTAACAGCTCGTTTTCTTTTCAATTACCAAACCCTTCTAGAATATTTAAGGGTAGAATTACAATTGGGAGCTGTTTACAAGAAACCCAGCAGGGCGTTAAAATCTTTGCACTTTCTCTTGGAACACAAACAAGAGAGAAATGTGACTTCTGATACAGGTATATTTACAAAGAAACAGATCTGAAGCTCAATCTTCATTCTTGGGACCAAATTTAGATAATAGGTAAATGTCTCTTGATATTTTTAAGATGAAACCTGGCAAGGGAGCTGTGACTGGGAGTGGAAAAGAGGCAGTATAATTCCTTCCTTCCTTTTGTTGTTTTTCTGTTCAGGTCATTTTTTATACTTATAATTGGTAGGCATGCATTTTAGTAGAAAGCACTAATAGCTATTATTCAGATTGGAAATGCCTACATATACATCAAATCCACCTTGATGTAATGTCTAGTTTGGTCCTGGAAGATATTTTGGAAATCAAATTGGTTGGCAGATAACTTTTCTTCCCATTTGCTTCCTTTCATTATGATGCATTTCATGTCCTTCCTAAATTTGTCTTGAGACCCCTAGGAAAAGAACATTTGAGTAGAAATTATTGGAATCACATTTAACAGTGAGCTTCACATTTCTTCCCCAACCGAGAACTTTCCAGATGTGTTGGGTTGCAATTCCTGTAATCTTCAGACAGGTGTGCTGTTGTATACAAAGGCAAGTTAGATTGAAGGGAAGTTTCCCATTCAAGACTTTTGTAGACAATACATTGTTATAAGGTGCTTTTGGATACACTAATGGCTGATTTGAAGTGCCATATGCTATCAATTTGTTCTTCTCTGCTAGTTTCCCTCTTCCATTGCTTTTAAAGCTATTCTGAGTAATTACCAATTTTTTCTCTGTTAAGCATTAAACAGAAAATTGAGCAATAAATTAGATCTGTCTCACATAAACACTTAGAGTTCATGTGTTCCTAAACAGCCTTTCTCCAACCTTTTTTCCCCTTGTAGATTACACAGGTCTGCAAAAAAATTAAAAGTGGCAGGTAGCGTCTAAGGACACTACCGTCAGGGATTTAGTGCGTGAATTTGATGTGTTGAATTATGCTCATTAGTTCATTTACAGTCAAACCTCGGATAACATTATGACTTGGTTCCACAAGTCATGACGTTATCTGATTTCTAGCGTTGTCCGATGCATGCATCGAACAACGCTGGGGGGAAAAAAGCCCCGACTTCAGGGATAAACCGCACGGTTTGTCCCCGAAGTCAAGCTGATCCTAGGCTGTATTTCTTTTATTTCATCCATTAGTTAAGGGTGATGTTTCAAATGGGGAAAAATAAAGCCATTATGTTCATAAGGTTTTCATAAAATGTTCATAAAATCTAAGGTTTTATGAGCTAAGGTAAAGGTCACCCTTGATTGAAAGCCAGTCATATCCGACTCTAGGTTTCAGTGCTCATCTCTGTTTATAGCCAAAGAGCCAGTACTGTCTGTGTCTGCAGACATTTCCATGGACTATCCCAGCATCGGATAGCCCTTTGTGAAGGGGACCCCTGCGGGCGCAGGGGTGGGGTAGCTGAGAACCCGACGGGGGAGTCAAATAATTACTCTTAAACCATGGTTCAAACGTAGCTCCCCCTGGGCCTCTGCAATGTCAAATGGCAGTTGGGATCTTAGTTGCCACCTCCTTCCTGCTCTTGCCCCAGGTTGGGGGGGGGGGAGGTGGCATCATGATTCACTGACCTATTCCTGGGCCTCTGCAATGTTGAAACATGATCAAATCTGACAGTAGGCATGTTTATACTCATTTATAATACCCCAGAGAACATGTCGAAACATGCTCAACCCAGCCAGTAAGATTCCTGGATATGTTCACCTTTCGCTACAAACAAAATAAACCTGTTGGGACATGATCATCTGAACTTCCTCACACCACTAAACCTACACTACACCCAGTGGGGGGCTCAAAAAATTTTTACTACCACACTGTGGGAGTGGTATGGTAGGTATGGCATGGAGGAAAGCCCCGCATTGCACCTGAATTATGACTATAGTACTTTATTTTAAAACTTGGATGGATGTAGCCAGCCAGAATTTCTGCTACTGATTCTGGCAAACAGGTGCGAATCTGCTGATTCCCACCACTGACTATGCCTCCCCCCATTCCTTTTATTTACGCTTTGTATTATTCTTGATTCTAGCTCTAATAAATATTAAATGAAAAGTAAGAAATAATTTTTGGATACGGTTTTTCGAATCAAGAATAGGATATCAGCTTGTGTGTTAAAGGCAAACTTTGCAATAAATTAAAGTAAAAACACGAGTTTTGCAAGAAAACTTGATGTGATGGAATTTTTAAAGTATTTTTCTCGGTTTCAGTAAGTAAAGATCTATAAGAAACAGTAAAAAAAATCCTATGCAGTTTTTTGGTTGCAGAGCTGTGTTATCCACCATTCTACAATATTAATCAATTAATTTCATAAGAGCCTCTTTAAATACCTGTCTTGGGATAGGATTTTTTTCCAATCATAGGATCAGATACTGAAGCTTGTAGACTTAAATAAAATAACTGAAATGATTTGACTCATGCGTTCTTACATTCTCATATTAAAGTGTCAAACCACTCCAGTTCCACCTCAGGCTTTGCCCCAAATTAGAATATTCCATCCATACCACCTGCACAAAGCCTCTGCACATCCACTCATTGGTCATGTCATCATTTAACACAATCACACAAGATGTCCAGAATAAGTCTTTCTAGTTAAATCAGTGCTTCTTTGTAACTTTTTTTAAATGTCATGTCTGAATTTGCACTATATAATTCTCCTTTTAAAAGAAGACTGGCTACTCATTGGTAAAGTCGCTTTACAATGGAACAATGCCACTTTGTATTAGGGTGAATGGTAGTGCACCTAGTGTGTGCAAGTGACAACAGCAACACCACCCCTGGTTTCAAATGCTATCTGGTCTACTGACATTTACCATTAGAATTTAAGGAAGAGCTGCTGAATGTATTAAATTCTTAACATCCATTTTCCAGAGGACAAAGCAAAAGGTGCCAATTAATGTGATGAGGCTGCTCTTCTTCATTTTATATGAAACTTTGCAGACAGAAACCACCACATCAAGCCAGAGCTGAAAGCTTGTGTGATAACTGGATTTCAACAGATTACAGGAATAGGATTAGGAGCTTCAAGATGCACCTTCATGATGAAAGGTTAGAAATCACAAGCCAGAATTCAATGAAATACTTAACCCTGTATAAGTGTAGTTGTTTCTGGCCAGGTTATCCTGACATGATAATAGACTGTAGTGCCAGCAACTCAAGGCTAAATGTCAGGAGGCAGCTAACTAATCTGACCATCTGAAGACCACGGGGAAGGGTGATGATCCCCAAGTGGATTAAATCCCACTTGAATCAGTGGTGGGATTTTAAAAAAATTACTACCTACACTGTGGGCATCGTGTGATGGGCGTGGCCAGGGGAAAGCCATGTGTTGCACCCGAATTAGGACTACAGTACAATAATACCTCTGATAACGTTTACCTCGGATAACGCTAAAATCGCATAACGCTAAAATCTCATAACGTTAAGTAATCTGGGGAGAATTAGATCGAATAACGTTAAGGTCCTATGGGATGGATCGGATAACAACCGCTAAAGCCTGTGCGGTTACAGTGTATCTGTATGGAGCTTTAACGTTATCCGATCCATCCCATAGGATTTCAATATGCATCGGATAACACTAAAAATCGGATAACACCAAGACTTGTGGAACCAAGTCTTAGCGTTATCCGAGGTATTACTGTACTTTATTTCAAAATTTGGATGGGCAGGGCCAGCCAGAATTTCTGCTACTAGTTATAGCGAACTGGTGCAAACCTGCTGAATCCCACCACTGACTTGAATCCATCTTGAGGGCAGCCATTTCATCAATACTAGCCTGGGGCCGATGAGGACTTTGTGTGCCCAAAGTGTGCCAGAAAGTGACTTGCAGAACTGGATCAGTGGTATGGGTGTCATGCCACAATGAAGAAGGCAGATGAAAGGCTACTGCATTATCTTCTCAGGACAGTCTTCATGGCTGATCTCCATGAGGATTGCCAATATTCAGATTCGGGTAGGGCAGAACAAGAAGTGTAGTAGTGAAGATACCCTATGCAGTGTAGCAGATAAGAGTAACAATCAGGAGGCCTGAATTCAAATCCCTCTTTAACCATGGAAATTCACTGAGTGTGTGGAATTGGCAAAAGCACTCCTTAAATCTCTCTTTCCTTGAAAGCCCTGTTAGGGTTGCTATGCAAGTTCCAACTTGAAGGCTTGGGTAGAGTAGGATAACTCATGAGTGTTGAACAACCTTCTTAGCCTGAGATGCTCGGAACTGTATCCTGCATTCCAGATGCAGTTTGACCAATGCAGGATAGTACGATTACTGCTTTTCTTGATCTGGCTACTATCTTTCTCCATGTGCAGCCTTGAATTGCAATGACACTTTTCCACCTCTATGTGACACTGTTGAGTTATGTTTAGCTTGCGATACACTAAGACAGGGGTGCCCAAACTACAGCTCGGGCTGGATCTGGCCCCCCTGAACCACATGACTGGCCTGCAGCCCAAAAAGTTTGGGCAACCCTGCACTAAGAGCCCTACATTCTTCCTAAAGGTAGTAAGTTACCAGTGCCATATTTGTGAATCTGATTTTTTCCCTTCTTGACTAGACTTAGAATTTCATGTGTTTTCCTTATTTTATATGTTATTATTCTGAGTTCTCTAGTCTGGGGAATCTTGAACTTCAATTTGCTCACTTCCAATTTGGTGTCATCTAGAAAAGTGATGATCAAGCCATCTATAAGAAGGGACTGCTGTGGCTCAGTGGTTAAAAAGCTTGCCTTGTTAGCTGGAAGGCTGGCATGTCGGCAGTTCGAGACACGGGTACTGAATGATGGTTTGAGCTCCTGTCTCTGTCCCAACTCTTGGGGACATGAAAGAAGCCTCATTTGGGCATTCTCTGAGCAGTTTCTTCCACAAAAATCCTTTCAACCCAGAATAATTTCTGACGCGAAATTATTATTATCTAGAAGAATACTACTATACCAAGTACAAAATCTGCAGCACACCATTTCACTTCTCTCTAGCATGAGGAACCACTGCTGAGCTTTCTATGCGTATGACCCATCAACCAGCTACAAATCAACCCAACAGCATTGCTAGTGTACATTTCACCAGCTTGAGCACAAGAATAGAATGGACCTTGTCTAAAAAGCACTGCTGAAATATACACTATGTCTACAGCATTCTTCTCTTTTAGGGACATTCTTCTAAGCTTGCAACACTTATAAAAAAGCAAGACTAGGCTTATTTGTTTTTGAGAAACCAATATTGGCTCTTAGTAATCAGTGTTCTTTTTTATGAGCTCACAAATCAACTGTTTAATAATCTGCTCTAGAAATTTCTTTGGTTCAAACTAAGTGGACAACAGCTGCCTGAATTATAATCTTCCCTTCTTTTGAACACTGGGACGAAATTTGCTAAATGTTTCTGGAATCAAAACTTCTTCCATGTCCCAATCAAACCCTTGACTGCCAAAATGAAGCCTTTCTTCACTTTGTTGTTGCCCAAGCACAAGGCCTCATTGGTGCATGTCTCTGGAAGCAATTGGCAGACCAGTAAATGAGCCAGATTCTGTATCTCTCCATATTCACTGTGTGTTGTCGTCTGCCAGCAGCCCCAAGAGCCTGGAAACCCCAACTCAAAGTAGCAAGGTGTTCTGTACTATACCTTAATATCTTTTGGGCTGATGCCCCCTCACTGATTGTTTTTACCAGGATTAGCATGGCTTTCCTTTTGAGAGATGACAGCAGCAAAGTAAATTTAGAGTGCTCCCTTCTCTCTGTCACCCATTAGTATTTCCCATTCTTTCTTCTCTGTGTTCCTCCTCCGTGCCTAGCTGAAACGCTTTTATTTTTGGCCATTTTAAATTCTTTTTTGCCAGTCTGAACACATTCTAAGATCTGGCTCTTCCATAGTGCTGACTAGTCCCTCGCTATTCACTAGTACTCGTCCCTTGGTGATTCACTCCTTCTTCCATTTCTTACACAGGACACTTTAAAATATCAGCTCTTCAGAAGCTTTTTAGCCAGACACTGTGGTTGTGTGCCTCCCATGTCCTTTTCATAGAAATTGTGTCTGCAGTATCTCATGGTAAGAAACTCCCATTCTTTAATAGACTCCCCTCTCCTTTAAATATTATCTAACCACAAGATCTCTCTAACTACTATCTTAAACTTGCTGAAATCAGCCTTCTCCTATGACAGTGGTGCCGAACCTATGGTACGCGTGCCAGAGGTGGCACTTGGGGCCCTCTCTGTGAGTATTCATGTGGTTGCCCTAACACAGGGTTTGCCTTGCTCCTCTATAGCAGCCCAATGGGAGCGTATCCTCCTTCCCCAGCACAGTTTTCCTCACCCCTCTGCCCAGCAGCCAAATGGGAACATTTCCTGCCTCCCCAGTTGCTGTGTTGGCACTTTGCAATAAATAAGTGGGTTTTAGATTGCAGTTTGGGCACTCGGTCTCTAAAATGCTCCCCCCATCACTGTCCTATGATGTTTTAATCCTCCATATACAGAGGAACCTCTGCTCGCAATCAACATTTATAGAATAGTAACTAGGCATTGCAAGCCAATTCTTACCAGCCATACATTCTGCCTTACTGCTGTATCATCCAAGGAGATGCACCATCCAATTCTTGAGTGCTAAAAAAAAGCAGATTTTCTGCCCTTTTATGGCAACCCCTATAACATTTGAGCACACACAAAAACAAACACAGAGTCTGAAGCACATGGATAATCTTTATTGTTAGAGGAGCACCAGTGATCCATTATTGACTGTAGTGGAGACAGAGCTGAGGCACATGCTAAGGCACTTATGATATAAAAAGTTTGCAAATTTGTTTGTGACAGCAGTTGGGCAGGAGACTCCTGGAGTGAGGGCAACAACCATAAATTTTAAGAGATTCTTATTTTGTCACTTGCTCAGAAGTCTAAATGCAGCATATACAGTATGGTTAAGTATACAGGTAAATCCAGCAACCAGTGTACAGTGTAGAAAAGTAAAGACTATCTATATAACCGCAGTCCCCATAGAAAGGCAGTGATAAAGACCTTTATTCTTCTTAATTGCTTATAAACAAGAGATACAAAGGCCTTCAACATATAATCTGTGCAGATTAAAAGTATTTTATTTCTTCTTTAATATACTCTCAGTCATTGTGCAGAATAACTAAACTCCGTCCCCTGATTATAGAGCTAGAGGCTTGGACGTTACAAAAAAAGAAGCAATTCCTTGCCCACACTCCATTTCAACCCAATTGATCCTGTGTGTAACCATTAAATATATTTGGTCCCAAATAAATTCTGCAACAAGCACAAAGGGAAGCTCCCCTCCTTTCTTGACCTGTCACTAACTACTGGTTCACACTATATTTTAGACACTAAAGCAGACACTATTGCACTTCAGATCTGTCCAGACATTAGCCACAAGGAAGAGTAAGTCTGCAAAACTTCCCTTGTAAGATGTTCCATTCATCTCCAAGACTATGTGGCCTCCAACCTATGGGAGTCATGCTGGAATCTTTTCTTTTCCCTGCTCATCATGGCTCCCAAGCTGGCTAGGTGAGCAGACTGAAGAGTAAAGTGTGAGGTCACTGAACATGATTGCCAAAAGCAAACAAGAGGAAGGGAAAGGGTGAAGGGTGATCCCTGCATCTATCACAAACTCGTTATTGAAAGAAAACAGTTGATTTACAGCAACAAGAAGTTGTCTCTCCCACCCACCCACCCACCCCCATTTGCCAAACTACATAATTTTACTGGCAGCCATGGCAAGGACAATACAGGCTACAGGCAGCTGTAGCTCCCAGCCTCAAATCAGACGGCAGACTCTTTGGCATTGGAGACAAAAGAGCTTAGAAGCTGGAAGCAACAACACTAACATCTGATGGCTCCAAATATTCCAGGGAACATTTTGACAGATGTGGTCCACTTTCCCTGGCAGAAGGGATTACGGAAGCCCACTGGACAAAGGGAGAGAATGTGACACTCTATCACGTGCGACCTGGGTCCAAGAAGCAGCTCTATTCAGTAGCTTTGGCATCACCAGCATCTGCCTTGCCATCCACTTCCTCATCAGAGACTTCACCTGTGCCCTTCCTGGGAATCCGGCGGGTCACAACAAATGGCAAGTCCCCGCGCCTATTAAGGAAAACAGAACAGTGAAAAGCTGGGACCTTTGAAAGCAGGAACTTCCTCTCTGGACCATGTGCACCTTCAGGCAGTGCCATTCACTGCATGTCACAGGAAGGCAAAACTACAGGAGCGTCTACCTTACCTGAGTTTGCTCTTCAGGGAGCTGACCTCTCGGTTCATGGCATCAGCAGTTTCAGTGACATCCTCCAACTCCCGCTGCAGCTTCCTACGAGCGGCATTTGCTCGCTGGGCCTCTTCTTCTGCCTCCTCCAGCTGGCGTTTCAGCTGCTTCAAACGCACATTCACCTTGTCTGCCTGCAGAGCAGAAAAAAGAATCACCACCACCCCTAGGAATACAATAACTTGCCATCCTTAACCTGCAGTACACAGATTAGACCCGTGATGGCGAACCTTGACACTCCAGATGTGCTTGGGCTTCAATTCCCAGAAGCCCAAGCCCCCGTGAATCCACATGAATGGGTTTACTGCAATTCATCTGGCCCACATCACCCTTGTTGCTCCCGGAAGTGAAAGTAAAATGCGCCCATACTCCAAAAACATCTGGAGTGCCAAGGTTCACCATTATGGGATTAGACAACCCACTGGCTTCTTAAAAATCTAGCTTCGAGAACTGGGATAAAGTTTACACTATTTCTGTAGAGTTTATGCTCTTCAGGAGTTGTTTCCTTAAATCCTCCCTTCTTTGTATAGCAACCTGAGCCAGTATTTAGAGATTCCTAAAGACTGAGCTACTCCCTTGGAATTAAGCAAAATGAACAAAATTGAATAGTTCAGCAGTAAGGTAGAGCTTTTCCATTACCACTCATCCTGATTCGTGACATTTCTTTCCAGAGGATGGAAATTTATTGACGTAAAGACGACGCCCTTGGTGAAAAGGGGCAAGAAGGCTTTAAAAAAATAAAACACTGCTAAAATCTTAACAGCTTGCTAACAGAACTTCAACAGATGAAACTTTGGTGGGACTCCAGGGATAACCTTCTCCCTCTGCTCAGATTGCCAAACCCAGCATTTTAGCCAAAAGGACATACAGTTGTGCCTCACTTAAAGAGCATAATGTGTTCCACAGGATTGCTCTTTAAGCAAGTTTGCTCTTTAAGCGAAACACCATTGAAAGTGACCAATTGTGGGGGGGATTGTGAACCCCGATTTATTTGTTAAGCGAGTTTTTGGTTGGTTTTACTTGTTAAGCGAAGTGAACATTCAGAGAAAATTCTGCTCTTTAAGCGAGTTACTCTTTAAGCGAGATGCTCTTTACGCGAGGTTTGACTGTACCTGATCTTTGTACTGCTCAGCATTACGCCTCTCATCCTCCACTTGCAGGAGAACATCCTTCAGCTTCTTCTCTGTGCGTCGCACCTGCTTACTGGCAGCCTGCCTTTCCCTGTGAAGAAAAGTTCTCTCATCATATAGATGTAAAAATTCCAAAGTGGTCAAGGGTTGTATCTGGAGATATCCTTAGAGAAATTTTAAAGTGGTAAAGGTAAAATACCACCCATCTGACAGGACCAACAAAAACTGAATGTTGAGTTGCCGACTTGGAAGCTTTAAATGCAATGGAGTCTCTCTGCAATTAGGACGGAGGCAAACAGAAAATAGGTCACTGCAGAGTTACCCTGTGGGCACTGTCTGAAGTTGGAGCTGACTGCTGGCCAGAGTCAGAGTTTGCTGCATAACGTAGATCTAATTGGTGCTGAGGCAGTTTAGTGGCTTTTAGAGCAGCATCAATTTGCACAGCCCATACTTTGTGGTCCAGCTTTCACAAGTGGCGGTTTTAGAGAAGGTGTGCCGACTTCATCTGTGGTCATGTTATTGCTCTGCCTTCCATTTGTTACCTGTTCTAAAGGTGTCACCTTTAACTTGAGAGACATGGCAAGCACACAACAAAAGGGCATAGATAAAGAGTGGGGCAATAATAGAAGCCTTGAATGCAACTGGAGCATACATTTTGTCTTCCTGGTAACTATCACTTACATTTTGACCCTTGTACTGCCCATAGTGGCCTTGAAACCAGAGCTTTAAATGCCATCAAATACTCCAGAACCTCCCCCTGCAGCCTTTCCAGCCCTTGCCCTGGAGCTAAGGCAATTACCTGTTTTTGCCTGTATATCTTTCTTTATTCGGGTCAGATGCACCACCAGCATATAATAACATACAAAGCAAACATTAACAGATCTAAAACAAAATAAAATTAAAAGGGCAAGATGACATCCGCCCAATATCAGGCCATATCAACAGCATTTCCTCTTGCCAACATAAGGTCCTCCTCAGTGCACATTGAGGGGCATCGTGTGCATTGTATCCTATGGGAGATAGTTTGTACTTCTCCACATTCACGCAGGCTGTCATCTACAGGGAAACCCCACTTTCTCCTATAAAAGTACCTGTATATAAATGTGAAGAGTTAATGCTTGGCAGACCACCAATACCTACTTTGTTTCAGCATCCAGTTGTTCTTCCAGCTGTGTTATCTTTGCTTCCAAAGCAGTGATAGAAGACTTGTATTTTGACTTCACTGCAGCCTCCATCTCTTGAAGTTTGGCCTTCAGTTCCTTGTTCTGACGCTCAGCTTGCTGGCGAGCATTTTCATTCTTCTGGGCGTTACTACGCTCTGCATTCAGATCTGTATTTATCTGGTCAATCTGAGAAAAGGAATAATAAGTGGGTCAATCAGATGCTGTTTTGAAAAATGCTTCTTTTGGTTCACACCCCTTCATAAGCAACCTTTGCCTGTCCCAGGGTTCCAATCCATCTCTCTCAATTCCCCAGAAGGTAAAGATAACCAAATACAATATTGTCAACAGCCTAACCTATGGGCTTTACCGACAAATCAAAATCTGTGACACGCCTACCAAAGACAAAAAATAGGAGTCAACATTTGTTAGCTATTGTTTCTCTAAACACCCAAGGGTCAGAAGAATTACCAGATTCATTCCACTAGTCCAGTGATGGCAAACCTTAGCACTCTAGATGTTCTTGAACTTCAATTCCCAGAAGCCCTGATCAGCAGGAGTGTTGAAGTCCAAGAACACCTGGAGTGCCAAGGTTCACCATCACTGCACTAGTCTATCAAATTTAATACTTAATACTGAGGTAGAAAGCACTTCTGAGCTCTGCTATGCATGTTTCATAGCTGGATATTCAAAAAGCTAAACATGGGATTTTGTAAATGTGAAGTGCATCTTCTTATCCCACAGATATGTCTGGAATTTGAATCCAAGCTTCTCTTGCACTTAAAGTTAGGACTGTGGGCCTGGAGTTACAAGGCTGCTGACACTATGGGACAGGATATAGCAGTGGTGGCGAACCTATGACACACGTGCCAGAGGGGACACGCAGAGCCCTCTCTGTGGGCATGTATGCTGTTGCCCCAGCACAGAGTTCTCCCTGCCCCTCTGACCAGCAGCCCAATGAAAGGGCTTCCTCCCTCTCCCCAGCACATAGTCCACCCTATTAGGAGGAAGCTCCTATTCCTCACAAACAGGTACCTGGAGATTTGCTTTCTTGAGGCGATCATTCACGAGCTCTGTATTGCTCTGCTCTTCCTCCAGTTCTTCCTCCAGCTGAGCTATCCGAGCCTCCAAGCGCCGCTTCTCCTCCATGGCCAGAGCTCTAGGAACCCAAACACAATAAGAATGTATGCTTTCACGAGAACACTCATCATTACTTTTGATCTGAGAAATGTGCACCTGTTATAAGGGGTTCTCCAGACTCCACACAATTTAAAAACATTCAGATTACAGAAATGTTCCCTACCACAACATTTCTCCTCCATGAAGAAACAGAAGACCATTACTACTTACCCTTTGCCACTGCTGTTGGCAATCTCATCAGCCAGTTCATCCCTCTCTTGCTGAGCCTGACGCTTGGCACGTTCAGCAGCTGCAAGTTCCTGAAAGCAGGACAAGCTGTTACACATATGATGGGTCGAACTATAGCCTATTGACAGGCTTGGGACATGTCACACTGGATGAAGTACAGGAGGAAATATTTGGAAGCCAGCATAAAATGTCTCAGAACAGGAAACTTCTACTCCAAGAAACTCAAAATGGCAAATATATTTTGGAAATGGGCACAGAACTCTTGAACACGATCGTAAACATCACATGCTCATCAGATGTTTGTGATGCTACAAAGTGTAATGGGATAATACTTATACAGACATTGTTTGCGTCAAAGCAGCAGAAGATTCTGATAAACAAAGAGTTAATATAAAGGCAATGAAATAGAAATTTCAGAAAGGAAAAGCCTATAAGTTGACCCTAAAACCAATTGTAAAACAGGAAAGCTGAGAGAGATTTATATAGAGTGGTGGGATGTTTTGAATGTAGCCCATCATATGTACCCCCAACCATTCCAGAAATGACTTAACATGGATTTTGCCCTAGAACAGAACTGATGAAGTTCCAAGGACTCAACTATTCTCTTCCATTTCCCTGAAAACAAGTTCATGGTTCCCCTGTACTTGCATGGCAACTATGGTGTTTTGTTGTTGTTGTTGAAAGTAGATTACCTCTTGCATTTGAATCATCTCTGCCTCCATGGTCTTCAACTTCTTTTCATTCTCTTTGGCTTGGACCAAGATGTCTTCTCTAGAGGCACGTGTGTCATCCAGTTCTCGCATGCAATCCTTCATTTGGGCCTAAAAAACACAAAGACAATTCTCTTTGAGTCTATGGTCCTGTTCCTATACAAAGCCAGACCAATTCATCTAGTAAATCCTATTAATTTTAAATCAACGAGCAGCAGCGCTCCAAGGCAAGCATTTCCCCCCAACACTGCTACCTGAAATGTTGTATCTCAAGATGTCAAGAATTAAACTTAAGAACATCTGCATTCAGAGAACACCATCTAATAACCACACATCCACAGTGTCAGCTTTTAGACCAAATGATGAAAATCCAATTGAAGCTTCCTTGATTAAAACAAGTAAATGAGATTTTCGGAAGACTAGTTAATCTACACTAGGAGTGGGACAGTGGTGGGATGTCAAAAATTTTACTACCCCACCATGATGTCATCACAGTGTGGGTGGAGCTAATGTCATGACATTATGGGTGGAGCCAACATCATGATGTCATGGGTGGGTCCAAAATAATAATTATTAATAATTAAAAAATAAAATAAAAATAAGCGCGCACACACACATCAACACACCCACCCACCCACAACACAAACCCGTAAATAAATTAAATAAAAAATACATTAAAATACACCCACCTACCCAAACACAAATCAACCAGAGTTTTTAAACCAGAGCTTAAAGCTTATTCTGGCTAATCTTTCTTACACTAGGTCTGATGGAAGGAACTACAGAATGAACTCACCACAAGATGGCTTCATTTTGCCACTTTTCAACTTTTCAACACTTAAAGAAGTTAGGTACTAAGTCTTTGCCTAACCAGTTCTCTAGGATAATATGCCTTAATGTAAATGTAAAATAGCTGTACCTCCTTAAGGGTTCTCCAATTGGAACAGCACAGGTGTAGCTTATTGATGAGGTAACGCCAAGATTTTGCTTAAAAACCCCAAGCCAGTGGGGGGAACCAGTGAAAAGGTAAGCCCGGAAGGTGGTTTCCCCCCAAAAGCTGCTACTGGTTCTCCAGGACACTGACAAAAGTTACTACTGGTTCTGGCGAACTGGTGCAAACCTGTTACATCCCATCACTGGAGTGGGGGAAAGTAGAACCTAAATGCCACATCTGAGTCCCAGGGGGCATTTTTGCAGCTCCCAGGACCCTACCCACCCTACCAAGTTCAAAAAAAAAAAAACCTACAACAACAACAAAAGGGAAGAGCCAGAAAATTCTCTAGGACCTTTATGGTGAACCTGGGCACTCCAGGTGTTCTTGGGCTTCAATTCCCAGAAGCCCAAGTCTCTGTAAATCCACACGAATGGGTTTACGGCACGTATGCCCTAGGAGTAGCAGATCCTTGCTCATGGGCCTTGGGTAATCCTTCAAGACTCCCTTACCCAAACCTCACTATTACCAAAACCCCACATACAAATAGGGTTTTAACTTTTAATGGCCAGTTTCAGCCATTTCTAGGCCTGGTGTGACCCATGGGGTTTTAATTTGGCCCCCTGTGCTCTGAGACCATGCCCACCTCAGATCTACACAACACTTATGAGATTAAACTCAGACCATTTATTTCTTCCAAGATATTGCTAAAGACTACCCAGCAAAGAAAAGTGGAACTTCACCTGCAACTTCCGGAGCTGTTTGATGGCCTCTTCCCGGTTCTTGTTAGCAGAATCGATGTGAGCTTCAAGATCCTTGAGATCCATTTCCAACTTCTTTCTGGCTGCCACAGCAATGGAGCGTTGCTTCCTCTCATCTTCCAGCTCCACTTCCATTTCTCGCACCTGTATGAAGTGAAAGCATAAACAGCGTATCCCTAAGTGAAATGTCATTCTTCTATCCTTTAAGCAAATAGGAAAGAAAGAGGGGCAAATGGAGCTGTCTAGGTGCAGGTAAAGGTCGCCTTTGCTCGAAAGCCAGTCATATCCAACTCTAGGGTTCAGTGCTCATCTCTGTTTATAGCCAAAGAGCCAGCACTGACTGCATTTTTGCAGACGTTTCTGTGGACATATGGCAGGCATGCCTCAACACTGGAATGCACGGAATGCTGTTTACCTTCCCACCAAAGTGGTCCCTATTTATTTACTTCCAATGCTATGTTGACAGGAGCTGGGACAGAAGATAGGAGCTCACTCCACTGTGCAGCACTCGAGTCTTGAACTGCTGACCTGCCAACCTTCCAGTCATCTAGTTCAGCGTCTTAACCACTAAGCCACTGCTGTCTGCTGTGTTACCATTTAGCATGGGCTGAGCAATTTATGAAACTTTGTGATTTCAGACTTCCCCAAAAAAATGCATGACAGGAGCATTCAAGATTTCTGAAACTTCACCTGTTTCATCAACTGCTTTCTCTTTTCTTCATTTTGCTCGTCGCGGGCCAGCAGATCTCGCTCGAACTGAGCCTTCATGGCTTGCTGGTTCACTTCCAGACGCAGTTTGGCATCCTCTGTTGCTTGCAGTTCATCCTCTAGTTCTTCCAGCTGAGTCTTCATTTCTTCCACCTGCTGCTCCAGAGCCCGCTTGGATTTCTCCAGCTCATGGACCTGCCACACACACACACAAAAAGAAATGTAAATTGTTACCATATCAACAAAGCCACTCCTTTCACCTCTACATACATGAGATGCTGTTTGAGTAAATTTTAAGTCAAACATTTAAAAACACAAACAAGCACATTAAAATAGGAACAGAAAGTCATTTATCTCTAGCTCACCATTCACTTCACCAATTTTTCTACTTATCTGGACAAATCATTTTTGAAAAAAGTTCTTATTAGAAACTGAACTGCATAGAAATTCTGATTCAGCCAATTTAACTATTCATAAATGATAGCTTAAAACATTTTCCAGGTAGGTGTTTTAGATATAACTTATCTAATAGGCGAAAATGCAGCACAAAACTGCTTTACAAAATGCTGACAAAATCATCATTCTTTCAGAAGGAAAGAAGCCTTAGAAATTTATTCAAGCTGCATGATTTCATGTGGCAAAACAGATTCATCAGTTTGTGTCTCTCTACTGAAATTAAATGAAGCACCTATATTTTGTGCCCAATATGGACCATCTGAATAAGGATTCAAGAGACTTGAGTTCAAATTTCCATTCAGCCATGGAAACTCATCAAGGGATTGGCAATGGAAGAAAAACACTCCTTGAATATCTTATAAGAGGCATTGTAATTTGGACGAGCATTCTTCTTTCCAAGGGCATTTCCTGACTTCTTTTCTGATGCCCTTCTAACCCCAACCTTTTAGATCAGGGGTTCCCAACTTTTTCAAGACGGGGGCCAGGTCACACTCTCTCAGTCAGTTTCAAGGGCCAGACAGCTATTTTGCACTGCTTGCACAATAGGAGCAGCCATTTTGTCCCAACAGATTCAAAGGGGTAGCCACTTGTTTCTTGAATGCCCTTGGAGGGGTGGGGGAGCCACATGAAAATACAGCACAGGTCAGATCCAGCCCACAGGCTTTAGGTTGGGAACCCCTGTTTTAGATGGTGTTAATGTTTTGAATACTGTAATACCACCAACTTACACTCTTGCCAACATCATCCTTTGAACTCATCAAATCTTCCATCTCTGTCCGGAACTGCTTGTTGAGACGCTCCAGCTCAGCCTTCTGTTCGATGGCCTCCTCAAGGGCTCTGGCCAAGGAGAGGGCTTTGGTTTCCTTCTCACGTGCTTCTGCTTCAGCACGGTCCCGCTCTTCAGCATATTTTGCAGACACTGTTTTCTCCTCTGCCAGTAGCTGGAAAAGGCAAGTCAATGGTACTATGAGATTTCCAGGACAATCTTTGGTTGTTACTACCATCAAAATAGTCTAAACACCAAGCATAGGTGCTGGGAACCAAACTTAGACACCAATTAAACATACCTGATCAAACTTCTTCTGTTTTTTCTCCAGGTTGGAGACAATCTGCCGCTGGTGATCTAATTCCACAGCAATATCATCCAACTCTTGCTGGAGTCGAGTCTTTGTCTTTTCCAGCTTGTCATAGGCAGCTGCTTTCTCCTCATAACGTTGGCTCATTGCCTCAAGATCTTTCAGAAGTTTCTTTTTGGTTTCTTCCACTGATTCCAGACAACCCACACTATCATCCATTTTCTTCTTCATATCTGCAATCTAAAGGGTAGATTATAAGAAGGAAAGAAGATGAAACAGATGGCTCTTTTCTTTAAGGAAGCACACAATGCAACTGCAGTTTAAACCCCTTTTGCAAAGAAAAAAACTCAAGACAAACAGATCCTTGAAAAGGAACTGAGAAAAATGTGTGTGAACTGAACAAAAGGGAGCATTGCATACTGTGAATCTTGCTCAAATGTAGCTGAGATTACTGATATAAGATACAGTGGACAGATTCGGAAAGGAGCTGAAGGGGCCTGAGCCTTGAGTTTCCAGAGTTTCCAAGTCAAAACTCTAATGGCCAAAAAACAATTCTTATTTAAGCAGATAAAAGTGACTTTCATAAAATGCTTTTCAGCTATCTACCATACAGGCATTCCCGATCAACATTCTGGCATGCATCTTGCATCTCACAAAAATAAAAACAACTTTGAAAGCTTGGGTTTTGACAGAAAACTACTGTTTGCAGGTATATGTTAAATGCTATGAAAATAAGCCACAGAAAGCTTCAAACTAATGAAATCACCCCCTTCTTCTCTCTTGAAGCATGCCTACAAGGTGACAGGAAGCTTTTGTTTTTAAAAAGAACAAGTACAGTACTGTTCAATGGTACATCCAAACCCTAAATTTTGATTATTATAACCACCTGAAATAAGCTAGCGCCATACTGTCATCTGTATGAAGTCAGTTCCCTGGGTTTAAACAACATAGCAAACTATGGTTGGTGTGAAACACAGGTGGGAACTTCTAAACTTCTGACAGCCATTCTTGGAAGGAGAGAACATGGGAGCCAAAGGCTTGTTCTCATAATTCTAAACTACCTGAAGCTGTAGAGCAGAGATCTGTTTGCCCAAGTTCCTTTTTGCCTCCTCCTCTTCTTCTAGTTGCTCTTTGAAGCTGTTCTTTTCATCTTCCATCTGTTTTAGCTTGGTGCTGAGGCTCAGTTTTTGACGTGTTTCTTCCTGAAGCAGCTCCTATAAAAATCACCACTCAATCGTTTAGCATCTTATGCTGAAAAGTAGATTAGACTTCACCAATATTAGATTTAAAACACAAAGATTCCCGCAAAGTAGCTCATATTCAGCCAGCAAGTCAATAGATGCAGTGGGCTTCCTTAGTTGATTTCTGTTATGTGAAAAAGCAAGTTGAGCTACTGGGAATGTATAATTTAATTTTTAGATTTCTATGCCGCCTCATTCATGAAAGCGACTCTAAATGTTCCTGTATTGCCCAAATGAATTGCCAATGGAAGCCAAACATCCCATAGTAATATTCCCCATGGTTTTTTCATGGCAGTAAAGAGGAGTTGTTGATTTATAGAAAAGTTAGGATGCAAAGATATCTCCTTTTACTACCCTGTTTGAGGTATCACGCAATGCTCTATGTGTGAAATACTAGTACAGTAAAACACCGGATAACGCTAAAACTTGGTTCCACAAGTCTTGGTGTTATCCGATCTTTAGTATTATCTGATCCATGTTAAAATCCTATGGGATGGATCAGATAACGTTAAAGCTCCATAGAGATACATTGTAACCACACAGGCTTTAGCGGTTGTTATCCAATCCGTCTGATAGGACCTTAACGTTATTCGATCCAATTCTCCTCCCCAGACTATTTAACATTACGCGATTTTAGCATTATCCATTCCAATCATTATCCGGTGTATTACTGTACTTTACATCTTTTGATAGCTGTCTATCAGAAAAGAGAGGGCAGATCAGTTCTGGTGGCACAGTGGTTAAACTGCTGTACTGCAACCGAAAAGGTTGTGAATTCAATCTTGATCAGGGATCAAGGTTGACTCAGCCTTCCATCCTTCTGAGGTCAGTAAAATGAGTACCCAGCATGTTGGGGCAAAATGCTAATTAACTTGTGAACCACCCAGAAAATACACTAAGTGCTATGGGATAGTATATAAGTGGAATTGCTTTGCTTTGCTTTTGCATCTGTGCTGTTAGTGCTCTAAGAGCAATATGCACCCTCATGTGCAAAGACCATCTCCTGCTCCCAACTCTCTATGTCAAAACTTAGAAGAGGGTTGTGTAGTACTGTGGTGCATGGCTGATGCAGCCATGGTCCAGCCCTCTGGCCAAGGTTGTGAACAGAACCTGTCCCTATAACTGAACTCTGTTTCAGAGAAGAGTGGAGCCACCCTAAAGCTCTGAGAGACGGCCCTCATCTGGGAACTAAACATTAGAGATGACATAGTTTGGTCTCTTTACTATCATTAGTGAACATGGGAAAACATCTAATCGTGCAGTCCACATCCCTCTTAGCCAGTCACACAAATCTGTCATCATGAAGCAAAGATGAAATTCAGAGATGCTGTAAAACGGGTTCACAACCACCGGCCCATAGGACCATGTCATATGGCCTGCACCGCCAGAAGTGGGCGCATTTGCGACAGCCATAAAGGCACCTGTGGCTATCATAAACACGTAAACGCTGCCATAAAATGCATCTGAGGCTGTCGTAAGCAAATTTACAACAGCTGTGGGTATATTTTACGGCAGCTTTTATGGTGAGGAGAACCACCAGTCCGGCCCATGGCGTAAAAAGGATGAGAACCCCTGCTGTAAAATGTTGACAGTTAGTCAGTCAATGAGAAGAAACAAAACAGGCAGCTATGCCAATACTTTACCTGGGTATCCTGCAGCTGTGATTCTAGTGCAGAGAAATCTTTGGCTAATTTAATTGACTTGCTATCAGACTGATTCAGAAGACCAGTGATATTGTCCAACTCAACCTGAAAGAATAAAAGAGAGGTTCAACACTATTGCACATAGTAATGTTAGGTCACCTACTCTTAAACTCCATCTTCTTAAAAAGGGGGAGGATAAAACCAGAAGAGTGCATCTCTTTTTAACTAAGCCTACTCTTTGCTGCTACAAAAATGTTGGACACCCAATGAACCCTTCAATTTCACCAGCTGCAATTGCAATTCTTAGAAAGCTACTTGCTTATAGCATCAGCTCTATCTTTTTTTTCCCCCGGTATGGGGTAAAAGCAAACAACAGTGGGATAATTCACTGGATCTCAAAGAGGAACACGGCTGCCTTCCTTGCTATGCCAGATCTCCTGTTCTAAGACTTGAACACTAACTAGACCAGTGATGGGGAACCTTGGCACTCCAGCTGTTCTTGGACAGCTTTTCTGCGTGTATGCACAATAAACCCATTTGTGTGGATTCACAGGGACTTGGGCTTTTGGGAATTGAAGTCCAAGAAAAGTTGGAGTGTCAAGGTTTCCCATCACAGAACTAGACAGGTAAGACCCAAAGAGAAAATACTCAGAAACATTACCTGCAATTTGTTGACCTTCTCAGCCAGCTCAGTTCGTACTTTCTCGCCTTCTGCAAATTTCACTTGTACTTCCTGCAGCTGAGAGTCAACTCTTTTCCGCTTGTGCTCAGAATCTCCTTTGGCCTGAAGGAGGACCTTCACCTCGTTGGACAGTTCAGTCCGTTCACTTTCCAGAGCCTGTTTGGCTTTTTCAAGATTCACTTTTACCTGAATAAGACAGGAAGAAATTGGTTTAGAGTAGACTGTGACCTCTCCGGAAGTCTGGCTTTCACAGATGTTATCAAAAAAGAGAGCTCTAAAATACAAGAGTAAAATCCATTGGGCTCAGCACCCAATTTTTCATGGAACAATCAATCTGCATTAATAACATTTCGGTCATTGTGAATTAAAACTCCATTCACACTCATGTAGGATATTTACACCAAAAAGGGAATTGAAATGAAGTCCTATACTTACAAATTATTACAAACAATCTGAGCCGCTATTTTTGCAGGCAGAAGGAAACCACTTGAATTAACAGCCAACATAGCCAGTAGTACAAGTACACCCCCTACAATCAAGTATTGCTCTCTGTTGTATTCCACTTACCGCAGCACATGTCAATTTTCACCAATCATGTTAGGATGCTACACTTCACCCAATAATAGAGATTTAAAGCCATTAAGTGCATAATGCATCAATACTGCGATCAAATTATCCATGCAGGAACTGGAAGATGGTTCTCAGCGCCACAAGAAGCTCTTATGTCCATGATATTTTATACCTTTTCAGCATTCCACCTACCCGTTTTGTCTGCTCCAACTGCTCTGCCAGCTCTTCTATAGCCTGGGCGTGCTTCTGCCTCATTTCCTGAATCTGTGCCTCATGAGTCTTTGCATCATCCTCGAGGGTCCTCTTTAGAATGGTCACTTCTTGCTCACGTTTTGACCTGCCAGAAGATCCAGATGCTTGTATTAGCTAGCCACTAACCCATGTTTTGTAACATGCCTTCCAAAGGAACCAGAGATTGGAGCTTTGACCTTCAAGCACAAAACTAGCTGAGCATAGATTTGAGGGAAAGATACAAAATACCCCCAGCATGGCAAAATAAGTTTTGGAAAGCATCAGATAGATGTCAGCTGAGTTTTCTACATTTTTCCACCATCTCAAGAGAATGATTCCAGTGGTGTTGCAGGCACTACATTTTATAGTTACCTGAGTTCCTGCTGTGCTGCCGTTGAGTCCAGTGTGTCTTCTAGCTCTGTCTTAAGAGCCTCAAGTTCTTCACCCAGATCTCGCTTCTGCTTCTCGGCTTTATTCCTAGCAGCCCGCTCAGACTCCAGGTCCTCCTGCAGTTCAGTTATCTGAGACTCCAACTCACGGATCTTCTTCAGAGCCATATTCTTCTGAGCAGCCTCTTCTTCCACTCTGCCCAATTCAAAGAGAGTGCAGAGCAAAGTGTTATAGTTCATAGATCACTGATGGCCATTTGTCTAGAGGAAAATTACTAAGGCTACCATACTATATGACACTATCTATCTATCTATCTATCTATCAAACCAATTGAACTCACATTTGAACAGGCACATACAAAACTGCAGTATAGGAGATGTTTAACATCAAGTACTCTTTTGACAAGACAGCAACAAGCTTTATTAGCAATGCTAGAGTCTACTTCAAATGTTTAGCTTTATTCTTATGTTGAAAGAAAGAAAGAAAGAAAGAAAGATTAAAGTAGAGGAGAGATTGTGATCTTTAACACCAGCTAACTCTTTCTTTTACTGCTGCCTCCCAATCTTACCAAGCTTGAGGGCTTGTCGTATTTGCAGCAAACTGCATTTACATTTCTCTCCTAAATTATTTGGTGCAGCACAAAATAGGGGGACAAGAGAATATTTCCAAGACCCAGAAAGAAGTTATTTACTCTAAAACCATTTAAGGAGCTATTATGACTGCAGTTGAAAGGAAAAACATAGCAGAGTGGTGTGTTGTTGTTTTTTCAGGACAAAATTTAAGGCCTAGGCCTTACCGAGCCAAAGCGGCTTGCAGCTCCTCCTCTTTTTTGGCCAGCTGCATTTTGAGCTCTGCTATTTGAGCGTGGAGTTCTGCTATCTGATCATGAAGATCTGTGGAGTCTCCTTCGAGCTTCCTGCGCGTCTTCTCCAACTCTTGCCGTTGCTTTTCTTCCCGGCGCAAGCGCTCTGCAGGAAAGAACAGAAGGGAGGTTAAGGGTACATCTTGGTTCACACATTTCTAATCAACATGTCTTGTGAAGAGCCAAGAATGCCAGTAGGGGGATCTAAATGCTGCAACAGAGATGGGCTATGATGGCCCCTCCTAGCCTGGGTAACCCATGGCAAAGACCAGAGTTGGGAGGGCTACCCTTTGACCTCCTCAGTACTCATTCATTCATTCATTCATTCCCCTCCCTCACATTCATTTGCCCCCTCTTTTAAGATTGTCTAGCTAAACGCAGGTAGTGCTATAAACACACAAAAAGAACTACAAATATAAGGCTGAAACTGCTTGCAATCTTAGAATAATGAGCTACATTAAACAATAACATTTATGACAGTGCTATGAACAATGCATTAAAACAACACCAACCCCAGTAGTCATGTACTGCTGAATATATAAGAGAAATATTCCCACAGCAAAAACTGAAATGGAACCAGTTGTTCTTCGCCATTGGTCTGTTTTAGAAATGGTTTTTATTCAGACCGAGGCTCAACTGACAATATATATAACCTTCAGCCAGCTATCCACTCAATGGTTCCATCAGACTGATCAATATTTCCTCTACAGTTGCAGTAATATTAACCCTTTTGTTTCCAAAGTGTGATGAGAGGTTCACAGATCCTGCACGCAGGGGAAAATCCTGATGGAGATGGAAAGGATCAATATGCTAAACCAGTAATAGCGAACCTTGGCACTCCAACTGTTCTTGGACTTCAACTCCCAGAAGCCCAAGTCCCTGTGAATCCACATGACTGGGTTTACTGTTCTAGCTGTTCTTTGATTTCAGTTCTCAGAAGCCCAAGTCCCTGTGAATTCACATGAATGGGTTTACTGTGCATACGTGCAGTAAACTCATACATGTGGATTCACAGGGACTTGGGTTTCTGGGAACTGAAGTCCAAGAACAGCTAGAGTGCCAAGGTTTGGCATCACTATGCTAATTCCTCTGTGGATTCCTCCCCTACCTTCCAGCTCTGTTATCATAGCTTCGTGCTTGTTCTTGAGTTTAGCTAAACTCTTTGACTTCTCCTCCTCTTCGGTTAAGTTGGTTGTGAATTCTGCAATCCTGTCTTCCAATAATTTCTTCTCCTGCAAAATTCAGAAAAATAAAGATTAAATATAATTTGTAGCCATTAAGTATTACAGTAATACCTCGGATAATGCTAAGACTTGGTTCCACAAGTCTTGGTGTTATCCGATTTTTAGTGTTATCCGATACATGTTAAAATCCTATGGGATGGATCGGATAACATTAAAGCTCCATAGAGATAGATTGTAACTGCACAAGCTTTAGCAGTTGTTATCCGATCCATCCCATAGGACCTTAACGTTATTCGATCCAATTCTCCTCCCCAGACTACTTAACGTTATGCGATTTTCGCTTTATACGAGGTAAACGTTATCCGAGGTATTACTGTATTATAGTATCCTTTGAGACCCTCTGGTTATTTGCCAAACAAAAGATTCAAATGAAATCCATTCATTTCATTCTAGAATGTTCTTTACACAGTAAATGTCCCTGAAGTGTCATAAGGACTGAATGTCATCAAAATATAGTGGGATAGCCAGTTAAGGGTCCTTGCCTCCAAACAAGCCATTATATTACCTTCTGAAAAACAAGTCAGCATGTGACAATCCAGTTTTAATGCTGGGGATTAATTTGTATCAATATTCAGAAGAAACTGACATTCATAACCTATTTGGTTCAGGGCAATATCCACTTCAGCCTCAGCAACCACACATTCAAACAACAACAACAAAAGGAACACAATTGTCTCCGACCAGGTTTTCTAAAAAGGTCTTCTGGGGGTATTATGAACATTTGCAGGTCTCATCAAATAATTAAAAAAAAACCCAATTTAAACAGAATTAATTCTGAACCTTTCATCTATTGCTATTTTCTTGTTTTTGTAACACCAAGTTCTAGTTTTAAAAC
Source organism: Furcifer pardalis (assembly GCA_030440675.1). Lineage (NCBI taxonomy): Eukaryota > Metazoa > Chordata > Lepidosauria > Squamata > Chamaeleonidae > Furcifer > Furcifer pardalis. Next base: position 159,625,049 of record CP126892.1, read on the forward strand.
TCATCAGAAGAAGATGAAGCAAAAGAGCCCACTAAATATATTTCTACTTTTTCTTCTGGGAGTCAATATGCCAAACTCATCAGAGCTACCATCATCTTGATGTGCATATTAAAACATTTAATCCATTCCTTTCAACTTATGAGAGGTAAACATTGCTGTGATTATCAAGGTCAGATATAGGCATAATTACTCCTGTCCCCCTTAATTATTTTTCTTCATGATGTTTGCAACCGAAGCAGAAGGAGAAATTCCTAAGGAGCCAAAAGCAGTTCTACAGATTTTTGGTCAGAAAAGCCATTATGTATTCCAGCATAAGGCAAAAATTGTAAACTGCAGGGGCGATCTGCTGATGATTAAGATGCCAACACATATGTCTTGGTGTGCAACAATCACATATAAGCAATGGCCTCTTTGTCATTGGTGGCTGCAACTCGCATCCCAGAATGCATTTTCCTGAAACAGGAAAAAATGTCATTGGCGTGAAATTGTTTAAGGTGGATCCCATCTTGCCATGAAGTGACCCACACACTATGATCACAGAGCCATCTCCTGCGGCACATATGAAATGAGACATGCAGGATTTAGCACCTGGACTGCAATGGATTGCCGCAGCCTTGAAGATATTGACAAGGTGCACTTTCACAGCCAGTCCACCTGGCATGACCTCTTCCACCTCCATAGCTATTAGGAATCAGAGTTCCTCCTCCACTCATTTTGCTGTTTGGCCCAATATGGTTTCCAGTGGCATTTCCTCCACTGAGGGGACCAGCACCCCACCTAAAGGGGCTCATCTGCCCGTAGCCTTCAGGGAGTCAGGTTATTTACTCGGTGTTGAGTCACTGGCTGTACAGTCTGCTCCTGTGATGGCAAACCTTGGCACTCCAGATGTTCTTGAACTTCAATACCCAGAAACCCAGATCAGTAGGAGTGCTAAACTGGGCTTCTGGGAATTGAAGTCCAAGAACACCTGGAGTGCAAAGGTTCACGATCACTGGTCTACTCCATTACCATAGCGGGATGTCCGGCCAGACACTGGCCTCTCAACCAGCAAATATTGGTTGTTGCAATTTATACTCCTTGATTTATAATTACATAATTGGATTCTGGCCAATCTTTGAATTTCAGGACCTATTAAAAACTGCAACCCTCTTCTCAACAAAAAAATTATTGCGCTGCAGCCCTGGAATAAAGTACAGGACTCTGATCTTCTTCCACTTTTGAATAGGTATTTTTTCAAAATGGGTTTGCATTGTCATATCATGTTACAGAACTCAATACAACACTACTTTTTAAAAAAAACTAAACTGCCATTTATTAGGAAAAACCATGTTTTCCAGAAAACAGCTAGGCAGAAGTAAAAACTCAGCTTCTAATCTTGGTGAAGTTGAAAAGAAAAGAAACCCTCAGATTTCTAAGTAGTTGTACTGATAATTATTTTAAAATTATGTCCACTTAGTCCAAATTATAAAATCAGGTGGGCAGGTCAAATATTTCACATAAAGTATGGTATTTGCCATAGTCTTTGTAGGGTGGCACCATCATGCTACCACAATAAGAGCAGGCAGTATAAGACCTGTGGCTACAGGACATCACCTTACTTTTAGCATTATGGTAGCAGAACTCCACTTTTTAAAATCTACCTTTTATTTATTTATCTACTTTGTTTCAGAGCAGAATAGTTCTCTTTAGAAAACCAGAATTACCCTCTAAAACAAGAAGCACACTCCCTATGTTTAATTTTAACATAGAAATGAGTCTAGGTAAACTGGGGTTTAACTCCCCTTCCAGTTGTCGCTAAACTAATGAATCTCTGCATTGTAGGTGAGAGGTTGGAACTGGTCCTTGGGCTACTGCTATTGCTGTCTCCTCCATTAGAGGCTCTAGAAAAAAAGCCAGCAGACCTAACGCGTCTCTTCACCCACCCTAGAAGCTGGACTGCCCTTTCCCCTTCACAACCATCTTTGCCACCATTCATGAACTTGCTTTCTACCTTACCTTGGCCAGTTTGGAGTTGTGGTCTTCAAAAACGATTAAATCTTCTTCCAATTTCTTTAGCTTAGCTTCAGTGGTCACTTTCTCCAACTGCAGCTTTTGTCTGGCACTTTCTTCCTCTTCCAACTGCTCTTCAAGCTCCTGCTCACACAAAAATGAGAAAATATTCAGCAATCTAGCTAGGGTGCAACACTAGCCTAATTTTTTACTGGCATGTACATTTGGAGAGTTTAATAGTGTGTACAAGGGGATTGGCCACAGCACTGTTCAGCACCAAAATACCTCGGTGTGACACTTGATAGGACATTATCTTTTAAGCAACACTGCCTGAATACCAAATCCAAAGTTAGTATGAGGAACAACATCATCAGGAAACTCACAAACTATAAATGGGGAACTCAACCATCACACTGCACATATCAGCTTTGACCCCGAACGTCTCCGCAGCAGAATATGCTGCTCCAGAATGGAGCGCATCCACACACACAAAACAAGTTGACATCACTGTAAATGAAGCAATACAGATAATGACAGGATGCCCCAAGCCTATGCCAGTTGAGAAAATATATTCTCTTGTTGGTGTCACTCCACCTAGGACCATGATGGAGAACCTTGGCACTCCAGGTGTTCTTGAACTTCAATTCCCAGAAGCCCTGATCAGCAGGATTGCTGACTTGGGCTTTTGGGAATTGATGTCCAAGAACACCTGGAGTGCCAAGGTTCACCATCGCTGACCTGAGAGAAGTAGCAGCAAATGCAGAGACAACTGAGCAAAAAAATGACCCTCGGCATCCTCTTAGCTGATATGTGCCTCAAGCCCACTGTCTCAGATCCAGGAAGAGCTTTATGGCAAGAACATTCTTGAGGGTATGCAAGAGCAAAACCAAATTAAAGGAAAGAGCTAACTGAACAAGGAACATTAAAGGAGGATATGGCTGAGGAACTCAACCTCCCCTATGTCACCCTGAATAGGCTGAGGGTTGAAGTCCCTAAATGCAAGACCAACATGCTCCCGTGGAGGCTGCTGGCACAAAACAACATGCTGTGTCAATGTGAAGAGATACAGAATCAGGCTAATTTAATGGTCTCCTGATTATTATCAGAAACATGTACCGATGAACGTTTAAGTTTGGCCAATAACAAAGCCAAGGAAGTGACTTCATTTTGGCAGTCCAAAGTGTGATCTGGACATGGAAGACAAAGACAAAGAAGAAGAGTGTAGAAGTTGACGCTTGTCCTGTTCATTACCTGAATGTTCTGATGCATTTTCTTTTTCTCGGCTTGGAGCTGCTGGCACCGCTCCTCCTCTTCCTCCACTCTTGCCTCCAAGTCATGACATATGTCTTCCAGCTCCTGTTTCTTGGCCGTCAGGCGGACTCTGATCTCCTCTGCCTCGGCACACAGCTCAATCTCTGCTTGCAACTGCTCTTGCAACTGCATCTTCTCTGTCATGAGCTGCACAAAAGAGGAACATTCTGTTTCAAGTTCCATTAGAAGCTTCACTGTTCTATTAAAGATGCACTAGGCCAGTGAGGGTGAACCTTGGCACTCCAGGTGTTCTTGGACTCCAATTCCCAGAAGCCCGAGTCAATACAAGTTCCAGAACACTTGGAATGCCAAGGTTCACCATCACTGCACTAGGCACAGTGATTTTATTCACACACTGACCGAATGTTAAAAGACATGGGTAGTTCTGCGTGGAAGTCTATACAAGTGATAACACATCATAGCTTTTGAAATGAAAAGCATTCTGTATTTCTTGTTACAAAGTTCAGATTCCAGCCCCAACCAAGAGGCCAGCGCCTATAAATACCTGCCTGGAGGTAAACTCAATAAGATTTATTTCTCAACAAGAAATATACAGGACTGTGCTGCTAATTGTTTAAAGAAAATATTTGTTCATCTACAGTTAAGGCACAAACACATTATCTGTCTTTACAAGGCTACGGATAGCCCTCAAAGTGAATGAAACAACATGAATCCCACAGAAACTGGTAAGGGACTGAAGAGTGTTGAGATAAGCAAAATGGAGGAGGGGAAGAAAGAGAAAGCACATATGTATGTGTATGTGTGTGTGTGCATTTTTGTGTCAGCACCCATTTCTCTAGCCAACATAGGTAAAGTCTTAGAGGCTGGAAAGACTGTGCACTCTCTTTTGAGGGATTCAGTCCAATAAAATTTAGTGCATGCAGCAAATTCAGTTCACTGCATTACTCTAGGACTACAGTACTTTTCAGTTCAGTAAAACCACCAAGGAGCTGCCCATCCACTTCTCTATTCACCTGCGTCTGGAACATTTCCATTTCAGACATTCTGTTTTCTGTTGCCAACTGTTTTTCCTTCACTTTCATCAACTCTTCATCCTTGGCCAGCATTTCCTCCTCCTGTCTGCTCACTTGAAGCAAAGGCTTCACCTGTGGAAAGTCAATTGTGGCAGCAAGTTATTGCACATGGGTTTTTCAGCAACTGATGCCTATCCAGATATTTTGGGCTACACTCCCCACCATCTATTATTATTCATTACGTTGGCTGACCCTCTCGTAGTGGAAACCCAAACAGTTTTCACTCATGCTTCAGGGAGAGAGTTAGAGCACGGAACTCCATTTCCTGTAACCGAAGCTTTCTCCGATCAGTACCTTTGTAAATAGTCTCCACCACTGCCAGTTGCGAAGCTTCAGGTAGGCAGCACAGTTTCTCTGGAGTACCTTCATTGCTGTCAGTTGTTGCTGGCGCTTGGCAAAAGCTCTGTGACAGGAAAAGTGAAATAAAGAGAAAAACAACTATCAGTCAGAGAAGAATTACAGACCTTACAGGTTCTGAAAAATGACAAACATAAGGTAAAGGCTGCCCTTGCTTGAAAGCCAGTCATATCCGACTCTAGGGTTCAGTGCTCATCTGTTTATAGCCAACAAGCCAGCGCTGTCTGTGTCTTCAGACATTTCTGTGGACATATGGTAAGCATGACTAAACACCGGAGTGCACAGAACGCTGTTTACCTTCTCACCAAAGTGGTACCTATTTATCTACTTGCAATTTCTTGCTTTTAAACTGCCAGGTGGAAGGAGCTGGAACAGAGATGGGAGCTCACTCCATCATGCACTATCCAGGAATCAAAGTCTAACCTTTCGGTCAGCAAGTTCACAAATGTAAGGAAAGGTCCAATTTGTCCCTCCCTCCCTCCCCAAAATTAACTTTTGTGTACCCAAATTTTATTCCTCGTTTCTTCCCTTCTTTTTTTTTTGTTTCTCTGTACGTAAAGGTTCTTTACTTCTGTGTTGTCCCACCAAGTAATCTAGAAGACCACCAACATGACTAATGCCACAGGGTCCCCATTTCAACCGATCCTGTCTTACTGGCTCAAATTGTACCTGTGTTTCTGTTTTAGCCCTGCATCTGGGATACACAGAAAGGGCCTCCTTGAACACTGTGGTATTCTTGAACCACAACCAGGCGTACCTGGGTAATGGAAACCTTGTGTTGCTGACTAATCTTTTTCACCCTAGGTCAGGCAAAGGGAACTGCAGAATGAACTCACCAAAGGGTGCCTTCATGTTGGAAGTTTCACGTCTGGTCTAGACCTGGAAGAACAAGTCCTGCATCTGCACTAAGAGTTTATTTATTAAATGCTGATTGCAAGAAAACACTGTATTTTCAACTGAAACAGCAACCTTGCAAGAGGACAAAGGAATTCTGGAAAATTCAACATACTGATGCTGATATTCCACTCCGTAAATACGTTGCACTTTATATATCAGGCTTTCCTGAAATACTAAGATGGTCCAGAGCGAAAGATAACATTTGGTTCCAAAGTTATCTGAAGTTCAGAATGCTACTGAGGTTATTTTCTTGCAGCTGGCTAACAGAAAAATGATGGGATGTCAACTTTGTACCTACTTTCTAGCCAAATAGCCTCTACAGCAGGCTTGGAATCCAATAATGACATCTGTGATTTTCAAGTCTCTTTCTTCTTCAAGGTGGGCAAGGACACCTGCTCGGAAAAACACTTTGCTCTGCCCAATTCGATAAAGGTTCGGGTCCAGCTCTAAGGCTTTGATCTAAAATTGCAAAAAACACATTTCATCTTTAGTACTGAAAAATGCCTCATGGGACGATGTCCTTACTATAAACTCCTCCATAAAATCTGTAAAACGCTGAGGACACTGTATGGCAGTGATGGTGAACCTTGGCACTCCAACTGTTCTTGAACTTCAGTTCCAAGAAGGCCAAGTCTCTGTGTATCCACATGAATGGATTTACTGGCCAAGGTTCGCCATCATGGCCATATGGCAATGCAAACAGTCAGGAGACATTAAATCATTGTTACAGAGATTTTCTAGAAACCTCTGTTAATGAATAATAATTTCATATCAGAAATTATTCTGGGTTGAAAGGATTTTTGCTGGAGGAACTCTGCTCACTGGACACCTGAATAAGGCTCCTTTCATGTCCCTAAGATCTCCCCCCCCCCAAGTAGTACCTATTTATCTACTTGCAATTTCTTGCTTTCGAACTGCTAGGTTGGCAGACGGGCTGGGACAGAGACGGGCGCTCAAACTGGCATGCAGCACCTGGGTCTCGAACTGCTGACTTGCCAGACTTCCAGCTAACAAGGCAAGCTTCTTAACCACCAGAGTTCATTGGGAAAACATACCCTGAATCAAATATACTGACTATGCAAAGGAAGAAAGAATAGTCAGTGGGGAATGAAGATGCATATTAGTTCACTTCTCAATTTACAGTATGTTTAAAATAGTATTTCATATCCACAATAATGGTCCATTACTGACAACCAGCACTCAGTAGATGGCATCTTTGCTTGCTGTTGTTGTGATCCAGCCCTCCTCCAACTCTTAAGATGAGCTGGATCAGAAGGCACTCCCTATGCCCAGTCTGGTTCTGCCTACACCCGAGCCTGAGGATGCCCTGAGCCTGCACTTGGCCTAAGCCTGTCTTCCCTGGCAGCTGACCTATCAAATCAGGAGCCTGGCTCAAACAGTGATCAGCCCTCAGCCAGGGAGAGGTCCAGGAAACAGCTACACGTGAGATGCAGGCAGGCTAGGGCAAAGCACCAAAGAAGGCTCCCAGCTGATACCGATTAGCTGGGAGGCTTACAAGCAAGCTTCTTGCAGCCTGCCAGTGTCGTTACAACTCTCCAGCGAAGACAGATGTCCTGCTTGACTCCAGACTACCTGCCATGACCTGCCTGTTGTGACCCTGACTACTCTGCCAGCCCTGACGACGTCCCTGCTCATCCTTTGGATTAGACTACTGACTCGGACTGTCAGTAAACAGACCTTGGCTTGCCTCTTGGACTATGGTATCTGGACTATCCCTGAACAAGACTCTGTGTAGCGCCACTGTGCAGCGACTGCACCTGCTCAGGCGGGTCAGCACAGCTGTTTTAATTCTTACTTGTTTGGTTTGCCTTCCTTATTTTTCAATTTATATTTTATACGTGTGTTTTATCTTTATTTTCACCACCTGAGTGGCCGGTAGGCCAAAAGGAGGGTGCATTAATTTAAGTAAATAAATAAATTAGTAAAGTATGACTTTCTCTAAGTTATTACAAGTTTCACTCATTTATGTTTACAGTACGTTCTATCCAATGAGTGGCAGGATTTAGTTTCTTCCTTTCTTACCATCAACACACAGGCTTGCTTTCCATCCATGAACCCTTTTGGAATAGCATTTGGAGTCAGGATCTCATATCTAGAAAGAAAGATATTACCATTCAGTCACTAACTTGTATATCATATTTATGATGCCGGGAGTATAGGAGAAAATAACTGAGCAATGTATGTTTTCTATTTTGGCATTTGTATCTTTCATAGCTCTGGCAGAAGAACCAGACTTGTAAACAACAGGTAAAAATATGGTGTGAATGGAACACTTTTGCTTGTTTCATCAAGCATGTCTTGGCTATAATTCCACATCATAATTGTTATTTTTAAAAAGTGTATCCAGCCCAGCCTTAGTATATGGATTATAGGGAGGGGAGACAAGCACTTGGATAGTAATTAAGATACTGCCCATTAACTAAGTCAGAAATTGATGTGGTGAAGATTTACCAGAAGGCCACTCTGATAGGGCATCTCTACCTTGAAGGGACCTATGCACTATTCAAGTCACCTTCCAGAACGTTAGATCACCCCACATGCTTATTAGGCATGGGTATCTGACTGGCATGACATAATTCCTTGTGTAGTGCAGAGACCTGGCAAACTAAGGGCCCTTAAGCTAAGTATTCAAGCCCTAATTCACTTTTACCTTTGTCTGAACTCCTGGAAGACAACTCTGTTGGGAAAACCTTGCCTGCAGATTCGGATTCCTTCCAGTACCCCGTTGCAACGAAGCTGATCCAAGACTAAGTGTGGGTCCAGTTTCCCAGCCTACAGAGGAAATACAAGCTACTTCAATCCATGTACATGATTACACACACCCAGTTCCATTGCCGCATTACACAGAAAGAGCCTCCCTCAAAGATTGTGGTATTTTTTAATCACAATCGGGCCTACCCTGGTAACGGCAAATTTGTGTTGCTGGCTAATCTTTTTCACCCTAGGTCAGGCAAAGGGAACTGCAGAATGAACCCGCCAAAAGGTGGTTTCATTTTGGCAGTTTCACGTCTGGCCTAGACATGGAAGAGGAAAAGTTCTATTGACTCCTATAGAAAACAGTTCTAGCTAATGTTGCTCATACTTAAATATCTAGATCAGGGGTTCTCAACCTTTTCAAGCCAAGAGCAGGTCACGCTCCCTCAAACAGCTTTGGGGGCCAGATGGCCATTTTGCACTGCCTGCCACACACTGCAATTCCGGGTGTGGCAGAGGCAGGGGGGGTGGCACATGAATGGTGCCGTGGGCTGCATCTGGGCCCCAGGCTGTAGGTTGAGAACCCCTGATCTAGATTGTCTGAAGGTAGCATGTGCTATGGCTTGGGGGTGGGGGACATCTGAAGAGAAGCACTGAGTAAGAGTGACATGCTGATAACAGCTCACGAGACAATAAACAAATGTTAGGAAACTACATTTTCTAACCCATTACTCCCAGAGCTAGGGCAAATAACCAGTGCAGAAAAGTGAACATATCAACCCAAATTAACATAAGATAAAACTAATACTGGTACATGGGACAGGAGGATCTATACAGCATGTCATTTCATCTTATAAACATATCCTAGCTATATGGTGCCATAGCCATATGCAGCAATAGCTTCCTCAAATTATACAAAGTAAATTAAATATAAATTATTACTACAGAAAACCAAGTAGAAAATTCCCAGTCTATCAACAGATTTCACTTACATTTTTACCTACAAAGTAAAGGAAGAAACATACTTTAAAGGCACTATTTGCTACCAATCACAAAGCCTAACCATGACTTAATGATATTTTTATTGACATTACCTTGAATTCTTCAATATTTATACCGATGTAACAAAAATATTTTTGAAATCAAGGGGAAGGGGAGAGAAAATAGGCAAAAACATCAAGAAATTCAAAATGAACTAGCAGAGGTACCAACTAGAAATGAAAGTTTAGAGAATATGTCTATATAATTTTATGTATATACTCAGTGTGTTAGAGTGCTTAGGTTTGGAACCAAAATCCTAAATCTTCCCAGGAGAGGGACCATCTGATAATCCCCAGAGTTTTCTAGGGATAAGGCGCTCAGAAATGCCTTACCACTCCCTCATTCAGACGGTGGCCTGGAAGTGTACAACTTGCCCAAGGTCACGCAGGTGGCAGAGCATCTAGCCCTGTCAGGTGCACACAACACTATGCCACATCAGTAGCAATTCTTTGACATTTAGGTGAACACTGCTTGCCTTCTCTCAGGAGGCAGGGTGAAAATCCAAACCCTTGAATCCTAGGTCTACAGCTAGGAGCGGTAACCCAGGCCTGACCATCCACAGCTTCAGATGAGACCAGGCATGTCCCAAAATGGCTACAGGAAAGCCTCCTCCATTTGAGATTCTGAAACAGAGGTCTGATGACCATCTGTGGCCGATTTTTAAAAAAGAAACTGGGTTTCTGCACTATTATGGGGCTGGGATTCATCCCTTCCAACACAACATGATGGTGATCCAAGATTCTGGTTATAGTTCTGATGCTAGTCATGGCAAATGTCTTTTTTTTTTTGGGGGGGGGGGGGGAGAATAAGTCTCCAACTGCCATTTAGTTCTAGTTAGAAAAATCTGAAGATCTGGCTCCAAACAAAAATGGTAGATCTTACCCCCACCCCAAAAATGTAACAGGAGAACCCAGCATATCTCCAGGGGCCTTTAAAAATAAGAGATGAATCCAAAATCAAGCCAGATTTCAGGTAACCACAGTGGGGATCAGAGAGATAAAAATATCTGTTAAAACAACCTCTTTGTTATCAAGCAGTTACCAATAATGGAAGATAAATACTTACAGCTCCAAATTTTTTTCTACCCCCCCAGCCTTCTGCCAAAAAAAGGGAAACACGGCTCTTTGAAGTTGACAGAAGTTGTGATTCCCTTTTTCGATTTGTCACAGGATTCCTGTGCACCTTTTAACACTTCAAAATTATTATTTTAAAAAAAAAATCTGAAAGTAATCTTTAACACTTGCTCTTTGTGCTGTCCTGAAGAGTCCTCTGAGCAGAAATGTGGGCCCCCTTAACCCACTATCAGATTAACCCTTGTTTTCAGGATCTTGGTAAATGTCAGCATCGTTGTTTATATGCAAGGGATGAAACCTTACCTTCTTCTCATGGTTGGGGATAATGCAACGGACGAAGTTTGGGTTTGTATTCCTCAGGGTGGCCATCAGCTTGGCCAGTTGCTCTTTGTACAGCTGTCCTACTGTGCGGAACATGCCTTTCCTGGTCTTGAAGGCTCCAGGCAATGCAGAATCGGACATACCGGCAACCTGATCCAGCCCAACTATGCGATCAACTAGAAGAAATGTGCAAGATGGTTAGACAACCTCCCAGAACATTTGCAATACATTAACAATTGATGTGGATAAAGCAAGGACAAAAAAGGAATTTGCAGGATCCATTTGCTTCATCTCTCTACAGATGCAGAAGTCCAGTTCATCTTTTGGTATTAAGCAACAAGAAGGGAAGAAAGCAGCGATTGACTACTAAAGCCAGGATCCATCCCATGCCTGACAGATCCAGCCAGCAATTTAAATAGCAAATTTTATGCTCAGGAACAAAGCAGAGCTAGGCACTGCACGTTTAGGCAAGATAGTCCCCTCTATCTATCTGTTGGCTATTGTTGTTTATTTTAGCAAGAATATGATGACTCCTTCACATAAAGATAACCACTGGAGGTCTAGCCCAAGTTTTTTTCTTTGCACACAACTTGTTTAAGTAAAAGTGAAAGTTACAACAGACAGCAGGCAACCTGAAGGGAGATTTTGTATGGATGCTGTTAAGAAATCTGTGTGCTTACAGGTAAAGGAGGAGGAGAGCACAAAGTCCAGTGTTTTTTTCAAAATATATTTTGCAGTACTAAAGTGGTCAATATCCTTAAAGTTATAGCAAACCATGAAAATCGTGTCCACTGCATACTGTTGAATGGATTGAATCATGGCCAAATATATAGCCTGCCTGGCTGAACAAAGAGAGTAAGTAGGTGAACTGGGCCTTGGTATGTTATATCAATTCTGTGGTGCAAAACACAACTGAGTTTCTGCTCAGTTTTATTTCCCTGGTGGCTATGCATCAGAAAACAAAGCATAAGATGATATCCAGAAATGTTTCTCTGAGACTACTACAATGGCAAAAGGGAACTCAAACCAAATGAGTCTGTGTGGTGATCACAGTATCAAATTGAACCTTTTGAAACAGGGCAAGCTAAAAAGAATAATGATTATCTGATGGCAGTTAAGCTTGCCGCTGTCCTCTGAGCTAAACCATTCTATTTCAAAGCTTTATAAGATCAGAAATGACTCTCCAAAGAAAGTCCTTTAACTTGCCAAAAGACTGCTCCATAGATTCATGATTGGAGTAAAATGGATGTTTATTACGTAGCTAAGAATAAGGACATGTCTTCTGCAAAGGAGCTGATCAATGTGGACAATATTGATTCTGTGGTAAAAGTTATACCAATGAATGAGAGATAACAAAAAAAACCCTACAAATGAAGCTTGCTGGGTGCTAGCAAAGCCCTTTTAAAGAATTGAAAACTAAATGCCTCTAATCTGTTCAAAAGCAAGGAAATATGTCATTTCTCATACCAGAAACTTCTACAAGAGTCATCCATTGTGTCCTCTTGATAGCCAAAGTAATAGCCACTAGAGAGCTTCTGTTCCTTATCTAAAAGACTAGATGTGGAGTGGTATATGCATCAGATTGGACTTTATTTTCCTTTCATGGCTACAGGCCTTAGATTGCATTTTATTCAATAAATAATTTAAATTAAATTTTAAGATGGGACTTCCTATAAATCAGGGGTACCCAGACTTTTCAGGCTGTTTGCTGGATGAGTTGGCATTGAAGGCCAGATCTGACTCGTGGGCTGTAGTTTGGGCACCCTTGCCATAATCCCTTAAGACCAAAACATCTATGTATTTCCTGCAGCTATACCTGTGTGATCACAACTTGTATAAAAGATCCATTTTTTCCCCATGTCCAAGATAATCAACTAGCAAAAAGCAGAGGGACTGGATGAGACAGACAAGCAGGAACAGTAAAGGGAGAATGTAATAATTAACGGAAGCATTTCTTGCATGGTTCTAGAAGGAATCACATGACACGATACGACACCTGGGTTTCTCAGTCACCTGGTTCTAGATGAAGAATAGGAAAGTGTTGATAGAAATAGGCTCTCTGACCGTTCTGCATCTCTGCAACAGAGACGTCAAAGAAAAACCCAAGAAAAGAGACAGTAACAGTAAGACTTAAAGCAACAAATATTCCAAAGTGCAAGACCTTATGGCTGGAGCAAAAAGGAGAGGTCATTTCGAGGCAGGATTTAGCTTCCCCTTATTAAATTTCATTATTAGGAAGTGGAAAGCTAGAGTAAATAACAATTTGGCAGTTTTTTCCTGGGATGTTTCCCTGATGGTAAAGACTGTTTTCAGCCTTCCTTATTTCAGGAACATGAGAAACATAACATTCAAAAGAACAGTTACACATATATCCAGGCAAATTTTGGATCATGCTGATCACTCTAATCTTAAAGGAAACAATACAACTATGCGAGGAGCTTGAAGATAGTGAAGAACTTTTAAAGAGAAACAGGCAAGAAATTGGGTTCCATACCATCTTTCCACAATTCAGAGACAAATTTATCTGAGGACTGGTGAAGCAGAGTAGCCACATTATCATTAAGAGGGTCCATGTTCTTCATCAGCCACTCATCTGCTTTGTAATCAACCTAGGAAAGGAATGTGTTATTAATGTTAGCTCCAAATGATGAATCTTGCTTCAGTACTGTGAGAAATATACGAGGTTATGTTTGCCTCTCTCTTCAAAAATGTTAGTCTAGAGCAGTGATGATGAACCTGTTAGAGACCAAGTGCCCAAACTGCAACTCAAAATCCACATATTTATCGCAAAGTGCCAACGCAGCAACAGGGGAGGAAGGAAACACTCTCATTGGGCTGCTTTTGGACAGAGTAAACTCTGTGCTGGGGGAAGAGAGGAAGTGCTCCCATTAGGCTGCTGGGCAGAGTGAATTCTGTGCTGGAGTGTCTGCACGAGTGCCCCCAGAGAGTGCTCAGAGTGCCACCTCTGGCACGCGTGGCATAGGTTCACCATCACTGGTCTAGAGCATTGGATCCCAACCTTTTTTGGGCCATGGCCCTTCTAAACATCTCTAAAATCCTGATTCGGGACAGATATGGGGTGTGGGACAGATATGGGGTGCAAAAGGTATAATGACCCTAGCGCACTGGATGATCTGAGCCCCTCTCTTTCTCTACTTTTTAATTAGTAGTTGTAGCATTTGGTGTGTTTTTAATCTGTTTTTAATCTTTTTTTAGATTTTAATTTTAAATTTTAATAGTTTTAAGGTTTTTAGATGGAAGCTTTCACTTCCTAATTCTGGGCTCTACCTGCCCAGAGAAGGATAAGACTAATGTCCTCTGGCCGGGAGGAGGAATGGACTTCAGCTGTTTGTGCTGTGTTGTTTTTTCTGACTGTAAGCTGCCCTGAGTCGCCATGGCGAGTGGGTGGTGATATAAATCTAAATAAACAAATAAATAAATTCCCTCCCCCTTATTATACAAAAAGTGAACTCCTATTCACATAGAGGAAGCCTAAAAGGCCATTCACTGTTAATAACTCACTTTTGAATTGCACACCCCACCCCACTCCACGTTGAGAACCACTGGTCTAGAGATACACTGTGCAAAGTGCTGAAGCTTGTGTAAATTATTCAGAGCCCCTCAAAAATGTTAGAAACACAGACTGGCTCCATCTACTAAGATGGAGAATAGGAGGAGAGAGAGGCCACCGTTTGTGCTATGGTAATAAAAATTAAGAATTTTATGGGAATAAGGTCTTCCTCCTCCCCTACTAGGGGACACATGACTGTCCTATTTATTTAAAAAAGGGGTTCCCAACCTTTTCAAGCCTGGACAGCCATTTTGCCCTGCCTGCATGATGGTGGCGGCCATTTTATTTATTTAACTGAATTTCTGTTGATGCCCAACTCGGCAACGACTCTGGGCGGCTAACAACAATTAAAAACAATAACAAAACTAAATAAAAACTCTTAAAACCCCATTAAAAAGTCAAAATAATTTACCCCACACACCCCAACAGCTTCAAAGGGGGTGGCCATTTTGTTTCTCAAATGCCCTTGGAGGGGTGGGGCGGGCACATGAAATGGTCCTGTGGGCTGGATCCAGCCCACAGGCCTTAAGTTGGGAACTGATGATTTAAAATATCAGTTGAAACCAAATTGGTGAGAATTTGGTATCTTCTCTGGCTTTCTCTTCACAAGACCACGTTGAGAGCTTTACCTTTCCAGCATAGTGTATAATGCAGAAATCTGCTTTGTCCTTCAGTTGCTTTGGTTTTTGGAATTTCGGGTGAGTGCCCTGTTCCTGCACCACCTTTTCCACAAAGCTTTTATCAGTAGCCTTTGGGAACCAGCACTCTTCATCCAGCAGAGCAAATATGCCTGGAGGACCCGCCTGTCGTGTGAGAGGGAGAAAAGGGCAGAAGTTAACCCTCCTACTAAAATGGAAGGCCAATAAGGAAAGCAGAAGACAGCAACTATTCTAACTTGTCAGGTATAATTATCAATCTGGACAGGCAGGAAGCGACTTCTCATCACTTCCATTTCTTGTTCCTCTTACTATGATAAGTCTCCTTTGCTTGAAAGCCAGTCGTATCTGACTATAGGATGTGGTGCTTATCTCCGTTTACAGCCAAAGAACCAGTACTGTCTGGGTCTGCAGACATTTCCGTGGTCATGTGGCAAGCATGACTAGATGCCGGAACACATGGAATCCTGTTATCTTTCCTGCCAAAGTGGTACCTATTTCTCTACTTGCAATTTCTTGCTTTCTAACTGTTAGGTTGGCAGGAGCTGGGACTGGGATGGGAGCTCACACACTTGAGTCTTGAACAGCTGACCCTTAACGACTAAGACACTGCAGTCCCTTATACAACACATATTTTATGATGAGACTTTCTGCAGCCCCCTGATTTGCATCCCATCTCTCCTACAAGTTGATTATTGCGGCTTCACAGACACCAAGAGGCATGCAGATGATTCACTGAGCTTAGTGCTGTGGCTATTTTCTGCTTTAAAGAACACCACTCACAGGTTTTTCTATAAGATCGATGCAGGGCTGCAGATCCAGACCAAAGTCAATGAAATTCCACTCAATACCCTCACGCTGGTATTCTTCTTGCTCCAAGATAAACATGGTGTGGTTGAAGAGCTGTTGCAGCTTCTCATTCGTGTAGTTAATGCACAATTGCTCAAATGAATTCAGCTATTCCAGGAGAGAAAAAGAACAGAAGGCTAGGTGACAGCTTGCGAAATGGTGTAATTGACTAATTTGTCTACAAAACATTAATCTCTACTCTGCTGCAGGCTCTCTGTTACTTCTAATAGAAGAAAATATCTTTCTGTTTACTTAAGAGGCACTCACTAGTGGGTAATTACAAGCCCTTGAAACAGCACACTGCCATAACTAGAGACAGCCCAAGAGAAGTAGTCTCAACAAAGGAGTCTTCGGTGTTTCTAACGCTCTATTTTTCAGCAATCTAAAAATGAACATACTGTTAATACATGCCCTGCAACATCCAATTCAAATTAAGATTTTTATGCATAGACAATTGTACTTAACATTTAACTTTTTGCCATTTCCTTCCTCCACAAAGATTCTAAAGTTATTTCAGCTAAGCTTTTACAAAATTTATTTCTATCTTCCAAGGATCGACAAGGTCTCAGTTGTGTCCCAGATACTGCATGCTGTAATCAAAGAGGTAATCTTTCACTTACTTCAAAGATTTCAAAGCCAGCAATGTCAAGGATGCCTATGAAAGATGCTCCTTGCCTCTTTGTCTTATCCAAGGCCTTGTTGATGCGCATCACCAGCCAACGGAACATGCGCTCATAAGTGGCTTTAGCCAACGCCTCAATGGCAAAGTCAGCCTGAAATAGTGGTAAAAATCACATGAAGTGTTCAAGCCAGAGAGAACAGAAAACATTGTAACAACTCTTAGATTTCTCTTTGGAGTGTTTGGGTCATTTCCAATCCTCCCTATGGTCCGAAAACAATAAGACTCATTTCAAATAATCTCATTTACAAACTAACAAAGAGGTTATATAGCA
Organism: Furcifer pardalis; assembly: GCA_030440675.1. Lineage (NCBI taxonomy): Eukaryota > Metazoa > Chordata > Lepidosauria > Squamata > Chamaeleonidae > Furcifer > Furcifer pardalis. The sequence goes on from CP126892.1 coordinate 159,641,816, forward strand.
ATTTTAGGTAGAATCTACTATATCCAGACTAGAGCAAAAAAAAGGAAGCCAGCCAGAAAGAAATTCCCTCTGGTTTTATGGCTAATTCGTTCAGTTCCCAAAAATAACTGGTCAATGAAAATCATAATCTGCAGTACATTTCAGTTTATTTTCTTCATTTTTCCTCAATTATATTCAATGAGACGTCAGTAGCAAAGGCTTGTACAACTTGCTTATTTATAATTTTTCATCTCGAGAAGTTAATGTGATCCTTGTTAACAGGAATATGAACTCAGAATTTTGTTTGGGAAGCGTGAATGAACACTAGAGTGTGTACCATGTGGAAAAGCAAAGGTCATTTCTACTTACTACTGTCTGTATTATGGCAAAATGAAAGTTCAAGAATTTAACTAGTTAAGATAAGTAGGCAATTCAAACCTTAAAGGTAAAGGTTTCCCTTGCTCGAAAGCCAGTCGTATCTGACTCTAGGGTTCAGTGCTCATCTGTTTCATAGCCGAAGAGCCAGCGCTGTCTGTGTTTGCGGATGTTTCTGTGGTCATGTGGCAGGCATAACTAGACACGGAATGCTGTTTACCTTCCCACCAAAGAGGTCCCTATTTATCTACTTGCAATTTCTTGCTTTCAAACTGCTTGGTTGGCAGGAGCTGGGACAGAAACAAGAGCTCACTCCGTCCTACTATTATTGCTACCTTCCCATCTCTCTCCATGAGGATGCAAGAAGGCTCACAACGTATATGTATACACTAGTACCTTGGATAACGCTGAGACTTGATTCCACAAGTCTTAGCGCTATCCGGTTTTTAACACTGTGTGATGCATTGATTGCATGTTTTTAAAAAAGCCCTGTTCCCTTTCCAAAGAGGAAAAGGAGCAGGGGGTCGATCCGCCTGTCTCTTTGGCAGGCGCTGATCTCTCCCCAAAACACCCCGGGCATTGCTGACACTGTGGGGGTGTTTGGGGAGAAACCACCAGCGGAGATCCCAGCCTCAACAGGCACAGAACAGCCCAGTGGGATTGAGGCTGGAATCTCTGCCGGTAATGTACCCTTGCTTTTGCAAGGCTTGTCTTGCAAAAGCTGGCGGAAATCCCAGCCTCATTCCCCCTGGGCTATTCTGTGCCTATTGGAGCTGGGATCTCCACTAGTAATGTACCTTTGCACAGAACAGCCCAGTGGAATAGAGGCTGGGATCTCCACCGGTAATGTACCTTTGCTTTTGCGAGACAAGCCTCGCAAAAGCAAGGGTACATTACCAGCGAAGATCTAAGCCTCAATCCTACTGGGCTGTTCTCTGCCTCCCCAGTCGGCTTCCAGCCACGCTGCTGCTGCGAGCTTCATAGTGCTGGTTTGGTTGGGAGAAGAACAGGCACACCCAATCTCCCTCCAACCAAACCGGCGGTCTGAGCCTCAATAGATCTCTGCCCCAAACCCCACAGGGCTGGTCTCTAGCCCTGCAGCCTTTGGGGCAGAGATCAACATCAGGGAATTTGAGGCAAACATTTGCATCGCACGACATTATCTTAACGTTGTGTGATGCAAATTTTTGCCTCAAATTCCATGACGTTAGCCGATTTTAGCGTTATCCAAGGCAAATGTTACCCGAGGTATCACTGTATAAAGAACTGGAGCTGTTAAAATACACAAGTTGTGACATTTAACATATTAAATAGATTATGACAGTAAAACACCAGATTAACACAATTTACAAACCTTTAATGACAATACTGCCACCACTGAAAAGTTCTTTTTCATCGGTCAGTCTCTAAATAAAAATATTTTTGCTTACTAAAGGAAGGGCAACAGGGAGGGGGGCACCCTGCTTCCCTCAGATGAACGCTCCATAGCCTTGAAGCAACCAATACAGTAAAAAGTGGGGAACACTCAATCTAGCCCAGGCACTGAAGTTTTCCCCAAACAGAGACTAAGCATCAAGAAATGACCCTTCCAACCTGTATTCCCCAAATTTTAATGCAAGTTCTCCATGAAGAAGGCAAGACAGAACAGTTAGTCTGACACTAGGAATCCCTGTTCTTACTTCCAATCAGTTAAAAAGATGAGTAGTTTTCATCTTATAGTCAGCTTTTATCTAGCATGGAAAGGTAGACCCAGCAGGGAAATCTCACAGGCCAGATGGGGAATTCCTAAAAGCAAATCATAGTGGAGGTGCTGATCTCAAAAACTCCAGCATGAGTTTGAGATGTTGCTTTCTTTAGAAACACAACTGAAGGACTCTAGAGGCTGACTACATTTAGTTCCTAATACTTTATTGTTCCCTGTGGCTTATTTTTCTGCTTCTGTTCCTTACAATCATATACAATACATACTTGTTCTTTAGTCTGTGCTTTTTGGACATAGTCTCGGCCCACTTTGATACGAGGAGTGAGAATTCCTCTAGTGAAGTCTGTCACGTTGATACCCAGAAGATGAGAAACTTTTTGAGCCGCTACAAGAGAGAAAGAGCAAAATGGAGAAATTTAGCTGCTTTATTTCCTTCATTTTATTGTGGAAGAGAAATATTTCTGGGTCTGCCCCGGAACAATAAAAGAATTCCAAGGCATGGTCCAAAATGTGGCGGGCAGCATCAGGACGTGCAATCCTCCAGACTACTCAAGAGCCCTATTTTTTAAAAGACACATTCATGAATGAGTTAAAAATCCCTTTTCTACCTCTGAAGTCATTTCTCTATTGGGAGTTGCCAAAACTTACCACCGTCATAAAACCTGGAAGAAAAGGAAGACAAACTAGAAGTGACTTCCTATTTTCATTCCATTTTTTAAAGATTAAAAATGGCAATTTCCGGCCATGGTGAGGCTCACTGCAGGTTTGGGGGGACCAAAAGAATTGGCCTCCACACCCATAGGATGAACCCACCTTGTTGAAATTAAGCAGGTTAAGGTGTAGTCAGCAGCATCACCGGAATAGAAGACTACTCATCTCACCATCCAACTGCACAGTTCAATTGGAATTCCACCATAAAAAGTGGAGCATAAATGTACTAAATACAGTACTGAAAATTTTTGGAGAAAAAACTTTTTCACTGTCAGACAATAAAGGTGAATATAGAGTCCAAGATAGAAAATGAGATTTAAACCCTAAATTTGTGAAGAATTTCAAGACAAGTCTAATTTCTAAAGATCCAAGAACATATAGTTAGTTTCCTGCAATGTTTCAGACATGAGCAGCCACCGGTAGCCCTACGAATTTTGTAAACATTTATATCTGGATCATACATTAAATCAGCTGCAGGAGGGCAAAAATGTTTTTCAAACATCCTTGTTCCATGTCTGTTCAGCAGACCTGAACATTAAGTTCTCACTTGTACAGGACAGATATCAAACAAACAGCTTAAATTCTATCCAGTATTAAGACCTATTGTAATTTCAGCCAGCTATGAATTATGAGAGTTAGCATCCCCTCTTGTCTGAAATTTCTGGTATTTGAGTATCGGATGCCAGAAACAATAATTTCAGTAACTCCAAGGTCCTGGTAATGTTTAAATCTGCAAAGTCAGGAATTCTCATTTGTATTTGAGTGCAAGGTAACATTGAAACTAATACCATCTAAAAGTGTTTCATCCCTGAATTGAGAGCAAGGCCAAATTCTGTGAATACCCCCAGGTGCTAATCACATTTCAGCTGTTATGACAGTTAAATCTCTGTTCTTGGTTATTCTCTCCCTTAGCTTCTTCCTGGCAGAATGGTGTCCTTCAAATACCATGTGACCATTTTAAAGGGGGGGGGTCGACCAAAAGTCATGGAAAGTCACAGGATGTGTGTGTGTGTCTTGGGGTTGGCATAAAGTCACGTGACTCCAAAATTATCATTTGCTTTTCGCATCCAGCTAGCCATAGATCTATCTTCAAACCACTTTATTTAACGGGGGTGTCAGTCAAAGGTCACGGAAAGTCACAGAGGGGGGAGTCAAAAAGTGGCCTATTTTAGGTCACATGGTATTTGAAAGAGCCCATATGTGAGTAATACACCTAGCTTTAAACCACAAACAAGAAGAGAAAATTAATTAGATTGTATAGATTAAGGGTCAAATAAATCCCACTAGTTTCAACTTCCCTATTCCCAAATCTGTTTGTTACATGCTAGCAGTGTGGAACCTGTTTCACTAGAAAATGACATTTTAAGCAGCTCCTTCTTTTAGTTCTGTTACCAAGTCAGATCTTCCTGTATATTTTGATGCCTAGCCTATTTACATTCCTCTCTCACCCATCCATCTGTCTTCGATACCTTTCCTTCTACTTATCACCAACCACAGTGCCCTCTTCTCTTTCTCCACATTTTATTCCCATCCCTTGCACGGCTTCTATCATGTCCCAGCAGGAGGCATTACATGTGCTTATTCACAGGTGGTTGCAATCAGACCCGAAGAACCAATGTTTACATGTAGATTAGATGTCTGCCACCAGGAGGCAATACCGCTAACAGCTCATGACCTCAGTACCTACAAGACAGAAGCATCCAGCTTACATCAAAACACCATTAAGGATACAGTTGCATACATGCCTTCACTAGGTTCATTAATACAGTATATACTTCCATTTAGATTTATCTATGGGTGCACATAATGTTTAAGACTTGAACTGTTCTGATAAAGAGAAACACTGTTTTCCAGTCCCCACCTGAGGAAAAAGCTTTACCTGTATTGTCTGGCATGGAAGCCTGGTCTGTGTTGCGCTCCTTCTTAAAGACAATGTTCCCCAGCTGAAGGACCCCAGAGATCACCTTCAGCAGACCTGAAGGGGAGAAAAGTGACATCATTCAAGAAGCATGACTCACAGAACCTTTGCCTCCATCAGTTTTTTGAATAAAGCAAGTACCATATCCACATTCCTTCCTGCCATCCTTTCCAAAGAAATAAGCAACAAGAGAAAACATTCTTCATTACACCAAGGCACAGCTTTGTCAGCCATGACATTAAGCCAAGAAAAAAAATCCTATCATGCCCACGAGTGCATCTTAAAAATAATTTCAATGCTGCTGGTTGTTATTTGTAGCACAAAACTTTCAAGCTCTGCTTCCCAAGTCTGCTGGTAGATAAGCAAAGGCAGTCATTTCTGAATGTCAGAAAAATTGGAGAATGGCAACAATGATTCCAAGGGAAACTGAAGTTGAAGATTCAATGAAGGAGGCACTTGATTGATCACCTGGAGTAGGAAGCCCTTTTATTGCCATCACCCTCCCAGCCAAGGAAAGCATGTTTAAGAAACATCTTTGAAAAGGAACAATTTACATTCAGTAGCAGAGCATGACATTCATAGGGACCTTATCACATCTTGCCTTATACAAAACATATTATCCCAGAGCTTGGGGAGGAGGGGGGATATATATTTACTGGGAACTACCCTGTCTGGATATATATTTAACTACCCTGTCTGGATTCAGTATGTTAATTGCTCATCAGAACAGCCACATATACCAACATGAACTCACATGTAGGCATGGTGGCCTGTCCCTTTAACAGAAAAAGACTGGCTGGGAGATTTTGGAAATAGCCACACGTTAACCCAACCATTGGAATGTCTACTCTGCCATCTCAATCTAATTACTGTAGTTGGACATGTAGACAAATGTCTCCCTGTAATCAGGTCTTGCAGGGAGAGATCTTGACTCACTGAAAATAAAATCTATTACATCCAAGAAATCTTATCAATGCCTCACATTTAATGTAAACTATACAGTCATACCTCGCATAATGAAAATGATTCGTTCTGCGAGGCTGCTTGCTAAGCGAGTTTTTCACTATGCAAGTTTTTTTTCACATAGCGAAAATTCCTATGGAAAAACACACATAGTGAAAAAATTTCGTTATGCGAGTTTTTCCCATAGAAATTTTCGTTACGCAAGTTTTTCCATAAAGTCCGTTTTGCATAGCGAAAATTTTCGTTACGCGAATCGGAACGGTTTTTTTGAATTGCCCGCTCATTATGCGAGTTTTTCGCTAAGTGAGGCATTCGTTAAGCGAGGTTTGACTGTACTTGCAGTTCTTTCCCTTTGTTTTTTAGAAATGTTACATACGTGTTCATATAAAATTGCTATTGTCCTTAGTTGTAATTTAATATAAACTTTTAATCTTTGATCTTTAAATTTGTTTTAGCTAGTTTTAAACTCTCAATTAATAACTTTTTAGATTGGTTTTAACTGTTATTGATGCTTTTTGTTGTAAATCGCCCTGGGTCACTTTGTGAGAAGGGCAATGAATAAATTTGATTAATCAATCAATCAATTAATCAGGGGTTCCCAACCTACAGCCCACGGGGCGGACCCAGCCTGCAGCACCGCAGTCACGCCCAGAAATGGACAGATTTACATCAGTCATAAAATTCACCAACAGTGTTGAAAACATGGAAGTGGGGACATTTGCAGCTGTCGTAAATGTGCCCGCTTCCACTTGGGGGGGGGGGGCATGGTCAGGCCTGCAGCGTAAAAAGTTTGGGAACCCCTGACATAAATAGTTGTTACCATTCCTTCAAATGTTTCACAATCCTCTTGCATGTCTTAAGCTCTTTTTAGCAATGCCATACCCATCTGTTCATCATCTGGAATGCTCATGATCCTCATTGCTTCCAGTGTCTCCTGAAACATGTCCTTGTCCTGCTGCCCTGGAATCGTAACATGTCCATTGGAAAGGAACCGGTACTTATTGTAAGATTCCAACAGCAAGTCACCTAAAAGGAGGAGAAAATTGAAACATAGCATTATAAGAAGTAGAACTCACTTAGCATAAATGTTCAAGGAAAGCTGCTGACTGAAATTCACATTTTGTAGATAACATTTAGCAGCTCAGACATAGCAGTCCTGAAGAGCACGGCTGCTTATGCTAGGCCCTACAGCAAAATCCTGGCTGAGCACTCCTATCTTCTCGTAAAAGACAGATCTCCAACATTAACCATATTTTCAATTGAAAACCAGACCTATTAAGACTAGTACTGAACTGGCTCTTTCTATTCCTTACAAGAGGGGTTCCCAACCATCAGGTAGTGGACTGTCTCGAATTGGGCCGCCGGGTGGTGGTGGCTGGGAACCCTAATGGCAGCCTTCTGTCCTCAACATGCTCTGCGGGTCTTCCCAGCGAATGGAGCAAGAGCACAGGTTTCAGACACAGCAGATAGGCAGGTGGCCAGGCCCCTCCTCCACGTTGCTTAACTATGACGGGGCTCTGCCCCCCACCTGTGCATTTACACCGTCCAATCCCACTACCACCCCTTACATGTGCATGGAAAAATTGTTTAGCATGAAACTAGTCCACGGTGCATAAAATGTTGGGGACCCCTGCCTTATAAGATATGAATTTTGCTTAGCCAACAGTCAAGCAGAAACAATATACACAAATGAAGGAACTACACTTTTCCCAGGTCATCAGTTAACTGGGTAAACTTTTCAGTTCAAAATTATCTTACTTCAATATCCCATTTGCTCCAACATTTATGGAAAGCAGAAAAAATGATGTAGGAGGAAGGTGCTTTGTAGTTAAGCTGGTTGATTCTGCAGAAGTGCCCTGGTACTCACACTTTACTGCCCAAAAATCATCTGTGAACTTTAAGTAGAGGGCAATTCCCAGATGTCCATATCAACCAGTTGTAAAGGCACAGTACCAGGCTTTGGTTTGGTATTCACACACCTACAGAAGTGTACCTAGAATAGTTGCAGCACCAAGTACTCACTTTTCAAGTGTTCTCCTGCACCAGACAGCAAGTAGTAGAAAATGTGAAATGTCCGCTCTTCTTTGGCCTGTCGTATTGCTCGTGATTTCTCCAACAGGTCTTTCCGTAAGTTAAAGAGAAAAACAACTCAACTGCCCATTTCTAACACTCTATTTAAGTACACTCTCAAGTACCTTGGCACACTTTTCAAGTCAACTGATCATTAAAAAACTTTCTAGCATTCAGAACTGAGCATTACACCTTGTATGCTTGATGGCTGCTCATATCATCTTAATTTCCTTCCATCATATCATTAAAAAAATTCTTGCAAAGTTTTTACCCGCAAAAGAATGTAATATTATACATATCTATGCAGAACTTAATATAGGACTGCAGGCTAAGTAAAAGCCCTTTTTTAGTAGCAAGAATGCAAATTTAAGAGGAAAGTCAGATATCACTCAACCGTATTTTGGCCATTCCATGGTTCGCAGGAAGCCCACCCACAACTTCACTGATTTCTGTAGCAAGACAGAACTATTGATTGAATTGGAAGTATTTCTTTTTCTAGCTAGAACAAAGAACACTCCTTTCAAACTAGTACATAAACACACTTCAGCCTAAGTTTGCCAACCACTTCATATAATCTTCTCCAAACCTCAAAGCATTGACCATCTACATAATTCTTAAGCTCCAACTGATTATATACTCTTTTCTTCCTGTGGGAATCGATTAGATTTCTCATGAACAGTGGAAAGGATACAGGTCTCAATATTAGCTCCAACAATGTAGCCATTTACGTCAAAGTTGATTCTAATGAATTTCCCCTGATGAAACAAAGAATTGGGATGTGTTAGCCAGCTATCCACATTAACAATGCAATATTCATATCTTCATACAAATCTGTTTCTCTGTCTCTGCAAAACCCAAACATATGCCACAGAAGTTGTACAGATAAAAAGAACTTAATATCAAGATAACATTTACCAACAATAGCTGATTCCTATATTAAGTATGATCCTTCTGATTTAATTGAAACATGGTAAGTGGGTTTTAGAACAGTAGAGCAAAAATATCTAAGTGTTTTAAACCATTTTGATTGTACATTGTTAGGTGCCGTAGGTGCCCCTTGACAAAGACAGGAAGAGGAAAGGATAGATTTAAATAAGTCCAACTTACTCCTATTGCTTTAATTGAAACTTTGTAAGTCAATATTTATGTTAAACTGAACTGATGTAATTAGTCTACTCTAGTGAGGACTAACAATTAAGTTCAATGTTCTTTACTTCTAACTTCCAGGTGCTACATGGCACATACCACCAAACAGAGTTTAATTTCTGAATCATTCAGAAGATACAACATATATCTTTATAACACAAACATACTACAGGCAAATAAGGTTTAAATTGGTCCATGCATACAGTTCTATGTAAATACCAACTTACAACAATGTAATCTTTGAAATGCCAACAAATTAAGGACATTTGTATTAAGAACTATATTATAATTATATAATATAATTATAATACAATATAATAATATAATATAATTATAATATAATATAATAATATAATTATTATAATTATTAGACCTATATGCCGCTCTACTCGCCTCGCTGAGGCGACTCAGAGTGGCTCACATAACATAAGCAACATATACAGTATCACAATCTCAAATATAAATACAGCATAATATAAAAATATAACAACAGATGCAGCACAGATAATGCAATCAATAAATTTTACATAAAAAGAAAAAAATAAAACAATATAATAAAATACAGTATATAAAATACAATACAGTAAAACACCGGATAACGATAAAACTTGGTTCCACAAGTCTTGGTGTTATACGATTTTTAGTGTTATCCGATCCATGTTAAAATCCTATGGGATGGATCCGATAACGTTAAAGCTCCATAGAGATACATTGTAACCGCACAGGCTTTAGCGGTTGTTATCCGATCCATCCCATAGGACCTTAACGTCATTCGATCCAATTCTCCTCCCCAGATTACTTAACGTTATGCGATTTTAGCGTTATCTGATCCAATCGTTATCCGGTGTTTTACTGTACAGTCAAGAGAGACAGCAGTCTTCGGCCAGCAGGCCAGTCCACAGAGCAGCCCCTCATTCTCCCCGTCCTACCGGCAGGGAGAATTCTGTGATCAAGAATTCTGTGATCCTCTTTGATCCAAGATCAAGAAACTCAAATTCATTTAACCCCTATTCAGTCACCACCACCACCACCCAAATAATGAAAGCCAGCATCCAACTAAGGTAAACAGATACTCACAAATCTTGAAGAATTGTCATTCTTAACTGTCTTGGCATTCCCAAAGGCTTCCAGTATTGGATTGGCTTGAAGAAGTTGTTTTTCAAGCTCTCCCTAGAAAAGAAATCCAAAACAAATAAAAATTACTTTCAGCATACAGTATTAGAAATTAGCATCTAGATTTGCCAAATCACCCGAAAATATATGCTTCAGGAATCATACATTTTACTAGGGTAGGGAAGGAAAAGTTAGCACTATTACGGTAAGAAATTCTCTTTCAATAATTCCAGAGCAGAAAAATGTACTTGCTGCCTATAACATGTAAATACATTCTTATTATAGCACTATTCCATCATTTCTTAGAGTGAGACTAAGATGACAATTTATAGTCCTGTTCCAGTAGCCTCCTGGTTTCTGTATTTTTGAGCTTTCTTTCTTCTTTAGACCTAAACTCTGTAGAGAGAGAAAAACCAAGTAACGTTTGATGATACCTCTGGAAATAACTGCAGTTTAAGCTTGACAACTGGATTCACTGGATTCACTAAAAATGATTGAAATATTGAGAAATGGGCATTTATGAACCACTACTCTTTTTATTTTAATATACTATTAAAGTCAAGCATGAGCAACTGATATACAGTACTCCAGGTATTCCAGGGATGAAGAAGTCACAGGCCTTCTGTTTGCCCTGAGCAGGAAGAAGGGAAAAACCCTCCCAACCAGAGACCACTTAGGAAGGAAGGAAGGGGGTGGGTGGGGAAATTGGAAAAGGTTCCCTTTGTGTTTCCCCTGCCACTACTACAAAGCCCAGAATCCACCGCCAGCTTCAGCACAGACCAGGCCACACACCCTCCCCTCCCCTCCCCTCTGCCCAACCATTCGCACGCTCTCTCAGTCAGTCTCGGGGGGGGGGGGGTGCTTCTTTGGCAGAGAGAAGGGGGAAGAGGGTCTCCACAAGAATTTTCTCCCCCACTGCCATTCAGGACACCTGGAAGGAGGAGGAGGTGGTGGTGGGTGACTTGGGGCGATGGGGGGTTGTTATAATTGGGGGACGTGGGGAGGTTTTTCCCAAAGCAAAAATATGAGGAGAGACAGAGAGGGGGACATGGGGCTTTCCCATTGAAATCCATATTGCAAATCTTTTCCCTCTTCCTTGCTTGCTTGCATGAAAAGGCTTTTCAAAGGAGGCCTTTCTTTCTTGAGCTTCTGTCGTTTCTCTTCAAATAAGGGAAAACAGAGAAACCATGTGATTGGGGGGGAAGGGGGGTCAACCAAAAGTCACAGAAAGTCACCGGGGTGGTGGTGGTCAAAAAGTGGCCTATTTTAGGTCATGTGGTATTTGAATGGTCCCTCATCTTACATAATTAGCTGAGGCTAATGAGAGCTCTAGAACAAAACATGTGGGGGAACATAGTTGCCCACCTGTGTTTTAGGAGATCTCCCTCATATATATTTCCCTCAAGCGTTTGAACTGGGCCCATGGATATGAGATTCCTTTCTTGCTCAGCTGCCATACTCTATGTAGTGTTTCCCAGCCTTTGGTTTCTGGACTTCAATTCCCAGAAGTCTAAGTCAGTACATTGGCTGAACAGTGCTTTGGGGAATTGATTTAGGCTTCTAGGAATTGAAGTCCAAAAACCAAAAGTTTGGAAACACTGCTCTACACTCCTCTTCCCAGTATATTTCTTATCCCCAAGCAAGTCCATAATATTCTTCAGAAAGCAAAGAAGAGAAAGGGATAGCTGAAGCCTGGAGACGTTTCGTAAAGAGGCATACAGTATTGCCTTCTGAGAGCCATTTTGTGGAGGAACTCATCATATCTTCAAAATTCCAAACATGCCCATCAACCTGGAAAAACAAAGTTCCCTTCATCTAAACAGATTTAAGGCAAGCCTCCTATGGCCACAAGCCGTAATCAGGGAGCAAGCAAACAGAGGCTTCCCTAAATGCTGTCCATAGAGCCCACAGAGACAATCAGAAACAGAGATTTCTGTAAAATATTATACTATTCCAGGTCCTGAAAAGTCACCAAATATCCTCTGCAGAAACACCAAAGGGCAATCTTTACTCCACTACGACATGTCAACAACAAAAGCCCCAAGTACTCTTAGATGGGGTTTCATATTTACAGTAGAAGGAGAGACCAAATGAGGGATATCTTTTCATTTCCCATGTGAGTCTGTAACATTTGCTACAACCCTAACTCTCAAATTACAGTAATACGCCGAACAACGTGATGACATGGTTCCACAAGTCATGACGTTGTTCGGTTTTTCGCGTTGTTCAATACATTGATCAAACAACGCTAAAAAAAAACTGAGAAGAGGCGCTCGCACGCGAAAAGGCGCGCCAGCGGGAGCCTCTTCTACCAAACGGGTATAGCGTCAAGGCAAGAGATCAAAGCGGGGGGTGCCACCCCACTTTGATCCTTTACGTTGACGTGCGATCCCCATTTCGCGCACCTGGGCAAGGGTCTGCATTTCCGATTCCCCCCCTCCCCCAGGGGAGGGGAGAATTCGGAAAACCCTCGTCTCCCCCAGGCGCTGTTCCATGGGACTTGGGGTGCCCAAACTCCCATGGCAAGGCGCCTGTCGGCATTTCTGATTCCCTCCCTCCCTCGGGGGAGGGGAGAATTCGGAAAACCCTCGCCTCGCCTAGGCGCTGTGCCATGGGACTTGGGGTGCCCAAACTCCCATGGCAAGGCGCCCATCGGCATTTCAGATTCCCCCCCTCCCCCAGGGGAGGGGAGAATTCGGAAAACCCTCGCCTCGCCCAGGCGCGCAAAATGGGGATCCCACGTTAAGGTAAGGGATCAAAGTGGGGGGTGGCACCCCCGCTTTGATACCTTGCCTTGATGCGCGCGATGCCCGTTTAGGCGCTTTGGGAGACTTTTTGCTGCCCTGCGGTGGGGGGGGGGGCGGAGTTCAAAATCACCCATGTCGGCTTCTCGCACGTGCACGTGCACGTGTGAGACGGGGGCTGCAGAGGCTACGGAGCTCTTCCCCATAGCCTCTGCAGCCCCCATCTGACAGGCGAGCCCACGCCCGTGGGAGATGCCAACACGGGGCTTTTTAAAAAGCCGACCCATGTTTAGGCGAGCGAAATGGGGATCCCACGCTAAGGTAAGGGATCAAAGTGGGGGGTGGCACCCCCACTTTGATACCTTGCCTTGACGTGCGCGATGCCCATTTAGGCGCTTTGGGAGACTTTTTGCTGCCTTGCGGTGGAGGGGGGGCGGAGTTTGAAATCCCCCATGTCGGCTTCTCGCACAGGTGCGTGCACATGTGAGACGGGGGCTGCAGATGCTACGGAGCTCTTCTCCGTAGCCTCTGCAGCCCCCATCTTGACAGGCGTACCCGCGCCCGTGGGAGATGCCAACAGGGGGCTTTTTAAAAAGCCGACCCATGTTTAGGCGAGCGAAACGGGGATCCCATGTCAAGGCAATTGCCTTGACGTGCGATCCGCATTGCTATAGCGTTGCCCGGGATTGGTCAAAATCCTCACCCCCGCGCAGGGGGAGGGAATTTCGGCCAAGCTGCCTCTTTCCCAAGCCGGGGAGACGATTTTCTCCTCTCCCGAAGTTTCGAAAGGGTAAGGATCCCCGTACCCTTTCCAAACATCATGGGGGCAGGCGCTGGGGGTGGTGGTGGATTGGGTAGATGTTCTACCCAATCCACCCCCCCCCCATGCATACGCTTGTTCCGAATAACGTGAAAATCGTGTTATTCGATACAAGATTTTCCCGAAAATCTTGTCACGTTGCGCGGTTTTCACGCTATACGATACTCGCGTTATTCGGGGTACTAGTGTATTTGAATTGTCTTGACAGTCAGGATTTGCTTTCTCTCACACTCCCTTTCACCCCTATAGTAGCCTGCAAATCCCTCATCACCCATTTAACGTCTTTTATTTCTTCCATTAGGGGTGGTAGGATAATGCTATTACTGTGTTTCAAGTACAATGCATGGACTTGTATTAAAGGGCCTCCTCTGGATAACGGTGTTCAGGCTATCCTTAAAGTTTGAAATACAATAAAGAATTGCCCAAAGAATGACATTTATTTGTATTGTCAGACTGTTAAACCAGACTGAGGCAAGGACAGCTGCTGCCCATTAAAGAACACTCTATCAGCTGTACCAAAGGGAGCAAAGTCTGTGATGTGCTTTGAAATGTACAATTTGTCAGCAGTGTAATTCCTTCTGCTGTCACCCATGCATGGGTGTAAGAGAAAGGCTTTTGCCCCCTCCAGCAATTCTCCAGTTTGATCTTACAGGGGAGCCCTAATCCTTTGTTTATGATCGCAGCCTGTTGCTATGAGAACAAATGATGTCGCAAGCTAAAACATTACAACTTCAATGCTGGGGTCAAGAGCTAAAGAAAAACTATGATCTGAGAGGAAAGCAGGAGCCTCAGTATTTCAGTGCCAGAGGCCAGTATTTTGGCTAAAAACCCAGCTGTAAAGAACACTGCTTGCCTTGAATGTCTTGGACAGGGAACATTAATTTGCTGTACCTTTTCCACTTTAAGGACAAGAGATTTGGCAGGAGACATTAACTGGTTGGGGGCCAAGCTTTGGAAGGGGAAAGAAAATGAAGAGAGGAGTGAGCATTTAAGACCCAAAGTAGCACATCCTATTATAGTCACTGAGAAATTTAAAGAGAAAATTGGCCACCTCCTAGCTGACTACCTAATGATGAAGGCTCAAAGTTTCTAAACAGAGGAGAAGCCAGCAGGAGGTCCAATAAGATGTCATAGCATTTTTTGGAATAGTAACCGTGTTAGTCTGTGGTTCAGGCATATCAGAAAGCAAAACAAAAACACTGTAGCACTTTAAAGACTAACTGCTATATTTTTATTGTTAGCTTTTGTGGATTTTGTTTTGTTTATTTTGTTTTGTTTTCTGATGTGTCATAGCATGTTCTTATGTTCTAAATAGGACTCCTTCAGTTCAAGTCTCCAAACAGGAATCTCCTCTGCAACAGGAAATTTTGTTTCTCTGAGTTTTCTGCTTGTTTTCCAAACAACTTTCTAAAATGTATGACTACAGAGCACACTAAGTCATCCAAGGGTGTATGTGTGTGCTTCTTAGGCATTCCTTCAAACGAAAGGACTTATTGTTTATTATTCATTTAAAAAGATAACAAGATGGTTTCATAATA
Source organism: Furcifer pardalis (assembly GCA_030440675.1). Classification (NCBI taxonomy): domain Eukaryota; kingdom Metazoa; phylum Chordata; class Lepidosauria; order Squamata; family Chamaeleonidae; genus Furcifer; species Furcifer pardalis. The sequence goes on from CP126892.1 coordinate 159,656,895, forward strand.
ATTCAAAGTGCAGTAAAGATTAGCTGGTCAGGTTTGAGCTTGTTTGTCCATCTGGTATTTATTTTGTTGTTTGTTTTACTGTATTATATTGAGTTGTTTATTTGTCTGTGTACCTCCCAGAGTGGGAAATATCCCAGATGGGTGATATAAAAGTATAATAAAATAAATAAATAGATCAGTGCTTGGGAATGCCTGCAATAATAGGCAAGTTTTCACTAACTGATAGACTACCTCCTGTCCTATCTCTAAGGAGGACTAAGTAAAATTGTCATTCGAGGTTAATTCCTCATTCTAGAAGTAGGTTTCTCTTTCCACACTGCTCCTGAAACTTGGTGACAGGGGTTTTAAAAACCCATTCTTGAGTCAGAGACAACATTTATTCATTCAGCTTTAAAAAGGGCAGAGGCAGCATCCATGTTGCTTTAAAGGAGGAATGTCTTTCCTAGAGTCTTCTAAAGAACCATTTTTCTTTGAAGCATGGTGAACAATCTTCACAGCCTTCTTTTAAGGAAAAATATGAATTAAAATCCCCTTTAAAAGACAACTGGTGCAATTACTTATCATCCAAGTTTTCTATTAGAAAAGTGACTAATAATGATGATGATGATGTCATACCTCGCATAACAAATTTAATTTGTTCTGTGATGCCGCTTGCTATGCTAATTTTTCACTATGCGAGTCAGACTCGCATAGCGAAAATTCCTATGGAAAACCTCGAATAACGAGCTTTTTTAGGGGGAAAACGCATAGTGAATTTTTTTTCATTATGCGAGTTTTCCCCATAGAAACGCTCATTATGCAAGTTTTCCGTAGGGAATGTCCGACTCGCATCGCAAGTATTTTCGCTATGCGATTCGGACTCGCATAGTGAAAAAAATTTCGTTATGGGAGTTTGCCCCCATTGAAATTCTTGCTTATGCGAGCGTTTCCATTGGGAAAGTCTGACTCGCATAGCGAAAATATTCGTCATGCGAGTCAGCTCGCTTTTTGAAAAACCCGCTTATTGTGCAAATTTTTCACTAAGTGAGTCACTCGCTAAGCGAGGTTTGACTGTAATAATAATTCATGCCAGAAATTATTCTGGGTTGAAAGGATTTTTGCAGGAGAAACTCCACTCAGGGGATACCCAAATGAGGCTCCTTTCATGTCCCCAAGAGCTGGGACAAAGACAGGTGCTCAATCCGCCATGCAGTACCTGGGTCTCAAACTGATGACTTTCTGTCCTTCCAGCTAACAAGGCAAGCTGCTTAACCACTGAGCCACCTCAGCCCCTGCATTACAATATAGTGAGAATAGGCTAAATATTGCTATAGTATATTATTTTCCTCAACAGTCTCTCAGATACATAGGTTAGAACTGTGGTTCTCAACCTTTTTTTGGCCATGCACCTCCTAAGCATCTCTAAAATCCTGATGCCTCCCCCATGACAGATAAATCTTATTATTTAGAAATGAACTCCTATTCAAGTGGAGGAAGTGTAAAAGGCATTTCACTGTTAATAACTCATTTTCGAATTGCCCCCCACTTAAAAATCAAATTGTCCCCTGTGGGGCATGTGCCCCACATTGGAAACCACGGGGTTAGAACATTCACATGTATTATTTCTTACCCCACTAAGGAGGAAACTGGAAGCAATACTTAGATAACTTTTAAAATACCTTAATAGCAAAGGAGTAGGGATATTTTATGCTTAAACTATATCAACTCCTACAATGTCATTCATTCCTACAAAGAATGAATTATGTATGCAAAACCTTCCCCAAACTCTCCACATGGTCAATCTTAGTAACAAAATAACAGACACATTCTTGGAGAAGCTTATACACTAGTACCTCAGATAACGATAAGACTTGGTTCTACAAGTCTCATCCTTATCCGGTTTTTAACGTTGCGCAATGCACTGATGGCACAACGTTAAAAAAAGTTCTGTTCCCTTTCCAAAGAGGAAAGGGAACGGGGGGGGGGGAATCTGTCTGCCTTTTTGGAAAAGGCAGTGGGGATACCATGTGTGGAATCCCCACTGCCCTTTCCAAAGATGCAGGTGGATCCCACAGTGCAGTCAGTGCTTGGGTTGGGGGTTGAACTGCAGGGGTGCACCTGTTCAACCCTCCAACCCAAGCGCCGATCGTGTGCTGCAATCCTAGCGCCCGGGTAGGTCGGGGGATGTCAGAAACAGTGCGGATCGGCTCCCCCGACCTTGCCAGAGGCAGCAGGGGGCAGAGAGCCCAAAATGGGTGGAAAAAAACTCCATGACGGGACTGCTGGGGGAGAGATCAGCGTGCACATACGGTTTCTCCCCCAACACCCCGGCAGTCCCAGCATGCAACTGGATCGCCGATCTGGTTGGGGGGAGAATGGGCATGCGTGCCCTCCCCCCCAACCAAACCGCCGATCTGAGCGGAGATCTCTGCCCCAAAACTCGCAGGGCTGGTCTCCAGTCCTTCAAGCATTGGGGCAGAGATCAACGTCAGGGAATTTGAGGCAAAAGTTTGCACCGCACAACATTATGTTAATGTTGTGCAATGCAAATGTTTGCCTCAAATTCCCCAACGTTATCCAATTTTAGTGTTATCCAGGGCAATATAAAGTAAATATATTTCCTGTATAGTAAATATATTTCCTTCTTCAACATTAATCTCGATTTTACATTGAATCATAGAAGCCTTGATGTCAACACTTACCCAATCTAATACAAGCCATAGCTTGTATTCCTTTAGGGTCTACTATGGGGTTTCACAGGGTTTTTTTTACCTTTGAGGATTTCAGAAGCACCTACCTGAATGAGTATCTTTACAACTCTCCTACACAACTGACTAAAAAATTGTCCTCTAGGAAAGATTCCAGGAACAAGAATCCTTTGGACTATTCAGATGTTTAATACTTTATCCAGAAAGGCTACAACAGTCCTCTCTCCCTGTTATTTATAACCCAAGCCAGATGAAAGAGAGCCCAAGATGGGTCCAGGGTGCCTTGAGACCAATTTCAAGCTGATTATTATAGCTCTGAATGCTGATGTTCTCCTCCAAACAGATAGCTACCAGAAAACTCTAAAAATATTAAATTCTGAGATGAGTATTGCTTAGAAGTACTGGAGATATTAAAAGCTTTTAATGGTAGATGAAATATTTTCCCCAAATAGTTAACATGTAAAGTCTTTATGTGGGTCCCATCCAGTTTCCCTCACTCAGAACTTCTGGCTCAAGATCTTTATTAAACCAAACACATTCTAGACTTGTCTATTGTTTAAAAAACCAAACAAGCCATTTACAATGGTTAATTCTTGTTTTAAATATCTAAGGAGAAAAACGTTTCTCAGAAAGTCAAACTAAGCTACTCATACAACAGACTGGAAAAGAACTAATTTGCCCTTCTATGAATAACATCTCTTTGCTAGTCAGTCCTGAAAAAAGCAAAGAAGATCTCATTAGAAGTGAGCAATCAGAGTCAGAAGCTGCCCCTTTTTTGAATAAACAGCTTGCAACCTGCTGTTGCTTAACTGGACAGCATTCAAAAAGTGTTTATTTATTCATTCAGACCCTTTATGTGTATTTCTAAACATACGAGTTGATAGTCCATGGAAAAATCTATCATCTCTCAAGGTTTTGTATACAGAATGCTAAATCTTTGGTTTCTTTTCAAAACCCACTCGTTAGAATGCACGCACACACCATGCAAAGTTGTTTTGAAAACTAACCTAAAGACACACAGCATGCCAGCATATTAAAGTATCAATGATCAAGGTTTTCTCTCTCAATACTTGTGGCATCTGGGCTTCATTATAATGTTTACAAGATAACTAGCATTTCCCTTTTTGCTTAACTCCAGGCAATGAGCTGAAACATCCAATCTCTACTGAAGTAGTTTCTTCCTGACCTTTCCCAACATCTAAAACCCACAGTTAGTACGCTGGATGGGTTTGGAGAGCTGAAGCAAGTCGGGCCAGCTCTTTCTTACCAGAAGAAAATGGAAAACACACACAATATACTACTCCAAAGAAGGCATGTGTGCCACTGTGTAGACTACTTCACTCAGTGCAAAAGAGAAATCTCTATAAGACAGAGCTAATGTGACAACTGACAATAAACCTGTATTAAAAGTGAGAGAACATTACGGAATAAGCTATAGTCTCCCATTCTGGGCACTTGGAAAAATGTCTGAGTGGAATAAAATGTGAATTGGTTTACAAGATAGTTCTAGTGGCAAAAAGTGACAAATGTGGGAGTGAAAAGCTGCTGCAAGTCACACAATGGGCCAACACACACATTCCTGGTGCAGATCGTGCAGTAAACGTGCAGCTCACCTATGAAGCCCCAACTGTTGAGTTCGGACATAATCCATCAAGGGGAGAAGGGGGAAAAGATAAGTGAGACAATATTCCATAGACACCCTCTTAGAATAAGGCATACATTATCAGAAAATGCTTATGGTTACTAACTGTAATAATGAATTTGAAGACTCTTTATAGCAAATGAAAGATTACCCAACACAACTCCAGGAGAAAGGATGGTATACAATGAAGAGTAGGGATTAACTCCAAGTCCGTAAGGGACTGGCTTGTCAAAATCTTTCACAAACAATGGTAATTTAGACAAGACGTTGGGAAGTAAAAATCACCCCAGTTTTTGTATTGGCCTGAAATCAGTGACCATTTAACCCAGTAATTAAGCATCAAGCTAGGCTACATAACCTCGGAAAAAAAGTTATTTTGCATTTTAAGCTAGAATAGACTTACTTGATCTTTTTTGCTCTTATGTGATGAAGCAACATGAGCCAAATACTGAATCACCTTCTTGGTGTTCTCTGTCTTACCAGCTCCAGATTCACCTCTGCAGGAGACAAAACTAATTTAGAATCTGTAAACAAACACACCTCTGATTGCTCTGTAGGTGACTTTCAGAAGCCTTGTAACATATTATCTCAATTCTCAGAGGCTGGCTTGAACAGGTTGAACAAAAGTAACAATCAACTAGAAAACCTACTACAGTAATACCTCGGATAACGATTGCATCGGATAACGCTGAAATCGCATAACGATGCAAAATTGCATCAGATAACGATCTCTTAGCATTGTATTTGTATTTGTGACTTGATATTTGTATTTATGACACTGAATCATATTTGTAATGCTGATTGGAATATTATCTTGCTATTATACTGTTACATTTTTTATATATTGTATGTTTCTGCCTTTATTGTTGGACTCTATTGATCGACTGTATATTAATTATGTTGTACACCGCCCTGAGTTGGTCACACCAAGTAGGGCGGTATAGAAATCCAAAAAATAAATAAATAAATAAATAAATAAATAAATAAATATCTGATGCAATCGTTCATAGCAGCAGGGTGGGTGGAAAACTGAACGGGGGCTCCCTGTTCAGCTTCCCAGCCACCCTGCAGCTGCGAAGGCAGGAGCGGGGTGGCTGGAAAGCTGATGGGGGGCTCCCCCGTTGGCTTCCCCATCCACCCCGCAGCTCCGGAGGCAGGGTGGCTGGAAAGCTGGTGGGGGCTCCCCCGCTGGCTTCCCCAGCCGTCCTGCAGCTGCAGCAGCAGGGGCAGGGTGGCTGGGGAAGCCTACGGACATTCCCTGTCAGCTTCCGCAGCTGCGGGGTGGCTGGGGAAGCTGACAGGGGAGTCCCCTTAGACTTCCCCAGCCACCCCACAGGTGCGGATCGGGTCCCCCGACCTCCCCAGAGCCGGCAGAGAGCCCGAAATGTGTGAAAAAAATGGAAGTTTTCTCGCCCATTTCGAGCTCTCTGGCACCCCTGCCATGTCCAAATCCCGGTGTTTTGGCTTACTGCAGTGGCCAGGGAGGTCAGGGAACATCGGGAACAGCGCGGATCGGGTCCCCCGACCTCCCCGGACGTGACCGGGGTGGCAGGGAGCCTGAAATGGGTGGGGGAAAAAGCAAGTTTTTTTCACCCATTTTGGGCTCTTTGGAGCTCCTGCCACCTCTAGGAAGGTCAGGGGACCTGATCCGCGCTGTTCCCAACCTCCCCAGACCTCCTCGGGCACTGCGATTGCAGCTTCAACCCCCAACCCAAGCAGCCGATCCCACGCTGCGACCCACCTGCGACCTGCCCACTCATGGAATCCCCACTGCCCTTTCCAAAGAGGCAGGCGGATTGCCCCTGTTCTCTTTCCTCTTTGGAAAGGGGAAAGGGCTTTTTTTAACGTTGTGCAATCAATGCATCGCACAACATTAAAAACTGGATTAACGACGAGACTTGTGGAACCAATTCTCATAGTTATCCGAGGTACTAGTGTACTGTAGTTCTGGATCTGGTTTGTTCTCATGCCAACCATTTTTACTTAAAGTAACACTTCCACTAGGGGGCCCTCTAATACCTTTTTTTGTTGTTGTTCAGTCGCACAGTCGATTCCGACCCTCTGCGACCCCATGAACCACTGTCCTCCAGGCACTCCTGTCCTCCACCATCCCTCTCAACTCACTCAGCTCTGTGCCCATTATCTCCACAATACCATCTAGCCATCTCATCTTGGGCCGTCCCCTTCTTCTTTTGCCCTCCACCCTTCCCAGCATCAAGGCTTTCTCAAGTGAGTCCTCTCTTCTCATTTGATGTCCAAAGTATTTTAGCTTCATCTTTATTATTTGACCTTCTAAGGAGCAGTCAGGCTTGATTTCTTCTAAGATTGACCCATTTGTTCTCCTCGCTGTCCAGGGTACTCTCAAAACTCTCCTCCAACACCACATCTCAAAGGCGTCTATTTTTCTGCGCTCCGCTTTCCTAATGGTCCAGCTCTCACAACCATACATTGCCACAGGGAATACCATTGCCCTGACTATGCGAATCTTTGTTTGCAATTTAATGTCTCTACTTTTCACTATGTTCCCCAGGTTTCTCATCGCTTGCCTCCCGAGAATCAGTCGCCTTTTTATTTCATGGCTGCAATCACCATCTGCAGTGAGCTTTGATCCTAGGAAAGTAAAATCTGTCACTGCCTCTACTTCTTCCCCATCTATTTTCCAGGGACTGATAGGGCCTGTTGCCATGATCTTGGTTTTCTTGATATTTAGTCTCAAGCCAGCTTTTTCACTCTCTTCTTTTAACCTAATCAGGAGCTTCTTTAGGTCCTCCTCACTTTCCGCCATTAGGGTGGTATCATCTGCATATCTCAAGTTGTTGATGTTTCTCCCAGCAATTTTGATCCCAAATTGTGATTCCTCCATTCCTGCATTGCGCATTATGTGTTCTGTGTATAAGTTGAATAAGCAGGGTGACAAAATGCAGCCTTGTCTTACTCCTTTTCCTATTCCAAACCACTCCGTCATTCCATTTTCTGTCCTAACTGTTGCTTCTTGATTCATGTACAGATTTCTCATGAGGCCTATAAGGTGTTCCGGAATTCCCATCTCTTTAATTACTTGCCACTTCTTGCTTTTTCACCTGGCTTCATTCTTTCTCCAGCAAGACTAAGTAAACATTTGAACAACTTTGTACCTCCATACCATTGTAAGTATGAGTTAAGCCCAAAGAGGTTTGGTTTCACAGTAAAAACATTCATATGGATCAACTTCTCTTTAACAACATAAATTTCTGCAAACTGTCCAACATTAGATCAGCTACAAGTACCCAAATACTTACGTGCAGAGAATGGACTGATCCTCTCGATCTGAAATTGAGAAGCAAACAAAAGATGAAATTCAAGCTAAAGTCAAGAGGGATTTTTTGCCACTTTTTAAATAGATGCAAAGCCTCAGGCCCCTTGTTAACATAAATCCCCACACAGGCTGCACCTTATACCCTTTTGTGTGATTCAAGCATAAGGGAAACAATAGAAGGGTGTGTATTAAAGAATAGCCTGAATAGCCCATGTTATCTCAAAGCCTGTTGCACTACATGACTAAGACATTTATCAAAATGAAAACTCTGGCCATTTTTAGTATCACCAACTATGCTGTATAATTCTTGCACGGAAGGGTGGAGAAAATTGTTCTAATTCTCCTTCAGGTCTGTAGTTTTATTGCTTTGCACTTTACTCCTTGCACTATAACTAAACTTTACTTTGCCCCATGTAAGTTTAGAACAGGGGTGGCCAACATAAGGCCTATGGGCCTAATCCGGCCCATGGTGCCAATTAATCCAGCCCGTGGTGAGGTTCCTGGCACTGCCACCAGAAGCAGAAGTGGCAGGAATAGGATGGGAACACGGCACCCTTGCTCCCACCGTAGTGGGAAGTGGCGCAAGTGGCAAAAACATGCTGTGACTGCACCTGCTGCCGTCGCCACAAGTGGCGGAAGGAACCACGCCTCTGGCCCACATATCTTTCTGAGGAGGCATGGTCCTACGGTGCAAGAAGATTAGCCACTTCTGGTTTAGAGGCAACAAATGTTGCAAAGCAAACATTTTAACTAGTGTACATCCATCTTTGCAAAGCAAAATACAGTAAAACACCGGATAACGATTGGATCAGTTAACGCTAAAACCGCATAACGTTAAGTAATCTGGGGAGGAGAATTGGATCGAATAACGTTAAGGTCCTATGGGATGGATCGGATAACAACCACTAAAGCCTGTGCGGTTACAATGTATCTCTATGGAGCTTTAACGTTATCGGATCCATCCCATAGGATTTTAACATGGATTGGATAACGCTAAAAATCGGATAACACCAAGACTTGGGGAACCAAGTTTTAGCATTATCCGGTGTTTTACTGTACTGTTTAGATTTTTCTTACAGGTGATTATTAACATGCCAGGATGAATGATAGGTACACTTTTTGGACCCCTAGCCAGTTCAGAAGACCACAAGGGTTAAAGGTTTCATATCAGCAATGGGTTGCACACACAATCTCCCGGAAGGATTCTGCATGACTGGGCATTTAGAGGGAGGCTCAGGGGACTGACTAATGATTCATTTGCACATAGCCCCAGGAGACCATATTCAGCAGCACAGACAAATGGGTGGTTCTGCATCATAGAGGCAACTCCAGGGAGGTTACTGTTTCACTGAATAATTATGACACCTCTTTTAAAGTCAGAGATGTTTAGGAACTGCTGCTCCTCTACACAACAGTTTGTTCTTGACTTGTTACTAAACTGTCAAGTGCATTTTTGCAAGATTATGGTTCCTCAACATTCATATATATATATATGAATGATTTTGTAATATCTTTATTGATAAGCAACTAGTCAGGAAAAAACCTCAAGTCCAGCATTTTCTTTTAAAATTTCTTTCTCTCTCCCCACACTCTCCATTTGCTGGAAGTCTGTTAGTCACCTCCTTCTTAAGCTTGCAGGAATGTACCTGCAAGTGTGGGCAAGTCACATGCCAGCATGCAGACATTACCATAAAAGGAAACAGTCCCTTTTGGAATCTAGGAAAGGGAATTTTCCCAGCTCTGTAAAGCACTCATCACTGGGATAACTGAAATTCTTCTGCTTACTGACAAGTGACAAGAGCTGCATGGTATCCCAGCTTCCTGTTGTTCAATCATCAGAACTGCCTTTTCCCACTTCCCTCCTCAAGCAGGAAACCAACACATACACAAAAGTGTTACTTCCTGATAGATTTAAAAACTGTTACCAGTACCAGCTGCGTAAAAGAATCATATCTTCCTTTCTAATCCAGTCTTTATTTTGTTCATATGCAAGGATTATTCTTCAGATACTGGCCATTCAGATACTGAGAGCTGACAGACTACAGCAGGGGTGGTCAACCTATGGCCCGTGGCACCATTTCATGTGACCTGCTGCCGCCCTCACTGCTTCTGGAAGCAGATGCATTTACAACAACCATAAAATGCACCTGCACATGTATAAACACACCTGTGCCTGCCGTAAACACTGCCAAAAATGCACCGGCAGCTGTCACAATGTGTTTACGACAGCCACTAACGTGTTTTATGGCAGCGTTAATAATGAGAGGAACCACGTAACCGACCCACTCAGCTGTCTGGGGGGCATGGTCCGACCCATAGCACAAAAAGGTTGGGAGCCCCTGGACTAAAAGAACACAAGCTTTCCCCTCGATTCCTCATCTGGAATATGTTATTTGCCATGAAAGTGTGCAAAAATCAAGCTCCAATAGACAGACTTTCATTTGTTGGAGGTGATGTGAAGGAGAGAAAATAGGATCACACGTCCATTACAGAAGGCATAATGTAACGGAAATGGATCTAATTCTGATCTATGGGCACAGATTTACATCTCAACCACACTACTTTCACCATGTAGCCCAATTATTTGACTATAGCAAGAATCCTGTATTTCAAACCAGCTAAAAGAATTATTCCCAACTCCTGTCAGATTATTTATTACTAAGGTTGGTCTGTGGCATGCTGAAATTGAAAAGAAAAACACAAGTTTTAAAGATCCAATAAGCGATGGGGGAGCATGATTAGCCAGGTTCACTGAGGTATACAGAACAAGGATTTTCAACCTACGGCCTGTGGCACCATTCCATCCGGCACACCACCAGCAATGGTGCTGTGGGCCACACACGGCCCACAGTATCATTTCATTCGGCCTGTTGCCGCCACCGCCACTGCACCCAGAAGTGGAAGCGGGTACGTTTATGTCAGCCGTAAAACACACCCGCATATGCGTAAATGCGCCCACAGCTGTCATAATTGTGGAAGGGGACACGTTTACGACAGCCGTAAATGCGTCCACTTCTGGGGTGTGTGGTCAGGTCCACTCAGCTGTCAAAGGCCCATGGTGAAAAAAAGGTTGGCCACCACTGATATTAGAAGAACAGATTCATTGTGGCATGAAATCTCATCAGATACATGATTCAGAAGTGCTGCATACAAATTATTCTACAGTTTAACCCTTGCCATCCACTTTCCAAGTATGCCACCAAGATTTACAGCAGAAGTGCCAAACAGCCAAGAATGTCGTTTTATTATTACTGTCTTAATCATATGTTATTGAGGTATCATGGTATCAGACAAATGTAAGGCACTGTGAACAAAAGAACTTGATTTTAAAATAAAAGTGGGGGTGGGAAGTGTGAAAAGACAATGTAACCCACAGCTTAATGCTTCATAACTCAGTTAAAGAACACTAGAACAGGCCGTTATCGCCCACTTCCTCTGAATGAGCAACACAGAGTTCAGTCTGCTTAGCTCCATAAAAGGAGAATACAGCACTCACACAATGGTGACATCAACTCTCCAGGAAGTGGAGCAAAAGAGGGAAAGGTTTTGCTAGATGGTAAAGTTTCCCTTATAACCACATAAAAAACCAACAACATAATTTTTCACTTCTCCAGAATCAGCATTAATTTACCAAATCATCTGTTTCATCTACAGAAATATCAATACAACACAGCCAAGACATGAAATTACACTGAAGCTATGGGCAAAACAGATAGGAGAAGAAATCATAAATTATACAATCACAGAACTAGAAGGGATCCCAAAGGTCCAACTCCCTTTCCCTGTCTGTGCAGGAAATTCCACAAGTGAAACATCCCAAAAGGTGGCCTTCCAACCTCTTCTTAAAAATATCTGGAAAATAAGATTCCAGCACCTTCTGAAGCAGGTGATTCTTTTGTCAAATGGCTCTCACTTTTAAGAAGTTATTCCTGATGTTCATCTTCTTGATATAACTGTAGTATCCAGAACTCAGTGAGGTGTACATAAAGCAGACTACAGTGGTAGTGTTACTTCCCTTGATCGGAACACTGCCGTTGACATATCATAGCACAGTATGCAATTATTTTTTGAAGGGGGGAAAACTTGGTTCATGTTTAGCTTGTATGCTACTAAGATCCCAGATCCTTTCATGTGTAATACTTTCAAGCCAACTTTTAGATGGTATTGTTGATGCAATGGGTGCAGAGCTGAGTGGGTTGAGGAAAATGGTGGAGGATAGGGGTGCCTGGTGTGCAATGGTCCATGGGGTCGCAAAGAGTTAGACTCAACTATGTGACTGAACAACAACAAAAAATATTTATACATCTGATTTTTCCCCTGCCTACAGGACTTTGCATTTTCCCCATCAGTTCTCTTATGTTCATTTTAAACCCTGATTTTGTCTTCTGATGTCTTAGATACCCCTCCAAGTTTGGTATCATCTGTAAATGAGAAGGTAAATGACCCTTCATGCCCCGCCCAGGTTTCTATTATTGTCTTTCTCTCCCCTACACAATTCTCTATATCAACATTATACAGTACTAGGGAGAGGAGATCTTCAGGAGATTCCTTGCAGTTTTGAAATGGAATAAAAAAAGCCAAGTTGGCACTTTGTTATTTCATCGTTGGCATCTCCTGCATCCCAGTGAAATACATGTAAGGAGGATCAGAATACCAGGTATTTAAGAAGATGGCTAATGAGAAAATCTGAATTTGATTTAACTGATCTGTCTGAATCAGAGAAGCTATACAATGAAGAGATTTGGAGGTACTGTACTTTATTAGCTAAAATTGGTTTACAGAAGGCCTACCAGCTAACTGCATACAGAATCAAGCATTTTGAGTTGCAGGCAAGACTCCTGCACACCCCAGAACCTCCATTTATTGAAAACATATACCTACCTCTATTCTTATCAAGTCAATTTTGCTACTAATGGATGAGCTCTCTTCTTCCTACCTTTTATTTTGCTAACTGCAGACAGCTTAAAGAGCCCTAAGTCTCACACACAAAAGCATTTGTTTCAAGTCCCACCAAAATTACTGACATTGAAAAACAGTTCTACTTTAAAACGTCACTTAAAAACCACTTTATCGTTCCTTCCTGCATGTCTCTGAACAAAATTGTTATTCTCTGTATATTTCATTTTGTCAGAGAAGAGCTCGTCTTGAGTTGCAATAATCGAGGAGGCTGAAACTTCATTCTAGCCTTGACCTTGGTCCACGAAAGATCACATTTAAATACAGGAGTTAGTCTTTAAGGTGCCATATTTTTTGTCCTTTTTGCTGTTCCGTTTTGTTTAATCTCAGATATACCAAAACCAAAGTTAACATAAGCTACCTTTTTGTGGTGGGACACTTTGACAAGGGTACAAGGAATCAAGTGTGCTCCTTTTGTTCATACAGGCTGTGCACAAGCAGAGAGTGCATCTTTACTATCCAATCTGCAATGAATACTGACTGGAATCCTATTGGTTTCACATAAGATTTGCACAATTTACCACAGCTAATTATGGCAAGATGATGACGTTGCGGGGCACACATCAACTGCACAATCAGATGTGCTACCAGGCATACAACCAAGCTAGACCCTGGTATTTTGTCACTTAGCCAGAGCAAGTTATACAAATCTCACACTAACAGAATTCTGGCCACTATGCTGCTATAGTTCAAGCTACAATACTAATCTGTGACATATGATTATGGGATGCAGTTCATATAGCTGTTTAAACAAACCTTTAGAACAGAGGGTTCCCAACCTTTTCAAGCTGGGGGCTGGGTCGCGCTCTCTCACTCAGCTTTAAGGGCCAGACTGCACAATGGGGGTAGCCATTTTGTCCCAACAGCTTCAAAGGGCTGGTCATTTTGTTTCTTGAATGCCCTTGTAGGGGTGGGGTGGGGATCACATGAAATAGCGCCATGGGCTGGATTCGGCCCATGGGCCTTATGTTGGTAACCACTGCTTTAGAAGGTAAAAAAATAGCATGTGGATCCTAAATCTAATCCTGATATTTAATTCCCAAGTCTGTCACAATGGATTGTCAGGACATATCTGAATTGGTCCAATCTCTTATCTTCCATTTCACTAAACTAGTCACCACAATAGCAGTACACTGGGTAACTGAGATATGTCCGTTTTCCCTTTGGTTTCTGGTACCAAAAACCCCTTTCATAGGTGGAAAAAAATTCCTCAGCAATAACTGCTGGGATCTGACCACTCCAGAACAGAAAAGCAGGCAAAACTGAGCTGGTTGGAGGCTGTCATTGAAGTCTTTTGGAAGGAACTGAAAATGCAGGAAAAACTAAAAGCAAATTAAATTACACACACACTGTCATGCTTGGAAAAATTGGGCACCCAATGTAACAGTATATAAGAAACAACATGAGTCAGGGGGATTAGTAGAAAAACACTTAGATGAACCAATGAGTCCATAGGAAAAAATAAAAACCATGCCACTGTCAACAATTATGGAATGATCTATTCACGGTTAACAAGAATTTTGTATTCTAAATGAGTTAATTCAACATAAGAAATTTAACTAAATATAGACAGGGAGAACTTCCTCTAATCAGCCTTAGTGATATTTGTTTATTATTGGCCAAAATTGTATTCATAGGTTTTTGCTCCAGAGGCAAAGCATTCCACCATTCTCGCACAACATGTGGCTTAGAGTTACACAAGCCAAAGATTGCCCCATTGGAAACCATGCGGCTTGCATCTGCCAGGGTTCTTGCCCAACTGGCATTTTTCAGTCACTATTGACTCAACGGGATCATGGCCCACATGGAAAAGTGTGACAGAACTCCAGACACTAAAGATTTCTCAATACACTTTTTCTAAAAATTATTCATTTAAAATGTGTATTCCCCACCTTTCTCTTCAAGCAGTCCCAAGATGGCTTACAATATAAAAACAAACAGTATAAAAACCGAAAAGAGAAAAAAGTCCCTAAGACAGTGGTGGCAAACCTGTGGCACCCTTGCAGTCACCCCAGCACAGAGTTTGTCCCACCCTTCTACCCAGCAGCCCAATGGGAGCACTTCCTTCCTCCCCTCAGCACAGAGTTTGCCCCACCTCTCTGCTCAACAGCCCAATGGGAGTGTTTCCTCCCTCCCCTCAGCACAGAGTTTGCCCAGTAGCCCAATAGGAGCATTTCCTTCCTCACCTGTTGCTGTGTTGGCACTTTGCAATAAATAAGTGGGTTTTGGGTTGCAGTTTGGTCACTCAGTCTCTAAAAGGTTCGCTATCACTGCCCTAAGAAGTATCTTTCTTTATTAATCCAATGTAAATCAAATACAGTATGCTTATCCTAGCTTGAAAGGAGTCACACTGCATTAGAAATTCACACACATTTCCAAGGCAAACAGTGTGTCATTTCCCCACTCCAAGTACTAAGAAGAGAAATACTGATGAGCTTAAGTAAAAATCAGGAATTCCAACAGTTACAAAATGAAAAGGACCCATTAGGAAAATATTTCTTTGTGAATCAGACTTCAGAACAAAAGATTAGCATAAACAAGCCTGATTCAAGGGGATACAGAATGTAACTTCAAGCAAACTAGGCTAGACTTGACTAACAAATACATTCCTAACCCCCACTTCAGACATATATGTAAACATTATGTGCCTTTGTCTTGCTCTTTTCCTTTCTGTTTCTTTTGTATGTGCATGAGTGCACATGCGCGCGCGCGCACACAGAAAGACTCAAACACAGAGGGGGCAAATTAATGTTTAATAGATCTGGGCAAAAAAAACCCCACACCTAAATCTCAAATTCATGGGGTTATAAAGAGATCTGAAGTCACTGAATTGAGATCTGAACAAGATCCTTCCTGTTCTTCCTCCCTTAAAATGGCAGAATCATCCTAACTGAACACTTATGAGAAGCAAGGAAAAAACCTTCTGCTAGCTGAATTTGCATACGACAAGAATACTGTAGCATGCATTCAGGCTGAAAAGAAGTTTACCAGATTTATTCACAACCCTATGTAAAGATATTGCAGACTTTCTGCTGTATATTATTTATACAGTGAAACAGAAATTTTGACTCTTAAACATTTGTGACTGCTTGATTCTCCCTATCCTTTCATAAACACCTGTGTAAGCACACAGAATAAACACTTACCTAAGTAACTGACTGGGGGGAGAGATAATGGAATTATCTTTGTACTAAGAACAGAAGTCCCAGCACACTGTAGTTCAGACACAACCAGACAAAAGAACGCAGCCACACCACACAAATTTTCTGCCCCACCTCCACAAATCTGGCTTGGGGCAGGGACTTCTTCCACTGCAGAAGAATTAGCAGGGCTGCCAAAAGAGAAGCCTGCTCCAGAGAGAGACAATAACATATCTGTCTAGCCACACTACAAACAGAAGGCTTGAGAAACTTTGGTATTACTTTAAACCAGAGGTTCCCACCCCCCGGCTGTATCCAGCCCATGCATATCATTAATCCAGCCCCTGGTGGCCACCTGGGGACTTCTAGACCCACCCCACCACCAGAAGTCACAATATGTCACTTACTGGAGTGGGAATCGTGCAATTTTTCTGGGGTTTTGGACAGCCTCCTCCACTTCCGAGGGTGATGAAAGGCTTTTTGGAGCAAATTTGCTCTGGTTTGGTAATTTTCCAACACTCCTCTTCTGCTGCACTTCGGCAGCTGGAGCGGGACAGCAAGCTACTTCTGATGCCAGGCAAAGCTTACGTAGGCGCCTGGGATCCCTGTGCCAAACCAGGAAGTAGCTCACCATCCACTTTAGCCACCAAAGCGCAGTAGAGGAGTGTCACAAAATTACCAAACTGGGATGAAATTGCTCCAAAAAGCCTCCCACCGGCCTGGGAAGTCGTGAAGGCTGTCCAAAACCCCAGAAAAACTGTGCAAAAATGTAAGTTGTGCGTGAAGCCACACCTCCAGCCCCCACAGCTAAGCTCAGGGGTTGGGAACCTGCCCCTGGTGGGAAAACATTGGGAACCCCTGCTTTAAACTAAGCAGTTTCTACACCTGCAACACAGCCTGCCAATTAGGACACCCTCAACCCAATGCTGGAATCCAACCAATTAATAGGCAAACCTTTCTACTCTGTCAGGTGTAGAAAATAAAGTACACCTCATGCTGTGGTGGCTCAGCCTGCCATGGTTCCCTGTGTGTGTAATTGTGTGTATTCATATTTTTTTAAGAGTCCTGAAAACCATGAAAGATTCCCTGCCTGTTAGGTTCTGAATGGAGTCCCGGGCACAACAACTAATTTTGAACACCTCTGGTTCTTGCAGGGCCCATGGCCTTTCATCTACTCTGCTCAATACGGATTCCTCCCATACCATTGCCTGCTGCAGCAATCCTCCCCCATAGATTAAGCCACACTCAAAAGTAGATAAATGCAGCTTTCCAGAGACCAGAAAATTGACCAGAATCAAACATTACATTATTGCATAACTCCACCTCAAAGCAAAGCCTTCTTAAGCTTCCACCGTGCACAGTTGGTGACATTTTAAAAGCAGTAGTAGAAAACCTACAGCTTAGCCTACTCATCAAGAGTGCAGCAGAAGTTGGACTTTAAAAAAATACATACATATATATAAATCTATACCTACCTTGCATCATACTTCTGTAGGCTGTGTCTGTAATAGCATAAATGTGAGGGGGCATTTCATGTCTCTTTTTGCCTTTGTACATCTCCACAATCTCTTCTGAATAGATAGGCAAGTTTTTGTAAGGGTTTATGACGACACAGAACAGGCCTGAGTAGGTCTGGAAAATGAATTTCATGAAAAAATTGTAAGCAAGCACAAATCTACATTTGACATCAAGCTACTTCATTCATTCAAAATGGCTATATCCTCCCCCAAATGCTCCCAGACTAGCTTACAAATCAATAATTTGAAAAAGTCCTTGTCTTCAGACTTACAATCTAAAAAAAGAGACATGATACAGCATGGAAAAAGTATGGAGAAGGAAAGAAACCAAATCAAAATCTTACTTCACCCATGCATGAAAAATAGTAAGCAAAAATACCCAAAAAGATTTGTTTTGAAGAAATATTTACTTCCATTACTATAACTGTTTTCCATTACCAG
The DNA here is from genome assembly GCA_030440675.1 of Furcifer pardalis. Lineage (NCBI taxonomy): Eukaryota > Metazoa > Chordata > Lepidosauria > Squamata > Chamaeleonidae > Furcifer > Furcifer pardalis. The sequence continues at coordinate 159,674,573 of CP126892.1, forward strand.
AGATTTAGAGACTGTCTACATTGCCTCATTTTAGGATAGTGTGATACAGGCTGATGAGGTCTTGGGGAGTAGCAAAATGCTGGTTGAGTTCCCTGAACCCCATCAGTATTTGTCCCTAAATCATACTTTCTCTGATTGTCCCCAGACAATTGGAAAATGCTTATCTAGTGAATTTAAGAAATACACTTCCCCTGATTGACAGACAATTGGGGAAATGTTTATTTTGCTGCAACTGTATTATTATTATTTATTGCATTTATTGCACTGTACATTACAGTGGCAAATAGAACAATCATGTTGTTGCTGTAGATGTTCAATTGTAGCAAATTAAACAATTCTCAATTGTCTGTGGATTGTCAGGTGAAGTATAATTTTTTTCTCATTCCCACCTAGATAATCCCTGTTCTACTGCAGCAATCACTACCTAATTTAGGGGGGGGGGATACACTTATTCCAATAATCCCCAGATAATCAGGGGAAAAGTTTCATTTGTAGACATCAAAAACCAGCTTGTTAGCCAAAGAACAATATCAGATGCTTCCATCTACATTTGCTGGAACAGTATAAAAGAGAGCATCACGAAATAGCAGAATCCCATGATGGAGACTCAAAAAGCAGTGTTTTGTGGCAAGTTGCTCCACTTCAGTGTTAAACAGTCAGATGTCAAAAGAAAAAACAGACCAATTCACCACAAAAACGGCCAGAAGAGTAGGATATGGGCCAGTGCACAGTCTTTTAGACTTAGGATTGTATCTGCCATTTACTCTCTGAATACAGCTATTCATTTCCAGTGATTGAAACATCATTTTTAAAAATATATTAGCATTTCTGTTAAAGTGTCAAAGGTCTAAATTCCAAGCTTCACAACACTTAAGACTGTCATTTGGCATTTAAGGAAGAATAGGACGGGTACATGAGGAAACCTTCTATACTGATAATACAGACCATATCTGATTAAATAATTCTAGCATAAGATTTTTTTAGAGCAGTTCTGTGGCCTTTAACTTAGATGTAAGTTTGACCATAGATTTAAATTTTTCACATTTTCTTGTAGAAATCTCAGGGATGTTAATCTGAATGATTCACTGAAGCCTTGCTCTCATTCTTAGTATTAGTAGAAGCAATAAATAAATTGTTAAATTTAGCATAAGAAAACACTTTACTTGTTTTGTATTTTTTTTAAATTACAACTAACCACTCCAGATTACTGTCCAGGGTAGTTGGGGATCATGGGACTTGGGTCCAGTAACATCTGGATGGCCATGGATTCCCACAGAAGGGTACAAAAGTACCCTCACTGCATTCAGTGCAGAAATGGAGAACAAACAGAAAGAATCATTAGCAAGCTGCAGATGTATACAGTTAACTATAGAACTAGCCCAAATTTACAAAGTTATGAGAAATGTCAACCATTTTTTGCCAAGCAGAAATCAGCTGGGGAGTAGGAGGAAAAACACAAGCAATCTCACTTGTAGAAGTACATTATTAGGAATGTTGGTAGAGATAATTTAGGTACAATATATACAGCTAGCTTCCCAAAGGTTGACAGCCTGATAGGAATTGTACCCCAAAAACAACCTGGAAGGCACATGCTGTCCTCCATTAACTTCCAGTTTCAGCGAGAATAGCAACAGCTCCCCCGGTGGCTTAGTGGTTAAGAAGCTGAGCTTGGAGATTCACAGCTCGGGTTTCAATACCCGAGGGCTGTACGGGGACATGAAAGGAGCCTCATTCAGGTATCCCTAAGCAGTTTCTCCAGCAAAAATCTTTTCAACCCAGACCTAGAGTAATCTCTGACATGAAATTATTAACTAGAATAGCAAAAATGCTAATTTAACTGCCACCAAATGGACTTACAAGGAGAAGGACAGGTTTCACTTACCAGTAACTGTCGTTCTCCGAGTATGTTGTTTGGGGATTCACACTGATGGGTTCTGCGCCTGCGCTGAATCCGGAGCGGAGCTGGAAAGCTGATTGGATAAAGAGTTTTGAATGTGGGACCGCCCACCATGCCCAACCCCTTTAGGCGCCATTTCGCGCTCTCCCCTCAGTTTGATATTAAAGCTGCCCGCTAAGCAGAAGGCCATCTCAGGCCGGCAGCCCTGAGGGGAGGCAGGGTTGGGTTGTGTGAATCCCCAAACAACATACTCGGAGAACGACAGTTACTGGTAAGTGAAACCTGTCCTTCTCCTTCGTGTTGTTTGGGGATGCACACTGATGGGTGACTAACAAGCTCACTTACTTGGATGGTGGGCAGCCGGCGTCCTGAGATGCAGGAGAGCGCGATGTCATCATGGATGGGCGGTCATCAACGAAGAAGATCGGAGACCAGCCGTCAGGATGGACCTGCCCCGTCTGACATCAGGGGCGGACCTTGTGTCAACCCGGTAGTGGGTGATGAAGGTGGAGGACCTGGACCAAGTAGCAGCCTTGCAGATATCCTCCATCGGGATGCCCTCTAGGAATGCAGTGGAGGAAGCCAGTGTCCTGGTGGAGTGAGCCCGGACATGAGGCGGAGGTGGCAGGGATGACATCTGATAGGCCAGGTAAATGGTACCTGAGATCCATTTAGATAGTCTCTGGGCAGACAGAGGCTGTCCCTTAGTCTTGCCACCATACGCCACAAACAGTTGTTTTGCTCTCCTGAAGGACGCAGTCCTCTGGGTGTAAAACAGCAAGGCCCTCCTGACATCCAACGAGTGCCACACTCTCTCTTGTGGAGACGAGGGATTCAGGAAGAATGCTGGAAGCGTGATGGCTTGGGCCAGGTGAAATTCAGTCAGGACCTTGGGCAGGAATGTCAGATCTGGGTGCAATACTGCCCTGTCGGGGTAGAACTTGAGAAAAGGAGGGTCAGACCGAAGGGCTGCCAGCTCCCCTGCCCGTCGGGCAGAAGTGATAGCTACAAGGAAGGCAGTCTTGTAAGAGACAAACTTAATGTCCACCGAAGCCATGGGTTCAAAAGGTGCCTTCGTGAGTGCGGTGAGCACTGTAGTGAGGGACCACTGAGGGGGTGGTATCTTCACTGGAGGATAGGCGTTGCGTAGCCCTTGAAGGAACCTTTTAACAGTTTTGTCTCTGAAGGCGGAGGACAATACTGAAGAAGGTGGGGCCTTGGCGACCACAGCAGCTAGGTGGACCTTCAATGATGAATGTGCGGATCCCAACTCGGCTAGGTGCAGGAGGTAAGACATGACATCCTGCAGGGATGCGGAGTCCACGGTGCGGTCGCTGGATGCTAGGAAGTCAGTGAAGCGACGGTACTTGGCATCGTAGGACTTCCATGTGGAAGGTTTCCTGGACAGATCAAGGATCCGTGTTATGTTGGGCGGATAAGCCAGGCCGTCAGGTGTAGGCTCGGCAGATCCGAGTGAAGGATCCGACCGTCTTCCATGTGGAGGAGATTCGGGTCGGTGGGTAGGCGGAGACGATCGCAAGCCAGGGTTTGGAGTAGTGGGAACCACGGCTGGCGCGGCCAGGACGGGGCAATCAGGACCGTCCAGGCGTTCTCCGCACGGATCCGTATCAGGACCCGTTGGATGAGAGGGATCGGTGGAAACATGTACAGCAGTTCCTGGTGCCACGGCATCATGAAGGCATCGCCCTCCGATCCGTGGCCGATCCCCGCTCGGGAGCAGTAACGGCGGCACTTGGAGTTGGCCTGTGACGCGAAGACGTCTAGGGTCGGTGTGCCCCACCGTCGGCACAGGCGGTCGAACACCGATTCGTCCAGTTCCCACTCGTGCATCGCCGTCCCTTTGCGGCTCAGGGAGTCTGCATCGGAGTTTAGGGTGCCCTGGATGTGGACACCTATGGGGAACACGTGTACCTTCAGGCACCACTCCCACATCTGGACGGTCAGGTAGAGGAGGGAGAGAGACTTGGTCCCTCCTTGCCGGTTGAGATAGGCTAGTGTCGTGGTGTTGTCCGAGGCGATCTGCACCACACTGCCCGCGATCGACGGTCTGAAGGATCTCATCGCCTTCCACACCGCTAGCAGCTCGAGGAAGTTGATGTGGTGGTCGGCTTCCTCGGGCGTCCATATGCCGTGAATCCGTAGTCCGCGGCAGCACGCACCCCATCCGTGGGTGCTCGCGTCGGTGGTGACTTGGATGGACGGTGTGGGAAGGGTGAAGAGTCTCCCCGCGGCCACATTCTGGTCCATTGTCCACCAGTTTAACTGGTCTCGGAGTTCGGGAGTCGGTGTGAGCCACTTCCCGAGGTTGTCGTGGGTGCTGTCGAAGGAGGAGAGGAACCACGACTGGAGCGAGCGCATCTTGAGTTTGGCGTGCGAGACCACCGCCGTGGTCGACGCCATGAGTCCTAGCAAACGGAGGGCGTCTCTCGCACGGACCCGACGTCTGCCCTGGATCCGTGCCACCACTGTGCGGATGTCGAGCAGACGTTTGGTTGGAGCGTAGGCTCTTAGAGCCAAAGAGTCTAGAACGGCTCCGATGTAGTCTATTCTTTGAGTGGGGGTCAACTGGGATTTCTTGAAGTTGACCCGTAGACCGAGGCTCTGCATAAGGGCGAGGCAATGTGCAACGTCGTCCTTGGCTTTTTGTTGGGTTGGGGAGCAGACCAACCAGTCGTCTATGTACGGGAACACTTGGACGCCTTGCAGTCGCAGATGAGCAGCCACCGGTGCCATGCACTTCGTGAATACCCTCGGAGCGGTGGAGAGGCCGAAGGGTAGGCATGTGTACTGGTAGATGTTGCTGCCCACCTGGAATCGGAGGAAACGACGATGTTCCCTCCTGATGGACACGTGAAAGTAGGCGTCCTTCAGGTCGATGACGGTGAACCAGTCCCCGTGGTTGATCAGCGGGAGGATGGAGTGAAGAGTTACCATCCGGAACTTCCTCGCGTCGATGTGCTTGTTGAGAAGACGGAGGTCCAGGATGGGACGTGCCCCCCCGTCTTTTTTGTCCACAAGGAAGTATCGGGAGAAGAACCCTTCGTGAGACTCCGACACTGCGACCGGCTCTATGGCGCCCTTTTCTAGGAGAGCTGTTAGTTCTTCCTGGAGCGGTGGGGATGGATCGGTGATGCGGATCCGTCCGACAGTAGGGCATCTCTCGAACTCGATCGCGTAGCCAGAGTCTAAGATGGTTAAAACCCATCGGTCTGTGGTGATGGCAGACCATGCCGATAGGTAGTCGGATAGGGGGCGGTAGGGTAGAGTCTCGGTCACGGAAGAGTCAAACACGTTGTTTGCCCTTCCGTTCCGTCCGCTTGCCAGTCTGAGGCCGCTGCTGGTAGCGTGGACGGCTGGGTTGTTGGCGCTGCCGGTAGGGCTGGTACCGGGAGTAGTCCCCTTGCCTCTGTGGCGGGCGAGGTTGATAGGATGGGCCCGCCTGAGACGTCGACGGCTGGTCCTGATGGTAACGGCCGGACCCACGGTGTGGAGGGCGGAGCTGTTTTATTGTGGCGTAGTCCCCTTTCAGCTCTCCCAAGGAGGTGTCGGTCTCCTTGGCGAAGAGGCCCTCGCCATCGAAGGGAAGCTCCTCCACGAGCCGCTTGACATCGTCCTGCAGGTTAGCCGAACGGAGCCAGGCGTGGCGACGGAGCTGGATGGCGGAGGCCAAGTTCTTCGCCTCCGACTCGGTGACGTGGCGGCCGGTGCGGATTTGCTGGAGGGCGAGGTGGTTGCCCTCCATGCAGAGTTTTTCAAAGTCCGCTTGTCGATCAGGTGGCAGCAGTGACTTGAACGACTCCGCTTGCTCCCAGAGTCGACACTGGTAGCCTCCCATGGCCGTCGCGTAGTTGGACGCACGGAAGGACAAGGAGGCATTGGCGTAGAACCTCCTGCCCAGTGCGTCCAGCTTCTTTCCTTCCTGGGTCGACGGGATGGGAGTGCTGCTGATCGGCGTCCGGTGTTGGGAGCCTTTGACCACTCGGGAGTTCGGTGCCGGGTGGATGTGCAGAAAGTTGGAGTCGTCCAGCAGTCTGTACATAGAGTCCACTCTGTTGGACACCGAGTGAGAAGAAACCGGCTTCTTCCACACCTCCTTGGCCGCTTTAGCAATCTTAGGGAGCAGTCCGAGGCGGACGGGGACCAACTCCTTGCGGTCGGCCAAGCCGCAGACGACATCCTCACAGTCGTCCAGGGGAGCCTCTGCCCGGATCCCAAGGGTGGATCCGAGACGGGTGATCAGTCCGGTGTAGGTCTTCAGATCCTCCGGCTGGGACCCGTGGACGGCGCCGATGTTGTCGTCCGGGGACTTGTCGACCGCAACCGGCGGTGGCTGATGCTGCTCCTCCTCCTGGTCCGACGAATCGGAGTCTCCTGACCGCTCCGAGACGCTGGGCGGTGGCAGGTAGACCTCGGGGTCCGAGTCCGACCAGTACGGCCTGGCGGATCTCGGATCGCTCCCCGGCAAAGGCAGCTGGTACGGAGGGAGAGAGGCCTCCGACCGCGCCTGTTCCACCCTCTGCCGCTTCGGTGCGGGGCCCTCCTCACGGAGCGGTGGTGCCTCCGTGGCTGGTGGTGAGGGCAGAGGGCGCTCCCACGGTGTCGTCTGGGGGCCCTGGAGCTCGGCGTGCAGTTTCCGCACCATCGCCTCGATGTACGGGGCGATGAGGCTCAACTGGGGCGGCGGTTCGGTAGCCGGACCAGGAGCCACGGAAGGGCTGCGGAGGGAGGAAGACCTGTGCGGTGGTACAGGTGGAGGAGTCTCCGGTGGCGGTGGAGGGCTGTGGGCCCTCTCCGGCGTGGTGTCCCGGGCCTTGGTCGACATCCTACCCGGCGTAGGTGGAGCTGCGACCGGGGCGGATGCTAGGGAGCGTGGCGGCGAAGGGTGAGCCGGTGCCGGGGTCGGAGGAAGAGAAGACGAAGAGCTACGACGCTTCTTTTTTTCTTTTTTGTCCTTCTTCCTCTTCTCCTGCTCCTTCTTCCGCCTGAACAGTTCAGAGGCCGAGGGCCTGGAAGAAGGAGCGGAGGTTGAAGGAGCAGACGTGGAAGCGGCCTGCTCTGGAGCTGGGGGAGCCGGTGGTGCCAGTGCGGCCTCCATGAGGTAGGCTTGAAGGCGGTACTGGCGGTTCTTGATGGCGGCCTTCGAGAAGCCTCGACAGACTTCGCAGGTCTGGACCTGGTGACTCTCCCCGAGGCAGCGAAGACAACGCACGTGCCCGTCCGAGCTAGGGAACTTTCTCTTGCAGGACGGACACTGCTTGAACGCTGCCGCTGAGGCCATCCACCGAAGTAGATGGCCGAAGAGAAAAAATTATCCCGGCCGGGAGGCCCCGACACGAGATGTTGGTTTTTTTTTTTTTGTCGGCGGCCGAGGATAAGCCCCGGCCACACGAAGACCAAGGGACTGAGTCCCCTGGTCCGAGAAAAATTGTTGGTAGTGAAAAAATTGAAGATTCTGAGACAATCTCAGGGAATAACACACAGCTTTTTTTCCAAGCTCCTGCTTGCGCAGCGGAAAAAAGCAAACTGAGGGGAGAGCGCGAAATGGTGCCTAAAGGGGTTGGGCATGGTGGGCGGTCCCACATTCAAAACTCTTTATCCAATCAGCTTTCCAGCTCCGCTCCGGATTCAGCGCAGGCGCAGAACCCATCAGTGTGCATCCCCAAACAACACGAAGGAGAAGTAATGGCATGGATTGCATACAAACACGTTTTTAGGTTAAGCGTAACTCATTTTTCCTCTTGGAACTTAATGGGCCATGTACCAACAGCTACATACAGTGGTACCTCACTTAGAGCATGCTTTTTTAAATCTTTTAATCTTGATTTTATATTGTGTTTATATTGTGTTTTAGGTGTTGAGAGTTGTTAGCTGCCCTGGGTCTTTTTGAGGAGGGCAGCATAAAAGTTTGCTAAAAGTAAATAAATAAATAATGCATTCCACAGGATTGTTCTTTAAGCGACTTTGCTCTTTAAGCAAAACACCACTGTAAGTAACCAATTGTGACGCCTGGTGGGGGGGGATTCTGAACCCAGATTTATTTGTTAAGCGAGTTTTTGGTTGGTTTTGTTACGCAAAGCGAACATTCAGAGAAAATTCAGCTCTTTAAGCAAGTTAATATTTAAGTGAGGAGCTCTTTATGCGAGGTTTGACTGTACATAGTCAAAAATACTTGCAGCCAATTATGATTCCCTGACATACTGCACATTCTGTCAGGTTTAGCAGATGGATATTTACAAGTGGGCAGATTCTACTTTCCCAGACAAGGAACAAATGCAAGCTACAGTCAGTGACCATTATACTGAGGTGCATGAGATAGGCTAATGACGACAGTAGAAAACGTACTCTTTTAGAGAGCACTCTTACTGTTTTCTTAAGCAACTACTTTGCTAAAAAAAACTCTCATATGTTATGCAGTTTTGAAAACTCTTGCTTAACTTGTTTGATTTTCAAGATTTCTAGGAATCAAACTATCAGCTAGAATTGCCATCCTAAGGGCTAGAAAAGTACACAATTATCCATTGAACAGTCAAGCATTATCACTGATCTCAATGGCATTTTGCTAACAGTTCAGTCATTTTCTCAAAAGGCTGCCCTACAATCAGAATTCAGCAGTGGTTCTCTGGAGATATCCTCAAATCCCAATCAATGAAACATCAAAATTCATAATGCCAGTTGAACATCCCTAGTATGACTCATAAATGTTTCTATAAGAAATTTGATAGTACAGTGGTACCTCATACAACGATTTTAATCCGTTCCATGGGGCTCGTTGTTGTACAAAACAATTGCTATACAATACATGCATCATATAGTGATTTTTCCTATGGGTTGCATCATATAACGTTGTTGTTGTTGTTTTTTGCTAAGTGGTTTTTCCCATTAAAAATTTGTTGTATGATTTTTTTTTCCATAGGGAAATTTGTTATGTGGGACACCATTATTTTTGTCAAAACCTAATTGTTATGCAATTTCACTGCTATACGGGGCGATTGTTGTATGAGGTTCCACTGTATTGTATTGGGCAATGAACGGTGGAAAGGAGTGATTCAAATAAGGAAGTATTTTCAAAAAAAGAATCCAAATAGCATAAAGGTGAGCAAGCTGTTGAGTTCTTCAGATTATTTTATCAGTTTGAATATTGCACAATGAAGTGGAGGGAAGAGATAAGAAAAATAGCTTAGTTTTAAAGCCACAAAATATAGTTTAATAGTCTGAAGATGGAGTTCTAGAAGATATCTGCAGATATAATGGGGTTGAGTTTTGTTAGGAGTTAAAACATTTCAAGCTGGACTAAGGCTATTCAGAGAAAGTTGCAATCAGACCAATTTTCCTTCACTTAAAAAAGTAAAGTTGAAAGAACACAATTACAAATTAATATGGCAGTGGTATAGGACCCCAATTGGGCTGCACCAGATGGATAGAAGGATGAATGATAAATGTTGGAGATGTAAACATGCGGTAGGAACATATGTACACATGTGGTGGAGTTGTGATTGCCTAAGAAAATTCTGGGAAAAGATAGAAAACATATTGGAACTGCAGCTGAAATTGGGGCTGGATACAATTTTGTTAACAGAGGTGGATAAGTTCAAAATGAGTAGTGATAATAAAGAATTAATGTCTGTGATGTTGTCAGCAGCTAGACAATGTATTGCGAAGAACTGGAAAAATGATGTAATGATAAAAATGCAGGATTGGTATAAAGAAATGTGGGAGCTGGCATTCAATGACAAACTTACATGGGAGTTAAATATTAGAAAAGGCAGAGTACAAGTTAATAAATTTTGGAGAGTCTGGAAACCATTTGTTGAATATGTTATGGTTAAAAAGCAAGGTGTCACTCCTGTATCGGATCAAAGTGTTTTTTGGAAATCATGAGCTGTTACAATCCCTCGGACAATGTAAATAACACAAGGGTAGTAACAAAAGAATGAATTATAGTAGAGTAGGGAAACAAATGTATTAGAAAATTAGTTTTAAAAGTTGTTATTAAGGGAGTATTACGATTGTTTATTTAACTATGATTCTTTTTAGATTCTTGAATTTGTATACGATGTGTGTATTGTATTCAGAGAAGAAAATGTGAACGGATTGTTTCCTCAATGTATGAGTTCATTTTTATGTATATTTTCTTTAATTTCTTTTTATTCTTTTTTTCTCTTTTGACTGTATTCTTATTTTCTTTTTATAAACCTATAAATAATTTTTCTAAAAAAAGTAAAGTTGGATAGGAGCACCATACTGAAAGCACTCCAATATAACATATGCAGAGTTTGTAGACTGCATTCTACATATACCTCTCTACATTGCCTGTTAGATAAACCTGCTCTATAACTTTGTTTAGATTAGATGTTACAGAACAAAGAAATATTTCTTGTTAAAAGTTTACCAGGTGATGAGATAAAACATAAAATAAAAAGCAAATTTGAATGCATTTTTAACATGGTAGGTATAATGATTGAATTAGTGGAGAAGTGATCCCTTAAAATTCTTAAACACTAGGAAATCTAGGAAGAGGTGGGTTTTGTAAAGCCTTTTAAAGGTAGATGAGTCAAATGAAGGTAATAAAATCAAACAGAGAGGCAAGAGTGTGTATTTTGAACATATAGACAATTAAAGAATGGTAAAGAAGTGAAGATTCTAATTGTGATTCACACTTTTGGTAGCAGACTGCTAGGGCACTTTTAAAGGCAAAAGCGCTCCCAACTCACTTCACAGTAGGTAAGCCACTGAGGTGTAATGGTTAACCTGGAGTATTGCAGTCAAAACTCTGCTCATGATATGAGTTTGACCTCAATAGACACAAGGTAGACTCCGCTTTCCATTCTTCCAGTCAACAAAATGAGTACCCAGTGTTGAAGACAAAATGCCAATCTAATCAATTCAATAAACAACACCAAATATCAGCTCAGAGCAGTATTAAATCTAATACACAACTGCAGCTGAACAGTTGTCCAATAAGAAGCTAATCAAGAAAAGGCAAAAATAAAAAATAAAAAGGGCAAATGGGTTCTCAAGGCTTTCCTATAAGTTTGTAATAACTGGGCCTGATAGACCTCGATAGCAATCCACTCCTAAGAAGGTCCTCTCTGTTGCATTTACTAAGCTAACTGTCCTTTTAGCTGAGCAGTTTAGAAGGATCTCTGTTCCTCATCTTACAGTGTGGTCACGCTCATATGGGAAAAGATGTCACTTAAACAATTTATATTGACAAAGTGTATACAGGCACACAGCGGGTTTTTTAAAAAAGATAGGAAGTTCTCTTGTGTTTTTTAGGAGACTTCTACAACTCTGGCGTCCTATCAAGACCCTACTCTCACATAGATGGAATGACAAACAGGGCCTCCAAATTCAATTTTAATGTCAAAAAATGTTGTTGACTTGCAAGCACCATTATGATCAATAGCATAAAAAACCTATTCTCTACCAGTGCTGCTGCAAGCCATAGTCTTCCAATGTCTCATCAGAGGAGTTTGTGTATAGTCTCCTACTCAGAAGAAAAGGGGACAAAACAAGAGGAGGGAGTAATCTAACACCAAATTTTAGAAAAAAATATACCTAGCTACAATTTCATTTTAACTTCATGCTATTCTGTGAGCTGATGGCTTAATGCATGAGCAAAACCAGCACAACATGCAGAGACAAGAGTGAGTGATATCTCTATAAAACCATTAAAAATCCATACACACAAAAACTGGGTTTTATTTGGTGGTGTACAAGCACCACACAGCCTTTTCTTCTTCTTCTTCTTCTTCTTTTGCAGCAGAAGGCAGGCTCTTAATACTTTATTCATGCTGAGTCATATATAAACAATCAAATGTCCTTGTTTCCATGGCAATAAGCTCATGAGAACCATACTGCCATTCTGAATGATAAGAGTGGAGCTAGAAAATAAATCACCTGCTCGGAACCTATTCTACAGTTTGACATGGAATAACAATGGCTGAGTTGTTATGCAGTTCTTATTAGTCTGTTTTGAGTCTACTGATCTGATCAATGTTGTTTTGTAGCCTAAACACCCCTCTACACAGCTGAATATGATTATGCAAAATAATATTTTCCTAGCTTAGAATCAGCATTTCCTTGTGATACAGTTCCTCAGAAAGGACAACCAAAAAGCCACTACTGAGTACTTATTAGTTTAGTCTGAACTAGACATTGTCTATCATTTCTAGAGTACCTACATCAAAGCACACAAGTAATGCAAGTGCTAGAATCCATCAAAACATTCCTCAGATTCCACTTAGAAAGGAGTTATCAAGCCTAATAAAGAAGTAGGTGGATAAATAATTTTGACAACACCCAAGAAAACAATCCTATAACTAGTTCAGAGCTACACAACTAGGAAAAAAGTCACTTACATAGATAAGTCCTGAATAGTATCGTTCCTTTAGATTGTGCAGCACAGATGCTTCATTCAGACAGGTCAGTTCTGCCATGTCTTCCACTTTAGAGAATTTGGGTGGGTTCATCTTCTGAATATCATCTTTGTTAACTCTCACTTTCTTCCCATTCTCTGCAAGCTCCACAATAGCTTCATCGCCTATTTCTTCCTTCAAGCTGGCAGGCTCAAACCCATTCTTCTCTGATGGGACCCACACCAATTTCTTTGCTGCCCAGTCTGCCTGAGCGAGAGGGTTATTGATGAGATTTCTGTCCACATAGAGGTATTTGTCTGCATCTCTCTGAGCCATGGTGGTTTATAACCTGGGACCTGTTGAAAGAAGAAGCTTTAGATTATTATTGTTGCCAGTATCTTGACACTGTTACCATCTTGTCCTCCAACCTGTAATTAACATTTGTACACATGGGATTGGAAATGGTGGAAGACAATGCTTCAATCTGCCACGGCAACACGGATCACCAAGTAACCAACATTTGCCAACTACTGTACTTCCTTTCATATCTCTGGCCGATTACAATTTGAATACCATGTAACCATATGAAGTATGTTCACATGGAAGTAAGTAGTTAAGAAGATAGCACTGTGTACCTAAACGTTTGATGACATCTAAGCACTGCAGAAAGTCATCCAAGATCAATCCTGTTGAACAAAATACTATACCATCCATCTATACCACCATCATCTTATAAGCCATGGAGTAACTGTCCAAAAAGTGTACAAATATCCAAGCAAGCAAATTTGAGACAAAGAGTTGGAACTGAAGATTGTTCAGAAATGAAAACAATAGGTCAGTGACCCATAAAAATCCTGGAGAGTAAAAAATGAATTTTGGAAAAAAAGAAAAGATTTATAGAACCTTTTAAGGTCTCACATCTTGTTTGATTTCAGAAGCTAGCAGGATCAGGCCTAGTTAGTATCTGAAAGGGAGACCAACAAGGATCTTCATTTGGATAGGAAAGATTACTGCATGAAACGCTGCAAAACCAATGTTAGTCAGCAGTGAAACTATTGCACTAGACCAGGGATCTGCAAACTTGGCTCTCCAGGTGTTCTTGGACTTCAATTACCAGAAGCCCAAGTCAGTATGCCTGCTGATCATGACTTCTGGGTATTGAAGTCCAAGAACATCTGGAGAGCCAAGTTTGCTGATCCCTGCGCTAGACTAACCACAGGCCAGAGTCTGTATAAGATAGCTTCTCAGGCTGAAGTGATACCCATGCTGAAGTCAAAGAAAAAAACATATATAGAGTGGTATCTTGCTTAAAGAGCATACAGCCAAACCTTGCTTAATGAAAAACTCACATAACGAGCGGGTTTTTCGCTAACCGGTCTGACTCGCATAACGACAATTTTCGCTATACGAGTCTGACTCGCATAGCGAAAATGTTCACTATGCGAGTCAGACTTTTCCTATGGAAACACTCGCATAGTGAGCGTTTCTATGGGGAAAACTTGCATAACGAAAAAATTTCGCTATGCGAGTTTTCCCCCTAGAAAAACTCATTATGCGAGTTTTTCCATTGGAATTTTCGCTATGCGAGTTTGTTTCGCATAGCGAAAAACCCGCATAGCGAACAGCCTCGCAGAATGAATTAAATTCGTTGTGCGAGCTATAATTGTAATGCATTCCACAGGATTGCTCTTTAAGCGAGTTTGCTCTTTAAGCAAAACACCATTGTAAGTAACCAAAGTGACCAACTGTGACTTCTGGCAGGGGGAAATTGTGAATCCCAATTTAGTTGTTAAGCGAGTTTTTGGTTGGTTTTAGTTGTTAAGCAAGGTGACTATTCAGAGAAAATTCTGCTCTTTAAGTGAGTTAGTCTCTAACCAAGGCACTCTTTATGCAAAGTTTTACTGTACAATACAGTATTAGCTTCCACACATACTAAAAACAGTGACTATTCTACAGCAGATGGGGCAGAACTTCAACTTTTCACAATTTTTACCAGAAATATGAGACCCACCAACTAGAACTAGGTGCCAAAGGACACGGACACACATTTTGAATGAAGAAACAGGGTACACCAAACACATTCATGTTCAGTTCAAGAACTGTTTTCAACAACAAAAGCAAGCTTATAATTTTAACAACAGATCTCATTCTAGGTTTATTCCTCAAGCTTTCTTCATTGAAGCAGTCTAATTCAGGAAGAAATAAACTATATTTCAGTCATTTGTACTGTTTAAGAACTGAAATTCAAACTCTTGTAGAATTATGGCAAAACACTTGGCGCTAAATCCATGTGTGTCTTCTGCTCATTTTCAGAGATAACACTACGCTTAGTTTAGGATAAATGTCAGATAAGGCAGTACCATGAATCTATATTAAATTAGAAAAATTACATAATAAAAGCTTACAATTTAATACCCAATAGACAAAAGAGAGGAAGAGATCTTTTTTCATTTTTTTTAATTGTACCAAGACTGGCAAAGCAACAGCTGCCTTTGCTATAGATCTTCCTGCAAATGCAACTTCCAAGAATCTAACTACAGTAGTTGCCTTTTTTGGCCATAATTGAGCAGGACACACAAGAGGATGAGGGCGTCCAACTGAATTATTGTTTTTCAGGAAATGATGAAACTGAAAGTAACCAAAGAATTCCACAAGCAGACTGAAAATACTCTTTTATTCCCTTAGGCCTTTTCTGCTTAGTAGGCATTTGACATGCTTTAATCACCATTCCTGACGCCCTTCAGTGTTTTAGGTTAGCAATTTTTGAGCAGCATTTCAGTTTGAGAAATGGTCCTCCATCAGCCTTTCTACATTTTTTGTAACAAACTAGTTGCTCCAGCAAGGAATTCTTGACCTGCACAAAAGACCACTCTAGCTATATGCCAATCTACTTTCTCCAATCTCACAGGTACATTTTTGCCCTGAGGAGAAAATAGCATAAACCCAACTCCTGACAATAAGGATATAGTATCCTACAAACCTTAATTTGTAAAAGGATATTCAGACAGGTTACTGAATCTTTCAAGATGTGCAACAAAACCAGAAACAAAACAAAAATAGAAGCATTATGGCTCCTTTAAAAGTACCGTGTTTGCTGGCATATAAGACTCACTCCCCCCCCCCTTAAAATACACTGGAAAATGGGAGTACATCTTGAATTGTATATAGTGGCCTATAGTTGGCTAGTTTGGTAATAAGGGGGGGGTCTTATATTCCGATGCGCCTTATACGCCGGCAAATACGGTAATTCTATATCACAATGTGGACAACAAGTAAGTCGTTCATTTTGACTTACTGCAAAAAAACTAACAAGGTGTCTGTAGTAAGCTAGGATGAACAAAGTACAAAGAGCAAATAAAACAGTTTCAGAGAGAGGGACAGCACACAGTTCAGACCAAGATCAGGAGATGGGTGTTACATTTCCTTTTTAACACGCATAATAACTTAAAGCCTAGATGTTTAAACAGAACCCAATTGCCCATTAGCTGTAGCCAAGCCAACACCACAGTTCTCAGAAGCAAACAAAGCCATAGTCATTGGTTGTTAGCACACATACTGTACAGGTACAGTAAAACCTCGGATAATGCTAAAACTTGGTTCCACAAGTCTTCGTGTTATCCGATTTTTAATGTTATCCGATGCATGCATCGGATAACATTAAAATCCTATGGGATGCATCGGATAACGTTAAAACTCCATAGAGATACACTGTAACCGGCACAGGCTTTAGCGAACGTTATCTGATGCATCCCATAGGATTTAACGTTATATGATGCAATTTTTTTTTCAGATTGCTTAATGTTATGTGGTTTTAGTGTTATCTGATGCAAACGTTATCCGATGTATTGCTGTATATTGAATCCATTGCTCTGATCTTTCCACAACTATAACACTAAATTTAGTAATCAAGATAACCGAAAGAAAATACTAGCACAGCCATATGTTGAGCACTAAAAATACTTGTTGGCAGGAAATGGAGAGACCAATGACTGTGGCTAATCTATGTCATTAATGTAATTTTCACAACATTTTCAGAAGTGCTTATATTATTTATCAAAATCTTTTGTTACATCTTGAATTTCTGTCATTCTAAATCAGAACTCAAATTTCCTTGTTTTATTTATAGCTTATTTTCCCTGTAAATCATTCACAGGAGCATACATAAACATAATGCTAAACACATATGTGTTTGTTAAACAAATGGAAAAGCAGGAGGGCAGCTGAACTTTAAGACAACAAAAATCATGACTATAGCATAACACCATAACTTTAATGATGAAAATGAAGAAATTAAAAAGGGAGCTATGTCTCCAGACGGAGTTGCTGCCCCTTAGGAAGAATTTAAAAACATGGCTGGCAGGGCAGGTATGGGGTGCGGGAGGTATAATGACCCCAGACCACTGGATGATTTAAGCCCCTCCCTCCCTTAAGATGTAGTAATTTGGTGTTCTTTTAAATTTTTTAGATCTTAAATTTTAATCTTTCAGATTTAAATTGGAGGGTTTTTAGGAATGTTTTTTTTTTAATTTTTTTAAATTGTGGTACTTTTATGATCTGTAAACCGCCCTGAGTCACCTCGGTGAGGAGGGCGGTGGATAAATATGAATAATAAATAAATATAAATAAATAAACAAACAACATTATGTATATCTTGGTTCAATCATCAAACCAAATGAAAACTGCAGCCAAGAAATTAGAAGACTGAAATTTAAGAGGGCAGCCATGAACCATCTAGAGAAGATTATCAAATATAAGGATGGGTCATTGAAGATCAAAGTCAGGATCATTACCGTGACTGTACTTACAATTACTACAGTAATTTCTTGGATAACGTTTGCATCAGATAACGCTAAAACCGCATAACGTTAAGCAATCTGGAAGAAAATGCATCGCATAACATTTAAATTCTATGGGACGCATCAGATGACATTCGCTAAAGCCTGTGCCGATTACATTGTATCTCTATGGAGTTTTAACGTTATCTGATGCATCCCATAGGATTTTAACATTATCCAATCTGATGCATGCATCAGATAACATTAAAAATCGGATAACACTAAGACTTGTGGAACCAAGTTTTAGCGTTCGCGGAGGTTTTACTGTATACTGTACAGGAATGTAAAAAACTGGAAAGCAAAGAAAGCTAACAACACAGAGTGAGTTTTAACTTTTAATCTGTTATTAATATGTCAATTTTAAATCTTTTTTAAAAATTTGATTCAGATTTGTTATTGATGTTTTTATATGATATGTTAAACCTTCCTGAGTTGCTATATGTTGGGTTGCTATATGTTGGAGACTACTTAATGGCACATAACAAAATAAACAAACATTAGTAACAACTATAGTATCTAGAAGGAAGGGGAAAACTGATCTCCTGTGTCAGTATCATCTTTTCCAGATCTAATTGTCCAATTCTGAGTAACAGCCAAGCAGTTTAACAAAAAGATCATGACTGCACAGTAACATGTGCAGCCACTTGTCCATACTTCAGAAGAATACTATGGCAAGTAATCCAGCTTTTGGGATGCTCCATGTTCTACAGAAACATATTGTTTGGGGTAAGAGAGGATACAAGCAATGAACTGAACACTACAATGCTGTTGAGAAGACACTGGGCTAAATCCAAATCCAACTTGTTTTTGGATACGATCTGCTAATTATAAATACAGGAACAGCATGTGTAGTTATAGTTGAAAGCTGAACAGTGAGAGTGCTGGGCAGGTAGCCACCCTTTTGATGTGGGAGGCTGGAAATGGGTTGTTCTTGCAAAAGCAACAGTTTGGGGAAAGATCCAGTCTTGTGCATATTCATGATCAATTCTTTACCACTGTTTTTAGCTGAGCTAATGCTGGCAATGTGACTTCCTACACCACTTGTATATGTAATCCATCTGTAAATTCTGCTTTGATTTGGATTCCTACATTGAGCAGGGGGTTGGACTCAATGGCCTCTTGCACCCCTTCCAGGGCAATGATTCCATAAATCACAGTCAAGATACTCAGAAGCAATTCTCAACATCTGGAACAAGTAGACTGGAGATAATGTTAAGCTTTACTTTAAGCATTCTGTTCATGTAAGCAGAAAACCTTTCAGTTTCATATTTCTTGGACCAATCGCCATATAGCAAAGCTATAGACTTCTTCTCACTACCAATAATATACCGTGTTTCCCCGAAAATAAGACACTGTCTTATATTTTTAAAAACTCCAAAATATGCACAAGGTCTTATTTTCAGGGATGTCTTATTTTTCCATGACGAAGAAGAATACAGTACACATTTATTGCTGATACAGCGGATCGCCAGGGCAAGATTTAAGTGAGTGCCTTATTTTCGGGGTGGGGCTTATATTTCCGAGGTGGGGGAAAATGGCGGGTGCCTTACTATAGGAGGAGGTCCTATTTTTGGGGAAACAGGGTAGTAGAAATAAGGAAGGGGAGAGACCTAAAATGCATTCAGGTATCACATATGTTAGAATTTGTCATGGAAGATTACAAATACAACCCCTGAAGCTTATACGTTGGATAGAGACAAAGTCACAAAAGATGACAGATAAGTCCCTGGGCATATTGTTGCTATATAATGGTCAACATTTTGTAGCCAAAATGCTAGCTGCTAAGAAAGTACAGATCACTAAAATGATTAGATATTCTTTCTCATATTCTACTTAGGTTTCTAGATACAGTACTATGCTCAGGGCTCTTCCAGATAGATCACCTGATCCCTTTAAACTTATCAGGTTTTGTACTGACATGATCAGGTTTTTTACAGGTGATCTTTCTCCTCCTCTCAGCCACTCTAGTTCTCTTAAGGAATAGAAGGTCGAAACTCAGATCTCCAAAGGAGAAAAGCAGGGGTGAGAACTAGCAGAATGTCAAATGAAAGCTGTCTTACCCCATACCTGCCAAAGGTAACTCATCTGTAATATCTCTATTTGAGACTTTCATTGGCTAGAATCCTATTGGTTAGTTAAATCACCATAAGTGCAAAAACATAAATTGCAGCAGCAAATTGCTGCTAGTTTACAAATTGTTGCTTTTATAGTAAAACCCCAATTTTCTAATGCCCCTACTTACAAATAATTCAACTTACGAATTGGTTTTGCACTGAAATCCATGCCTCGAGTTACGAACATGCCCCGATTTACTAATTAATTCATTTACCTCTGTTTTGCCTCCAGTGAAGCAAAAAACACCATTTCTCCCATGGATTTTCTTTAGGTTACATAATCTGATTCCCCAGAAAGCATTGCACACATGAAGCCTTTATGAGCCCTGTAGGTGACCAGGCTCTGGCTAACAGTAATTTCGTGTCACAGATTACTCTGGGTTGAACAGATGTTTAGGGGACGCCCGAATGAGGCTCCTTTCATGTCCCCAAGTGCAGCTCTCAGGTATTCCAGTATCCAGCTCAGTGTTTAACCACTGGGGCTGCTGCCCCCGGCTTAAAAAGGTTGAGGATCCCTGTGCTAGACTGTTGAAGTTCATCAGAATACAGTAATACCTCACATAATGAATTTAATTCGTTATCCAAGGTTGCTCGCTATGGGAAACAAACAAATTTCCTATGGAAAAACTCGCATAACGAGCATTTCAAGGGGGGAAACTCGCATAGCGAAAAAATTCGCTATGCGAGTTTTTCCCATAGAAACGCTCATTATGCGAGTTTTTCCACAGGGAAAGTCCAACACGCATAACGAAAAAGACCACTTAGCAAAAAACTTGCTCGTTATGTGAGTTTTTCGCTAAGCGAAACACTCGTTGTGCGAGGTTTGACTGTACTAAAAAAAGATGGATGGACCCAAGTATTTTTGCAAATTTTAAGTTCAGAGTGCTTTTGAAAACCTTTTGTCAGACCTCACCAAGTCATAAGAGGGTTCAGGAACATGTTTGAAAAGAATGCATTTTTAGTTGGTCTATACCACACAGGATGTCTATAGTTCATCAGTCACATCCTACCTCCCCCCACAGTTACAGGAAGATCTCTCACACTGAACATATATGGACATTTTTGGAGACTTTGTTACAATTTGAGTAAAAATCTTTTCCACAATTTGACATTCAGCTTTCCATGGCATCCAAGTGTTTTTGAGGGAATATAATAACTGAAAGCAACTAAATATATAACATCTGCACCACAGGACTGTAGACAAGATAATAATATACATCCTACTTTTCAAGGAATCTAGAAATTCAATTCACTGAAGTTATTTGCAGGACATATCATTCTAAATTCTTTGAAATGAAACTATTTTGTGGTGTGTCCCATCCCCCAGCCCCCTTCCATCAAATAGCAAGACGGCTATAAAAAAAAGAGATTGCAAGTTTGGCATTTGAAAAAGATGCTTCTCCTAAGCATCTGGAAACCAGCACTATTCTGCCTATAATGTTATTCTTTAGAATTATGCAGGATCACCCAAGTGTACTAAAGTGTAATCATTAGCCACATAATTGCTTTTAGGATTTAGCCACTGTGCAATAAGCTCAGCACATTGATATAAGCGTTTTAGGAGTAAACCTGTTTGACAGACAACAATCAACTTGAACATGGTACCTGAAAGTATCCAGGTAATGTTAAACTATCCAGTTTTATACTGATGTAAGTGTATGCAATGGCACAACATGCCCCAGACAAATTTGTTGAAGAATGACGGGACAGTACCAGTTACATTTATAGTTAAAACTTCCTCTTTAAGAAAGAGTTTCCATTTGCTTTATAAGTTTGCTTGCTTGGAATTCTTTTAGATCAGTGGTTGCCAATGGGGGGCCCATGCCCCACAGGGGGAATGCAATTCCCAGAAGCCTAAATCAGTACTTTGGCTGATCAGTGCTTTGAGGAATTGACTTAGGCTTTGGGGAATTGACTTAGGGAAAAACACTGTTTTAAATGCTTTGTAAATAAAAGCCACTACATTCTAACAAGGGCTAAATTGTCAATACTTTGCCATCTAAATCATACGTGACGTCTTACTATAGATAGTTCTACCAAAGTCTATAATACAACTTGCAAAGTTGTTTCCTGAATTATACTTGAATATATACTCTGGATATATTTAGAAAATAGCTTAAAACTCTGCTTAGGCAGGCTCTTCTCCTCCCCACAGCCAATTAGTATAATTCTCAATCTGAGTTTATTTAACTTGCCGGACATACTTTGGGGGGGGTGGAGTGATTAGTTGTACAGTAATACCTCATATAACATTAGTATCGAATAACACTAAAATCGCATAACATTAAGGAATCTGGGGGGAAGAATTGCATCAGATAACATTAAGATCCTATTGGATGCTTCAGATAACAACCGCTAAAGCCTGTGTGGTTACAATGTATCTCTATGGATCCCATAGAGGATCAGATAACACTAAAAATCATATAACACCAAGACTTGTGGAACCAGGTTTTAGTGTTATATGAGGTTTTACTGTATTTTATTTATTTATTTATTTTATTCGATTTATAGGCCGTCCAATCTGGGGGACCCGACTCAGGGTGGCTTACAGTCATATATAAATACTAATACAAATAACAACAACAATAATACACATAAAATCACACACACACACACACACACACACAGACACACACTTTTCTAGCATGTCACCACCAAGTTTAAATATGTGCTGTTTCACTTTGCATGCTTGGCTTCTAATCATGTGAACCAGGCAAAGTAGGAACACTTCCCAGATAAATAAATTTCATGTCAGAAATTACTCTGGGTTGAAAGGATTTTTGCTGGAGAAACTCCACTCAGGGGAAGCCCAACTGAGGCTTCTTTCATGTCCCCAAGATCCGTGGTGCAGCACTTGGGTATTGAACCCTGACCTTCCAGTCTTCAAGCTCAGCATCTTAACCACTAATCTACCACAGTGCTGCAACTTCCCAGATGGGCAGTATAGAAGTATATTAGATAAACAAATTACAAATAAAATACTTAGCAATGCTGGTTGAACCGAGCTCCATTTTTCCTAGTTGGCAAAGCAAAGGTTGCTCAAATACACAACAGGAAAAACCCCATAAACTGTAATTACGTATATCGTAAATTTTGCCTAATTGGTAAGTTCAGCAGGTAGAGTTGAACAGAGGGGGAGATTGTTAAATTGCACTGTGTGATTCTGAAGTGAAAAGGTTTATCCTACAGGGATACAAAGCTCAGTTCATACAACCGAATTCTCTTGAATCTGCAGAGAATTTGAGCTACCTGAAAACACATAATGTAGGCATTTAGTCTTCAACTTTTAAACAAGCAAGAAGAGTTTGTTGTTCAGTTGCACAGTCGATTCCAACCCTTTGCGACCCCATGGACCACCGTCCGCCAGGCACTCCTGTCCTTCACCATCCCCCTCAACTCGCTCAGCTCTGTGCCCATTGTGTCCACAATACCATCTAGCCATCTCATTTTTGGCCGCCCCCTTCTTCTTTTGCCCTCAACCTTTCCAAGCATCAAGGCTTTCTCAAGTGAGTCTTCTCTTCTCATTTGATGTCCAAAGTACTTTAAGCTTCATCTTTACTATTTGCCCTTCTAAGGAGCAGTCAGGGTTGACTTCTTCTAAGATTGACCTATTTGTTCTCCTCGCTGTCCAGGGGACTCTCAAAACTCTCTTCCAACACCACATCTCAAAGGCATCTATTCTTCTGCGCTCAGCTTTCCCAATGGTCCAGCTCTCACAACCATACATTGCCACAGGGAATACCATTGTTTTGACTATACAAATTTTTGTTTGCAATTTGATGTCTCTGCTTTTCACTATGCTCCCCAGGTTTCTCATAGCTTGTCTCCCAAGAATCAGTCGCCTTTTTATTTCATGGCTGCAGTCACCATCTGCCGTGAGCTTTGATCCTAAGAAAGTAAAATCTGTCACTGCTTCTACTTCTTCGCCATCTATTTTCCAGGGACTGATAAGGCCTGTTGCCATGATCTTTGTTTTCTTTATATTGAGTCTCAAACCAGCTTTTTCACTTTCTTCTTTCAACCTAATCAGGAGCTTCTTTAGGTCCTCCTCACTTTCTGCCATTAGGGTGGTATCATCTGCATATCTCAAATTATTAATGCTTCTCCCAGCAATTTTGATCCCAAATTGTGATTCCTCCATCCCTGCATTGTGCATTATGTGTTCTGTGTATAAGTTGAATAAGCAGGGTGACAAAATGCAGCCTTGTCTTACTCCTTTTCCTATTCCAAACCACTCCATCATATCATATTCTGTCCTAACTGTTGCTTCTTGATTCATATACAGATTTCTCATGAGGCACATAAGGTGTTCTGTTATTCCCATATCTTTAATTACTTGCCACATTTTGTTGTGGTCTACAGCAGTGTTTCCCAAATGCTGGTGTTTGGACTTCCAATTCCCAGAAGCTTAAGTAAATCCCCCAAAGCACTGATCAGTCAATATACTGGCTTAGGCTTCTGGGAACTGAAGTCCAAACACCAGTATTTGGGAAACACTGGTCTACAGAGTCAAAGGCCTTCAGTATAGAATTGTAAAATCTACTTTTAACACTGTAATCCATGTTATTATCTACGTTTTGAATCTTGATTGTGTAACATGAAGCATATACCATAATTCTCTCCAATTTAGTTTCAAAATAAGCAGGGGGGGAGAGCTACTGGTAGCTCTTATGCCTGTATATTCTGAGGCACAGAACACTTAAAGTAGAAAGATTTACTCAAAGGTGGTGATTAATTGATGTGACAAGTAGAGCAATATATACTCCTTGACTTTTGTAATTTTACCGTGAGAGGCACTCAGATTAGCAATATCCTGTTGGCAATGCTGCAAAGCAAAAATGTGCTCAATGCAATCCAAGTGTATTACACAGCAATAAGGCAAAATGGAACTACAATTGAGGAAGGCCATGTTTTCTAAACTATGCTTTGTAATTTGCATTTTAAAGTCCATCTTTTTCTGTTTGATAGGAATTCAGAGGATTCTAATATGCAAGTGGAATAATATTTTAAAGGCACCATTTTAAAGGCATTTTAAAGGTATTTTTTCTCACAGAAAAAGGACAGAAGAATCAAAATCATTTACACTCTTCTGCTACTGAAAGGGACTGCAGGCGAAAAACACAATTTTTTGCTCACTGAAGGGTCAGTGCTCATCATTTCTAGTTAGAGTTAAGGAGTTATTGATGGTCAGTGTAGACAACAGTGCTGATTTACACTTGCATAATGGAAGTGTAATGCTTCTCAGTAGGGTCCTTCATTGCATAACCAATCAAGCACCCAAGAATACAACTATCACATAATTAATGAGCAGCAAACTGTCAGGAAAACTAATATTATTTTCCTTAGTAAAGGTAAAGGTTTCCCTTGCTCGAAAGTCAGTTGTATCTGACTCTAGGGGTCAGTGCTCATCTCTGTTTCAAAGCCAAAGGAGCCAGCGCTGTCTGCAGAAAACTGGCAATAGGATCCTGCCAAATGAAGCATATAAACTCACTGATTTACTCTTCAGGCAATACAATTGCTTCTTCTCTGCACCTAAACATAACTTAAGGGCATTCTGGCCAAGTATGGTAGGCTATACCTGTATTTCACACACAGTCCAATCCTGGCCATGTCCACTCAGAAGCAAGTACAGTAAAACCTCGCATAAAGAGCGCCTCGCTTAGAGACTAACTCACTTAAAGAGCAGAATTTTCTCTGAATGGTCGCCTCACTTAACAACTAAAACCAACCAAAAACTCACTTAACAACTAAAACCAACCAAAAACTCACTTAACAACTAAATCGGGGTTCACAATCCCCCCCCCACCAGAAGTCACAATTGGTCACTTATAATGGTGTTTCACTTAAAGAGCAAACTCTCTTAAAGAGCAATCCCATGGAACACATTATGCTCTTTAAGCAAGGTACCACTGTATGAGTGGATTTGGTAGGCTTTATTCCCAGGAAAACAAGGATTTCATCTTTAACCAATTCCTGACTTACATGGGTTTTTTTTAAGTACGTAGAGATACTTTAAAAATAAAAAAATAATTCTGAATTTAAATTGGAAGAGAATTTAGTGGACAGCTTCAGAATATTCTGTATACTATATGACCATATTTGTATTTGAAACTACAAATATCAAGATGAGGAATACTGTTTACTTGGTGCTGATCCAAGTTCTGCAACAAAGCTGCACAAATTGTTTATCTAAAAATATTTAATTAAGTGTTAGTGTTCAAGAGGATCTTTTTGCTAATTTATATTCAGTATTTCATTTAGGATCCACTATTTAAAAATTTCTGGCTATTAGTACAGCTGTAAGGGAATGGCCACAAGTAGCTTTTCCCCTCATTTTAGGATCAATTGAACAAAGCATTCAGAACAAGTAGTATTTTTAAATACTATTGCTATGTTACTTTTCATCATTCTCAGAATCTGGTCCTAGTGGTTGCACTAAATTGCATGAAACCAAGAATGTGAAATCCTGTTTTAAGTTATCAAACAAGTTTTTTAACCTTTTATTTTGCTTTTTTCCATATTACATACTACAGTATTTGGGCTTTGTTTCTTTTTGATTTTAAGGTTAAGTTATCACACTGTTTAACTCTTCCTTCTTCTACTTCACAGGTGGTTCCTTCTAACTTCTCACCCTTTTAATAAAATATCAAAGCCTGTAGGCAGGAACTCCATTTATGCATAGCACCTAACACATATTAGGTACAAAAGATGTATGGAATGAATGCAGAAGCATAACTGTGCTGGATTTAAAAAAGTATCCATTAAAATCAGTAAGCTTTTTTTCCGTGACATTACTAACTTTGCATCCTGTTTAAAGTAGAAAAAAAACTAAAACAAAGAGAGGCAAATACTATACATGACATGATTTTTCCTCCCAGAGATTTTGACATTGGCAAACTTGAGAACTCAAACAAAATTAGATACTCTAATTATAAACCTAAATAGTATTTAACATAGTAACTGAAATTCAGTAGTAACTCACAATTTGAGTAGGCTCACTGAATCAAAGGAACTTGCATAGGTTTGAATCACCAAACCCCGTTGATTTAACAGGCCTAACTCTGGTTGTAACTTACTACTGAATTGCAACCAATACTTGGTATATTTTCCCTGGAAAGAGGATTTTTTTTTTGTTCAGTCACGCAGTCGATTCCAACCCTTTGCAACCCCATGGACTACTGTCCACCAGGCACTTCTGTCCTCCACCATCCTCCTCAACTCGCTCAGGTCTGTGCCCATTGTGTCTACAATACCATCTAGCCATCTCATTTTTGGCCACCCCCTTCTTCTTTTGCCCTCCACCCTTCCCAGCATCAAGGCTTTCTCAAGCGAATCCTCTCTTCTCATTTGATGTCCAAAGTACTTTAGCTTCATCTTCACTATTTGATCTTCTAAGGAGCAGTCAGGTTTGATTTCTTCTAAGATTGACCTATTTGTTCTCCTTGCTGTCCAGGGGACTCTCAAAACTCTCCTCCAACACCACATTTCAAAGGCATCAATTCTTCTGCGCTCAGCTTTCCTAATGGAAAAAAAGCTGCTACCAAAATGTAGTTGGCTCTAAGCAGTGTTTCCCAAATGCTGGTTTTTGGACTTCAATTCCCAGAAGCCTAAGTCATTTCCTCAAAGCACTGATCAGCCAATGTACTGACTGAGGCTTCTGGGAATTGAAGTCCACTAGTGGGTTGTGTACCCCTTGTTGGGAACCACTGCTCAAAAGTATAAAAATTAACCGTTTAAATCAGCTGTGTTGAGTTCTATAGTACATTGTTACCCTACCCCAACTATCATTACTAAAATGTAGAAGAGTTATATACAGTACTACTGTATTTGTTAAAGTGTTAAAGACAGTTTGTTTCTTCTTTTTTCATCTGTAGGTCAGAGTTTAAAGTGCCAAAATGAAGTCACTTTTGGTGAATTCATTCCATAGTTCCTTTCCCCTGACCTACTGTGAGAAATATTAGCCAGCACAACAAGCCCAGGCTCCGTCGGGGACATTGCGGGCCTGTCTGTTGGGTTGTATGATATTATTTTCATGTGTTTGCATTTTGATATTAGTGACTTTGGTGAGGGGAGCGGCATACAAATCTAATGAAATAATAAGATTGCTGTTGCCTGGGGTACACCTGATTGTGGTTCAAAAATACCACAATCTTCAAGGAGGCTCTTAGACAGTTTGCTATAATAGAATAAGTGAGTGCCATCAAGTTGATGCTGACTCATGACAATCCTTTCCAAGGTTTTCTAAGTAGAGCATAAATAGAAGTGGTTTACTATTGTTAAATTGACGTATTGCAACCAAAGGGTTGTAGGTTCAATCTTGACCAGGTCTCAAGGCTGACTCAGCCTTCCATCCGTCCAAGGTCAGTCAAATGAGTACCCAGCATGATGGGGGCAAAATGATAATTAACTTTTGAACCGCCCAGAGTGCACTAAGCACTATGGGGCAGTATGTAAGTGTGACTGCTTTACTTTCATCTGGAAACATCTTCGGACCATGCAGCTTGCCCACAGCTACACAGGCTGGCTCTTCTTGCAGGCAGTACAGGGGAATCAATGTCTGGCTCTAAACCACTGACCTGTTCAGTCAGCTTTGCTATAATACAGATGTCTGTAAATCAATCAAGAAAGTCCTTGGAATTCTAATTCATTAGAAATACCCCGAGAAAGACCTGAAAATATAGCACTGAAACACATTGGGCTTTATCTAAATAAAAATAAAAGAGACTACAAGATGATTATTGGCATTCTAAGGATTTTCCTCCTTGTTTTATAAACTTATGGTGAATGTCTGTTGGTCTGGGCTTATTATAATACAGAGGCTCTACTCACCAGATGCCTGCTTGGTGGGAACAAGGGAAAGTGAGATAATGTGAAAGAAACCAGTCTCTCCTGCTCTTATTTTACAATTAGGCCTGAAGTACCAATGTATACTTCGTACCAGCTCAAGTGGTTAAGACGCTGGCTGGGAGGTGGAAGGTCAGCAGTTCAAATCCCGAGTACTGCATGACTGAACGAGCACCCGTCTCTGTCCCAGCTCCTGCCAATCTAGCAGTTCGAAGGCAAGAAACTGCAAGTAGATAAACAGGGACCACTTCAGTGGGAAGGTAAACAGTGTTCTGTGCACTCCGGTGTCTAGGCATGCCCGCAACATGTCCACAGAAACGTCTGCAAACGTAGAAAGTGCTGGCTCTTTGGCTATAAACAGAAATGAACACTCAACTCTAGAATCAGATACGACTGGCTTTTGAGAAAGGGTGACCTTTACCTTTTTACTGGTATGTTGCATTCAAGTACCAAGCTGATATTAATTAGTGGAACATACTAAGCATAGGAACTGCTACATGAAAATAGCATCTTATTTTTAGAAAGAGTGAGGGAGAGGTGATTATTAGTTTCATCTTTAGTACACTTAAGCTCCGCTGGCATATACGCAACACCAAATTTTTGGAACCTATCTTGTTCCAAGCTAAATCCAGCATAGCATTCTCTCTGCAACTGTTGTTTCCTATTACCATGTGTGCAATATCTGCATTCTCAGCAGGGAAAACAGACAGTATGCCCACAAGGAAAACATTCCAGAGGGAGAATACATTCTTCATGGCCACTCAATATAGCAATCCCACTTTAAAACGACAGCAGTGGCTTTGGAAACTGCAGCCCATCCCTGCAGCACAAAAGATTTGTTTTAGAGTTTCCCATGATTCTCCAGGCAACAGAATCTTCAAGACAGGCACATGACATGGCTCATGATCAGTGAAACAAGCATGCTTTTCCATCTGCCCTGTAGGCATAAAAGTCCAAAGTACTGCCAAGAGCAACATTTTTTTTTTCACACAACACATTAGAACCAAGTCCTTTTTGTTGGATCCCAGGTGTCCCAAAGCAAACCTGATTTACTATAATCTATAAGCAGGCTTCCCA
Organism: Furcifer pardalis; assembly: GCA_030440675.1. NCBI lineage: Eukaryota > Metazoa > Chordata > Lepidosauria > Squamata > Chamaeleonidae > Furcifer > Furcifer pardalis. Next base: position 159,703,719 of record CP126892.1, read on the forward strand.
TTCTTTTGGCTTCTCTTGACATCTTTATCTCTCTGCCACAGACCCCATAGTCTGCATCAGCTTCAACCTTCAAACTCATCATTTATTAAAATTCCTCCTATGTCTCCACTCCTGCTTTTGCTTAAGTGCCAAATTGTTATCTAACTGCTAGAAATAATACATAAGAATTTAGATCACACCCATCTCAGCAATAAACAGGGAGGCAGGGCATTTGATATCCAGAAAAGCAATAGTGTGTGCTTTCATACCATAAAGCCAGACCCAGTTTCTTATGGAGTTAGCTCTATTTCACCAACTAATGAAGTTCAACAAATTGCTATTCAGTTTCTTAAGCCAAAGTTTCCAATTTGTTGCAGCAAGAATAACCAATAACATATTTTATTTTGCATAAGATTTCATGGAGTACAACTTACCTAATCAGATAACAAAATATAGTATAGAGCTTTAAGAATGTAAGTACTGTACAGTAAAACCTCATATAACACTAAAGCCTGGTTCCACAAGTCTTGGTGTTATATGATTTTTAGTGTTATCTGATCCTCTATGGGAGCCATAGAGATACATTGTAACCACACAGGCTTTAGCGGTTGTTATCTGAAGCATCCCATAGGATCTTAATATTATCTGATTATTATTTTTTATTATTTTATTATTAAATTAGATTTATATGCCCCTCTACTCACCTCACTGAGGCGACTCAGAGGGGCTCACATAACACAAACATATACAGTATCACAATCTCAAATATAAATACAGCATAATATAAAAATATAACAACAGATGCAGCACAGATAACACAATAAATTTTACATATAAGGAAAAAAAACAATACAATAAAATACAGTGTAAAAATACAATACAGTCAAGAGAGACAGCAAGGTCTTTATGGTTGAGCTAGCTGGTCCACACAGCTGGCCTTCATTCCCCCTCTCCAGCAGGCAAAGAGAGTTCTGTGATGTTCCTGAGGTGGTCATGGAGGCAGCAATAGCAGTAGCAGCAAGATCTTTATGGCTGAGCTAGCTGGTCCACACAGCTGGCCCTCATTCCCCCTCTCCAGCAGGCAGAGAGAGTTCTGTGATGTTCCTGAGGTGGTCATGGAGGCAGCAATAGCAGTGGCAGCAAGGTCTTTATGGCTGAGCTAGCTGGTCCACACAGTTGGCCCTCATTCCCCCTCTCCAGCAGGCAAAGAGAGTTCTGTGATGTTCCTGAGGTGGTCATGGAGGCAGCAATAGCAGTAGCAGCAAGGTCTTTATGGCTGAGCTAGCTGGTCCACACAGCTGGCCCTCATTCCCCCTCTCCAGAGGCAGAGAGAGTTCTGTGATGTTCCTGAGGTGGTCATGGAGGCAGCAATAGCAGTAGCAGCAAGGTCTTTATGGCTGATGCAATTCTTCCCCCCAGATTCCTTAATGTTATGCGATTTTAGTGTTATTCGATACTAATGTTATATGAGGTATTACTGTACAAGCAAATCACTGTATAAAATCTTTAAATAGCCTTACAGCCAGCTACTTCTGCATTTATGACAGTTGAGGGCACATTTACCTATGTACAGGTGCGTTTTACGGCTGATGTAAATGCGTCCGCTTCCACTTCCGGGTACAGCAGTGAAGGGCAGGGCCAGCCTCCAGGCGGTAGGTTGAGAAGCCGTGGTCTACACCAAGGGTTCCCGAACTTTTTTGGCCTTGCCCACCTAAGTGTATCTAAAATCCTGACCACCACTCCCTCCCCCAACATATAATTATTATTCAAAAAGTGAACTCCTGTTCACATGGAGGAAGCCTAAAAGGCCATTAACCTGGTCTAACTCATTCTCAAATTCCCCTCCCCACATAAAAATGAAATTGTCCCCATGGGGCATGTATCCCATGTTGGGAACCTTGGGTCTAGAGGCATTATTCCCAACATTCTTTATCAATGAAGCACAGAGTTCATGGCAATAAGCCTTAATTGCCTTCAAGACTGTAAAAGCCACATCTTTCTGCTGCATTACTGCCAAGAAAACTATAATACCTTGCCTGTAGGAGTATACCTTTTGGTCAAAAAGGCATTACTAATAGTATTTGGTCAAAATATAGACAACACCCTAATAGGGTTTTTAAAATGAGTATGCTTCAGTGTAGGTCAACTAATATAGCTTTACTCTACCACAAGAATTTTAGCCAATGAAAACGAGCTTGGTTCACTTATTAAACTACCCCAAAAAAACTGTCTTTTCAAGCTAACTTAAATTTTAAATTGTTGCATGCTGTCACTTCCCAATTACAGTAACACTATCAGGATCATTAAGGTATATGAGATGTTACCAATCCCCTACAAGCTTCCACAGCTGGCAGATTTCAGAGCCCTGGAATCCTAATCCAATACTCTTATTCAACATACTATACAGTACTTGCACATTTCTTAGTTACAATCACTATGTCCACCACTAATATGACCTGTAACTCACAGAATCTATTCACAGTAATGGCAACAGTTCTATTGAAGCAATGGACTTTCCCATTACATACAGAACATTACTGTATATAAGTATAAGTCTAGTTTTTTAGCCCCCAAAATGAGATCCAAAAAGGGGACTCAACTTATACAATTCCAAGGGTCCCAAAAACGCAGTGGCGCAAATTCAAAAATACAGTTAAAAAAAGCAGTAACACTACTGTAAAAACTCAAAAACATACCTACACAAATGTCTAAATGAATTAATTTTACTGTATTTTCACGTATTTTAATTATTGAAACTCACCAGCAGCTGCTGCATTTTCTACCCCCAACTTATACTTGGGTCAATCTATTTTCCTAGTTTTAGAGGTCCAAATTAGGTACCTCGACTTGTATTCAGGATGACTTATATTCAAGTATATATGGTAAGAACAGATTAACTGCAAAAAGCATACACAGATCAGGGAAACTCTTTCTGAAGCTTTTATCCCTGCAGCTCTTTTCTCCAAATATTTTTTTCTCCCAGCCAAGGTCACTTGGCGTTCTCCAACCACTACCTGACTTTCTACATGCCTAAGCACATAATACTATTGTCACACAGAAACTACCCCTTCACCCAGAAGCAAACAGGAAATTGCTATGACATTTGGCAAAGACAAACCGTGCTTTCAGCTAATCAGCCAAAGAAACAGTTCACTTATCTACAGCCAAAACCTCCTATTAAGAGCCACTTTGGGAGAAAATATACTGCAAGTTTGAGTATCTACTATCTCAAGATACACTATATTTTCCCATTATAACTCAGTAGTTTTTGCTCAAGATCTGCATTTATCATTAAGATTTTTTGTTGGGTTAAAATATTTGTAGGATTATTTGATACCAAAAAAGAATTAAACATCAAATATACCACTTCCTTCATTTACTAGAACTGTTTTACATTCAACTAAATCTGGTTAGCTGTATTTCACCTGAACATGTTTAGAAGCACTACTAATGCATTTCAGCATAATTTATACCTAACTTTCTATTTAATAGAGTTACATACCACCCCTATAAAAACAATCCTGTTTGGACCAGGGAGAGTCAATATCCAAGTCGTCAACAAATCCCAAACCCTGCCTTAGGGTTGCACCAGCAGAGCAGAAGACAGAGGATCAGTCTACACATTTTCTTAAAATGTTCTCCTTATACTGAATTAAATGGACCAAAGTGAACTATACCAGATTTTTTTAAAAAAGAAAACCTACAGCATGCAAGATAACTTTCCAGGGGTCACAGGACTGCAATTTTCATCTAAGGGATTCTATAGTAGAAAACAAGCATGAATTTATACAGCACTTTAAGGCTTTTTGATTGTGTTTTCATTCACATATACGTCCTTGTTTCATTTTAGTCACAACACGTCTTAGTTCAGGGGTTCCCAAAATACAGCCCATGAGCCATACTCAGCCTGTGGTGCAATTCTATCTGGCCTGTCACCACCTCCACTGCACCCCGAAGTGGAAGCAGGCACGTTTATGTCAGCTATAAAGCACGCCTGCAGATGTCATAAATGGTCCAACCTTCTCAGCTATCTGAGGGCGTGGTCAGCCCCACAGCATAAAAAGGCTGGCCACCTCTGCCTTAGTATATAGCACATGTGCCAGAGTTGGAACTTGGAGCCCTCTCTGTGGGGACCTGTGCAGTCACCCCAGCATAGTTTGCCCCGCCCCTCTGCCCAGCAGCCCAATGGGAGTGCTTCTTCCCCCCCCCCAGCACAGAGCTCACCCATCCCTCTGCTCAACAGTCCAATGGGAGCATTTCCTTCCTCCCCGATTGCTGTGTTGTCACTTTGTGATAGATAAGTGGGTTTTAAGTTGCAGTTTGGGCACTCAGTCTCTAAAAGGTTCACCATCACTGGTATAGGGCTACCTGTTTGATATGGCTTTCCCCACATTATAGTATCTTGTTCTGGATCAGACTTAAACATGAAAATAAGTCTGCAACCAGCTCTACATACAGAAACAGTATGAGGCAAGAGACAAAAAATGACAGTCAGAAAAAAGCTTAGCCATACACTATGAATTATATTTCAGTTTGGGGTACACAGATCAATAGCATTACTGATGTTTAGGAAGGTATTGATATGCCCCCAAAGACATGATAGACCATAATTAGACATCAGTGAAATGAACTCCTTTAAGATATAACTTCTAGTGACATCTGTATTTGTACAGTGTCAGGTTATGCTGTTCAACTGTGTTGCAGATGGGCAACCTGTAGGTATTCAGGTGTTCACTTCTAGCCAAAAATACCAATGATAAGAATGATAGAAGTACCTGAAGGCAGTCACAAAGAAAGGCAGCAGCTGTTCTTGCCCTGTGACCTTTCTGCACCCTTTTTCAAAAGAAAAACTGTATATGGCTTGTGGGGAAGATTGCTTCAGATGAAAGTAAGAATAAAGGCACTTTAAACTTTCTTTTAAAAAACTAAGTTGCTGCAAGTGTGGAAATCCTATGAAGAAGCTGTGATTTAGGATTTGAGTTAGGGAAAGAAGGATATTCTACCATCTTAGATTTTCAATATGTTTGTGCGTGAGGAGCAACAGAAGGATAAATCCTCAAAGTGATCTTATGTATTTGCATTTTATTATAGAGTTTCAAAGACTGTATATGTGGAGCCTGTTGTGAATGCCCTTTGGTTGATAAATATGTCTTGGACTTTGTCATTTGGTTTCAAAGAGGCATTTGATATCTGTAAATCTTCATGTAATTTCCACTTTGGTGCTGGTGAAAAGAATTTAGAGTGCACAAGTTGTATCATCCAGTTCTATTATAACACTATTGTTGTTTGTTATAGAAAAAATATAGAAAATCATTTTGTAAAGTTTGCATTTGCAATAGTCATTTAAGAAACAGATTAAAGTAGTGTCACACAAGCAATTCGGCACTATTACGGTTCAGAAGCTTCTGGTAGTAAATACATAGCAAGTTGAGAGAAAATGTTTATTGAAAAGTTGATTGTACACAAGCTCTAATTTGCATCTAAGCAAGGCAGAATTAGCCTTAGGTTAACTTTGCCAGAGCTGGTTCCTGTCAAAACTCCAAAACCCACCAGCCCTTACTATAAATTTACAATATAAATCTAAATAAATAAATAAATAAATACTAGTAAGATCAATGACAATGCAAGACAAGATCAGCAGTTCAAAATACCTGGAGAGTAACAGGATGTGGAAAGTAGATCTAAGCTACTTAGCCTGCTTATCCCAAGAAAAGTCCTCACAAAACAAAGCTACTTGTATTACAATTTATATATATGAAACAGTACGGGGAATTTAAAATACCTTTCACCCAAGTTGCAAACTATATAAGGAATTGCCACATCATCCAGGTTGCTTAATCCTAAAAAAATTCTTCCCCAGGAACTGGTCCAGGCAAATCAGCATTCTTCAAGAAGTCATTTACTAGTCATCAGCCAAAATTATCCTGCAAATGGCACAACTTTTGACACCAAGCTATCCCAAGTTAAGAAATTGCTATAGATGTTATCAGTTGCATGCTAAGTAATACGACTCACTACTTAACTGATAAGACCTAAGTCACTTGGAACAATTCACATTTAAAAATGTTGATGCTTGCACTACACCAGCATAATTAGGCAAGAGGATTTATATAGTCTCTTGACCACTAAGACTGATCATTACTACAGTGGCTACCTACAGGGGCCGCCTGGGAGATTTCATCTGTATAAGATATCTCAAGGAAGCAATAAATGCAGCCTTGTACACAACAGAAGTTCTATTATTTTTTGTTCATTTCCATGAAGGTATTAAAATATAACTTCAATATCTGATCAAATGTTACACACATTAGAGCAGTTGTTCCCAACCTTTTTTTGGCCATGCTCCACCTGAGCATCTCTAGAATTCTAATTCCCCCATCCCTGTGGCATATATTTTTATTTTATTCATTTAATTTTATCACATTTATATCCTGCCCTCACCCAAAGACTCAGGGTGGCTTACAAAATTAAAAACAGTTAAAAACACATTGATTACATTTTAAAAATTTAAAAGTAAAAAGAGTTAAAAAGTTAAAAATATCAGGGAGAGTTTAAAATACCAGAGAGAGAGGTGGGGATTATTCAAAAGAGCCAGCCGGCTGAACTGACTGTCTGGCCCGCACTCTACGCATGCCCCACCAGTCAGGTCTTTACACCCTTTCTGAAGGGCAAATAGTGAACTCCTATTCACGTGGAGGAAACCTAAAAGGCCATTCACTGTTAATAACTCATTCTCAAATTGCCCTCCTGTGGGGCGTATGCCCCCCGTTGGGAACCACAACATTAGAGTAAAGGCATGTTCACATCATACCACCCTATAAGCCTGAAACTCCTGCCCTGGTTAGAACAGAATTGCTCTAAAACACATCCCTGTTTACTAATTGTTGCCACAAAAAAGGCATCCTGCCAACTGCTGCAGGAAAACAAACATTCCAAGTAGAAGTATTTGCATTATTCTCAATGCCTGCTTGCTTCTGGCCTACCCCAACATTGTCAGCCTCCAAGCTCTCAAAGCAAATTAGATACTCACAGTTCAGGGTGAGTAGTGCAAGCACTGCTCACAATAACTAGAGGCCAAGCCACTCCCACTCAGAGGCAGCTTCCAGTAAAAGATGCTTTTCAAGATTACTGCAGCCTTTAAAGGGAGAGCAGATATAGGACGGTCAAGTTACTAACTAGCCATGGGAAGATCTAGGGGATTTTAATCTCTCTCTCTCTAACCTAAGGCATCCCTTGCCAGGTTAGGAGATTTCCAGCAGAGTACTTGTAAGACAAGCATATCAGACGAGAAAACAAAACAATGAGAAAATCTCTCTTGACCCACAAAATGCTAGACAGTCAAACCTCGCATAAAGAGCGCCTCGCTTAAAGAGCAGAATTTTCTCTTAATGTTCGCTTCACTTAACAAATAAAACAAATAAATCGGGGTTCGCAATCCCTCCCCTCCTCACAATTGGTCACTTACAAAGGTGTTTCGCTTAAAGAGCAATCCTGTGGAACGCATTATGCTCTTTAAGCGAGGTACAACTGTATTTAATATGACCTATTGTGGGTCAAGTCCATTTGCTCACACAAGGCAAAAACAGCTTTCAGAAGGACATTTTGCTTCCTCAACTCACCAGAGCATGAGCAGAAACTCACCAGAGCGTGAGCAGAAACACTTTTTGCTCATCCACTGAAGGTGGTGGTGGTGGGAGGAGGCAGAACCATAGTTCAATATTGTCTATCAGAACTGCAGTTTTTAAGGTGACAGTGTGAAGCCACCTACTTCATCAAATTATACTCTTACTAGTATTAGTCTCTCAACATGCAAAGGTAGCAGCACAAATACCCGAGATCCATTCCTGTGTGGTATTAATGAAAAGACTAAAACTAGGCAACCACTCAAGTAGTATTTGAAAGTTTGAGAGTCAAAAGAGATATCCAGGACTTTTAAAGATTTCTTTTTCAGTAACACTAAGAATATTATTGAATACGTTATTAAAATGTTCCTAATTCATAACTGAGGAATTCTACGACCTTCGAGTGATACTTAGTATCAAGACACGCAGCAAACAAAGAGAGAAAAGAAATACTTACACAGAAAGGAGGAAATAAGACTTACACACAAAGGGGGAGATTTCTTAAGATTAGAGAAGAGTACCCCAATGTTAATTTTTCTTTTCTGCTTTGAGAGTTAAGTTGCTATTCTCTCTTCACACCCATGGCAAAGTCAAGTTAATAACTCATGACTAGCATGAAAGCACAGGGTTTTTAGGTCATATATATCCTTAGACCTCAATGACTATCAGCAGTTAATATAACAAATTAAAGTCTTCTTTAAGGATCCTAGAAATATGGTCCCATTAACTCTTCATTTCTGCCTTCACTTATTTTTTAAATGTAGAGAAGGATTCCATCAATTGTCTTATACTAGAATGTTTTGATAAACAGAAAAAATTAAAAGATTTACCATTTATTCCAAATAATAAATTTTTGTATTAAAATCTCTCTAACATGTTCCTTCTAAACACAATTTTTGAAAGTTAAATTCACTATTTTCATGCTCTCAATAGTTAATTTGCACATATTGATCTTGCAAATGCTTCAATGCCTGTCAATTCCAGAACTTCAGAAAAATGGGTTGAGTCAAGATACCGGCAGAATAATGAGGTCATAGTGAAGTATTAATGTATGCCGGATCATCTCTGGTAGTTAATTTTCACTAGACAGTAAATGGCTTTGGTAATCTTACAGAGAACATTACAAGACATGAGTCATTACAAACACAGGAATTGTATTGCCTTTCATGAACTTAAAGGTAGACAAAGGAGAATGTAAGAATCTTGTGTTTCTATAACATTGTCTTGAGTTAGACAAAGTACTAACCAGGGGGCTGCATATGTAGAAAAGCCAGCATACAGAAACAATAACCAACCATGAGAGAGCTCGAATGATAGGCTAATTATACTGATCCTCAAGTCACTTACTCAACAACTCAAACTTTCATTTTGGTAGAACATCATAAGTATAGTACAGTACCATAACTACAAACAGAAAGAGCAAACGGATGAGTCAGACAGTATTAGCCTATGCACAGGTTTCCAGTTTTTACTGGAATAGCAAAGATAAGGAGCTACAATCATTTTTTAAAACCTAGTGACGGAGTCAGAACATATCTTTATACAAGCAGCAACTGATTACACCAGGGGTTCTCAACCTATAGCCTGGGGACCAGATGTGGTCCATGACACTATTTCACATGGCACCACACTGCCACACCCAGACATGCCATGTATGACAGGCAGGGCAAAATGGCTGTCTGGCCCCCAAAGCTGTCTGAGGGAGCGTGAGCCGGCCCTCGGCTTGAAAAGGTTGAGAACCCCTAGACTACAATAGTTACTTTGGAATCTGTTGTGTCACACCTATGCATTTTTTTAAAAAAAAATCAGAAATAGGTTAACCAAGAAACAAACTTCACAACCCCCTCTTCTATAGAAAATAAGGCAGATGTTTCAATCTAATTACAACATATTTTTATCTACAGAGATAAAGGAACCATTTTAGTAAGAATACCAGGTTTAAGCAAACATTAATCAAAGCAGCTCTATAAAATGAAATCATCCTGAGAAACAAGTGGAAGTGTATACAAATACAGTAAAACCTCATATAACACTAAAACCTGGTTCCACAAGTCTTGGTGTTATATGATTTTTAGTGTTATCTGATGCATGTTAAAATCCTATGGGATCCATAGAGATACACATTGTAACCACACAGGCTTTAGCAGTTGTTATCTGAAGCATCCCATAGGATCTTAATGTTATCTGATGCAATCCTTCCCCCCAGATTCCTTAATGTTATGCGATTTTAGTGTTATTCGAGACTAATGTTATATGAGGTATTACTGTACCATATTTTCAAGGCCCACCTGCAGTCAGTTAACACATCACATTTTGCAGACACAGGCCATACTTCCATCCTATTTACTAGCAGCACGCAACATCTTTTGCAGACAGCTTTAAAATACCTTAAAATGCACTTAGGGTGTGATATTGCTCAGGTGTGCTAGCAGAACAGAACTGTAAGTTACAAAGTATAATTCTCTCTACAGGAACAAAGGTGCCATCAGCAAGCCTTTGAGGCATTTTTTTAAAACTAAATTCACTCCCCAAGAGTACTGCAGGTGGCAGTGGTGGAAGACTGTGTACAGAGAGAAAATAAAGACAGGTCAGGTAACAGGACAAAAGATGTCGTCAATGCCAGCTGGCAAAAGGCTGCCTCCAAGTACTGGCACCTTCACTGCAACAATTAATTCTTGTAAAAAGCAAGTAGTTGCCCTGTATTGAAAGGGAAGATCCAACATGCAAGCATAGGTCCAAAGTGTTCTAGCTGTCAATGTAACTAATGGAACAACAAACAACAGAGTACATGAACAAATCCAGTTTTTTAAAACCACTGCCTCATTTATTACAGTGCAACAAAGACAACGGTCAAATAAGACTATGAAGTAACATGTCCTAAAGCAGTGATGATGAACCTTAACACTCCAGCTGCTCTTGGGACTTCAATTACCAGAAGGCCAAGTCAGCACTCCTTCCAAAGTACACCATCACTGTCCTAAAGCATTTATGGCCTTCTTCCTTTTTTGAAGCTTGCCAAATATTGGAGAAGCATGTAACTAACAATACCGCAATCCTCTGTTCCACTTTCTAGTTCATGGGTCTGCTCCCCACTCTTACACTCTAGGAGGGCTGATCTACATTTGCACTCACACTGGTAGCTGAGAAGCAAACCTGATTGAACAACAACAACAAGGATATTTAATAAGAGAGAAGGAAAACTGTGTGAGAAGAGGAATCACAGAATAACTGAGTTGAAAGGGGCCTTTTATGCAATGGAGTCCAACCTCCTGCTCAATGCAGGAATCTGAATCAAAGCATTTCTGACTAATGGTTGTCCAAATCTCTCTTGAATCCCTCCACTGTTGTAGTGCTCATCACCTCCTGAGGCAGATGGTTCCAATTGTCCTACTGCTCTAACCATTAAGAGGTTTTCCTCTTATCTCGTTTCCTGTAGTTTCCACCCCTTATTATGCATCCTGGACTCAGGGATGACAGAGAGCAGATCCTTCACTTCCTTTTGATTACTGTATTATTATCATTCAAGTACAGTAAAACCTCGGATAACACTAAAACCTGGTTCCACAAGTCTTGGTGTCATACGATTTTTAGTGTTATCTGATGCATGTTAAAATCCTATGGGATCCATAGAGATACATTGTAACCACACAGGCTTTAGCGGTTGTTATCCGATTCATCCCATAGGATCTTAATGCTATCCGATGCGATTCTTCCCCCCAGATTGCTTAATGTTATGCGATTTTAGTGTTATTCGATACTAATGTTATCTGAGGTATTACTGTATTTGAAGAGTGTTATCCATCCACTCTCACATCTCCTTTTCTCAAGGCTAAACATGCCCAGTTCCTTAGGGCTCAGTTCCTTAGGGCTCATCCTTGTTGCCCTTTGCTGTGCCTGCTCTAATATGTTAGAGAGAGCAGCACAGAGAGCATTTTTATTTTTTTATTATTATTTCTATTAAACGGACAAGACAAATATAACAAAAAATAATAAAAAAAAACATATATGACATAGCATTACAAACAGTATGTAAATGAGACATAAAAGATAGTATGTTGAGATATGACATAAGTATGAATATTACATTAAAATATGGCTAAGTTAACATATAAAATGAGTATACAGTAATACCTCGGATAACATTAGTATCGAATAACACTAAAATCGCATAACATTAAGGAATCTGGGGGGAAGAATTGCATCAGATAACATTAAGATCCAATGGGATGCTTCAGATAACAACCGCTAAAGCCTGTGTGGTTACAATGTATCTCTATGGATCCCATAGGATTTTAACATGCATCAGATAACACTAAAAATCATATAACACCAAGACTTGTGGAACCAGGTTTTAGTGTTATATGAGGTTTTACTTTGCACAGAGAGCATTTGACCGGTTTTGGTCATGGAGTAAAGTACAGGATCTCTCTCTCTCTGTGTGTCAAGTTTCGTCTTGTCCCATCCCCTCCCTGGCTCGACTAAAGGCCCAGCCAAGTGAATGAGGAAGTGAAGCTCGGCGGGCGGAAGCCAAGCCCATTTGCAATGTCTGCGACCAGATTGCCAGCCCGTGACTCAGGCGGGAGTCCTGACAGCTGCCAGGCGGTCCCGTGGCCCGTTATTTCCAAGGGGGAAGGAGATTTACCCACCCCAAAGAGAGAGAGGGGGGGGAAAGAGTAGAGAGAGGAGGGTGGAGCAGAATACCCCAAACTGCAGCGCGGGAATGCAAGAAGCAAAAGGGGGAAATGCTTGCAACAAGAGCAGGGCAGAAAAAGACAGCCTTTTCCTCTGCCCGATTTTAAAGCAGCAGCTGGAGGTCTTTTCTGGGAGGGAAAACAGCAAAGTTAGCAAAGGAGGATCAGCTGCAAACTGATAGTACCAGTGAAAGAAAGAAATCAAAAAAAAGGGGGGGGGAATAATACATTCACCTGGTACTGCAGGACGCGCCCCCAAACCCCACCCAGGCAGGACGGGATCCAAAAAGACGGCACAAAAAAAGCCCGATGTCCAAATGGGTGCCACTTCCTGGACTGCAAAGTCTCCTTTTGGCAGAAGAAAGATCCTACAAGTTAAGCCACACCCGCCCGCCTCCCAAAGAACCTCCGCCCGCCGGCGCCAAACTGAAAAACCAAGCGTCATCGTTTTCTGCGTTTCTCGTCCCCTCCCGCACCAAACCTCGCCTAGGGCTTCACCTGAGTCGGGTTAGAAAAAAAAACCAAGGAAAATGCCGCCGCCGCCGCGGCCTCTCGGTGAAAAAGATTGCGGTCGGTCGCCGACACTTTCACCGCGAGTCCCGGCGCCTCACCCGCCGCGCTGCTCCAGTCCCCAACGCCTCTCACTCACCGGCAACAGCGAGGTTTCAAGCCGGGAGGGAGCGGCCGCCTCGAAGGACCGAAACGCCCTCTTTGCTGTGCCGCCGGCCAATAAAAAACGCGAGTTGACTCTGACTGACGTCTCTTTCTGACCAATAGGGGCTCGAACAAGGGGGTGGGGCTTCTGAGGAGAAGGCGTAAGACTTTTTTTTTTTTAATCTCAACTGTCGCCCCAACCGCCGCTTTTTTTTATTAGCCCGCCTTCTCCAATCAGAAATGGGCAGGGGGGGGGAAACAAAGATTGACACGTCAGGCAACCAATGATTGTGTGCCTAAAGGGTAGAAGGCCTGGCTAGGTTCAATATTTCACTGATTGATATGTGGTGGAGCAACGTGGGAGTGAAAAACGACTGAGGACTAGAAACTTAGAAAGGAATCTGTTGCACCTTTTGTGCTCGTCTGAGATGAAACAAAACAGAACAGCAAAATAAAAAAAGACAAAACAACTCTTGTATTTAAATGTGAGCTTTCATGGACTTGGTCTGACTGATATGGGCTTGACCTCAGAATTTGGTCATTGGCCATATCAGGGGTGCTCAAACTGTGGCCCCTAGGCCAGATCTGGCCCCCTGACACCAATTCATCTGGAGTTGCGCTGCCCTCGTCACTCCTGGAAATGGAAGTAAAATGCGCCCAAGAGCGAGAAGGGCGGCGTGGGCCTGATGAATTGGTGTTGGTGGACGGATCTGGCCCATGGGCCATAGTTTGGGCACCCTTGGTTTAAGCCAGGGATCTGCAAACTTGGCTCTCCAGGTGTTCTTGGACTTCAATTACCAGAAGCCCAAGTCAGTATGCCTGCTGATCAGGACTTCTGGGAATTGAAGTCCCAAGAACATCTGGAGAGCCAAGTTTGCTGATCCCTGGTTTAAGCAAAGAAAACGACAGCTTAAAAGCTATCTCATCCTGTTGCAAAACAGATTGCAAGGCATGTTTTACTTCCGCTGGGAAGGAACCATGTGACTGGACCGCAGCCCGAAAAGTTTTTATATAATGGCTCAGAACTCAAACACCCATACTTAGTTATCACCTAACAATCAAGAACTCAGAAATGCAGCTTCCATGGATTTCAAGGTCTTGTATACCACCATTATCTACAAATAGGGACCACAAGGAACCAATGATATCATTCCAGATAAGGCTACAGCACATCTAGCCAGCGAACTTTGTTCTCAGGCACAGTTATCCTACCATTGGTGAGAAAATCTATTTCCTGGCCAATGGCACTGCCATGACCACACAGGCCCTCTTAATATGCCAGTATTTTTATTGCCATTATGCTATCTGGATAGCTCAGTAGGCTAGGTATCTATCTCCAGAACCAAAGGTTAGGACTTTGATTCCCTATTGCATGTCCCAAGAAAAGAGCCACCCTGTGTAACCTTGGGCAAGCTGCACAGTGTTAGGGAGCTCAAGAAGAAGATAATGGTAAAGCAATTCTGAACACACTCTATCTAGAAAACTCTGAAATTGTTTGCCATAAATCAAAATTGACTTGATGGTACACAATTACTATTAACTTAGAGCAATACTTTATCTGCTCTTGTCCTTGGAAGCTTCATCTGAAATTTATTGAGGATATCTTAAATTCTTACTGAAATGAAGCACTCATTGCCTCCATATTTAACCAAAGAAGCACTAGAAAATAATTAAATTTATACCACCAAGCTCAGCCTCCAATAGTATTCGTTTCTCAGGCTGCCATAGCCAACAAAGTGGAAAAGCAGATGAACAAGGCTAGAATATTAGGCAGGAACAATCTTCTACAAGACAAATCAGAAAATATCACAACAGAATACTGCTTATCGTAACCTTCAGATCCCAGCTAAAACCACTCAAATGTATTGTCTACAACGTACAACTTTTCCTTGACAAGAATACTGTACAGTTAAACCCCTAGTTATGTAAAAAATCTGTTCCGTAGGCTTTTATGTAAATTGGGTTTTTACTTAACTCGAAGCAAACCCATAAGAAAAATATTTTTTTTTACTTAAGTCGAAGCAAACCCACAGGAAAATGATATTTATGTAGATCCAAGTAACCCCATAGAAAGAACACATTTTTATGTAACTAGAAGCAAGCCCATAGGGAAAACAATTTTTATGTAACTCGAAACAAACCCATAGGAAATTGTGTTATGTAAATCGGAACATTTATTTAAATCCGGATATGGTTTTAGTGCAAAAATCATTATGTAAGTCAGATTTTATGTAACTCGAGGCATTTGTAAGTCAGGGTTTTACTGTACTGTCCTTGCCCATCTAGACTGGAGTCCTGTACTTGTGTACAGACAGCTAGTCAACCTGAAAAGATTGCTCACCAGCAACAAAAGATAATGACAAAAACTAGACCTCTTGCAGAACCAAATTCCAACTCATGTCAACACTGGAAACACTATTAAAGGAGCTAATGAGATAATCCACAATATTGGAGGTTCATATACAGTACCTGCTTGTATTCTGGTGTGACATATGTCATCTTTTCCCAACAGTGCCTCATAACATTTTACATGGGAGAAACAGTGCCAATTAATCAATAGACAAAAATTGTCATTAAAAACAGCAATATTCAAAAGACAGCAAAAGAACATTTCTACCTCTTTGGACACTAAACAGTATCCTATTTGGAGCAGAAGGGAAATCATAGCATATGTGTCCCCCCAACTCCAGCTGGCCCATTTTCATGCAATTGTTCCCATGAACAATCTCCCAATGGGTTCAAGACTGAGCATATAAAGGTAAGCCAGACAGAGCAATCGTGTAAGTCGAAAAGATACTAGCCTCTGTCTTTAAACTCAGGATGACTAAATATACATCAGCTACAGGTTTTAACGGGAATTTGCTAACCAAGAATACAAATTCAACTGTCTGTCTTGGCTTGAAAACAAAAAGTGGGTTTTTAAAAATCTCATTTGGACCTAATGAGGACCGTTCCAGTGAACAGTTACCACATGCAAAAGTAACACTCAGAACCAGCTCCAGGCCTTTTACCTGCTTCATTGGGAACCCAGGGAACAGGCCACACCTGGCCATGCAACTACTTGTCATCCATTTATTCATTTCCCACCAAAATGGGTGTGTGAGTCGGCCAATGGCTGTACTTCCTGACTGGTTATTTCCCCACTGTTGTAAAACCCCTTGCATTACAGCTGACAGTCCTGACTTCGCTCACAACTTGAGTATTTACTTTCATCTTTGCTGTGCGTGCACATGCGTGTGCGCGCACGCAGAGGCCACATGCCAAAAAAGTTATCATTGTTCCAATATTTTTAGACCTGACTGTATATTACTTAGCTCATCCTTGCAGGTTTATTTGTATTAGGACCCTGCCTGTGTATAGCAAAAGTGATGTTTCCAACAGGACCATGAGGGAAAAAACAGGTCATTTGGGGCTCCAGCTGAAACAGATACTTTCTTGAAAGCAGAACTATTGCATTTTAGCATATCATAAAACAATTGATCTGTGTATCTTACTCTTGCAAGAGTGTTTATTCTAACCAGGCCTTTGAAATGTTGTTGTTGTTGTTGTATATCCAATTCCAAATATTGGTGATAGTCATGGTAATCAGCCATGAAGACTGTCCCGAGAATATAATGCTGTGGCCTTTCATCTGCCATCTGGATCGCAGCATGACCCCCATACCACTGATCTAGTTCCACGAGTAATTTTCTGGTCCTGAATCCTTTTGGCACACACAGTCCTCCTCAGTCCCAGGCCAGTATTAATGAAGCTGTTGCCTTCCATCAAATTGGATTCAGGTGGGATTTAATCCATTTGTGGATCATCATCCTTCCCTGTGGACTTCTACAAGGCCACTAGTCCCCAGGGATGTCAGGTTAGTTAACTGCTGCCTGACACTTGGCACTCGTCTACTCTTTTACCATAGCAGGATAACCTGATCAGACTTACTGAAATCTTATAGACAATTTTAATACAGTAATACCTCGGATAACGTTTACCTCAGATAACGCTAAAATCGCATAACGTTAAGTAATCTGGGGAGGAGAATTGGATTGAATAACGTTAAGGTCCTATGGGATGGATCGGATAACAACCACTAAAGCCTGTGTGGTTACAATGTATCTTTATGGAGCTTTAACGTTATCCGATCCATCCCATAGGATTTTAACATGCATCAGATAACACTAAAAATCGGATAACACCAAGACTTGTGGAACCAAGTCTTAGCGTTATCCGAGGTATTACTGTAATAGAATAGTAATTTTATCTATCTAATTTCATTCTAACCCAGTGGAAATTTAAAACTGCAGCTTAAATACTTTTGAAGTGCTTGCCGTGTTAGTTTGTGAAAGCATATCAGAGAATCTGACAAAGTGACCTTGATCCACGAAAGTAGGGTTGCCATAATTCTCTCCTGCCAAACCAGGACAGCAACGTAATATTGCATTCTTCAAACTGTGCATGCGTTGGATGGGGCTGTCAGGGAGACCATGACTCTAAAACCCCGTGGAATCCCTGTCCAGGGTGGACAGCCTTCGTCAATTTAAAATAAACTGTAGTCAAGAGGTTTTCCCCTGTGTGATTCTTCTTGCAAAAGACTATTCTTGATGGTTCTGTTTTTATTTTATTTTTTGAATAAAATTTATTGGGCCACTCTTGAAACCACCTTTCCTCCCCCTGAGGTCAACCCACCCTTCCCTCCACACACACCCCACAAGTAGACTCACCCTCAAGCTCCACACGAGGCTCCCTTGGAAGAAAGTTCTAAAGAGGGACCCAGAACAGCAATGCAGTTCATGGTGCCTCCGTTTCCCTCCAGAAGGAGAAAAGCAGGAGACAGGAAGGGACTTATTTTGGAGGAGGACCTTTGCGATGGAGCACTCTCCACTTTCTGTCCACCCTGTTCCCTTCCTCTCTAGGAATACCGACCCTATGCAATTAACCCTTTGCGATCACGTGAAGAAGGAATCCTCCATCCCAGTGTGTGGTGGAGGTTTGACTTCTTAGATATGGGCATTTCTTGCTCCCTCTTGGCTTTTGAAGAAAAGGGCTGAGGATGACTCCTTGTCCCCCAAACTTCAAGGTGAGCCACGGGATTTTTGCAAAGAGCTATTTTACTGCCTCTGTGCTTTTCTTTCAATTATCTTGCTTGAAAGTGTCTCCCCTCCCCAGTGGGCTTCTCAGGGTGCTGTTTTGCCTTCATCGCTTTCAAGCAGGATAATTAAAAGAAACACAGGAGGCAGTGAATTAACTCTTTGCAAAAATCCCTTAGTGAGGGGTGATCTTGCTTCCTTTGTTCAAATTTAAAAATATGGGACTTTTACATGTTTTTTCTTGAACCTGCCGGGACAACTTGAATCCAGAAAAATCCTGGAAAACTGGGACACATGGCAACCCTACACGAAAGCCCACATTTAAATACAGACATTCATCTTTAGGCTGCCACAATATTTTTGTCTTTTGTTGTTGTTTGGTTTTGTTTACTCTCTGATAAGCTTGCATACAGAACTAAGCTTTGTCTGCAATAATCCATACCAAACAAAATTTACTGGCCTGAAAGGTGCCATAATATACTTTGTTATATGAACTCAGGGTAGATTATATGTTTTGAATGCATAAATTCCCACATCCAACCCTTGGCATCCCACAAAAAGGCTTAAATGGCTTGCATCTGAAACCTTAAAAGAACCTCCATCATCAGTCAGTATTTAGATGATACTGAACAAATGATCTAATTAGGTGGTGGGCAGTTTATTATGTTCCTAAAGGTAGCCATAGTGTGTGTTGTTGTTGGTGGTTTTGTTGTTGTTGTTGTTGTTTTGGGGGGAAACATCAGATTATAAAAGATATGAAAAGTTCAAAGGTTAAAAAAAAATCATTGTAGTGCAATGCTGTCAGGTTTAAGTACTTTCAGATGCCACTGATTTTACCTGGAGAAATACAAGAATGAGTTTTACATTTAAATCAAAATGACTTAACTAAATTATGCCTAAGGCATTTTCAAGCTATGTGAAGAGTGCATATTTGTAATTAAACCATGCAAAATAAGATATTTAAATTACCTCCAGAGTCAAGGATCATAAAAAATCTGTTGATCAATTTAGCTAAGAACAGGAATCAGAATAACTGAAGTATATTAGGAGAGGCAAGGCATTCAGTTGAGAGCTGTTGAAAAAAAGCCTACATGTTTATTTAGCTAAGTCAGAGATGAAGAATATGACACTAATAATTTTGTTGAAAAATGTTTTACTGAATATCGGAGATTAACAAACTGTTGTTAAGCATTAGTGAGAAGTAATGCAGAAAACCAAAAACCAAAATGTGAGCACATTACACAAGAGAACAATGTTGAAATTGGTTACTAGTTCTTAGTTTCTGATTTGCAAGAATATCCAAAAGAGAGTTCAGGCAGGAATATGAATAATGAACTAAAATTTAAATACCTCTGCTTCTCATAATAAGCCTTGAAGTACCCCGTATCATAATATTTTATAATTAGGGAGTTGTAGATTGTTCTATGTTTTAACCTTGATGTAAGCCGCTCAGAGTCGGGTTCACCCGATTGGGGCGGGGTAGCAAATGTAATAAATAAATAAATAAATAAATAAATAAATAAATAAATAAATAAATAAATAAATAATAATAATAATAATAATAATAATAATAATAATAATAATAATAATAATAATAATAATAATAATAACTCCAATCAAACAAACCCTATGTGTTCAATACATTGTAATGTGTGATGATCCCAAATAGAAACTATAAATAAGGGACTCAAGGTATATACCACACAATGGAGGAAAGACGGCTGCTTACTTTAGTATCAGATGAGTAGTCCCACTGAATCAATAGAACTGATTGAGTAGTTGACTCACCAAATCTCCAAATGTGGAAGGCAAATCAAAGGCGACGGCATTATATTGTCCCCAGCTGATTGCCATGTGGGTAGCCAGTATTCCAAATCAAATATGGCACTTTAAGAAGAATTAAATACAATTGCCAAAAAGAAGCTACTTGAAATAATTTTGTCAAAATCTTGCAAAGCTTCATCAAGCCTGTGGAAAACTATTGCAAAGCTTGCTAGTTATTTTATTAGGATCTACTGATCACATACAGATTACAAGGGTAACTTAATATTTCTAAGGAGTTCACTATATTGGCCTCATTAGGCTTTTGAGAGGACCATACATCAAAGGCACCCAAATGCAGCTGGTGGAGGATGGGTTGCCACTTGGAGTAGCTGCCAGCCAGTGAAAATATATGTTGATGGCATGGCATAGTCACAGAATGCTTGCCTGGGGAGGAGTCCCTACTTGCTGTCTTCTCTCACATTTAGTGTTTCTTTGTTTGTTACAGTGGGCTCAGGGCAGCACACATTGTTCCTCCATTCCAATTCATCCTTTACAACGGCCCTGAAAGATAAGGTAAAGGTCGTCCTTGCTTAAATGCCAGTCATATAAAAATCTAAGGTGCACTGGTCAACTCCATTTACAGCCTAAGAACCAGCTGTCTGCATCTGCAGATGTTTTTGTGACAGACATGACTAGACACTGAAGTACAAAGAACACTGTTACCTTTCCCACCAAAGAGGTACCATTTATCTACTTATAATTTCTTGCTTTCAAACTCTAGGTTGGCAAGAGCTGGGACAGACAATGGGCGCTCACTCTGTTGCTCAGCACTCAGGTCTTGAATTGCCAACCTTCCAGTTGTCAAGCTCAGCATTGCAATCTTTTCTTAATGTCACTATTTGAATAAGAACTTTTTATTGTAACTTGAAGTTGATGTAAAAACATACCATTGTAACTAAAAGTTGACTTATTTGCCTATGAAAGAAAACCCCACTGCTGGACTATTGTTTTATTGTAAAAACTTTATTGTAATAGTAGATGATAGGATTAGAGGTTAGGATTAGTAGAAAGGTATAAAATCAGTGGTGGGATGTCAAAAATTTTACTACCCCACCATGATGTCATCACAGTGTGGGTGGAGCTAACATCATGATGTCATGACATTGTGGGCGGAGCCAAAGAAAAAATAAAAATAATAAAATAAAATAAAAATAAGCACACACACACACACCTCAACCCACCCACCCACAACAGAAGGACAGCAAGGAGGACAGCAAGGAGGCCGTGCATAAGCGCCAAGCACTGTAGTCATGCATGCACACCAAGTGCTTGGTGCGCATGCGCAGTGGGGGAACTAGTGAAAAGGTAAGCCCCGAAGGTGGTTCCCCCCAAAAGCTGCTACCTGTTCTCCGGGACACTGGGAAAAGTTACTACCGGTTCTGGCATACTGGTGAGAACCTGTTACATCCCATCACTGTATAAAATGTCTTTGCATGTAGAGAAGCCAGCTCTCTCTGAACAATTTTTTTTAAGAAAGCTCATGTGTAGATTTTTCTAGCAGGCAGAACGGTTGCCAATAGGTCTTTATCCAGCAGTGGGCCCTCTGTTGCTTAAATGCTTTGTCAATAAACCAATTTTGTTTTGCCTGAAATTTAAATCTGTATGGGTCTTGGGGGGCTCTGCCAGTAGACAAACTTTTTAATTTCAAAACGCATCTCCACTGTTAAAAATGGGATCGTGATTTTTAGGTAACACAGTCAAGCTATTTGGCACCTGAAGCATAAAATCTCACAAGTCTGTTTCTCTAATCCTGGCGGTAGGAATACTACAGTAACAAATTAAACAGCGAACAAATTGTTGGTATTAATGTTAACCTAAATCTGCCACCTGAGGCCTAGTCATGCTGAAATCAAATGCATCCAGCCGTATCTAACATTTCTGTGTTCATTTTGTCTTGATGCACTTACTCACAGGAAGATCTCTTTGCAGCAGCTTTCCTGTTGTTTCTACATCTAAACTGACAGAAGGTTTTGGTTCATCAAAAGGGCACAAATGCTCTGCTATGTAAATTGCCATGCTATAGACAGGAATGGACAAGAGAGTGATTTGTAAACTTGATTAAGATGCACTTTTCTTATAGACTTATTGAAAACTATGTGCACTATGTTTGTGTCCCAAACTTTGTTTTGTGATGAGTAAACTGGCTTTACACTTTCCTCAAAACCCTGTGAAGGGATTATAGCTAAATGACAGCAGTAAAGGCATCACATTTCTAATTCAACACACTGACAGGAGGGTTTTAAAGTACGGTACTGTACTTTTACCATCTGATATACTTAGTACATTTTGATCACCATAGTAACTAGCTCATGCTCAAAGGGGCGGTGGTGGGGAAATGCTTGTGGTTTATTTCAGCTTATACTCTGCTTCCTTTTCCTCTGAACATTGCCTGGTTGCACTGACATTTTCTAGCTGGTTTCTACATTATTGCGAAGCTTGCAGCATATGTCATGGTGTGTACTGTATTTTTGCTAAATACAATAGTGTCCAAATACATTTCATCTGCTAAATCTAGATCTAGCCCTTTATATTTTGCTTAAGTGCAGATAACTATATAGTTATAGAGCACATAAGAGGCTGCAGTGGTTCAGTGGTTAAGAAGCTCACCTTGTTAGCTGGAAGGCTGGCAAGTCAGCAGTTCAAGACACAGGTACTGCATGACGGATTGAGCACATGTCTTTGTCCCAGCTCTTGGGGACATGAAAAGAGCCTCATTTGAGCGTTCCCTGAGTGGAGTTTCTCCAGCAAAACTCCTTTCAACCCAGAATAATTTCTGACATGAAATTGTTATTATTATAAATGTACAGTATTTACAGATAGAGTCCTTATGTTAAGCAGGAGAGTAATTTAGTTCATGGAACTGCAGTGGCTTAGTGGTTAAGACACTGAACTTGATGACTGGAAGGTCAGCAGGTCAGCAGTTTGAGACCAGAGTACTGCACGACGGAGTGAGCTCCCATCTCTGTCCCAGCTCCTGCCAACCTAGCAGTTTGAAAGCAAGAGATAGCAAGTAGATAAATAGGTACCACTTCAGTGGGAAGATAACACAGTGTTCCATGCACTCTGATGTCTAGTCATGCCTGCCACATGTCCACGGAAACATTTGCAGATGCAGACAGGGCTAGCTCTTTGGCTATAAACAGAGATGAACCCTGAGCCCTAGAGTCAGATACAACTGGCTTTCGAGCAAGGGCAACTTTTACCTAATTTAGTTCATGTCAAATGTAACTGCATCTAAAATCAACGTTATCTATAGGAGTTTGATTCCACACTGGACATCACAGGAGAAAAGCCAGCCTGTATATCTTTGAGCAAGCTGCACAGTCCCAGAGCATCCCCAGAAGAACAGAATGGTAAACAACACCTGAGCATTTGGTATCTATAAAACCCTGAAAAGGTCACCACAAGTTGGAATTGACTTATTGTCATGTTGTTGTTGCTGTATTTAAGCAGTTAAAAGGTGAAACTGCCATGTGAAAACCTTTCTTAGCATACTGGCTTTCTGCTTGTAGTACAGTGAGGGAAAATAAGCCACATACATTTGCTGTGTTAGACAAAGAACAAAATTGTGATCCCTCTCTCCTTTCATGTGGAAGAATAATTAGACTGACATCTGAGTACAGTATTTTTTCAGTGCTGGTTATAGAGCCTGGTCTGGTTTACATATTTGTCTACTCCACTTGCTATTCTACAGGAAAATAAAAACAGGTCAATACAAGTGAATAAATGTATTTGTTCCTCTCATTCTAATACTGTACTACACATACAAAGATTTCCCTGCTACCTTTTCTGCCCTTTTCTATAGTGTTTTCCTCAGTCATGAATCCTAGATTATGAGTTTCTTGGATCAAGGGCTCATCTTCCTTAGCTTATGAAATTCTCTGAAACACTGAGTATACTGGTGGCAATAATGGTAAGTACTGTACTGTATTATTCAATACTTATGATGATTAAAAATAGGTGAGCCTGTGGCCCCATTGATACTAAATTATTTTCCCCCACAAGTTTTCTTTTTAATGTTTAATAGATTCTTACAAACAGAATAAGAGAAAAGAAAAATAGTATAGGTTTTCATGGACAGTAGCCCACTGCTTCAAATGTAAGAGGTTTTTTTCCTCTAATTTTCTCATTTTTGCTGAAGTGGGGGGAAAAGAGAGAGAGAGATAACTGGGAAGTTGTTCAGTTTTCAACTGTATATTACTGTCGAGAGTGTTATGCCATCCATGTAGAAAGAATCAGGACTTTGTGTGACACAAGACAACAGAAGGAAAAAGGAAAATGAAGGCAGGAATAAACAAGGGAAGTTACATATATTTAGGTTTAGTAGAAGACTAGAGCTATTGTGTCAGAGGTTTATAGGAAAGGGTAACATAAATAAAGTTTAACTACTTGTATGCTGATATTTTATTTCTGCTTTTTCCCCATTAAACACCCTTTATATCACCGGCCACAACTCTACACTGTTTCTGTCGTGGTTTATCTAGAATACCTTGGAACTGTATTTCCTGCCACCAAACAGTAAGAAAAGTATCAATCCTAAACTCTTTTAACTATTAGTCTTATTCACCATTTTGCTAGTACATACTTCAGAGTAAAGGTTTGTTTGGGACTCTATTGAAAGACTGGAAACGGTCAGAGTTTAAATAGGCAGACTAATGAATTAGCACTGGCTATGGTCAGCAGTTCAAGAACTTAATGTTGCACAACAGACTGAGCTTCCATCTCTGTCCCAGCTCCTGCCAACCTAGCAGTTCGAAAGCAAGAAATTGCAAGTAGATAAATAGCTATTGCTTTGGTGGGAAGGTAACAGCATTCTGTGCACTCTGGTGTCTTGTCATATCTGCCACATGACCACGGAAATTTCTGCAGACGCAAACTGGCTCTTTGTTTGTAAATGGAGATGTGCAGTGCACCCTGGAAATATGGACTGCAGTGGCTTAGTGGTTAAGACACTGAACTTGATGACCAGAAGATTGGTGGGTCAGCAATTTGAGACCCAAGTGCTGCACGACAGAGCAAGCATCTATTGTCTGTCCCAGCTCCTGCCAGCCTTGTAGTTTGAAAGCAAGAAATTGCAAGTAGATAAATTGGTATTGCTTCGTATAACGAATGCTTCGTATAATGAAAAATTTGTACAATGAAGCGTTTGTTATGCAATGGCGATACCCTGCATAACAATTTTTTTTCATTATATTGGGTTTCTGCTAAGCAAGACATACCCGGCTTAACGGAAACCCCATATAACGAACATTTTTTGTTTGTTATGTGGGAGATCTCCCATTGGATCTGGATAATAAAAAAACTGCATAGCAAAGAGCTCTGTGGAACTTTTTGCTATGCAGGGTTCTACTGTATTTAATTAAAAGACTGGCACTATTTCTTCCTCTGTTAATCTGAGTTAATGACTAAGAAAAAGCTTGCCTGTATCCTTCCAATGCTAATGGAGCAAGCAATTTTCCCCCCAGATGATTTCAACTCCGATCCCAATTTCCCTGTCTCTTTCATTCATCATCCCCACTCTCTTATGAACTTTACCCAAAGATTTGCTTTCTTAGATTCAGTTCACACACTGTAGGCCGTTAAAAGACAAGCTAAACAGAATATAATCCCACTAGAATAGATCCACTTCACAACTCAGAGAATTAAAGAAGTGATTGGTAGTGGTTAGAAAATAAGGGAAAGAACAGCTATTATGTCAATTACCTCCCTTTATCGAGACTGCCATCAACTTTTTGGTCCTTTGTTTTCCACCCAGTTTCCATTGTTTGATGTTTACCTTGGGCCTTGCCTTCCTAATAATTAAAATAAATATTTGCTTAAATTTAAATTGTGATATTTTTTTTTTGTTCCACTGTCCTAGCTAAGAGCTAAAATGTTCAGTCATGTCCCAGAGATACTAGGACCAAAGGATTTGCTATATCTTTATGGCACCAGCATCCAGAACCAAACAGTGGATTTGAAATGTGGGCAGTCAGCCGGAGGGTTCATAGAGGTGTTACCCAATTCTGGGTGATTGGATTCACTCTCTGGCAGAGGTACTAGAAAGACCCAAGAACTTACAATGAGGCAGGTTTTTCAGTCAAAACAAAATATGGTTTATTGGGAGCAAAAGCAAAGGGAAGCCTATTCAGGCATATAGTCTGGCCAGACCTATAATTCTAAATAGCTAACCTTCCCGCAACCGTTCTGAGGAAAAGACCCCCTCGTGATCCCTGCTCACAAAATTTGGTGAACAGAAGATGGCCCCCACCCACCTGGAAGGGGTATTTAACTATTCTATCTAAACTAACTCTGCATGCAAGGGGAGGGGGCTGAAACCGGGAAGGAGGAAAGGCAATTAACATATTTTAATTACATGCAAACATAAAACAAAGGCAGCTCTGAGGTCAGAGACTTTAGTTACACAAAAGCGGCAGATTACAGCTATTGCTGAAAAAAAACCGGTTATAGAGAGTTTACATTAGGTCAAAGGAGCATATTTGTGGTTGACAGGAATATCTCTTTGTTCTCTGCTGAATGAAACAGAGGCTGGTACGTCTTCTCCAATGGGAGACGATCTAGCAGTATTGACAGCCAATGGTGCTTTGAGGCGGGAAATTGCAGTTCCAACGTGGGTTAATGTTCCGGACATGAATGAATTACAGTGTTTGAGTCACTCTTAAGTAGAAACACAAAGAAAGGAATTAGAATCATTATGTCTTGTTTGTTTAATTAAATGGAGATCTCTGGATGAGGGAAACCAACAATTTAGCCTTTGTTTACTTCGCTTGCTTCCCCCCCTTTATCAACTTTGGGGTTGTATGGTTGTTCCCCACAGAATGTTGATTTCCCTCTTTAAGCTATGATTGTGCTCGGGTCAGTGTTCTAAAAATGTTGAATTGAACTTTGATCAAACCAGAGATATGAGTCATTCAGCTTCCTTTGTGAAGGAATAAAAAAAAGGAATTTCTGCTTATCAGAACACCTGGCAAACCAGTTTTAAGAACAATGGAGGCAATCAGGGACATGTTTACATTCCTTGCCAGAGTCTATTGACTATCCGGTAATCCCCCTTTCCTTCTGGAGAGCATTCCAATCGTATGATTTTAACTTTTGGCTTCTCCTTATTTTCCATGTGTGTGTGAGTGTTGTGATTTAATAAACGTTTTGATTAATTATAATGCTTTATTCAAAATTTCAGGTATCAGAGGTATAATTTAACATTTCTAAATTCTGATTGTCAGGCACCAAGGAGTATAATCCCAATCCTAAAAGCAGCAAAAATGACCTCAGACAGCGTCATTCACTCTGTCTTTTGGTACAGAACTAACAATGGAATCATTTGACTGATACATGATTCACAAATGCTAGGGGTAAAAAAAAGGGATGGGTTAAAGCAGTGTTCTCCAACCTTTGGGTTTTGGACTTCAATTCCCAGAAGCCTAAGTCAATTTCCAAAAGCACTGAACAGCCAATGCACTGATTTAGGCTTCTGGGAATGGAAGTCCCCAAAGGTTGGGGAACACTAGGTTAAAGTGTACTTCATATGATATTTGTATGTAACTGTGAACCCTCTAAACATCCTTGGCAGACAATTCCACTGATTTGTCCAGTGACTGTGCCTCCCTTGAAATTAAACAAAGAATCTTTGGTTTTGAAGTAGAATAGCAATCATTTCTGTTAGTCCACAATCTTTATTAAGGAGGTAGAATGATTGATGGCAGATGCTGTCATATGCTGCTGTAAGGCAGTAGTGGGCTGCCAAAAAAATTACTACCACACTGTGGGTGGAACCAATGTCGTGGGCAGAACCAGCATCATGACATCATGGGCGGAGGCAACATCATGGGCAGAGCCAGCATCGTCGGTGGAGGCAAAGTAAAAAAACCCATAAAAATAAGTACACATAAAAATACAAATTAAATAGACATAAAAATACACATAAAATATATAAACATAGACATAAAAACACATAAAATACACATTAAAAATAAGTACACATTAAATATACATTAAACACATAAAATACACATTAAAAAATAAATACACATTAAATAGATAATAATAATATAATATAATAATATATTTCAATTTCTATACCGCCCTACTCGGGTGGACCGACTCAGGGCGGTTTACAACACAAATAAAGTTACAGATTCATAAACACAACATGTAAATTATTAATGATAACAACAACAATAATATTTTCCCCCATCTTTGACTGTGAATCTAATGGTATATTTTTTCCAATCATCATCATCCAAATAATACTGAAAGATATCACACACACAGAGAGAGAGATATAGATATAGATAGATATAAAAACACATAAAAATACACATTAAATACATATAAAACACATAAAAATTCACATTAAAAATAAATACTCATTAAATACACATTAAAATATATCCACCCACCCCACACCCAAAGGCGAGTCACTTGCCCTGGGGAGCAGGGTGTAGGGAGCTTCAGGCTAGCAGCTGTTCTTCCTCCTCCCCGCTTGGGAGGACAGCAAGGAGGCTGCTGAGGGCCTCAGCAGCAGCCACCGGTTCCTCCGTGGCTGTGCATGGCCGCCCGACACATCAAATGGCTGCTTGGTTCAGCAGGCAGAATTTTGTAGGCACGAATGCGTGCCAAGCGCTGTAGGCATGCCAAGCGCTGTAGGTGTGCATGAGCTCCAAGCGCTTGGTGCACATGCGCAGTGGGGGAACCAGAAAAAAGGTAAGCCCCCAAGGTGGTTTTTTTTTTCCCCCCCCAAAAGCCACTACCGGTTCTCCGGGACACTGGGAAAAGCTACTACCGGTTCTGGCTAACTGGTGCAAACTGGCTCCTGCCCATCACTGCTATAAGGTCAACTAATGCTGCTCCAGTTTTTTTTTACCGTATATACTCGAGTATAAGTCAGGATTTTTAGCCCCCAAAATGAGGTCCAAAAATGGGACTCGACTTATTCTCAGGTCAATGTAAACACTCAAAAACATACCCACACAAATGTCTAAATTAATTAATTTTACCATATTTTCAGGTACATTAAATATTGAAATTCACTAGTAGCTGCTGTATTTTCCACTCCTGACTTATACTCTGGTCAATCTATTTCCCTAGTTTTAGAGGTCCAAATTAAGTAATGACTTATAGTTGAGTATATAAGTACCGTATATATTTCCAATCTGTCTTCTATATGCTGAGTTAGATTTAAGATTTGAGCTATTTTGTTCTTGCCGAGTTAAAAGCTTGTATGTTCTAGGATTAGAAGAGGTTCAATTTTAGAGGCTAGACCAGTGATGGTGAACCATTTAGAAACCAAGTGCCCAAACTGCAACCCAAAGCCCACTTATTTATTGCAAAGTGCCAACACAGCAATTTAACATGAATACTGAGGTTTTAGTTTAGAAAAAAACAACTCATACATTAGCAACTTTTGCCTTAAAACAAAAACACAGTAATAGAGCTTTTCATGCTTATACTCAATAGGCTGCCATCTGTGCTATGCCGTCATTCTGCATGTGAGCAGCCCACCTTACTCCAGAAAGGGGAGAGAGGAAGCACTTCCATTGGGCTGGTGGGCAGTGGGCCTGGTGATGTGATAAATGTCCTCAGGCGCATGTGGAGAGTGGGAGGGGAGCAGCCCTCTGGCTTTCTAGTAATGAACTTTGCTGAACTGAGTGCCCTCTCTGTCATGCATGCCATAGGTTCTCCACCACTGGGCTAGATAATTAATTCCAGTTGTTCAAGGATTTTGTTCAAGTGATATAATAGGGAGATTGGTCTGTAGCAGGGGCACCCAAACTACAGCCCGTGGGCCCAGTTAGGTCTTTGCATATCATTAATCCAGCCCAGGGGGAGAACCCGGACCCTCTCTGGACCACCCACCACCCCACCACCACCTGACATAGCAATAAGTCACCTATGGTGGCGTCGGTGGCAATTGGGCTTTGCTCATGCTGGTCCGAGCAGCCTCCGCTCAGTCCCAGCGTTTCAGAAGCCTTTAGCAGCGTGGATCACCGCTTTGAAGAAATTTTCTGAGCTGTCTCCATTTCAAAATCCGTGGCACTGGAAGGGTAAACCTGGCACACCACACTGACATCAACCATGACACACCAGGTTTACCCTTCCAGTGCCACAGATTTTGAAATGGAGAAGACTCAGAAAATTTCTTCAACACGGCGATCTATGTTGCTAAAGGCTTCTGAAGCACTGGGACCGAGTGGAGGCTGCTTGGACCAGCAGGAGCAAAGCCCAGTCGCTGCCACCTCCGCTGCCGCCGTCAAAACAGTCAGCACTGGGAGCAGCCCACTTCTGGCCCCTGCAGCTGCATGTCAGGGGTGGGACAGACCCATGGGGAAAAAGTTTGGGCACCACTGGTCTGTAGCTTTTGAGATCTGATGGTTCTTTGATTGGTTTCAGTACAGCAACTCCTCTCATTTTCCATCATATTTCTTGACATCTATTTTGCCACTAACTGATCAAGCTATATAGTTTGAGAATAATACAGCACACAAGAGGACACAATGCTGATTTTCCAAGCCTGTCACAGCTTTTCTAATGTCTACTATCGTATGGCTGAAATCCTGTTGACTAGAACGCTCTAGTCACACTGACTAGAGGAGACCCACTAAATTACTGGTGATTTGGTGAACAAAGTTTGACATACATTTCATTGATTCAAATGTGTCTACTCTACTTGTGGCTTATAAATTACAACGCTAAAGTAAGTCGCAATTAGAATAGGCATACTGTATTTCAATCAATGGAAATAACAGATAAGTTGACTCATAAAATATCTTCTAATACAAAGGAACCACTTTAGTGTGACTTACTATACTAAGCAACAGGATTTCAGCCTATACTCTACAGTGCCTCATGAATGTTCATATGCCCCAGTTTGGGAATCCTGCATTGCAGAATAGGAAATGCTCCATTGTAAGATGCTCTGCGTAATGAAGGATGCACTACATATCTACTCCAGATGCTAACTCCACATGCCATGTGAATGCACGTTAAGAGCATATGAATTGCCATAAATGTGTTTAGGGCAGAGGTGGCCAAACTTTTTGGGTTGCGGGCTGGTTACGTGGTTCCTCCCACTGGAAGCAGAAGTAAAATGCACCCATGCATGTGCAAAACACTTTCGTAAATGCACTCATGGCTGTTGTAAGCATGGCAGCATTTTGCGCATTTGCGGGCACGTTTTACTTCTGCTTCCAGGTGTGGCAAGAGTGGTGCGGGCTGGATGATTTGGCATCATGGGCCAAATCTGGCCCACGGGCCATATTTTGGCCACCCCTGGTTTAGGATTTATTCTACTTAAACTGTTGTTACTTCACCTAAAGAATACAACGGACTCATATTTAGTAGGAGTGAGGATCATTCCTTGTCAGAAATCCTTAAATGTCTGTCTCTAAACCACAGCTCACAGCAGGAAATGACTATTTATACCACTTTGAGTCTGAGTATAGATATGGCCTTGCTTTTGGTTCTCACTATTCTAGGCTTTTGGTCAAGGTCACTTCAGTTGCATGCTTTGCTCATAACTAGCCTGCCAAAACCAGTTTTTGTTTAAATAGATATTTAACATCAAGAAATCCTATGTTTCTTTCTATTTCCTCTTTTAAATTTCAGGATATTATTATCCAAACCAGATAAACAGATATTAGTTAATTTAAAACACATATATGGCAACAAACAAACTACAGTATACTGAAAAACATGAACAGGAAAAAGCTAATTTTTATATAATTATGAATTTATTATACTATTAAAATGCGATCTCTAAAAATACAATAATATATTCATGATATACCTATATTGTGGGCAATTTATCATATTTCAAAAATGCTGTCCCCCCAAAAAATGATAATATGTCTGAGGTACAACCAAGTTGTAGGCAATTTGCTAAATCAAATAAACTGAAATCCAATAAAACAACAGAAATATTGGCTGGCCAGACTGAAGGAGGAAGCAAATCTAAACAATGGGTAATAATAGCATTCCAAACATTTTTTAAAAAACATATGATACAATTTTTTTAAAGTCACAAATATTGCACAAAACAATGCCTTACGCAAAGCCAGTGAGCCTGGAAGTTCAGCAAAACCTCAAGATAAGCATTCGGTTAAAGCATAAAATTAAAGTAAAAGCCCACTTCTGCTTTATAACATCGAAATACTTAGTTCAGCATTATCTTATAGTGCCCACCAGAAAAAGAAGAAAATGTCCCCTTGAGTGTAATGGAAATTTCCCAAGATAAAATGTATTTGAAGGTGAATAGCTTTTTTTAGATGTTCTGCGCACTGAAGTATTAAGTCACTCTCCTCCCAGATAAAGTGAATAGCGTGAAGGTTCTTACTGTGACTTTTTTCAGGAAAGGTGAAGGCACTGTCATACTGTCCAAGGTAAAATAATAGTTTCTGGGGAGTGATTACTGTAAAATTTATTGCTTGCATAGGAGGAGTGACAGAGAGTGCAAAGTTAACCAACCTAGAGCTAGATTTTACAGAATACACCCCGTGTAGAACTGTTCCTTAAGCCACATGAGTTTTCTTTGATAAAGCTAAACAAATGAGGACAGGTTTTAATGGATGATTTCTGACATCAATTTACCTCATTACTTTATCACACTTACTTTTTTTTACTCTCAGTTTAGCTTGTTTTATGAATCTTAATGCATATTTATAGGTCCCATTACTTTCTGGTAGTATATGAGAGCCGCAAACTTATTACACATCTTATTACACATTGCCATTTTGCCGTCTATAGTTGTAAAAGCCCACTTCTGCTGTATAACAGCAGGCCCTTCTTTAAACCACTGGGATTTTGTTTGTACATATTTCTATAGATTCCAAACTTTCCTTGCTTTTTGTTGAAAAGTCTCTGCTCACCTGAGAAATCAGAATTGAAATAAAAGTTGTTGCATCTATTCTTTAAAGCCAGAACAGTTGATAACATGTGTGCATAACTAGGGATTGCGGTGGCTGAACTTGATGACTGGAAAGTCTACAGGACAGCAGTTCAAGACCTGAGTGCTGCACAATGGAGTGAGCTTCTGTCTCTGTCCCAGCTCCTGCCAACCTAGCAGTTTAAAAACAAGAAATTGCAAGTAGATAAATAAGTACCACTTCAGTGGGAAGGTAGCAGTGTTCCACCCACTCCAGGATCTGGTCATGCCCGCCACATGCCAATGGAAACATCTGTAGGTGCAGACAGCGCTGG
This sequence comes from Furcifer pardalis, assembly GCA_030440675.1. NCBI lineage: Eukaryota > Metazoa > Chordata > Lepidosauria > Squamata > Chamaeleonidae > Furcifer > Furcifer pardalis. The sequence goes on from CP126892.1 coordinate 159,736,758, forward strand.
CTCTTTGGCTATTAATGGAGAAGAGCACTGAGCCCTAGAGTCGGATACGACTGGCTTTCGAGCAAGGGTGACCTTTACCTTTAAGTATAACAAGTATAGGTTGATCAATCACCAAGTCTGCAGCCTTCTATCTTCTCCTCCGTGTGCAAAATATGTATAAAAACTTCAACTTGTAAGTACAGTAGAACCTTGTATAACGAATACCTCTTACAGCGATTAAATCATACAATGACGAGGATTTGAAAAAAACATTGTGCCCTGTATAACAACTAAAATCATTATATGATGAAATGCATTTCTATGGGGAAAATCATACGAGTTTTTGTTGTTGTACGATTTTTCCCATAGAGATATTTGTTATACGATGCATACCATAGGGATAATCACTATATGATGCATGAATCATATAGCAATTAAATTGTACAACGACTAGTCCCGCAGAATGAATTATATGGGGTTAAATGGGGTTTTACTGTATATAGAATTAAACCTGAATCCTGATTCATTGATACTACAGCTTTCAAGTAAATGCCCTCATCATTCCTGTCTTATTTTTCTTGAGATAAGGCTACTGTGATGTACTCTGTTTAGGGTTATCCTGGAAGAGCATTTGGAAAAACAAGATGCATACTTGTGTCTAATTAAGTACTGTATGAAAAAAATCCATCTGGTAACATACTATCTGTCGGGTGCAGAGTTGTGCCTCTGCAGGAAATATAAAGTCCTTAGATAAAATCCCATGTCATTCTCCCACCCACAAGTAAGTAGGATCTAAATATAAGACAGCTGTTTTCCTTTGAAACTAGATTTGCAGAGCAATTTAAAAATTTAGGATGGAATAAGTCCTTGTTCCAATAGTCTTACCATGTTCCTCAGTAGTCTAACCATGTTTCCCATTTCAGCAGTGCAGGGCACACAGAAATATAAACATCAGCAAAGCTACTGACATTAAAACATTTTGATGTGCAGGAGTTTCAGAATATTGGGTTGTATTCCTCAGCTGGCTTTCTTACCATATAATAGGGACATAAAGTGGGACGGTTGCTTACTGGCAGAGTTGAGGAATATTGGGTACTGAGGGTACTACTTCCAAAATCCCACACCCAACATCACCATGGGAAATACAGAGATTTGTAGTCCCAAATAAAATAGTTCAAAACTGTCCTCTAGCAGGAACGAGAACAAGACACTGGGTTGAGTCCCTGATGACTCTAGATTTAATCGACGAGCCATTGGGCAATTTGAAGGACCTCTGTCTAATATCCTGGAAAGTTGCAGTGAGTCAGAGAGACAATATCTTAGGTGTTGCACAAGTACTCTGAATTGATTTAAGGCACTTTTCTCTGCCTAACTTCAGCCTTACCAAGCCAAACACAGGCCACCAGCCATACATAGTAGGTTGCTGTTTGCTAGCAAATTTGCATCACCACCTTCAGTAATCTTGTCCACCTACCAATACTATGTAATACAGAAATAGCATTTTTATACCTCTCTAGGTGGCAAAGTGCCTGTGTTTCCCACTTTATAAATGGCAGACCACTATTTAAGTGCTGACAGAGAACATTGTATCATCCTTTGTCTGAAGGGTCTACTTGAAAGATAAGGAACTATAAGGTAAAGTCCTTACAGTTGTCAATTAAAAATTAGCCCCTGGACAGCATATTAAGCAAGCTCATGAACCCACCTGCTCAGCAATCTTCCTTACTGTGGTGAATCATAGTTTATTTGCATTATAGTTATTATAGCTAGATGAACAACTTACTTGGTTGATCTGTGTTTAACACGTCACGTTGATGTGGCAAATTGAAGCATCGTCTTCCACTGTTTGAACAACTATACATATAAATTAGCATATACATTTTTTATTTAGACATCCGTCCTCTTATGTCTGTCCTTCTGTACTAGTGATGCTATTGGATACCCCACCTTATAGGCTGTGTTTAGTTTTGTGAAATACACATTGTTGTGCAGGTTTCTACAGCAAGGGTCCCCAACTACTGGGCCATGGAACAGTACCAGGCCAAGGGTTGTCCCTAAAAATTCTAACATTGCATGAGCCTTTATGATTAAAGATCACTTATTTGGCTTGTAACAATATTTTGTTGATAGTGTAGGAAAGTTATCAATGAGAGTCCCAAATATTCATGGCAATATGCTGTGCCAGGCTTTGACTCTTAGAGCAAGGGTCACCAATCTTTTGCACCACAGACCAGTTCCATGCTAAACAATTTTTCCATAGACCGGTAAGTGGGGGGGGTGGGATTGGATGGTGTAAGTGCCTGCCAGCCACATGGTTTGAGTCGGGCAGTGAGGTATCACACTGCACACAGTCAGGGGGCTGAGCCCCACTGTAGTTAAGCAATATGTAGGAGAGGCCCAGCTGCCTGTTTATCTGCTGTATCTGAAACCTGTGCTCTTGTTCCATTCGCTAGGCAGACCCGGTGGAGCATGTTGTGGGCAGAAGGCTGTCATCAGGGTTCCCAGCACCAACCAGCCCCGCAACCCAGTTTGGGACAGCCTGTGGCCTGGTAACCAGTATAGGTATAATGTCCCCTGCAGATAGCCTTTTTGTGAAATTGCAAGTTTGCTTTTGGCTGGAGACAAGGGTAACACAGAGACAGAGAGCCTCCATTAGAGAATTCGAGTTAAAATTTTATTTACTCATTAGGTGCGCCAACTGTAGCTACGGTAAATCAAAGTCAATTAGGAATATTACCTAGTGGCAGGACATGGCTCTTTTTTCAGTTTGTAGTTCCACTGGGATGATGATAAAAGTTTGTGTAAAGTTCTTAGTGGTACTATGGGATAGTTCCCCCCCTTGTTTAAACAGAATAATGCGTTCCAAAGAATTGCTCTTTAAGCGAGTTTGCTCTTTAAGCGAAACACCATTGTAAGTGACCAATTGTGGCGGGGGGGGGGGGATTGTGAACCCTGATTTAGTTGTTAATCAAGTTTTTGGTTGGTTTTAATTGTTAAGTGAGTGACCATTCAGAGAAAATTCTGCTCTTTAAGTGAGTTAGTTTCTAAGCGAGGCACTCTTTATGTGAGGTTTTACTGTACTGATTATTGGGGTGACATTTAAATCTTAAAGATCAGCAATGGAAATCCTCTTCTTTAGGTTAGTCCATTTTATTAAATTGTGGTGCTGTTACTGAGGGAGTAACACATTTTACCCTGATCTCTGGGGAGAATAAGTAACATTTTTAAAAATGTAGTTAAAGGGAGAACCAAAATAGAACCTATTTCAAACCATATGGAATGTACTTTGGATTTGGTGTCTCTGTGGGGAAAGAATAAGCTCGGTTTAATTTTTATAGTCTTTGCAATACAGTCAGCATGCTGCCCACAGGAGATGTGGAAAATGAAAAGCAGGAGTGATTCAAACTATTCATTCTTTCTTTGTTTAATCTGTGGGCTGAGCTGAGCTCCTGCTTGACTATAACATGTGTCATTTTCCCACCTCCCACAAGGTTACTCAGCATGCCTTCTGGTGCAGGAAGCTTCAATGAGATGGTGCAAAGAAGGGAGTGGCCTTGGTGCTTTGCTCCTGCAAAGAAAGCCAACAGTTGAGCCTAATGGCAATGACTTCATTCCTTGGCACCATCCTGGGAGAGGTGAAGTGCCAGGAACAATCATATTTTTAAAAATTCTTCCCAAGTAAGTGCAGACAACAAATATAACCCAAGGGCTGCAGAGAGAAAGTGCTTGTAGGAATAGTGAAATCAGAAGAAACACTTGTTATTTCTTGACTCTATGTTTTTCCTAGAGTGGTGGTTCTCTACCAGCTATTCCTGTACAACTGACAGGGTTCAGAAATATTTTATGTGTGCCTGGACAAGATCAGTGGTTCCCAACCTTTTTTTGGCCATGCCCGGGGCTAAGCATCTCTAAAATCCTGACAACACCCCTCCCGGCCGACATATAATTCTTATTATTAAAAAAGACAACACCTTTTCACATGGAGGAAGCCTAAAAGGCCATTAACTTAGTCTAAACAAGCTTCCAAAGAAAATGGCATTCATAACTCATTCTCATATTGCCCTCCTTAAAAATCAAATTGCCCCCCTTTGGGAACCACAGATCCAGACCCCTATCAGTCCAGCTTCAGGCCTAGTTGTGGGATGAACTCTTTAGTTGACTTGGTGGATGACCTATACAAGGAGTTAGGCATGGGAGAGTGTGTTTCTCTTTGCTCTTTGGTTTTTAGTACAATTAATTGTGGTATCGTTCTGGGTCATCTCTCTGGTAAGGGGCTTGGAGGCACTGTTTATAGTGGCCCCGATCCTTCCTGGAAGGGAGAATTCAGAAAGTATCCCTGGGGATCTCTTGATCAATGCCCTGGCTGCTGGCCTGTAGTGTCCCAGGGTTCTGTTTTGTTTCACACATTATTTAATATACTGTGTGTGTGATTTGGGGGTTTGGTGTCACCAATATCAGATGATAACCAATGTTATTTCTCTTTTCCATTTAAACTGGAGAAAATTGGTGTCAGGTGTCAGTTGACAATAATGGACTGGATTCTTCTTATTCTGTCTAGGCCTGACGTGAAACTGTCAAAATGAAGCCACCTTTGGGGAGTTCATTCTGTAGTTCCTTTTGCCTGACCTAGTGTGAGAAAGATTAGCTGGCAACATAAGGTTGCTGTTACCAGGGTACGCTTGATTGTGGTTCAAAAATGCCACAATCTTCAGGGTGGCTCTTTCTATGTTCCCCATGGACTGGATGAGGATCAATAAACTGAAACTTAATCCAGACAAGACAGAGGTAATTCTCATCAGTCAAAACACTGATCAATGAATAGGAAGTTAGCCTGTGCTGGATAAGGTTACACTCCACTTGGAAACACAGGTGTGTAGCATGGGTGTGTTCTTAAGATGTCTTCTCTAGATAAGGTTATACATGGTTTAGTTACTTCATGTTTGGATTATCATAAAGTAGAGCTGTCTTTTGAAAGTGTTTAGAAAATATCACAATCAAATTTTCATCTGGAACGAGTTACATGGATCTTCTTTTACTGCAGCTGATCGTTGTCTGGGTTTTGACCTATAAAGCCCTAAACACTTTGGTTCCAAGCTATTGCAAAGACTGCATTTTATGAACCTGGCCATGTTTTAAATTCACCAAGAAAGGTGTTTCTTAGGGTACCAAAAATAACCAACTTTTACTTGGAAAATATTTTTTTTTTTGCAAAATAATTAATTCTCATTATTACTCACAGTTTTTGAAAAGTAAGCTATAATTATTGCTCATGACAGTGCTGAACCCATAACTCATTATGTTATTTGTTGTTGTTTTTACTTTTGTATTACTTTTTATTTAAAATCTTAGAACTGATAAGAGAATGACAGAACACTTGAAGCATTCCTGACAAAATGCCTTCTAAATGTTTTTAAATGCTCTTCAAAAGTAACCTGATAGTATACTTTCTGACCAATAGTATAGCTTTGTTCCTATTCATTCTCTTATTTTTGAAGTTTAATTTCATTATATCCTCCTTGCCTATAAAAAGCAGTCCTTATAGCTAAATGCATTATTGTAGTGTGTTACTTCCAATGTCTGTTTTTATCCTGATTCTGCAATTCCTCAGTGAGGGAATTCTGCATTAAAAAGCCAGAGGTTAAACAATCCTCTCAGATTTCATGTTTGTTTGTTTTTAAAATGTTATTACAGCCTAAACTTATTTAAGATGTTCTTTGACCCGAAGTAAAGAAAAGCAGTTGTGCAAGTCATTTTGAGAGGCATGGAACAACAAGTCCTGATCCTCATTTTCTCTGGGGACACTTTGCCAAAGAGGCCCTGATACCTCTCATGACCTATATACGTATTTGAATGCCTTCAATCATGTTGCTACAAGTAGGTGTACTACTTACACGTCAGAGCATACTTATCGTCATTTTTACTTAGCTATTTAAATATACTCTTCTGTTAACAATTTTTGCAATGTATCCAAAAAGCATTATAGTCAGAAATGTATATACTTTGTGTATAAACATTATGAGATATAATGGGGCTTCAGTGGCTCAGTGGTTAAGAAGCTTGTTTTGTTAGCTGGAAGGCCGGCAAGCATGACAGATTGAGCGGCCGTCTCTGTCCCAGCTCTTGGGGACATGAAAGGAGCCTCATTCGGGCGTCCCGAGTGGAGTTTCTCCTGCAAAAATCCTTTCAATCCAGAATAATTTCTGACATGAAATTATTATTATGAGATATAATCAGACTAAATAATCAATCAAATTTTAATCATTTATAGGCTGCCTTTCTCCCAGTGAGGGGGCCTCAAGACAGCAGGCAATGTTAAAACAAGAATATATATAGCATCTGGGGATTCATCAGAAATGGGCAGTTTGTGGCTCTTTAGAAATATTTGGACAAGCATGGCAAGTGGCCAATGAAGAGGAGAACTGGTCTGAAAACCAAAGATTAGCTCCCCACTAGTCTAACCACCCTGACAGGTTTGTTTTCAAAACTTCTCCAAACAGGCTTTTAATGCTGAAATTCTGAAAATGGCACCTTTGTTACTTCACAATCATTTGGCACAAATGAAGGTTTTACTGCTTCATACCTTTAGCAAACCAGCTTTAGATTGGGGAGGTGGAGAGATGAGACTGGAGAAAAATATTATGGATTTGTTCAAGCATTTACCTGACTCCAGCCCAAAGATTTTTTTGCATCATTTATTTATTTATTTATTTATTTATTTATTTATAGAGCCTATTTTACCAAGAAAGCCAAAGGATGGAGCCATATTATTAGAAAGCGAGAGGCCTCTGCCTCAGGCAACAGATGGGGAGTGTCAAGAAAGGACAGGAAATAATTTGGCTTAATCTATTACTGTATTTTTATGATATGGAGAGGGTGTGGCCTGTGCACACTTTCAGCTCATGCACCCAAATAACTTGGCAGGCTTTATGGACTCAGTGAGGGGTACTAATTGCTACTCTTTCTTGAGAAACACAAAGCCCTAGGCCTGCCCTGCTAATAATAAATATTCAACTTCACAGAGCCCCTGTTAGGGTTTTAACACACATATTAGCACTCCCCCTCCTGCCTTTTCCTGAAGGTCAGGGCAGATTCCCAAAGCAGCACATCTGTCAGACATGTATAGACAAGCTTCTTCTTCTTCTTCAAGTGCTGTATCCGATTCCAAATATTGGCTCTCATCATGGTTCTTCTTTTGTGCCCTGGTCAAACCCTGAAGTTCCAAAATGAATCCACTTTCTTGGCTTTGTCATTGGGCAAACTAAAGTACAGGCACATCATTTCTGGCAGTAATCTGCAGACCAGTAAATGAGCTGGATTCTGTGTCTCTCCACATTCACAGTGAGTGCTGCTGTTTGCCAGCAGTCCCCACTCAATCATGTTGGTCTTGCAATTAGGAACTCTGGAACTCATCTTCATAATTAGTCATGAAGATTGTCCTGGGAACAATATAATGCAGTGGGCTTCTACTTGCCTTCCACATCATAGTGTGACACCCATACCACGGATCCAGTTACATGAGTCACTTTCTGGTACTGGGCCCTTTTGGCACTCAAAGTCCTTCTCAGCCCCAGGCCAGTATTGAATAAGCTGCTATCTTCCATCAAGATGGAGTCAAGTGGGATTTAACCCACTTGGGGACCATCATCCTTCCCTTGGACTTCACCACTCAAGGTCGCTAGTCCTCAGAATGATGAAGTTAGTTAACCGCTGCCTGATGATCGGCATTGAGTCGCTGGCAGTAGGGTCTACTCCCGTAGTTCTGAAGGTGGGGCACATGACCCACAAGGGAGGGGTTGATTTTTAAGGTGGGAAATCAAATAATGAGTTATTAACAGTTGGTGGCCTTTTAGGCGTTCTCCAAGTGAATAGTTCACTTTTTGAATAATAAGAATTATATGTCACAGGAGGGTGGCATCAGGATTTTAGAGAGGCTTAGGTGGGGACTGTAGGGACATATGTGGTTAACATGGTGAACTCACTGACTGGTAGAAGTTTGATTCCCAGGTACTGCATGATAGAGTGAGCTCCCATCTCTGTCCCAGCTCCTGCCAACCTAGCAGTTCAAAAGCAAGAAATTGCAAATACTGTAGATAAATAGGGACCACTTCGGTGGGAAGGTAAACAGCATTCCATGCACTCCGGTGTCTAGGCATGGCTGCCATGTGTCCACAGAAACATCATTAGACACAGACACCACTGGCACTTTGGCTATAAACAGAGATGAGCACTGATCCCTAGAGTCAGATATGAGCATATGACTGTCTTTCGAGCAAGAGCAACCTTTACCTAAGGAGAGCATGGCCAAAAAAAAAAAAGGTTGGGAACCACTGGTCTACTTTATTACCACACCAGGGGAACCTGGCCAGACTGATTCAGACTGAAGGCAGATTCATAGAGCAGCACATCTGTCTGACACGTACAGACAAGCAGCTTAGAGAAACCTTATCACCAGGAAAGTGAGTGAGAAGGAGGCCGCGTGAGATGTGTGAGAATGAGGAACTGCAGGCAGGCAGGATATAGCTTAGCTGGAAAGGTGCCCCCAGACAAATTCAGCTGCGGCTAGGCAGGTGATGACAACATCTCTGCTATTTATGGTGCCTTGTGACAAGCTCGGCCTTATATGGGCAGGACACGAGAGACCTGGAAGGAGGGAGGGAGGGATGCTGTTTCCTCTGGCGGGCCTGAGAAACCCAGTGACCTCCTTCTTTGGGAAGAGGCGCTTGCCAAATTCAGCTGTGAGGCCAACAAAAGAAGACAAGCAACACACACATGTGCGCGTGCACACACACACACACACACACACACCCTTGGCCACCCAAGTGCTCTCGTCAGATGCACTCTGGCTTCCTGATCATGCTCTGGAGCAGGAGTGCCCAAACTTTTTGGCCCGTGGGCCGGTCATGTGGTTCAGGGGGCTGGTCACTATGACCCATGGGCCGGATCCAGCCCCTGATGCCAATTCATCCGGCCTGCGAAGCCCTCATTGCTCCCAGAAGCTGAAGTAAAACATGCCCGTATGGACTTCGTAGGCTGGATGAATTGGCGCAGGGGCTGGATCTGGCCCCCCATGCAATAGTGACCAGCCCCCTGAACCATGTGACCGGCCCATGGCCCAAAAAGTTTGGGCACCCCTGCTCTATATTATGGGTGCATTTTATTTCCGCTTCCGGGAGCGACGAGGGCTTTGCAGGCTGGATGAATTGGCGTCGGGGCCCCCGGCTCCAGTCTCCGGGCCGTAGTTTGGGCACCCCTGCTCTGGAGGGTGTCGCCTACTCCATTGGGTGGGGGGGAATGACTTTGCAAAGAGAAGCCCCACTAGCTGGAGAGATCCGGGTTGTCATCGAAGATTACAACAGGGAAAGAAGAAAAGGAATGGAAAGCTGTACTTTGCTTGCACTCTCATGACTGCCTTGGGGAAGGGCAAGGCGGGGTTGCTGCAGCCACCAGTCTGAGCATGAGAGTAAAGGAAAGGGCGTGGAGAGGAGGGGAAATAGGGCCCTGACAATAATCTGTCCTTGACATTAAAGGTGTAATTAACAGAAAGACATGATTTTTAAAAGAGATTTGGGGAGAATTTGTTGAGCATGTTCTGGTTAAAGTGAAAGGAATAAGACCAGGACAAGAATATACAACTTTCTGGAAAGGGGACAAATATAAAATTAATGGTATATATTAGGATTTCTCAACCTTTTTAAGCCTGGGGCTGGGTCACGCTCCCTCAGACAGCTTCAGGGCCTGGATGGCCATTTTGTCCTTCCTCCACTACACGGCACTTTCTGGTGCGGTGGAGGCAGTGGGGGAGGGGGGGTGTCACATGAAATGGTGCCATGGACCGTATTCTGCCCACGGGCCACAGGTTGAGAATCCCTGGTATATATACTGACAATAAGCTCAAGCTGGCAGTATATAACATATATAATGTTGCTGTAGTTGCCATTATTATTAGTTTTTCTTTTCTTGGATTAATATGTTTACTTTATATTGTTTTAACTTAAAGTTTTTTTAAAAAGACATTAAGGTGTTTTTGTGTCCCCTTCCCAGGCATCCTGAGTTCCAGAAACAAAAATTAGACATGTCCAAGACAGAATGTGGTTGATCAAGCTTTCTGCTCTTTGGTTTATTTTCTTTCTAATTTCAGCGTACTTTTGGGGTACACATAAAGAGAATCCACAAAGATTGTGGTATTTTTTAAACCACAATCAGGCATGCCCTGGGCGTTGGCAACCTTGTGCCGGCTAATCTTTCTCACACTAGGTCAGGTGAAAGGAACTACAGAATGAACTCCTCAAAGGTGGCTTCATTTTGGCAGTTTCACGTCAGGCCTAGACACGGAAGCAGCAGAATACTTTTCAGGTTACCTCATGGGAAGGGAAAGGATCTTGGTGTATGTCCAGAAAAGCAATGGGTGATACAAACAATGAACTCCTTTCCCCTGTTTATTTGTTTGCAATACATCAAAAGCGTGTTGTCAGAAGTAAGCCACAATGAGTTTACTGGAAAGTACTCTCAGAGGATGCTGGAGGAGAGCTTTGTGGATACCCTGGGATGCCAGAGAGATGAACAGCTGGATCAAATAAAGTCGGAATGTTCTCTGGAAGCAAAAATGACAACACTGATGCTGTTGTACTTTGGGCACTTCATGAGAAGACAATGCTAGGAAAAGATAAAGGCTGCAAGAAAAGATGAAGACTAAATGTGGATTTATTAACTCCATAAAGGAAGCCCCAGTTGTCACCTTAGAAGAGTGCAGTAGGGCCAGTGATGGGATGTAACAGGTTCTCACCAGTTCTCCAGAACCGGTAGTAACTTTTCCCGGTGTCCTGGAGAACCGGTAGCAGCTTTTGGGGGGAACCACCTTTGGGGCTTAGTTTTTCAATGGTTCCCCCACTGCGCATGCACACCAAGCACTTGGTGTGCATGCATGCCTACAGTGCTTGGCGTGTATGCACGGCCTCCTTGCTGTCCTCCTTGCTCTCCTTGTGTTGTGGGTGGGTGGGTTGAGGTGTGTGTGTGTGTGTGTGTGTGTGTGTGTGTGTTTATTTTTATTATTTATTTTTTTCTTTGGCTCCGTCCACAATGTCATGATGTCATGATGTTAGCTCCGCCCACACTGTGATGACATCATGATGGGGTAGTAAAATTTTTAACATCCCACCACTGAGTAGGGCTATGAAGGATAGCACAGTTTGGAGGTCGCTCGTTCATAAGTTCAACATGTCAGGTGACATGTTGATGGTGTGTAACAACAAAAAGACTTCCAGGTTAATAGATACAGCATTGGCGTCTGAACTGTTTAATTTTTATGTCACCCATTTGGTGAAAGCCGCTACTCTTTGTTTACAATAAAGTTAAAATCATCCAGCCACCATTCCAACCCAAACAGCAATAAAATTAGAACGTTTAAGTACAAACCATAATAATAAACAGACTAGAACAATGCAACTAAGTGGTGACAGTTGAGGCAGATACAGTTGTACCTCGCTTAAAGAGCATAATGCGTTCCACAGGATTGCTCTTTAAGCAAGTTTGCTCTTTAAGCGAAACATCATTGTAAGTGACCAATTGTGGGGGGATTGTGAACCCTGATTTATTTGTTAAGTGAGTTTTTGATTTGTTTTATTTGTTAAGCAAAGCGAACATTCAGAGAAATTCTGGACTTTAAGCGAGTTACTCTTTAAGCGAGGCGCTCTTTATGCGAGGTTTGACTGTATTAGTAATGGAGGTCATCAGAAAAGTCAGCTGTAGGGGAAGAATGTGTCTAAAGACGTCTTTATAAAACTCTGCTTTGCCTAATTTGCAAAATGTTTGGAGGGAGAAGGCATGACAAACCTCTGTTGGCAGTGAGTTTCATAAAGACAGAGCCACCACCAAGAAGGCCTGGTTTCTGGTTGATACGTTCTGAACCTCCTTCGGTGGTTAGGAACCACTGGTTTATAGGCTGAAATATCAATGTAAAAAAGCATAGCCCTCCACATGTTTTGAACTGCAAATTCTATCAGCTACACTGCTGGCTAGGTCTGATAGGAGTTGAAGTACTGTATAACAAAATCTTAAAAACCGCTTGTTCTCCTCTTTAGAGCTGGAGGATGGTGAGAAAAAAGATGCTATAAAAACCAAGGTTAATTTTTAACCAGTTGGAAGGGTGAGAAGTAAAGTATGTAAACCACAGGACAGCCATAACTAGAAAGGGCAAATAAATAGTTTTAGTGCAGTTTGAAAGGAATGCAATAGTGTAACACCTTCTGGGAAGGCATGGCCAACTTTTACAAACTGTTGAAGGAGGGATGAGTAGAGGATTATAATATAGAGGTGAATGGTGTAAAATGTGTGTTTTGATTATCTTGTGTTTTCATTTAACACAGAAGTGCTACCATTTTAATGTGAGGGTGGAGATTCTATGTCACACAGTGTGATGTCTTCTGTTTATAGACACCATAGTTGCCTTCAAGAATATCACATGAACGTATTCATTTTATAACAATGATAAAAACCAAACTTAAAAAATAAATAGCACCACTTTTACTGGTTAGAAACTCCCTTCTTGAGCAAACATATAGGAGGGATGAGGTAGAGAAATGTTGGCCCTCCAGAGTTGAGTGGCATTTGACTCCTACCATGATGTAAGCATTAGCTGCATTGCTCTGGTCTAGCAGGGATTTGTGTCCAGCAACATCTAAGGTTCATAGGTCCTTTGTCCATAAATATGGAGGAAACCATTTCTGTTATTCCCAAAAAGCTCATTAGCTTACTGGATGTCTTAATGAGTTAGGTATGGGACTTGGATTCCCCAATGAACCTCTTGGGGGGGAAAGCTAGTCGCTACAGCAGTGATGGTGAACCTTTTAGAGGCTGAGTGCCCAAACTCAACAGGCTGCTGTCCGTGTAGCAGAAGGGTGGAGTGGAGGGAACTCTGTGCTGGGGGACAGAAGAAGTGCTCCCATTGGGCTGCTGGACAGAGGGGCAGGGTGAACTGTGCTGGGGAGGGAGAAAGCATTCCCATTGGGTTGCTAGGCAGAGGGGTGGAGCAAACTGTGTTGGGGTGCTGGGGCACATGCCCACAGAGAGGGCTCTGAGTGCCCCCTCTGACACATGTGCCATGCCATAGGTTTGCTACCACTGCCTTGGGCAAAGCTGCAAAGTTGCAGAGCTCCCCAGAAGAAGGGAATGGTAAATCACTTCTGAGTACTGTTTACTTACAAAGCCTTGGAAAGAACTGCCACAAGCTGGATTTGACTTGATGGCACACAATTATTAGAGATCATCAGGGTACAATGATAAAATTAAAAGTTGGCTACTTAGCCCCATGTTGATTTCGTTCTTGTTTGTTTAACAAAATGTGATATGCAGAAATCAGAAGAGGTGCACCTGCTAATAGTGTAACGCAAACTGCTGTTAAAGGGAAAGGTATAGAGATCAATTAATTTTTTTGCAACATTATGGGCCCATCTTATCAAATGTTCAGTCTCTTATGCATGCATGTATTTATGCTTTCATTTGTTCATGCAATAACCCACCATACTTAGCATAAAGATACTACTCTAAGTGGGGTACAATAACAAAACATCCAACAATAACATGTATAGTTTAATAACAAAACAACACACAATGTAACGACCAAACCCACCCAACTCAATAAACAGTTACCAGCCTTAATGGCATCAGTATCATGATAATAGATCATGAAAATAAGTTGAAAAATTAATTAATTCACATTAACAGGGGCACATCAGAGTCATATTCATTATAAAGTTTTATTTCTGGAATGCTTCCATAAATAAAAAGGTATTTAACATTTTATGGAAGACCAACAGAGAGGGGCCTGTTCTAATATCAGGTGGAAAAGAATTCCATTGCTGCCAAGAATCTTAACTTTTAGTAGACGATGTTTTTTACTTCCTTCAGTGTGGGCACCCATAATTTCATTAATTGTGTGCTCGGGGTCGTTTCCAAGGAAAAGGCACCCTACGTGGTCTTAAACCGTAATTGTGTCATACAGTAAAACTCTTCCAAGATTTGAAAAGGCAATTCTGTTCAAGCTGTATGAACGTTTTCTAGTTAATGCAAGATTTAATGCCTGCCTGATTTTGTATATGTTATCTCTACCCGGCAGCACTTCAGCTGGGCAGCCTCAGTTCAAATTTCCTTTTGTTTCCTTATGGAAAAGTTTACATTCAAGCTTGGAGCTAAACAAGTAGTCTACGTTATTCATCTGTCAGTTATGATTATGCTCTGGCAACCTTAGGCTATCCGGTATATATGCATTGCTTTCAGCTAGCATGAAGAGTTGACAGATATCACTCATTTGTTTATCCAGAGAATACTGTTCTTTGCTAGTGGGGCCTTGCAGCTGTGAAACACAGCTTTTCAAATAAATAAATGGACTAATAGACTATCAAAACAAGGATTATAATAGCATGACTATGACTCTAGAACTTTGACTGTGTTTTGTCCAGTAGAGAGACTTCTGGTGTATTAATCATTCATCCTGCTACTCTCTGCATGGCATTCCAGTACCTATGGTACAGATCAGTAAACAAAAGAGAAACATTTAAAGGATTTTCTTTAATTTCTGTAACAGTAATAGTTAATACCGCCTAATCATCTGTAGTTCTACAGATGTTGCTTCAGTTATAACTCCCATAAAACCTAAGCAACAGGGCCAATGTGAAGGATTATAGGAACTGCACTCCAAACAACATCCACAGTTGTGCATCTCTGATTTACAGGAAACTTATCAACTGTAGGACCAAATTAGATGTGATGTCAAATACATCTTGTGAGGCTTTTTAAAAAATGAAACTGGTCTTGGTTAGGAGCAACATGGCAATTAAAATAATCAATTTAAAAAGGGGGCAATTAATCCCTCTCACATTGTTTAGGGTTGAGAATTTTTTTTTTTTTTGGATATACCAAATTTTAACCCAGGTGTCCTGAGAGTCCCCACCTGTCCTTTCAAATCCTCCTCCTCCTTGTGCCATATCTGAATTGGGAATACTGGTGATCATCATGGCGATCAGCCATGAAGACTGTCCTGCGAATATAATGCCATGGGCTTTCATCTGCCTTCCTCATCACAGCGTGACACCTGTACCACTGATCCAGCTCTGTGAGTTACTTTCTGGTCCTGAGCCCTTTTGGCACACAAAGTCCTCTTCAGCCCCAAGACAGGATTGATGAAGCTGTTGCCTTCCATCAAGATGGATTCAAGTGGGATTTAATCCACTTAGGGACCATCATCCTTCCCTGTGGACTTCGCCAAAGCTGCTAGTTCTCAGGGTTGTCAGGTTAGTTAATCACCACTTGATGCTTGGACTTAGTGCACTCGCTGGAAAGTGCACAAGTTACCATATTTGCTGGCATATAAGATGCACCAGAGTATAAGACACACCCCATTATTACCAAAATAGCCCACTATAGGCTACTATATACAGAACAAAATGTACTCCATTTTTCCAGTGTATTTTAAGGGGAGAAAATGGATCTTAAATGGCAGCAAATACGGTAATTAGCATTTTGCTCCTAACATGCTGGGTGCTTTTTTTACCAACCTCAGAAGGATGGAAGGTTGAGTCAACCTTGAGCCTTGGTCAGGATTGAACTCACAACCTTCTGGCTGCAGTACAGCAGTTTAACCGCTGTGCTCGTTTATAACTCAGAAACCAAAAATTTCATACCTCTTTGCCAATATAATGTACATATGAAACAAAAAGGAAAGAAGTTTTATGGGATTGTCAGTGATCTGTGCCCAGAAGTGGTGGTGACCTAAGTTTTACTGTTGTCAGAACATTTCGGGAGTTAAGACATTGGTAAGAGACTAAAATTTTCAGTGGGTTCATGAAATATGAAGTATATATGTTAACCCTAATTCCCAAACCCGATCTAATCCTTCTGCTTGTCCTCAATACACTAGAATTGTAACAGAGTTAAAAGAACATAAAACTAACTTGGTGCAATTTTAAAAAAATCCTAGTACAGTACATGAGGATTAAAAGAAAAACAATTATTATAACAATATTTTTTTGTCGCTGGTGACAAAGGGGCTGCCAAAAATGCATTGATTTGATATGGTATGGTGTGATATGGTATGGTGTGTATTAATTGATACTGTATTTTGATTTATTATTGCAATTTATTTACTGATATTTGTTTATTATATTTTGCTGTGAGCTGCCCAGAGTGCCTTTGTACCAATTTGGAAGTATATAAATAAAATAAATTCCCTTGAAGCTGATAGTTGCACAGAGATTAAATGTTTCTTTGGGATATTCCTGTGGGATAGACTTTACATCTCCCCCCCCCCTCACACACACACACACACACACACACACACACACACACACACACAGACAATTCAGAGAAGAGTATTTTTAAAAATCAGAACCAGACTAGGGAAGAAGGAATTTAATTTCCCCAACTCTGACCTCATCAATTATCAATTGCTGCTTCCATCCCCCATTGAATATACCCTATTTGCTGGCGTATAAGACCCACTTTTCCTCCTTAAAATACACTGGAGAAATGGGGTGTGTCTTATGCTGTATATAGTGGCCTATAGTGTGCTATTTTGGTAATAATGGGGTGCATCTTATACTCTTATATGCCAGCAAATACAGTATATGGTTCAACAAATGTTGAAAGCAAAGAAGTACAGTACTGTATTTCATATTGTTTTCTCCTTTGGTCTCTGCAAATTTTTCACGCCTGAAGCAACATATCAAAATAATTCCCATCCCACCCATTTATTTTTCTGCAGACAGACATGGAGTTAGGAGGCAGGTAGGGATATGCCTTTTTCTGGAATGTGCCACAAGTATTGCTTTACAATAAGGCTAATACTGAGCGTGCAACAAGATTATCAAGCTAGCAAAGGGACTGGGGTAGCATAGTAGTTAAGATGCTGAAACCGATGACTGGAAGGTTGGCAGGTCAGCTGTTCAATACCTGATTGCTACACAATGGAGTGAGCTCCTGTCTCTGTCCCAGTTCCTGCCAACCTAGCAGTTCGAAAGCAAGACATTGGGAGTAGATAAATAGGTACTGCTTCAGTGGGAAGGTCAACAGCGTTCTGTGCAATCCGGCATCTAGTCATGCCTGCCACATGTCCACGGAAATGTCTGCAGATGCAGAAAAAACTGGCTCTTTGGCTGTAAATGGAGATGAACATCGAACCCTAGAGTTGGATACAACTGGCTTTCAAGCAAGGGCAACCTTTACCTTGACTAGAGTTTGAGAATGTTACTTTTGGCCTTTGAATCTCCATACCGGCTGGAGAATTTGGGCAGCTCTCTAGCAGCTGTAGGCAAAAAAAAAAAAAAAAAAAGGGGGGGGGGAGTAATATTTCTAAGTCCAGCAACTTAAAGGTTACCTCTAGCTGCTTAACAGGAGGACCCTGTCTACAATCCCAATGCACAACAGAACAGACTATTTCTTGTTAAGTTCTTGTTAAAAAACAACAATAAAAAACCAGGGACTTTCCTTGGCAAAGATAGAACCAGGGCCTTGCCCTGGTTCAAAATTATTTGGCGTTGCCAACCTTGACAATGAATCAGAAGCCAAGATTAACCCTTTCAGAATTCTGCAGCTAATGAATTGCCAGGTGATTGGTCAAGACCAGCCTTAACATTAGGCAGAGTGAAGCAGCTGCCCAAGGCAACAAATGTTAGAGGACAGCAGAAAGAGTGCCTGTATACCCCTGAGTGTTGTGACAGATATGTGTGCCGCCCTACGGCTGTTTGGAGGATGCTGTCCCTCTTTTACATAAGGTTTCTATTGGCATTCCTGTCCATCTCTAGAGTTGAGGGAGGGAGTGACAGGGGAATTGGTGTTTTTGCTTTAGCCCCATGTTGGCGAACCTTGGCACTCCAGGTGTTCATGGACTTCAATTCCTAGAAGCCCAAGTCTCTGTGAATCCACATGGTAAACCCATTCATGCGGATTGACAGAGACTTGGGCTTCTGGGAATTGAAGTCCAAGAACACTTGGAGTGTCAAGGTTTGCCATCACGGCTTTAGCTGCCACCATACCTGGGGGATATATATATTCCTGTTCATTGATTGAATAAATGTTTCTACTTCTCCTTCCTGAAAAATGATTATTTTAAGCAGGATTATTTTGTGCCAGGAGGTTAGGGGATGTCAGAATCACCATCTGCAATGGCAATAACATTCCAGTCTAATTAGTGGCCTGTGAACAGAATGGACTTCCTGTCCTCCCCTTCCCCCAACTCCTCCTCCTCCTAAAGGACAGCATAAACAGCGTGGAGTTCACTCCCAGCTTGCTGATGTGTCCCTTGGTGTGCTTGAGTAGAAGTCCCTGTTGCAGGGTCTCTTGTTTCCCACAGTCTATCTGAGATCATCCACTTAACCACAACATTTGCAGTTGCTGCACGGAAACATATTTGAAGACTTAAGCATTTATAAAGTGTCCCAGAAGACGAGACAAGCCTGTTCCAACTTTGCCTCTGTTACAGAAAGCCGGTCAAGAATTTTTAAATATGCAGGGTGTACATACATGTTTTGAGGGCTTGGGCTGAGAGCAGCCATGTGGCAGTAATTTAATACCCTCCAAAGAAACCCAGCAATTTAATAATATTTACCTCATTGACCCCAAAATGGCTTAGAATGGATTTTCATTTGAATTTCAGTACAGACCTTTGTGATGAATGTTTTAAAAGACTGGTAAATAACATACAAGAGGCAGTGTGGTTCAGTGGATGGTTCTTGTAGAACAGTGACTCATAGACTTCAAATCTCCAAGTGATTTAGATGTCATCTGCTAGAAGATACAGTTGGCGAGTCAATTCCCCTGTATTGGTTAAAATAAGCCTATCTGCAACTTAAGACACTGTTAGAGTACACCACTGGTGGGCATCAGCAGGTTCGCACCAGTTTGCCAGAACCAGTAGCATAAATTCTGGGTGGCTCCACCCATCCAAGTTTTGAAATAAAGTACTGTAGTCCTAATTTGGGTGCAACACAGGGCTCCCCCTGACCACGCCCACCACACCACGCCCACAGTGTGGTAGTAAAAAAATTTTTTTTTAGCCCACCACTGGAGTACACCCATTTGAATCAGTTGAACCTATGTGACAGTTGATTCACCAAATCTCCATTGATTCAATGGTGCTACACTAGTACAATTTACTATGCTAAGTAACAGGGTTTCGGGCCGTGTGATTAGTTTAAAATGGGGAAGCCCTTTGTCAGAATCTGCTTGATAGCAAAAGTGCTATACCATCTTAGCTATGCAGCAGCAAATAGAGACTGCGGTGGCTCATCAGTTAAGAAGCTCGCCTTGTTAGCTGGAAGGTTGGCAAGTTGGCAGTTCAAGAGCTGAGTACTGCATGATGGAATGAGCACCTGTCTCAGTCTGACCCAGCTCCTGCCAACCTAGCAGTTCAAAAGCAAGAAATTGCAAGTAGATAAATAGGTACCACTTCAGTGGGAAAAGATCTTGGGGACATGAAAGGAGTCTCATTTGGTGGTCCCCTGAATGGAGTTCCTCCAGCAAAAAACCTTTCAACCCAGAAAGCACCTTTGTGTGCTTCTGACATGATTTTTTTAAAGCAGTAAATGAGCTTGGTCTTCCATGGTTTCCTATGTTCTCTCAGGACTTATCCCCACTCCTAACAGCACCATGAAGTTACATATGCAAAACAGGTTTATAAAGCTTTTTCATTAAACTCAACCGAAGACACCAAACCACCAAACCCATCAAGCCTCCAGAAACTTAGAAGCTAAGATGAACTAAGACACTCTATCAGAGTAGAACCCTAAACATGTATGAACTTCAACAAAGGCGATGTGATGATGACACTTTCTTGGGGATACCAACTTAGCAGGAGCCCATTCCTAATGACTAAAAGCCAAAATGTGAGAGTGGAGGTTGTGACAGAGGCAGAATAGGCAAGGTTGCAGGCTAGCTTCTGGGCTAGATGACTGTTGAAATGGGCATGAAAGTACCATACTATTTGCCAGCATATAAGCACACTCTCTCCCTGCTTAAAATACACTGGAAAAATGGAGTCCATCTTATACTCAGGGGGACTGCAGTGGCTCAAGTGGCTAAGATACTGAACTCGGTGACTGGAAGGTTGGAGTTCGATTCCTGCGTATTCCATGATGGAGTGAGCCCCTGTCTCTGTCCCAGTTCCTGCCAACCTAGGACTGCAATGGCTTAGTGTTTAAGATGCTGAACTTGATGGCTGGAAGGTCGGCAGTTTGAGATCCAAGTGCTACACAAGGGAGTGAGCTCCTGTTTCTGTCCCAGCTCCTGCCAACCTAGCAGTTCAAAAGCAAAAAATTGCAAGTAGATAAATAAGTACCACTTCAGTGGGAAGGTAAACAGTGTTCCGTGCACTCTGGTGTTTAGTCATGCCTGCCACATGTCCACGGAAGCATCTGCAGACACAGACAGCCCTGGCTCTTTGGCTATAAATAGAGATGAGCATCGAACCCTAGAGTCGGATACTACTGGCTTTCGAACAAGGGCGACCTTTACTTTTACATTACACTCGGATGCATCTTATACGCTGGCAAATATGGTAATCTAAATAAATGGACACAAAATCTGGTTAAAATCCAGCTAGCAAGATAAAATAGAAATTAAGAGCCAAGTGAAGGAAACAATTTTTGATGGCCGGGCTGATGACAATAGCAGCTGCAGGGGTTGATACCTTTTAAATCTAAATTGCCCACCTCCCTTACATGCAAAACCCCAAATTTTGTTGTTTGCCCTGAGATTCCCCACCCCCACCCCGGGAGACTCAAGAAGCATATAAAAACCTTGAGACTTGAGCCAGTATTGTACTCTGATCCCTAGCAATACTACACCTTCCTGAATGGGATATGAACACAGCACAAGAACCTTGAGTGATCAAACATCTCCAGAGACATGACATTCTATACAAGGAAAGTGAACAAAGAAGGGAGACATGATGCTTGGATTGGATGTATGTTTTGAAAATTCTCTTTTTCTTTTTCTCAGACATCTGCATGCATGCATATGTGTCTCTGCACATAGAAACTGAGGGAAAAGTGGAGATGTGTAGACTCAGCCAGTCTTTTCTGAACCAGCAGAATCTGAGTCTTGAGATCAGATAGATCTCAAAGCAAGGTCTTCCCTGTGCAGGGAAGGAGAGCAAGGAAGCAGAGCAAGGTGTCCAATTGTGGTGGTAAGTGTCTCCCACTTAATTTCCCTTTTGAGGAACCAGAGTACCAAAATAATGTTGTGGACCACATTAGGGCCCAATGGGCTACATCAGGTTTGCAGGTCATAGGTCTCCTGTCCTAAGAACCTTGGTGTGGAAAGATCTGTTAGATGCCAGTGGCCATAGTACACTGCTTGTTCACACTGGAAGAAAACTTTGCACAGTTTGTACAAACACAGTTGTAATAGTATCTCCAACATTGTTCTGCTGTGCGTCGATTCTACATAGGCATATTTCAGAACTAGATCGAATGGATACAAGCCATAGTCATAACTTGTTGGGCTCAAATGGAAAAAGAGAAATGGAGCATTAATTCTATTGCACCTAGAGAACTGCAATGTGCTCTGTTTGGAACTATTCTTGATGGTTAGGGATTATGGTATTTGTAGCTTGAAACATCAGTTGGGGTTTCCAAAGTGTGTTACAGACATTTTTGGACTGAATAGTCCCCTGATCATGTAAACCACTTCTGCAATCCTGTTATTATTGCCCTATCTCTTTTCAAGTGACCTTTTTTCACCTGTCTCATACCCAGCACATCAACAAAAAGTAGAAAAGTCAGGTTTTAGATTACAATTTCTAGAATCCTCCAAGCTGTTCTGGGGATTGTGGAAGTTGTAGTGCCCCCTCCAGATTCTTTCCCAAGCTCTACTCAAAATCAGCAAACAAACTTGCTCAATTGTCTTATGTGTAAAGAGTAGTTTGATAAGACTTCTCATTCCTGTTATCTGAGGAAAGAAGGGGGAAACATGGAGACTTTGAGAATGCATCGGGGGGCTTTCCTGTCCATTGTCAAAACTTTATACAGTAATTATAAACACTGAACAATAGCACTTCTTGTTTCTGGAGCTATGAAAGCAAACACCTGCAGAACTTCCTGAAACCATCAGACCGAAGACAAGGACTTTCCTATAGATGTAAATGCTGATTTTTGTTTTTCATCTGTAGCACAGTTTACATTTTGGTTAATCTCCTTTGTTCCCTGCAGAGTTAACACTCAAACGGAATATTTCAGCCTCAGAAAAGAGGATGTGGTTACTTGCCCTGCCTCTTTCAAGATGTAGTCTCATCTTTCAGACATGTCTCTCTAACCAGCCTGGCGGGATATATATATATATTTGCATTAACTCTGAACTAGCTCTTAGTGTCTTGCAGAGAATAATCTGTTCAGTGCTAGTAATTCACTCCTTACAAGGAAGTGCAAAAGCCCTCCTGGCACTCAAAATACTGTGTAAGATTACCGCAGAAAAGAATTTCTAGTAAAACAACAACAACAACCAATGAACTATGTAAGGCACAGTTCATTTCAACAGCATCCTCCTATCGGAAAGTATTTTGCAAATACCTGCCAGTTGGCACTAGTCACTGCAAACGTTAAGATTACAAAATAATGTTTTATATGCCCATTCTTAAACCCCCACACACTATTTCAGATGCATATGGTATAGCACTGCTGAAATATATAAAGCAGACTTCTCTCACTTTGAAACTTAGTGTGTATATATGTCCTCTAACACACTGCATTCCTATCAAATCAAAGTAAATGTTTCTGGAAAATCTCATTTTTATTACTGTATTATCTTATTTTAAAAATTCATTCCCCCACTCCCCAAAATGCTTTATGTATATGCAGAGTTTCTTCTTAACTAGCATGGTTTTATTGTTGAGGATTTGAATGAGAAGTACAGTATGTTTGCTAAACAAAAGTGGCCTCGCCAATGGCTGAAAAAACTATCTAAAGAATAATAAAGTTGTATAAATATTTAAAGGCATCTCTCAGCCTATGTATATCCTGTTATTAACAGTGAATCTCATTACTGTACTGCTAAATAAAAGGAACATAAAGGTTGCCCTTTTCCAGGACCCCATGGCGTGCAAGCTTTGCAATAAAGCTCTGTATGACCAAAAGCAAAATTGGGGGCAATACATGTTACAACATTCCTTCAGGAAATAGGAATATAGTACCACGCCTATGAGTCAATGCACACAGTGATAGACAAAATAACAATTCAGCTACGTATAATGGAGTCAGAGCAAAAGTCTTGTGTTATTTTAAGAACTATCAGGTTCATTTTAGTGCTAGCTTTTGTACACTACAATCCACTTTGTCAGATACATGGATGGAATACAATATTTAGGCCACAGGTTTATATACATAATATATACATACTGTAGTTGTATGAGGGGGAGCAGATGAAATGAGGATGGCTACAACATTACTAAAACAGGTACGGTAATGAACTTTCAAACTTCATTATGTGCATTAATAATGGTGTCGTCCTTGGATAATATTGAGCTTCTATGTGTCACAAAGCAGATTATAATCCACGAAACCTTGTGTGGAATCAATCTAATAAAAATGGTGATAGCCATGCTGTCACAACACAAATTCCAAAATCAATTGGGTATTCTTCGGTATTTGAATTGATTCTGAAACTGGCAAAACTGATGCAAATGTAGGGAGGGATCTTTGAAAATCAAGATGCACACCTTCGTGGCTACCCCTTTGAAGGTAAAGGTAAGGAATTGTCCTTGCTCAAAAGCCAGACATATCTGACTCTAGGGTTCAGCACTCATTTCTGCTTATAGCTAAAGAGCCAGCGCTGTCTGTGTCTGCAGACGTTCCCATGGACTTATGGCAAGCATGACTAGAGAGACACCAAAGTACACGGAACACTGTTTACCTTCCCACCAAAGTGGTATCTATTTATCTACTTGCAATTTCTTGCTTTCGAACTGCTAGGTTGGCAGGAGCTGGGACAGAGATGGGAGCTCACTCCCTCGTGCAAAAACCATACCTTAATTAGGACCACTGAGTTTGAACTTCTAGAGGAAGGCAAATGTCAGATCATGAAAACATAGCTTTTTGGGTTAGTGATTTGGGAATGTAAGAAATGTTGTTCTCCCTCTAAAAAAAACCCACCCTCTTTTCGAGCTCTAGCTTCTGTTTGTTAAAAGGACCAGCGAGATACTTTACTGTCTGAACTCAAAATGGTGGCCCCACCCCATGTATACAATTTATTCATCCAGGCAGCTACATGATTTCTAGGGGTGATAGGACTGTCTGCCCCATTTCACTTAAGGGCAGTGGGAAAACCTAAGTGGCACAGGACAAGATGTGAGACATGTGAAGCCTCACTCTCAACATCTGCTGCCTGAGGCATGTTTATCTCAGTCTGCTTCATGACAGGGTTCAGCCTGATTTCCTGGAAGGAGCTGACTGATCACTGTGGGAAACAAGATACTGATGATGGTTAGGGGAGGCATTTTTGATCCTTCAGGGCTTGTTTCATGACTAATCTTTCTCATTTGGAATGTGCTTATGAGCTAGAAAGCTTTCGATACTCAGAAGCAAAACTTTGAAAAGTTACTCTTTGGGCCACAATTCTTGGGATCCACTATTAAACATGGCTAATAGGCATGTTGGTTGGTGGATTCTGGGAGATGTAGTCCAAAAAAAAAAAGGAAAGCTTCTAAGCTTTATTCAAAAACTATCCAAAATAGGTGTGATTTAAAAAACTTACACACATAAGACGATGGGTAGAGAAGGGATGTTTATGGGTGTAGAATGGTTGTTGAGATAAAGCTAAAGAATTTGCTGATGCAGGATGGGGAGTAGAGAAGCAGGCAATGAATAAGAAGATTTATGCAAGCTTCTCAGGAGAGACATGTAATGGCATTAATAATGAAAAAGAGCAGGATGGGCAGCTGGTTACTATGGCCACATGCATCACTCAGTCTGCTTTCTAAAGGCTCTAAAAGTGGAAACTTTAGATCTCTAGAAAGAGTGGTCTATCCCTTGCCTATCATCTTACTGGCACCATCATCTGCTGGCTTTAGCCCTACTTGCTACTAGTGTGCAGTCATCACAAGATTGTCTGCAAGAAAGGCATGTCTTTAAAGAAAAGTTACCATCTCCCATTAAACAGATGTTGTCTGTCCCTTTGGACATATGAAATATGGTCATGAGCCACACCTGAGTCAAGTACTAACAGATACCTATTTAAGAACACAACCTTTTAAAGCAATCAAAATTAGCAGCAATTACCAAACCCTATGTCAGTGCATTCAAAGATTAATTACCGTATGTGAAATCTTATGCTCTGAAACTCTCACCATTCAGTTTTAATTCAGCCTTCACTTTTTAGTATCATAAAATAGAGAGATATGTTACTTTTCAATACTGTGCATAACTACCATGTTTCCACTTACACTCACCTTTTTTTAAGACTAAGCCAGGGGTTCCCAACCCAAGGCCCACTTGTACAGTACATCTGATCTTGGATTCCCAGAATGTGTATAAAAGTAAACTGTAACAGAGTCATTTACAATCATTAGTGCAAAACTCTTTTGTTGTTTTTGTTCAGTCACACAATTGAGACCAAATCTTTGTGACAGCCATGGACCACAGCATGCCAGGTTCCTCTGTCATCCACTGTCTGATTTTAGGGCTTTAAATTGCTCAACTGGAATTCTGTCATCTCCACCTTCTTTGTTGTTAGCAATATTTTCTACAGCCTACTGGACTTCACACTCCAGGATGTCTGGCTAAAGGGAAGCAATCACACCACCATCGTAGTTGTCAGGGACATTAAGGTCCTTCTTGTATTGTTCTTTCATGTATTGTTGCTACCTTTTCCCTAACCTCTTTTGCTTCTGTTAGGTCCCTACCATTTTTGTCCTTTATCATGGCCATTTTCTTTTGAAAATTTTCCCTAATTTCTCTAGTCCTTCCCCTTCTGCTGTTTTCCTCTATTACAGTTCTCGAACTTTTAAAGCTGGTTTTTAGTTTTAGTTTTAATGAGGGTTTTAAGAGTATTCTATGATGTTGCAGTGTTTATATGTCATTATTTTTGTACTTCTGTATGTTTCTTGATTGTTGTGAGTTAGGTTTCCTAAGTGGGCAGCATAAAAGTACAAAAATTAAATTAAATCTTACATTCCAGGTCCCTATGTAATATTGTCCCTTACAGCATCAGACTTTCCTTTTACCATCAAATCCATCCACAACTGAGCATCCTTGTAGGTTTGGCCCTTCCACTTCACTCTTCATGGGACTCCTTTTACTTGCTCTCCACTCTTCCCCAGTAGCATATTGGACACCTTCTGATCAGAGGGGCCCATCTTCCAGCATCATATCATTTAGTTTTTTGACACTGTTAATTTAATTTTAATTTTATTTTATTTTCATACTTCTATACCGCCCTCCTCACCAGGGCGACCCAGGGTGGTCTACAACACCATAAAAAAAACACACAATACAAGACAATCCCATCATCCCAGGATTCCAACTATAAAAGTTTAAATTTTCAAGATTTAATTTAAAAAAATCAGTTAATTATCATAATTAAAAGATTAAAAACTAAGTCCCAAAAATAAGATTAAAAATTTAAATTAAAAGACTAGGGGAAAGAGGTAGCTCAAACTAACCAGTGAGCTAGAGTCATGGTACCGCCAGGACCCCATACCTGTCCCGCCAGCCATGTTTTTAAGGTCTTCCTAAAAGACAGCAAGTCCATCTGTAGACGTAGCTCAGTTGGTAGGAGGTTCCATAAGGCCGGAGCGGACACAGAGAAGGCGCTCCTTCTAGTGCCAGAGAGATGTGCCTCTCTAGCCGATGGAACAACTAGAGAGCCTCTCCGGTCCACTCTGGTGGGACGGACAGATGTTCTTGGGGTGAGGCAATCTCTTAAGTATCCTGGCCCACTACCATATAGGGCTTTAAAGGTGATAACCAGCACCTTGAATTGCACCTGGAGACAAACCGGCACCAGTTGAAGCTTCTGAATGATCATCAAGGGCAGCCCCATGTAGAGTGCATTACAATAATCAAGTCTGGAGGTGACCAGAGTGTGTGAGATCATGAGCAAGGAGTCCCGATCTAGGAGCGGGCGTAACTGGTGCACAACACGAAGTTGTGCAAAAGCCCTCCTAGCCATGACTGCCACCTGTTCTTCGAGCAGTAGTCGCGAGTCCAGGAGGACCCCCAAGTTACGCATCGGGTCTGTTTGGGGCAAAACCGCCCCATCCAGAACTAAAGATGGTAGCACCCGAAATAATGCAGGACCCCCTACCCACAGCCACTCAGTCTTGCCAGGATTCAGTTGAAGCCCATCCAGACCATTGTCCCCCATCCAGACCCTGACAGCCTCCAGGCACCTGGAAAGGACTTCCACTGCATCACTAGGATTTCCATGGGCCGAGATATATAACTGGGTATCATCTGCATATTGATGATACCTCATCCTATGGAAGCGAATGATCTCACCCAGTGGTTTCATGTAGATGTTGAATAGGAGAGGCAAGAGTACCGAGCCCTGTGGCACCCTATAACAGAGGGGCCTTGGGCTGGACACCTCGTCCTCCATCCACCCCGACTGGGTACGGCCCCTCAGAAATCAGGAAAACCAGGACAACACAGTGCCCTGGATCCCCAATCCTCAGAGGTCCACTTAATGACTTTCTTTCTTGGCAAGGATACTGGGGATGTCAGCCAGTTGATTAAAAAGAAGAAGATACTTTTCATTTCCAGATAAGCATGCTATGCAAAGATGGTATTATCTCCCACAGTAGCGTGTTCATCACTCCATTGCATTGCAGTTAATATACTGTACCTTGGATACCTTGGAGTCATTATTCAGTGTCACAATGACATTCTGCACATGCAAATGCTCTTGAGAAATCAAGTCCATTTGCATGCAGGTGTTTTTTAGCCATTTGGATATCATGTCACCCGCTAATTAGGTGGACCATGACATGTACTCTCCGCTTTCATCTTCTCCAAAGGATTTGATGGAGTATGCTTTGGTGAGTTTTAGTCCTGGCCTAACATCATTGGCAAGAGATGGGCAACACTGCCTAGTTAGTTTGCTCATGCCCCCTTGCTCCTATACTGTAATAGGGAAAATTGTCTACAGGTATTGACAAATCCTGTTGCACAGCTTTGTAGGCATAATGGAGATGATGTAATTAACAGTGGAAAATCATCAGTAATTAAAATATTTATTTGGTAAATTCAAGGTAAATGCAATTTAATCACATTGTGCAAAAGTCACATGGTGGATTGTCTTCAATCACTGATGATTTGCCGTTAGCTGGTGATTTGGCACTGCTGATGGCATCATCCCCATTGTGCACATTATGCTATGCAACAGGATTTCAACCATTCTGCTGGAAAACTCAGAGCAGTAACACACACAAAAAATCAGTTATACAATTAGAAGTAGTTGCCAACGTCACGACAATACTTTAAAGAGCTAAATAGTGGGGTCAAATCAGTAAATACCTATCCTGGAAAGAACATACATTCAGATCATAATGCTATACTCACTGCAAGTCAACTCAATAGAAAGAATACAGCAAAATGATTTAGAAAAAGCATGAAAATTGAAAGTTACTAAGGAGATGATCTGTGAAGACAACAACAAGATCACACACTTTTAAAGAATAATATAAATACAAATTCATCTAAGATGATAGATATTGGAACTGTATCTATAAAATCCTCAAAAATAAAAATGTAAATGATAATACAAGTGAATGATAGATGAGATATTAGAGCAAATTAAAGAGAGATGAAATGTGGGGAGGGGAAGGAATATAAAATACAAAGAATTACACTAGAACATCTGATACCATATTAGGGAAAACAAAGAAAAATGATGGTCCACACAACATGCAGAAATTGAAATTGTCAATGGAGAGGATTTTAATAGCATCATTCTAGATGATAAGAGTGTTATTAAATAAAAAGTACAGTAAAACCTTGGATAACACTAAAACCTGGTTCCACAAGTCTTGGTGTTATACGATTTTTAGTGTTATCTGATGCATGTTAAAATCCTATGGGATCCATAGAGATACATTGTAACCACACAGGCTTTAGCAGTTGTTATCCGATGCATCCCATAGGATCTTAATGTTATCCGATGCAATTCTTCCCCCCAGATTGCTTAATGTTATGCGATTTTAGTGTTATTCGATACTAATGTTATCTGAGGTATTACTGTATATTGATTTCATCTTGAATGATAAAATTAAGGGGAAAACAAGTCCAAGAAATAGAAGAATTTATTGTTTTGGAGCTTGGTTTGGACAGCACTATTTATAGCTGCTATGCTGAAAACAGAAAACATTATGATAATGTCTAGCTTCAGAGAGAAAAGTAATAATATTGTAAGAGCAATTGTTATGTTATTTCCAAAGGTAGATTGAGGGTGCTTTCATATGAGGTTTCTATCATGAGTTGCTTGTAACTCTTCCAGAATTTTTCCCCGCAGGTTTTTCCAATCCATTTTCCCCCATGGTGGTGGTGGTGGGGAATCAGTTCAGGAGATAAAGATGGGACAATTCCATTATCTTTTGATTAGTAATAGTAGGAACTAAATTATACTAAAGAAGGCTTTAATCTTAAAACTTATTTGGATGATGAGCCACTGACCATAACACACTAATAGGGTTCTGCAGTTGGACTTTGTTGTTCATTCGCACAGTCGAGTCTGACCCTTTCCGACCCCATGGACCCCATGGACCACTGCACACCAGGCTCCTCTATCATCTGCCATCCTCTGTAGTCTGCTCAGATCTTGAGGGTCAGTCAAAATCCGGGCAAGGTGAAACTAAATGATAGAAGCAGAGGGGCAAAGAGATTTGTTCACAGCAGTTAGGGAAATATCATCTGCTTGGAAGACCCCATTGTCTTATAAGAGCCTGCCAGATTTTAAGATCTTGGCAAGGCCTTCCTTTCTTTTTAGTACTGCCATCACTGGAGACACAATCTGGTCTGGTCATGAAATGGATCTTCTCAGTGGCCACTCATAGTAAAGAGCCCTGGTAGCTCAGTGGTTAAACTGCTGTACCAAAGCCAAAATGTTGTGAGTTCAATCCTGACCAGTGCTCACGGTTGGCTCGGCCTTCCATCCTTCCAAGGTCAGTAAAGTGAGTACCCAGAAAATGAGTACCTGGCTTGAATTTTTGTATTGTATTTTCCTGATTGTATTGTACTGTTATTTTCATGTAAAATTTATTAACTGCAGTGACTGTGCTACATTTGTGGTTATATTTATAGTATGTTGTATTTATATTTGAGACTGTAACACTGTTAGCCGCTCTGAGTTGCTTCGGCAAGGAGAGCGGCATATAAATCTAATAAAATAAATAAATAAAATGCTAATTAACTTCTGAACTGCCCAGAGAATACACTAAGTGCTTTGGGGTGGTATATACGTGTGATTGCTCTCCAAAGCCTTACTGCCCCCTGCTTTGCTGTTCTCTCATCAACAGGAAAAGATTTTTCTAAAATTCAAACAAGCCTTTGGAATGTAAACTGGTAGGCAGCAGAAGGAGGTTTAACAGGTTTGGGGCTGGCTTTGTCTCCGATTGTTGTTTTAATGGATTGATTTTAATGTTAAGTTTTAATTAAGGCTTTGTTTCTGATTCATACGCTAGTTTTGTTAGCTACCTTGAGCATCTTATTTTTAACCAGAATAAATGTTCTATGTTGAGAGAAAATGCTCATGGACTCTGATATTGGCCTCTATACTTAGGTTTGCTTTTGTTACAATACGCAGCTGGGAGCCAGATGTCCTTGCTGACTACAGCATATTGCTCAGTGATCATTCAGTAGCCCCAATTTATGTTTCATTGACTTCTGGTCAGCAATTCAAAACTTGAGTGCTGCATGATGGAGTGAGCACCCATTGTCTGCCCCAGCTCCTGCCAATCTAACAGTTCAAAAGCAAGAAATTGCAAGTAGACAAATAGGTACCACTTTGGCAGGAAAGGTAACCGTGTTCCATGTGCTCCAGCCTCTAGACATGCCTGCCACATGAAACGTCTGCAGATGCAGACAGAGCTGGCTTTTTGGCTGTAAATAGAGATGAACATAGAGTCAGACATGATTGGTTTCCAAGCAAGGAATACCTTTACCTTTAATGGTAAATGTGGAAGTTCAGATGCTTGACAGTCCCTACAGGCACCTTCCCCCTAAAAGAAGAATCCAGAAATTTGGACAGCTGGATCAGTCAATATCAACAAACGAGGATCAGGGTTGTTTTTTTTTTTTTTTGCAAAGCTAACAGCTCTTAAATGCTCATTCAAAACCAAACCACTCTCAAATACTTTGCATTATAACAGGTACTGTTTTCAATAATAAATTGTTCCTGGTAAAACACATTTCTCTCCCAGCTATCACAAGGACTCCAGCTAAATCGAGAAGAAAAAGTGGAGATTGGTCTGTGTATCTGGGCCAAGTAAGGTCATAGTCCTTGCTTATCACAAAGTCCCAGGGCTTCAACCTGGCATGTCCTGGCTCTATCACATCTATTTCTTATTAACACTATGTCACTGACTTATAAATCCATTCTTATAGTTCCACAGCATCTGTGGCTGCTACTCACTCATTTTCTCTTTGTCTCTCTTTTGGATATACTGGGGGGTGTCCAAACTTTTGGAGCCTTGCAATCTGTTCTGCAAAAGGATGAGATAGATTTTAGGCTGCCATTTTCTCTGTTTACACCAGGGATGCCCAAACTATGGCCTGTGGACCGGATCCAGCCCCCACCACTGATTCATTTGGTCCATGCCGCCCTCGTCACTCCTAGATGAATTGGCATCAGCGCCGGATATGGCCTGCAGGCCGTAGTTTGGGCACCCCTGGGATATATACATTGATTTTATAATTGTTTCTGAAGGTTATGCTGCCTGTGACACCAGAAGGGCAATACCTGTACTTTATCTAACAAGCATTGGACCTGAAATCCCAGAGCTTGAAAACATTATTTTTTGGACTACACCTCCCAGCGAGAGTGACCACAGAAATACTCAGTACTAGGACAATGTTGTAAGTAGGGTGAGAATTTGCAACCTGCTGATCTGACTAGTGGACTTATGCTATCTCAGGCATTGTAAATTCAGTATGTAACCTAGCAAGGGTAAATAACACCCAAGGTTACTGAAGAGACAAAGATGTTGTATGTGAGCTATTTTGAGAATTTGAGTTTTCACAGTTACTGATGTGTTGCTACTTAACCTCTGATCCTGGAAGCAGAACAGTTTAATACAACTGCATGACAGACGCACATCCATTTTTCGTCATCGGCTGCTACTTGTATCCGAACATAATTTTCCCTGGTAGTCATTTTCTCAGTTGCTGGATGTGTCTCTGGTGACTCGCTCGATAAACCGATCCTGGCATGAAACATGCGACCACATACATTACACTGAATAGATGGTGGACACACCAGGGGCGTAGCTACCGCCGTATCTGCCGTATCAATTATACGGGGCCCCTGGGCCACGGGGGCCCCCAACGTGCGTAAGCAAAACAAATCTTTACCCTTCCTAAGGGCCCCCAAACAAATTTTTATACGGGGCCCCACCAAGGCACGTGGGACACACATCCATTTTTACTAAGGCAGGAACAGACTGAACAGGCAGGGCCTGTAACAAATAGCTGCAGTGACTCTAAAGATGATTATTCTTGTTAAAGGAATGCATCTGTAATAGAAGTCTTAGTATTTTTCAGACTTCTCAAAGGACGAGGGAGTTTGAGGTTCAGAAATAGAAACAAGATTTGCCAAGTCAATAGTGTCCCGTTCCCTGAGACTTCACAGCTAGAACCTGAGACCAGGGGGTCTAAGTGACAATGGGTGGAGGTAGATACGTACCTAGACTTTAAAGTCAACTTTAAAGTCAACAATTAATTGTCCCCTCTCTCCAGTATGATTTGCCCTGGGATTTATTTACCCACCTGCAGTATAGTAAGTCCCTAAAACTTTAGTCCAGAACACTAGTGTTGACACCTCCGTCCCATACACATCTCGAAGGCTTCCCCTGGTATAATATATAGGGGGTCATCGGCCCCCATTCTGAGTATTTTATAGCTAAATCAATGAGACCGGAAATAGCATTTTTGTCCTTCCACTTCCATAATTTTAACAGGATGACCTACAATAAAATGGTGATGTGGAAAGTGTTCTTCTGTTCAGAGCTCTACCAAGTCTTCTTGAATTATACTTTATGTTAGTACCTACAGAGCATACCATGTACCTATTGGGTTCCGATTAACCAACCCAGAAGGGTTTCCTCTCCTCAAATACCATTTTGCACTCTTGTCAATTTTTGGGTGTTTTCCTGAGCCTGATACAATTCTGTTGAACATGGATGGTATTATTTTGGTTGTAAAGTGATTCACACAGTCTGCTCTTGATCTACAGCAGCCATAAGGTAATATAGCCTTTCTGGGTAGTATTTGGCTGCAATTTACAGCAATCCTAGGCAGCACAACAAATGATATGAGATCATGGGAGTTTTAGTCAAAACAGTATCTAGGATTGCTTTGGGTCAGGTTTCTTTCCCAGGCTCCTCCTCTTGTTCTTCTCAGCCTTGTAAATATTTTACTACTACCTAGATGCGGAAGGGACAACAGCGTGACCCAGCTCCAGCGATGGAAAAGGCACCCTTGCCAACTATTGTTATTGTTCAGTCGCACAGTCGATTCTGACCCTTTGTGACCCCATGGACCATTGCACACCAGGCCCCTCTGTCCTCCACCATCCTCCTCAACCTGCCCAGCTCTGTGCCCATCTAGCCATCTCATCTTTGGGCGCCCCCTTCTTCTTTTGCCCTCCACCTTTCCCAGCATCAAGGCTTTCTCAAGTGAATCCTCTCTTCTCATTTGATATCCAAAGTACTTTACCTTCATCATTACTATTTGACCTGCTAAGGAGCAGTCAGGGGTGATTTCTTTTAGGATCAACTTATTTGTTCTCCTCGCTGTCCAGGGGACTCTCAAAACTCTCCTCCAACACCACATTTCAAAGGCATCTATCCTTCTGCGCTCAGATTTCTTTATGGTCCAGCTCTCACAACCATACATTACCACCAGTAATACCATGGCACCCTTCTGTCTTCAATGGGCTTCAGATACAGCAGATAGGCAGGTGGTCAGGGCCCTCCTTCATGTTGCTTAACTATGATGGGGCAATGCCCCCCACCCCCAGCCTGTGTGTACCATCCAGTCCCACCACCCCCACTTACTGGTCTGTGTTTAGCATGAAACCAGTCTGTGGTGCAAAAAAGGTTGGGGACCCCTGCTGTAGATCCTGCAGTTGGCTATTTGGAAGGCGATTGTATTCAGGAGTCGGGTGGTGGTGGTGGTTCCAGAAGGTCCTTAGAGATCCTGGAGGGGTAGAGTGGTGAAATTTGCTCACCCTCTGTTGCAGGATCACAATGAATAGCAGTTTTTACTTGTGTTTTTACTTGTGTTTTCTTTTAATTCACAAACTGCTGCACCTCTGTATACCTAGGAAACCAGCAACCGAACAGCGCTGGGTTGCCTTTGGCTGGAGAAGACCTTTCCCAAGGGTAAAGTGCTTTTACAGCTAAAGGCAACCCTGTGCTGTTAGCGAGAGGGAGTCTCGCTGCCCGCCCTGCTCAAACAACAGTAAGAATCCCTCTCGCTAACAGTGTTGGGTTGCTATTCCATGGCAAAAATCGTTGTACGAATCATCCTATAGGGAAAATCGCTATATGATACATGTATCATACAGCAATTTTTTCGTACAACAATGGACCCATTGGAACCAATTAAAATCATTATACGGGGTTTCACTGTACTTCAAAAATGTGTGGAGTTTAAGTTGCTGGGCTAGAGTGGGAATGTCATATTTGGAGAACTTGCTAACTATAACTACAGTATTTGTTAAAGCTGCCATGCCTACTGCTGTATAAAAAAACCTTAACTTTTTTACCCTTCCATTTGTTTGCCTTTTAAAGTGCATACCTCAAAACATCAAGAGATCAGAAGCCACTATTGGTTTTGAGAGTGTGAGTAAGGAGAGGTGTGTGTTTCGTTTTTCTTCCCCTAAAATACTCAACGACCCCCATTTTCTCTAAGAAAACTAAGCATTTGTGGCTGCTACAATCAGCACACATACTAAAAAATTTCCCGTAAGTCTCCAGCTTACTCTGGACACCACACAATACCACCCAACCCCCAGAGCCTTGGAAGGAAATGATAAAATAGCCAATGCATGCAGGGTCTTAAATACACAATGCAAAGTCACAGCTCCTACAGATGTCTTTTTTCCGGTCCTGAGTTTATGGGAGGGCATGAATGTTAACCACTGTAGGAACATACCCTCCCAAGCTTTTCCTGCACAACAGTGACAAAGCCTTCTTGCTGCAAGCAGGAAATGTTCCTGTTCTAACGGCAAACTGAACATGGAAGCTAGAGTGCCAAAGCCAGTGCTAAATCTTAAGACTTTAAGCTCTATCTGGCATTGGCTATCCAGGCTTTCAGGTAGGATTTTCCACTGGGGACTGGGGTGGCTCAGCAGTTAAGACGCTGAACTTGATGACTGGAAGGTCGGCAGGTCAGCACTTCGAGACCCGAGTGCTGCATGATGGAGTGAGCTCCGGTCTGTCCCAGCTGCTGCCAACCTAGCAGTTCAAAAACAAGAAACTGCAAGTTGATAAATAGGTACAACTTTGGTAAGAAGGTAAACTGTTCCATGCACTTCGGTGTCTAGTCGTGCCTGCCACATAACCACAGAAATTTCTGCAGACACAAAGCTGGTTCTTTGACTATAAACAGAGATGAATACTGAACCCGAGCTGGATATGAAAAAGGAACAGCAACTTTTACCTTTATACCTAGATGTCCTGGCATTCCCTGTTTCTCTCATTCAAGAACTAGCCAGGCCTGGCCTTGCCTAGCTTCCAAAAATCAACTGAGATCATGTGTTAGGGTCATATGGTGATGCCAGCTAGAGAGCCGATCTAGTACAGACAAGAGTCCTGTTTCCTACTTTTTGTCTAAATGCTGGGACCAAAACACGGAAAGGAAGCTTGTCAAGAGTCAACTTGGAGTTGACTAAAAAAACAACCCAACAATGTTGAGAAACTTTATCTTCTTAAGACTAGAGAGGCAGCTGCAAATGGAAACAACATCTATAGCACTGAAGAGCGACAAGGCTTTGCCTTTGGATTTCAGGGTCAATGGCATTTTCCCATCTCTCAGGAGGATGGGTGCGGTATGATGGCCACACTAAGGCAGCAGGTGGTCAGAGGAGGAGAGAGGTAGCTGGGAGGAGGCGTTTTGTTAATTTACAGGTAAAGACAAATAAACCTTGTAGTCATAGTCTAAAGGTTACAGAAATTACAGCCCAAAGGTAAGAATTAAAACCACCCTGTTGCAAAACATTTCCCTTCATCCACTTAGGGCTTGAAATAGTTTTCTTAAAGTCAAACGAAACTCCAAATAGCTTAAGGGAAAAATGCAATCCAAATGTTAGAAAAAATAGTTTGTGATTCACTTTGTTAGTGCTCCTCTTAAATCTCTCATTTAGAAACAGTTATGCTGAACAGTTATGCCAAGACAGTGGTGATGGTCTAAACGTGGGGTGGGCAATCAGTAGCCCTTCTGGTGATGATGGATCATAACACCCATCATTCTTCATAACGGGTTTACCTTGGCTAAGGCTGGTGGGATTTTAAGTACAACAGCTTGAAGGTCACAGAAGACTCAACCTATCCTAAAACTGTATCCATTTCCATCTTGGTAAGTACTGAGTGAGTGAAATGTTGGTGTGCCATAAACGATGTACTAGAAGCCAAAATAGTACTATGGCCTGCACATGTTCTCAGCCCATCGTATCCTCAGGCTTATGCAATAAAGCTCTTGAATATTTTATTGGCTCAAGTTGCTGCTCTTTCACTCCAAAAGCAGCCACTTGAGAACAAGGATTTGTTGCACCATCGCCCTCTGCCAAAGGGTTGTCTCCCTTCCCTCGTGGAAATATAATAGGAAATTCGGAATCCTGCTTCCTTGCTTTGTCTGTGTCAACCTCAAGGGTCCTTCTCAACAAATTGGAGAATGCTTGGGCCTTCTCAAGTATCTTGATGTAATCCAGGAGTTCTCAACCTTTTAAAACCGCGGGCCGGATCATGCTCCCTCAGACAGTTTCGGGGGTTGGATGGCCATTTTGCCCTTCCACCACATGCCACTCCCTGGTGTGGTGGTGGTGGGCCACATGTGGCCTACAGGCCGCAGGTTGAGAATCCCTGCTGCAATCACTTATCCTTTCATATCAACTTGACTTTTGTATTTTTATTGTGATTATACATTTGGCTGACACATCATCCCTTACTGGAGAGTTTCAAAAATAAACTGTGAGAGGCCTGGGGAAGTGCCCCCCCCCTTTCATTTCAAGCAAGTTTATAATTTTAATGGGTATATCCAGCATTGGCTGTGTTTACAACTTTAGGGTGCATCAGTCTACCCGAAGTAGCAGGCATTTGGGTGCCCTTCAAGAGCTTACGGTAGTTTGTGTGTCTTTCCCAAGATTTGAAGCATTATTTCAGAAGGCCAGTTGGGCATCTGTAGTCCAGCCAGGTTATCCTGCTATGGTAATAGACTAGTGATGGTGAACTTTGGCACTCCAGCTGTTCTTGAACTTCAATTCCCATTAGCCCTGATCAGCAGGAGTGCTGGCTTAGACTTCGAGGAATTGAAGTCCAAGAACACCTGGAGTGCCAAGGTTTGCCACCACGGGAATAGACCATACTGCTAGTGACTCGCCACTGAGTGTCAGGTGGTGGTTAACTAACCTGACCACCCTGAGGACTAGCAGCCTTGAGTGGCGAAGTCCACAGGGAAGGGTGATGGTCTCCTAGTGGATTAAATCCCACTTGAATCCATCTAGATCAGTGTTTCCCAAATGCTGGTTTTTGGACTTCAATTCCCAGAAGCCTAAGTCATTTCCCCAAAGCACTGATCAGCCAATGTACTGACTTAGGCTTCTGGGAATTGAAGTTCACTAGTAGGCTGTGTAGCCCTTGTTGGGAACCACTGATCTAGATGGAAGATGGCAGCTTCATCAATACTGGCCTGGGGCTGATGAGGACTTTGTGTGCCAAAAGGGCTCAGGACTAGAAAATGACTCGTGGAACTGAATCAGTGGTACGGGTATCATGTTGCGAGGTGGAAGGCAGATGAAAGGCCATGGCATTATATTCTCAGGATAGTCTTCATGGCTGATTGCCATGATGATCGTCAATGTTCAGATTTGGATACGGCACAAGAAGAAGTTGGGCATAATTGAGCATGGTTAAGAATTGGTCACACCAAAGTGTTCATTGTCAAAATTCTCTGCTCCAGAGGTAGCCCAATGTTCCACTGCAAATGCTGCCAGCCAGTTGTGAGGGAATATAGCAATTCTCGTCCCACAACTCTCAAAGAGGGAGGACTTCACTCCTGCCCTCCTCCACAGACTCTGGCAAAGCCAAGCTGAAGAACTTTAGCTTTGCTCCAAAACAGGCATATTGCATGATCCAAGTCACAAACAATCACATGCCCAAAGGGAATAAAGTAATTACTAATTTTTTTTATTACAAATCTACAAAAAAAGTTTCCAAATAATGTTTCTCTTTATTCGGTTTATAAATAGCAGCAGCAGGGTATGAGGCAGCAGCCAAAGATCTGTATAGATTGAAAACTATCACTGGACGATGGGGGTGGGGAGGGTGGAAACACAAGAGATTATGTGGAGAGCCTGTTTTTGGAACAAGCCGTAAACACCCTCTCAATTATTAACTATGCGAAGCTTCTCGCTTTATTGACAGGAATCCCAAATTTCTTGCTACCAGTTATTCAGCAGTACTGAGTTCTATTATTCCCTGACCAGTTTTCCTACAAAGCTTACGTACTTTCTGCTGCCCTTAAAGTGATGGAAACGGGAAATGGTACTGTTCAGTCCCACAAAAAGTAGACCCTACTCTGGCTCCTACAGAATTTTTCCATTGCCCCTTATTTTCCTCCGACAGAGAGAGAGAGAAAAATACATATTTTTAACAGGAAAAAAATGCAAGATGTCTTGGAGCTCTTAATAGAGATGTCCTTGGTTTTCTCAGGGCCCAATGAGTTTTTTGAGGAAGGCTTCCAACTGATCCTCATCCTTTATTCCCACAAACTTATCCACCACATCACCATTCTTCATAGCTAGGACTGTGGGCACTGCTGAAACCTAGAGATGAAAAGGACACAAAAAGAAAGGCAGAAGAAATATAATAGCTGAGCTCCACTGACCTGTGAACATCCTCTCAGAAAACAAAGCAAGCATTAAAACAAAAGGCATGGCTCCTTAAAAAGTGAATGATTAATGCTTCCTTGTATTGGAGCAGTTCTAACTTAAAAAAAACAACATTGCAGCATCTGTCACTTAAATATGTTTTCTTTTATCTGAAATGTGCCTTGCACAGAACTTGGAAAAGTTACTTTCATTTTGAACTAGAAGTTCCATATCCCCCCAACCAGCATGACCAGTGGCCACTGCAGGTAGGGAGGTCTGGTACTCATAGTTCAAAAAGTAATTGTTTTCAGATTTGATGGTATAATCCTTCAATTCCAGTGCAGGGTTTACAACAGGTAGACAGGGAAGTTCTACTGAAAGATCCAGACGTTATCATATGGCCCAATTGTGTCCACACATCCCAAGATTGTAACAGGCTACTAGTTCAGAAATCCCAGGAAAGGTGAGCACCAATGAGTCTCATGTTCTGGCAGACCAGAGTGCACTTTGCATCTCGCTGTAAATCAGTGTTATCTGTTTAAGCACAAGAAGTGCAGGAGACAGAACTAATGAGACATGTTTCACAGTAAAACATATGATGTTTCTTGGCCACTTTCTAGAACTATTGTTTTCACTGCTTGAATGAGCTTGACCAGTGATCGTGAACCTTTTAGAGACCAAGTGCCCAAACAGAGGGGCTGGGCGAACTCTGTACTGGGAGAGGGAGGAAACATTCCCATTGAGCTGCTACGCAGAGGGGTGGAATGAACGCTGTGCTGGAGGAGGGAAGAAGTGCTCCCATTGGGTTGCTGGGCAGAGTGAACTCTGTGCTGGGGGGAGGGAGGAAGCATTCCCATTGGACTTCTGGGCAGAGGGGTATGCAGGCCAACAGAGGGCTGAGAGTGCCACCTCTGGTACGCATGCCATAGGTTCAACACCACTGAGCTAGACAGTAATAGTACAAGACAGAAGAAGAGATATTGCATAGACTTACAACTGCCACAGCACACCCTAAAAACAGGGGTGGGGAACCTTTGCCTTACCCCGTTTACTCTGGATCACAAAACTAACCATCCTTTACCATTAACCATACTGGCTATGGCTGATGGGAGTTGAAATCCAAATAAGGACTAAAGGTTCTCAACCTTAATATGAAAAGTAAGCTCTTGGCTGGAGAGGAGACATGAAATGTGGCTGCATGAAAGCTTCCCATGTGCTATGTGTGGCTATGAAGAGACATCAATGCCTATCGCCTCTAATCATGTGCAAGGGAAGGTTAACCATACATGGTCAGACAACCCCCCACCCCCACCCGCTGTGTAGCTGCATTGTCATGCACTGCTTACAGACTAGCTGGAGGTCACAGGAAACCACCTTTTTATGCAGCTATAGCTACCACACAGGAAGCATTTAGGCATCTCTGTCTTGGCTCTCAGTCATCCGTTTCCAGCCTTCAAACAACGCCCCAGTTCTGCAAATGCTGCTGCTAGAGCTAGACCAATTCATCTTCCCTAACTGTGGTTTTAGTTGAGTACACATCAGGGAGGAAATGGATAAAAATGTACGTCTTTGCAAGGGTAAGATACCCAAAACACACAAGGTAGTTCCACCTGCGTGAAAAGGAGTGCTTGGGCAAAAGGCAAAGAAGGGCAAGCTATACATTAGCTCATTCTGGCTACTATTTGTGCTTATTGTAGGGGGTGGCCTTGGCATGTAGGAAGTCCAGGGTAAAGCTATCTCCAGGCAGACTGCAGGGATGCCTCTTTGGTACCTTGGGACCCTGAACTTGACGACTGGAAGGTTGGCAGGTCAGCGGTTCAAGACCCAAGTGCTGCTTCCAAGCACTCCCGGTGTCTAGTCATGCTTGCCACATATCCACGGAAATATCTGCAGATGCAGATGTTTCCGTGGCTATAACTGGCTATAAATGGAAATGAGCACTGAACCCTAGAGTCAGACAATGGCTTTTGATCAAAGGTGACCTTTACCTTTACCCAGTGTTAGGCCACTTTTTCTTCCCCTCCCCTTCGCCCAGTGTACCTTACTGAGCTATCAACCTTTTTCTGTCAGTTTTAAAATTACGGTAACAATTAGAACATAGCCAGGACTTGGCAGAAGCAGGACGAAGAACCCGAGAGGAGAGGGGTCAACTTGTCAGGCTCTGCATTGAGCTTCCCAATCTGTGTTGCAAGCTCTGGGGCTGGAAGGCCTGGCGAAAACCCCAGGCCAATGACCCCCTCCCCCTCCCCCCATTTGAGCAAACCCATTAAGAGGCGGGGGGGGGATGAGTGGGGAGGAATGTGTAAATATTTCAGAAGGGGCTGACACATTCCACAGCTCCTCTGGCGCCCTTATCTTTAGACAGCACAGCCACTGGGTCATGTCCCATCCTTATCTTGCCTGCTGTCCATCCCTGGAATGCACTCGCTCATCAAACAACCCTCCCAGCTGCAACTTGCTGCCATCAGCAATCCGCACACACGCAAATACCCTGGGCTCAAATGCCTGCTTTAATTGGCCCCACCCTTCGCCTTCCTGTGGCCAATGCGGAGCACTTCCTTCATCCCAAAGTTAATCCTGGATGGTTTAATTAAACTTCTTCCTTTTCTTCTTGTGCCGCGTATCTGATTCTGAATATTGGTGATCCTCATGGCGATCGGCCATGATGGCTGTCCTGCAAATATAATGCCGTGGCCTTTCATTTGCCTTCCACATCGGAGCATGACACCCACACCACTGATCCAGTTCCGCAAGTCACTTTCTGGTCCTTTTTGGCACGCAAAGTCCTCATCAGCCCCAGGCCAGTATGGATGAAGCTGCTGCCCTCTACCAAGATGGATTCCAGTGGGATTTTATCCCCTTGCCGACCATCACCCTTCCCTGTAGATTTAGGCACCCAAGCAGTTAAGTCTTCAAGGTTGTCAGGTTAGTTAACCTTCGCCTGACACTCAGCATTGAGTCACTGGCAGTATGGTCTACTCCCGTGATGGCAAACCTTGGCACTCCAGATGTTCTTGAACTTCAATTCCCAGAAGCCCTGATCAGCAGAAGTGCTAACTTGGGCGTCTGAGAATTGAAGTCCAAGAACACCTGGAGTGCCAAGGTTCGCCGTCACTGGTCTACTCTATAGCAGGATAACCTGGCCAGACATATTTAATTAAAATACAGGAACCAATTTGCACCAAAGCAAAGACTACAAGAGGCAAATTGGTTTAAAAATTCAAAGTTTTGTTTGATGTTCTCGAGTGACCTCTAGAGGTCAACTATAAAACCTCACCCTGGGCAACCAAAATCCCCCCCCTTTTTTTTTTTTGCAACAACATCCATGTTTTAAGAAGAAAGCTAGCTCAGTTTACTAAACATCTTATTGGCTAGAGATGTTGAAATAGAAGCTACCAGCAATGTCACTTTAACAGGAAAGACTATACACAGACGATACACATGGGAGTGGTCCAGGATACTTAAGAGACCACATCACCCCAAGGACATCTGCCCGTCCCACTAGAGCAGACCGAAGAGGCTCTTTAAAAGTGCCATCAGCTAGAGAGGCTCATCTCTCTGGCACAAGAAGGAGGGCCTTTTCAGTATCTGCTCCAGCCCAATGGACCCTCCTGTCAACTGAATTACGTCTCCAGACAGAACTGCTACCCTTTAGAAAAGACCTGGTGAAGCAGGTGTGGGGCACTGGTGATACGGCAGCCCCCCCTTGCTGGTTCATACAGTGATGGCCGCTTGTACTTTTAGGTTTTAATCTCAATTTTTAATTAGTGGGGGTATTTTTTAGCAACAGGTTTTAATGATTTTAAGCTTTAATGATTTCTGTAATTTTTAACGTTTTAAGAGTTCATAATTTTCTGAGTGTTGGGATATTAACATTGTGAGCCACCTAGAGTCACTCTGGCAAGTGGGGTGGCTATATACATTTGAGCAATAAATAAATAAATGGGGAATTCAACCATTCACACTGAGTACATCAGCTTTGGCTCTGAGCATCTCCATGGCAGAGTATGCTGCTCTAGTATGGAGCATGCAAAACAAGTTGACATCACTGTT
Organism: Furcifer pardalis; assembly: GCA_030440675.1. Taxonomy (NCBI): domain Eukaryota; kingdom Metazoa; phylum Chordata; class Lepidosauria; order Squamata; family Chamaeleonidae; genus Furcifer; species Furcifer pardalis. Next base: position 159,780,069 of record CP126892.1, read on the forward strand.
AATGAGGCCATGCGTATAGTGACAGGATGCCTCAAACCTACACTGGTTGAGAAAATATATCCTCTTGTTGGTATTGCACCACTTAAGATAAGGAGAGAAGTAGCAACAGACGCCAAGAGAACTAAACATGAGAACAACTCCCTAAACATCCTCTGAATGGACAAGAGCCTCAAGTCCACTGGCTCAGATCCAGGAAGAGCAAATTGGAAGATGGAGGAAGGAACTCAGTGAACAAAGAATAACATTAAAGGAAAATATGGCTGAGGAACCTGACCTCCCTTACATCACTTGAAAGACCCTGAATAGGCTGAGGGTCAGAGACTCTAAATCAGGGGTGGCCATATGGGCATGTTTTACTTCTGCTTCCAAGAGTGATGAGGGCTTTGTGGGCCGGATGAATTGGCATTGGGGGCCAGATCCAGCCCCTGGGCCATAATGACAGGCTCCCTGAACCACATGACTGGCCCATGGCCTGAAAAGTTTGGACACCCCTGCTCTAAATGTAAGACCAACATACTCAAGTGTGTGTGTGTGGGGTGTGTGTGTGTGTGCTTGCAGACAACAAGACTGCTGTAAATGTGGAGATATACTGAATGCAGCTCATTTGCTAGTCTGCAGATTTCTACCAGAAACATGTACTGAAGATTTAAATCTGGGCAACGACAAAGCCAAGAAAGGGTCTTCAAGAATCCAGCATTCCCTTCCCTAGGTCCAAAATTTTAGTTGGGGAATCATACAACATGGCAGAACAGGAAGTCATTGGTATCATTAACAGAAGAGCCTCATTTCCCAAACCACTTAACGTTATAGGGCCTTTGCTGTAAACAGAGATTAAGAGGGTGGTATACGTTTAATTTTCATCTGTCTGTTCTCTAGCTAGAGATGCGCAAAGGACAGTTCTCCAGATGTTACTGGACTGCAATTTCCACTATTACTGACTAGTGCCTATATTACTGGGGACTGCAGTGGAACACTTTGCTTCCTAACCCTGTTCTGAGAATGAGAAGTACAGTAATACCCCGTATAACGCGAGTACCGAATAGCGTGAAAACCGTATAACGTTACAAGATTTTCGGAAAAAAATCTTGTATCGAATAACACGATTTTTAACGTTATCCGATACAGTTGTTCTTAGCAGCAGGGTGGCTGGAAAGCTGAACGGGGTTCTCCGTTCAGCTTCCCAGCCACCCTGCAGCTACGGAGGCAGGGGTGGGGAGGCTGGAAAGCTGACGGGGGGCTCCCCCGTCGGCGTCCCCAGCCACCCCACAGCTGCGGAGGCATGGGCGGGTGGCTAGGGAAGCCGACAGGGAGTCCCCGTCAGCTTCCCCAGCCACCCTGCAGCTGTAGATCGGGTCCTCTGATCTCTCTGGAGCAGGCAGGGGACCCGATCCAAGGTGTTTCTGGGGTTCCCCGACGTCCTGAGCCAGTGCAGCAAGCCAGAATGTCAGAGTTTGAATCCCGACATTCTGGCTTGCTGCACTGGCTCAGGACGTCGGGGAACCCCAGAAACACCTTGGATCGGGTCCCCACACCTCCCTGGACCCGGCGGGGGGGGTCAGACACCCCAAAATTGGTAAAAAAAACGGACTTTTTTTTACCAATTTGGGGGGCTCTGACCCCCCCGCCGGGTCCAGGGAGGTGTGGGGACCCGATCCAAGGTGTTTCCAAAGTTCTCCCACCTCCCTGGAGGCTGCAGCAAGGCAAAATGTCAGGATTCGAATCCCGACGTTCTCGCTTCCTGCAGCATAAAAGAGGGTGGGGGAAGTTAAAAATTAGCGCGCATCGGGTCTCCCGACCTCCCTAGAGCTGATGCGTGCTAATTTTGAACTTCCCCCACCCTCTTTTATGCTGCAGCAAGCCAGAACGTCGGGATTCAAATCCTGACATTTTGCCTTGCTGCAGCCTCCAGGGAGGTGGGAGAACTTTGGAAACACCTTGGAGCGGGTCCCCACACCTCCCTGGACCCGGCGGGGGGGTCAGAGCCCCCAAAATTGGTAAAAAAAGTCCATTTTTTTTACCAATTTTGGGGTTTCTGACCCCCCCGCTGGGTCCAGGGAGGTGTGGGGACCCACTCCAAGGTGTTTCTGGGCTTCCCCGACGTCCTGAGCCAGTGCAGCAAGCCAGAATGTCGGGATTCGAACTCTGACATTCTGGCTTGCTGCACTGGCTCAGGACGTCGGGGAAGCTCATAAAAAGCTTGGATCGTGTCTGCCCACCTCCCTGGACCCGGCGGGGGGGTCAGAGCCCCCAAAATTGGTAAAAAAAGTCCATTTTTTTTACCAATTTTGGGGTTTCTGACCCCCCCGCTGGGTCCAGGGAGGTGTGGGGACCCGATCCAAGGTGTTTCTGGGGTTCCCCGACATCCTGAGCCAGTGCAGCGAGCCAGAATGTCGGGATTCGAACTCTGACATTCTGGCTTGCTGCGCTGGCTCAGGACGTCGGGGAAGCCCAGAAACACCTTGGATCAGGTCTGCCCACCTCCCTGGACCCGGCAAGGGGGGTCAGAAACCCCAAAATTGGTAAAAAAAAAACGGACGTTTTTTTTTACCAATTTTGGGGTCTCTGACCCCCCCGCCGGGTCCAGGGAGGTGGGGAAACCCGCTCCAAGCTGTTTCCAAAGTTCCCCCACCTCCCTGGAGGCAGCAGCAAGCCAAAATGTCAGGATTCAAATCCCGACGTTCTGGCTTCCTGCAGCCTCCAGGGAAACAGAGCTTTTTTAACATTGTGTGTTCAATGTATCGCACAACGTTAAAAACCGTATAACGACGGGACTTGTGGAACCAAGTCATAACATTATTCGGGGTACTAGTATATTTGAAAAGGGCTGCATGGAAGCCATGGGTGCCTTGGGACAGAAGTAGGTCAAGGCATCCCTTGCTTGAAAGCCAGTTGTATCCTACTCTAGGGTTCGGTGCTCATCTCTGTTTACATCCAAAGAGACAGTGCTGTCTGTGTCTGCAGATGTTTCCATGGTCATGTGGCAGACATGACAAGACACTAGAGTGCATGGAACACTGTTACCTTCCCTACTGAAGTGGTACCTATTTATCTACTTGGAATATCTGGCTTTCAAACCGCTAAGTTGGTAGGAGCTGGAACAGAAACAAGAGCTCATTCTGTCATGAAGCACTTGAGTCTTGAACTGCTGACCTGCCAGTCAACAGGTTCAGCATCTTAACCACTAAGCCACCGCAGTTTATTGGACCACATTGACCCAAATCCTCTGAAAAACATGGCCAGAGTCCATGCTTTTGGAAACTCTGAGAGCTGATGTCCAAAAGAGTTGCTTTCCCAAGCTTTGTCAGTGGCAGGTTGAAGAGAAGGGATCATCACTGGAACATCAGTGACTCAAACAGAACATAAAACAAGAACAATAGAAAGAATCCAATGCAAGAGGTGGGGAGAGTGCGAGATGAAGAATTCAAGTGGACACAGGCAGAGGCAGGCTCTGGCTTCTTGTGTTCCCTGCTACCCAGGTACTAGTCACATAGCAGGGAGAGGCCCTTAGCCTAAGGACAAATTGTGGGGGAGAACAGATAAACAAGAGGAAGAGACAAGGACAGGGCTGGCTCAGTCCTTTTGCTAATGGAATATTTGTCCTAAAGTTTTAAAAAAGAGCTTGCAGGGAATATTGCAAGCCAGAGTTAACTGACCTTTCCATCACAGCTTAGAGATGTTGCTTTTTTCACTACAAGTCCCATGACCTCTCAGCCAATATCACTGGCCACACTGTCTGAGGAATTCTGGGAAATGTAGTCCAAAGGAGGAATGATTCCAAGCTTGGTATTTCACCAGTCAAAGGTTGTGGTCTGGCCACATTATCATGCTATTGGAACAGAGTAGACCATACTGCCCACAACTCAATGCAGATTGTCAGCCAGTGGTTAACTAACCTGACAACCTTGAGGCCTTGGGTGCCAAAGTCCACAGGAAATGGTGATGGTCCCCAAGTGGATTAAATCCCACTTGACAACATCTTGATGAAGGGCAGCAGCTTCATCGATGCTGGCCTGGGGTTGTGGAGGACTTTGTGTGCCAAAAGGACTCAGGAACAAAAAGTGACTCGTGGAACTGGATCAATGGTACAGGGGTCATGTTGTGATGCAGAAGGCAGATGAAAGTCCACTGCATTATATTCTCAAGACAGTCTTCATGGCTGATCACCATGATGATCACCTATATTTGGATTCGGATATGGCAGAAGAAGAAGTTGAGCATCACTGAGCATGGCTAAGAATAGGATATACTGAAGTGTTCCTTGTCACAATTCTCTGTACCAGAGGTAGCTCACTGTTCCACTACAAATGCTGTCAGACAGTTGTGAGGGAATACATTATAGCAATTCTGGCCCCACAACACCTGGGAGGAAGGCAGATGAAAGGCCACTGCATTATATTCTCAGGACAGTTGTCATGGCTGATCGCCATGAGGATTGCCAATATTTGGATTTGGATATGGAAGGAGAAGGCTGGAAGAGCAAAACAACCAGCAAAACTACGCAAGAACCTACCCTCCTTAGGAACTGGAGAGCACAGCTCTGGCTTGTGCAGAGTGCTGGTGAAAAGGATTTTTATCTTCTCTCCCCCCCTCCCCACAGCAGGAAATGCTTCATGGATGGATGCTCTCCTGGGACAGCCTGGAGCCAAAGCATGCCAGAGACCACGTGAAGGAATGCATAGACATTCCAAGGCTCACCGAGGGGGGTCTCTCCCTGGCTCCATCCCCTTTTGGAAACAATCTGCTCCAGCCAGGCTCTTTTGAAATCAGCAGGCTAAGACCTCCGCCTGCTCTCTTGTAAGCGGGTTAAAGAGACAGAGAAGAGTGGTTTGCAAGGAATCTACAGGAAGGAGAAAGAGAGCTTTGGAAAATGCTTCCCAGGATCCCCATGCAGAAGGACTTTAAAAATTTATTTGGCTATCTGAAGCCAAAGAACTCCAGATGGACAGAGAAATGGCGATCACCTCCATATTTTGACTGTGCATAGTTACTTAAGACCTTAAGTGGCCTGACCCCTTCTCACTTCTTTTTAAGTGGAGATAGTGGATATCATTTTGCTGTGATCCCTTCCTTATGTGGACAGCAGGTAGGAAGACTAAGCAGTTTGTTGTTGACTGAAGATCTCCATCGGCAATCTCAATTACATTCACATTTCTTCTTGAACTTAAAGCATGAAAAGCCAATTGAAAGAACACTTCAATTCCCAGAAGGCTAAGTCAGCACATTGGCTAATCAGGGCTTTGGGGAAATGACCAAGGCTTCTGGGAATTGAAGTCTGGCTTTCGAGCAAAGGGCAGCCTTTATCTTTGCCTAGGTCAGTAATGGCCAACCTTGGAACTCCAGGTGTTCTTGAACTTCAGTTTATAGAAGCCCTGATCAGCAGGACTGCTGACTTGGGATTCTGGGAATTAAAGTTCAAGAAAACCTGGAGTGCCAAGGTTGGCCATCACTGACCTAGGGTAAGATAAGGATATGAGATGAAGGGTGTAACCTTAGTCCTGGAACAGATGGTGATTGGTTAGGACTTGGCTTTCCTGTACAGCTCACTTAGGGGTCAGGACAGGCATCTGACCCAAGTTGCAGAGGAGCTTCCCACATGGATTGCCCCACAGAGTGCAGGAGAGAGTAGTTTGGTTAGTGCAGGGGAAAGATTAACGTGCTAGACTGACTAATCACCTGAGCAAAGCAGTTACGATTCAATTTATTTGTCTCCTACAGATTTGCGCAGATTTTGCATGGACAGAAAAGTTTGTTTCCAGCTTTCTTTTGGCTTACAATTTGGTTTTATTTACTTTCCACCCTCTAGTCCTTGTGTGTTGGGAAGGTACTTTTTCTTTTTGGGAGGGGATGGTTCCTCCCTGTTTTTGCCTTGCTTTCCTGTTCTGTTTTGTGTTAAGCCAACTTTCAAGCTGTGATGTTCACTGGATGTTCTGAGTTTCTAAGTCCAGTTCCTGGTTGTTTGATGACAGATGGAGAGCACCAACTGGCTAGCTACCAAAAAGGAGGAAATAGCCCAGTGATGGCGAATCTTGGCATTTCAGGTGTTCTTGGACTTCAAATCCCAGAAGCCCAAGTCTCTGTGAATCCACACAGATGGGTTTACTGTGTGTATGTGCCGTAAACTCATCCGTGTGGATTCACAGAGACTTAGCTTCTGGGAACTGATGTCCAAGAACACCTGGAGTGCCAAGGTTCGCCATCATGGACTTAGTCCAATAGTCCTTCTCTTTTGGAGGACATGTTCCCGGAAAAGAGCAGAGAACTTTTACCCTGGCTGGAGTGCAAGGGCAACCTGGGAGCAAGCTCAGGTGGTTGGAAGCAGCACTGTCACAAGCTAGACAATTCCCAGAAGCCTAAGTCAGTACATTGGCTGATCAGTGCTTTGGGAAATTGACTTCGGCTTCTGAGAAATGAAGTCCAAAAACCAAAGAGTAGGAAACATTGAGTTAGAGAGAGTCCTGCTCACTACTACCAGGGTCCATCTCTTCATAGCACCCATTTTTATCCTCAATTATAAACCTCATTTTCATACACATTATTCTGCTGACTAAAACTCAGCAGTGCCCATTTCTGCAATGTAAACATTACTCAACATACCTTTTAAAGGCATAATAATTTCATGTCAGAAATTTATCTGGGTTGAAAGGATTTTTTGCGGGAGAAACTCCACTCAGGGAATGCCTGAATGAGGCTCCTTTCATGTCCCCAATAGCTGGGACAGAAGTGGGGGCTCAAACCATCATGCAGTACCCAGATCTCAAACTGCCAACTTGCTGGCCTACCAGCTAACAAGGCAAACTTCTTAACTACTGAGCCACTGCAGTCCCTCTTTTAAAGGTAATTTTTGTACATGGGGGGGGGGGGGGGCAAAATTGCATGACAAGCTAGTAAATATACAGGCTTGTAATTAAAGAGTACTTTTGGGTCTGTATTTGGTTCTGAAAGGACTAATAGGAAAGGCTTATAGCAAAGTATAAGGATAATAAACTTCTCTCCGATTTTTTATTCACTTTCCCATAATCATTAGCCAATATCTAGTGGGCTTTTGCCACATATATAAAGGCAATCATGGAAGCAGCTTTTACATTTTTCACAACCTGGTCACAACCAACCACAGCCTGCAGAATAAGGGAGAAGACTCCATGGCCTGGCAGGCAGCTGAGAACATCGCCCCCTCCTCTGGGCCCACACCAATGGCTGGAGGGAGAAGACTCCATGGCTTGACAGGTGGCTGAGAACATCGCCCTCTCCTCTGGGCCCACAATGGTTTGAGGGAGAAGATTCCATGGCCTGGGAGGCAATTGAGGACCTTGCCCCCTCCTCTGGGCCCACAAGAACAACCAGAGGGGAGTTAGTCTGTGTTCTACTTTGGTTGTTTTGTGAGGTTGTATTTTACTATTTTTACTGTACTGTAGCTGTTTTGACTGTAAGCCGCCCTGAGTCGCCTCGGCGAGTGGGCGGCAATATAAATCTGAACAAACAAACAAACAAATAAATAATACACATTGCTTCCATGATAGCACTTCCTAGCACCCTGACTCCAAGAGGGTTTTGTCCTTTGTATCCATCATTTTATTCATCCATCTCTGCAGCTTCATTCGTATGACTCTTTTGTCATCCCACTCCTTAGAAAAAAGAATACTAAATATTTGCCAAAAGGAAACTTTTGAAAAGAGAGTGACCACTTCTTAGAGACTGATTGCAACAGACAAAAGTAAATTAGATTAAGTTTATATACAACCTGCCTTATGAATAGATCACAGGATATTTTAAAGAATACATACCTCATACTCAAGGGCTAGATCTGTGTGATCGTCAATGTCGACCTTTGCCATCAGTACTTTCCCATTGTGCTTGGCCACCATCTTCTCCAGTCTGGGACCCAGGATCTTGCAAGGACCACACCACCTCCAAGGAAAGAAAAGGAATGAGGGGTTTTGTCTGTGGAAAATGGTGCCGGTAGTAAGATAGTACAGTACTATAATAATTTCATGTCAGAAATTATTCTGGGTTGAAAGAATTTTTGCTGGAGAAACACCGCTCAGAGGACGCCCGAGTGAGGCTCCTTTCATCCCCGTAAAAATCCTTTCAACCCAGAGTAATCTCTGGCACAAAAACAAACAAGGTCCCCAAGATCTTTTCCCACCGGAGTGGTACCTATTAATCTACTTGCAATGTCTTGCTTTTGAACTGCTAGGTTGGCAAGAGCTGGGACAGAGACGGGCACTCAAACCGTCATGCAGTTCCCAGGTCTCAAACTGCCAACCTGCTGACTTGCCAGCTAACAAGGCAAGCTTCTTAACCACTCCAACCTCCAGGTAGTACTTGTTAAAACACATGAAGCCTCTGGAATAGACTAGTCTTTACATTTTCTTGTTTCATCAGTACTGTTATAGAACTGCGTAACCAGGGACATACCAAGATGACAAATTGTCATTTTAAAAATGTTAAAGGTTTTCCCCAAGCATGAAGTAAAGGTCTCCCTTTCTCGAAAGCCAGTCATATCTGACTCAGTGCTCATCTCCATTTACAAAGAGCCAGTGGTGTCTGCATCTGCAGACGTTTCCGTGGTCATGTGGCAGGCATGACTAGATATCAGAGTGCATTGAACGCTGTCACCTTTCCCGCAGAAGCGGTACCTATTTATCTGCTTGCAATGTCTTGCTTTCGAACTGATAGGTTGGCAGGAGCTGGGACAGAGATGCGAGCTCACTCCATTGTGCAGCACTCAGGTCTCGAACTGCTGACCTGCTGACCTTCCAGTCATCAAGTTCAGCATCTTAACCACAGCGATAAATCAAGCAAAGCACTCTGTTGACCTGTATACACCCAGAGAAATGGGGTGGGGAGTGTCTTTCTGGATGATAAGAGAAATCCTGGTAAGGAGGTGCTTGCGGAAGATCCTTCCAAGCCTTTTGGCCCACCTCACAGGATTGCTGTGAGAAGAACACAGGAGAGAACAGTCAACCTATCAACACAAAAAATCTACCAACCTATAATGTTCACGTCTGCTCTTACAGAGAGTGAGTTGGGGTAAAAATCCAGACTTTTAATGCAATCGTATTTGGGACCCTCATTCCTTTACTCCTGCTACCTCCTGCCCCTTTGCTGGTGGGGGCTCATTGCTTTGGACTGGAATGCATCTCATTTGGGATTAAAAGACAGAGGAAACCATTCCCACGGCTTCCTCTGTCACTAAGCAACTGCCTACATGGTTTCTCGCTTCTTTCCTCCACCCCCAAAACCCTCTCAGAACAACAAAAATTACATTCCCCTTTGAGAGCTGTATGAAGAAACTGGCCCAGTCCAACGAAGGGAAACTTTCATAATTTTAAATCATCTGGATCCAAAAGTCAAGTAACATGTTTTAAACAAGGGAAGAAGCACAGCTGTACTAGGACTGGCGCAAGGGCGGTGTGTGTGTGTGTGTGTGTGCGCGCGTGCGTGCGTGTTCACTCACACTCACACCCATGTTGGAAAAACAGAACAAAACGTTATGAGATCCCTGGTGCTTACTTGCAACAAACGAATGGTGTAACTAAGCAGCCAAGTAGGTAAAGGGAGACAAAGATTATGTCTAGATAGACAGACCTTGAAAAAGGTTTGCTGCTGGACTGGAGGGCAGGGGAACGGCTTATTAGCTACAACAAATGTGTTTGGGTCATTGTTCTGCTTCTTTTATATTTGGCCTCTTTGAAAGACCCATGTGGGAGGAAACTGTCTTAGGGTAGTAAGACTTAATTTACACACACACATACACACACCTTAAACTACACTTGGAAAATGGAGTGCATTTTATATGCTGGTAATCAAAATTATCATGTTGATTGGTGGCGGCCAGAGCTGAGCGAAAGCTGTCTTCAGCTACTGAACCCCAACAGGTGGTGGTGGTTTGAGGGCAGCTTTAAAAATAGCCCTTTCCTGCCCATTCTGCCCTCTCTGGCACATCAGGAGGCAGGGAAAGTGGGATCCACAGGGAAAGAGGGCTCCTTTGGAAGCTGCCCTTCGCCTGGCTGCAGCTCGCACTGACCGCTAGTAGCTGGCCGAAAGGCAGCTTCAAAAGGAGCCCCCCCAGTACCAATCTCACCCTCCCCAGTTCATCAGGAGCCAGGGAGGGTGGGATCAAGGTGGGTGGGGAGAGCTCCTTTGGAAGCTGCCCTTTGCCTGACTCCTGATGGTCAGCAGTGGTGGGATTGGCAGGACAAGAAGCTTCCAAGGGAGCTCTCTTTCCCCACCGATCCCACCCTCCCTGGCTCCTAAAAGTCAGTGGTAGTGGGATCGGTGGGCAAGGGGCTTCCAAAGGAAACAAAAATGTAGAAAATTATTATTTCCCCTTAAAAATTGTATAAATATGGGGTGCATCTTATACTCCGATGTGTCTTCTACACCAGCAAATACTTTGAAGACAAATTCCTGGGCTCCGAATCATTTTGTTTTTTTACTCTAAGCACATGACTCTGCTTGGCAAATCTCTGGGATGGGTCCTAGTTAAAAAAATAAAGGCAGATCACAGAAGCCGGACGTCTGCCTATCCCTGGTGTGGTATAGCCTTGGCATTCAGGCTGCACAGTGTTTAATACAGATGGGTGGGGAAGGAAGCCCACAGAGGCTAATCAACGTAGCCAGTCTCTCCATGGCAACATGGACAATAAAATGATATCCAAGTGTAATTCCCTAGCGCCCATTTGTTCTTCAGCATTTTGCAAGATGGTCGGCAGGGTCAGCAGTTCGAGTGCTGCACAATGGAGTAAGCGTCCATGTATTGGCTGCAGTATAGCAGTTTAACCACTGCACCACTAGGGCTCTTCCATCCAGCTTGTCTCCTTTCCTACTACCTTCAAATTTTTCTAGCATTGCTGTCTTTTTCCAGCCAAGTCTTAGCTTTGTATTGGTAACCATAATGAGGTACAGTAATTTGTTGTATCTGCCTGGTAATGTATCATTGTTTTAGGAACAGCAAGTGCAATGTACAGTGAAGTACCGCTGTGGCCTGCCTCTTTAGTCTGGGAAGGAGTGAGCATGCATGGGTGCTTGTGTGTATATATGTACACGCGTGCGCACACACACACTGAAAGAGAATGCAAAACTGAACACACAAACTCACACAAAATATGAGATAGCGTGAGAGAATGCAATACTAAAAAACTGGCCCCAACCTGGCATTTGGACAGTTTTAAGCAGAGCCTGGGGAAATATCTTATTGGGACTAAACTCCAGAACATCTGGCTGAGGAATTCTGGGTGGTGGAGTCTGAAATAGGAACATTTCCAAGTTGTGGCTAAGGCGAGGGGAAACACGGCCTCTGTACTCACTGGGCATGGAAGTCGATCACTACTGGAGTCTGACTCTTCAGAACTCTGTCTTGGAAGTCATCGCCATCTTGGATATTAAAGGTGTGCCGGGAGACTCGAGTTGTGGAAAATGTCCTCCTTGTTGCAGGCATGGTCGTGAAGGGGAGAGGGGTGCGCAAAACAATTCTAGAGGGTGCAGCTGTGGGCCTGCAAAGGAGCCACGTGGGCTGGGGGCGAAGTGGGGCTGAGAACTGCTTTAGGGGGAAGGACAGGAAGGGCCTCAGGAGTAGTTTTTGTGCCATCTGGAAAAGAAAGAACCAAAGCATCACAACTGTGTAAAACTCATGCGCTAAAAACAAGGCATAATGTTTGTGCGGTTTCCCCTCTAGTGGCCAGAGGGAGCCAAGCCTCACAGAAAGAGCCTTCTTGAAGAATCGGGTACAGTAATACCTCGGATAACGCTAAAATTGCATAACGTTAAGTAATCTGGGGAGGAGAATTGGATCGAATAACGTTAAGGTCCTATGAGATGGATCGGATAACAACCGCTCAAGCCTGTTCGGTTACAATGTATCTCTATGGAGCTTTAACGTTATCCCATAGGATTTTAACATGCATCAGATAACACTAAAAATCGGATAACACCAAGACTTGTGGAACCAAGTTTTAGCGTTATCCGAGGTCTTACTGTATTTCTGAACCACAATCAGATGTACCTTGGTAACAGCAATCTTGTATTGTTGGCTAATCATTCTCACACTAGGTCAGGTGAAAGGAAATGCAGAATGAACTCACCCAAAGGTGGCTTCGTTTTGGCAGTTTCATGTCTGGCCTAGACACGGAAGATGAAGAAGAAGCCTCTTTCTTATATTAGTAACATTATTATAATATAATATAATATAATATAATATAATATAATATAATATAATATAATATAATATAATATAATATAATATAATATAATATAATATTAGTTTTTTCTCACATTTACACACCAGCTGTAAGTTATATCAAACACTGAGAAGGCTTTAAAAAACAACCCACTCACCCCAATTCTAGCTGGAGCAATTCCACCAGGCTTCTGTCATTCAAGAATTATGAAACTCTCATCTGTAATCCTTACACTTGTCTCATTAGAAACAAAGCCTTTCTTTTAATCTCTTGAAATGATTCTTCACCGTCTGTGTTTCCACTCATATAGTGTATATGTTAAATCAGATTATGAAATGAAGTGGCCCTGGGTAGATAGCTTCAGAGAGTGCTGACCAAAAATCATCTGACAGTCTCAGGTTCAATTCCCCTTTGTAAATGAGGATATCATATACTTAAAGCATTATTTTAAAAACATTTCTTGAAAACCTCTGTTAAATATTTTGAGACCTGCTTCTCTTTTTAAAGACCCCTTTCATCTCATATTGTCGGGGGGTGGGTGGGTTCGTTGTATATTTCAATGTTTTATGGTGATTCAGGAGGATTTAAAATTGGTGGAAGCATAAATAATCTAAAATGTGCAGATGATACAATCTTATTGACAGAAAGCAGCAATTATTTAAAATTACTTTTAGTGAAAGAAAGTATCAGAGCAAAACTGCATGACTATAGAACTATAAGGTAGAGAAAAAAGAATTTGAAATAGTGAAAGATTTTTGTATACCTTAATCCAATCCTCCATCCAAATGGAGCCTACAGCCAAGAAATTAAAAGCAAGAGATTTGGAAGAGCAACAATGAAGGAATTAAAGAAGATAATGATACCAAGACACATATTATTCACATTATTTTATTCCCGGTCATCATTTATAAGAAATTTGGGGAACATAGATAAAAGCAGAGACATCACCTTGCAAACAAAAGTCTGTATAGTCAAAGCAATGGCATTTCCGGTAGTGATGCACGGTTGCGGAAGCTGAACCATAAGGAAGGCTGAGCGCAGTAGAATAAAAGCCTTTGAGATGTGGTGCTGGAGGATAATTTTGAGAGTACCCAGGACAGCAAATAGAACAAATAGGTCGATTTTAAAAGAAATCAACCCTGACTGCTCCTTGAAGGTCAAATATTGAAGATGAAGTTAAAGTACTTTGGGCATCAAATGAGAAGAGAGGATTCACTTGAGAAAGCCTTGATGCTGGGAAAGGTGGAGGGCAAAAGAAGAAGGGGGTGACAGAGAATGAGATGGCTAGATGGCATTGTTGACGCGATGGGCACAGAGCTGGGTGGGCTGAGGAGGATGGTGGAGGACAGGAGTGCCTGGCGTGTGGTGGTCCATGGGGTTGCAAAGGGTCAGAATCGAGTGTGCAACAACAACAAGAAAAAGACAGTAAAGAAATCTGACAGAAAAAAATGATGCATTTGAATTATAGTACTGGAGATACTGGGGCTGTGGTGGCTTAGTGGCTAATATACTGAGCTTGATGACTGGAAGGTTGACAGGTCAGCTGTTTGAGACCCAAGCGCTAAGCAACAGAGTGAGCTCCCATCATCTGCCCTTGTTCTTGCCAACCTAGCAGTTCAAAGGCAAGAAATTCCATGTAGATAAATAGGTACTACTTCGGTGGGAAAGGTAACAGCATTCAGTGTGTTCTGGTGTCTAGTCATGCCTGCCACATGACCAGAGAAACATCTGCAGATGCTGTTTGGCTGTAAATGGAGATGAGCACTGCCCCCTTACTCAGACATAACTGGCATTCGAGCAAGGGAGTCCATCACATTTACCTACTGGAGGAGAGCTCTGCAGATACCCCAGGCTGCCAGAAAAACAAAGAAATAGATTGTAGAACAAATCAAGCCTGAACTATTTTCCAAAAATGATAAAACTGAGGCTGCCCTACTTTGGGCACAATCAGTGGTGGGCATCAGCAGGTTCGTACCAGTTCGCTAGAACTGATAGCAGAAATTCTGGCTGGCACTGCACATCCAAGTTTTGAAATAAAGTACAGTAGTCCTAATTCAGGTGCAACACAGGGCTTTCCCTCTGGCCACCCACACCCACCATACCACGCCCAGAGTGTGGTAGTAATTTTTTTTGAGCCCCCCACTGGGCACATTCTTTGGAAAAGAGATCCTAGACTGGGACTCCTTGCTCACGGTCACACACGCCTTGGTCACCTCCAGACTTGATTATTGTAATGCGCTCTACATGGGGCTGCCCTTGGTAACCATTTGGAGGCTGGTCCAGAATGTGGCTGCTTGGGTAGTGATGGAATGCGGGCGTTATGCCCATGCCTCACCGCTGCTGAGAGCGCTGCACTGGCTCCCAGTGTGCCTCCAGGTGCAATTCAAGGTGCTGGTTATCACCTTTAAAGCCCTACATGGTAGTGAGCCAGGATACTTAAGAGACTGCATTGCCCTGAGGACATCCATCCGGCCCGCCAGAGCAGACCAGAGAGGCTCTCTGGTTGTGCCATTGGCCAGAGAGGCACACCTCTCTGGCACTAGGAGGGCCTTCTCTGTGACAGCTACGGCCCTATGGAACCTCCTGTCAACAGAGCTACGCATGCAGATAGAGTTGCTGTCCTTTAGAAAAGGAGTGAAAACCTGTCTGGGGGATAGATGGAACAATAATCCCAGCTAGTTGGATAATTTGACCACTTTGCCTTGTAGCTGTAACTCCTACTTTTAACTTTTTAACCTTTTAATCAGTTTTAATTTTAATTGTTATTGACAACTTGTTGTAAATCGCCCTGAGTCGCTTCGGTGAGGGGGGGGGGGATAAACAAGTGTGATTAATAAATAAAATAAATAAATAAAAGACAATATCACTGGGAAAGGTGGAAAGCAGCAGGAAAAGAGGAAGACCCAATGCGACGTGCATCAAGTCCCTAAAGGAAGTCACAGGTTTGAATTTACAAGAGCTGAGCAGGGCTGTTGAAGACAGGACATTTTGGAGAGCCCTCTTTCTTATGCATCGCCATAAGGTTTGACAACACACCCCACCTCTAGAGATCTCCTGGAAATAAAGCCTATCCTGCCTTTCCCCCAATGTCCCAGAACTCCTGGTTTGTCCCCCGATTTCTTTACAAGAACCCAGTGGTGGGATGTCGAAAATTTTACTACTCCACCGTGATGTCATCACAGTGTGGGCGGAGCTAGCATCATGATGTCATGTCATGGGCGGGGCCAAAGAAAATTTTTTTGTTGTTGTTCAGTCTCACAGTCGATTCCGACCCTCTGCGACCCCATGGACCATTGCCCGCCAGGCACTCCTGTTCTCCACCATCCCCCTCAACTCACTGAGCTCTGTGCCCATTGTCTCCACGATACCATCTAGCCATCTCATCTTGGGCCGTCCCCTTCTTCTTTTGCCCTCGACCCTTCCAAGCATCAAGGCTTTCTCAAGTGAATCCTCTCTTCTCATTTGATGTCCAAAGTACTTTAGCTTCATCTTTACAATTTGACCTTCTAAGGAGCATTCTGGGTTTATTTCTTCTAAGATTGACCTATTTGTTCTCCTCGCTGTCCAGGGGACTCTCAAAACTCTCCTCCAACACCACATCTCAAAGGCATCTATTCTTCTGCGCTCAGCTTTCCTAATGGTCCAGCTCTCACAACCATACATTGCCACAGGGAATACCATTGCTTTGACAATACGAATTTTTGTTTTCAATATGATGTCTCTGCTTTTCATTATGCTCCCCAGGTTTCTCATCGCTTGCCTCCCAAGAATCATAGGGAGCTTCAGGCTATAGGGATCTTCAGGCTAGCAGCTTCTCTTCCTCCTCCCCATTTGGGAGGACAGCAAGGAGGCCATGCATATGTGCCAAGCACTAGGTGTGTGCATGCACACCAAGTGCTTGGCATGCATGCACAGTGGAAAAGGTAAGCCCTGAAGGTGGTTCCCCCCAAAAGCTGCTACAGGTTCTCTGGGACACTGGGAAAAGTTGCTACCGGTTCTGGAGAACTGGTGAGAACCTGTTACATCCCATCCCTGCCAGAACCCTTCCACCGCCATCCAACCCTGGACATGCCCTGCTGCAGCAAGTGACCCTATGCCTTCAGCTCATCTACTGCCTCCAAAGCCCCGGAAGCGAGACGGGGAGAGACTCAATCCTCACTACCTCCAATCTCGGTCATGAAAGGAACTAGGATTATAAAAAAGGACCACTTTCCCTTCTCACCTTTTACGCCCCCCGAAGCGTCTCGAGCGGGCACAAGGCGGAACCAAAAAGCTGGGACTCGCTCGAGCGGGTTATTGGCAGGCGACGCACCTTTAAGAAAAAAATAATTCCAAGGTTCCGCCTTGCTTATTGGCTGGCGGGAGAGCGGGCCGGAGAACTCTGAAAGGTGATTGGCTAAAGCGGGTGCACCCCCGTCGTCGTCTTCCGTGTACTTTGTCGGGCAAATTAGCGTTCCGAGGGAGGCGTAACTTTGTTTTCCAGCCTGGCTTCTGATTGGCGCAGACTTGACCTTGCTCCGGATTTCTGTTGAACTAATAGCGAAGTGGTCTCTGCCTCTCTTATGCCAGGGATCTGCAAACCTGGCTCTCCAGATGTTCTTGGATTTCAATTCCCAGAAGTCCTGATCAGCAGGCATACTGACTTGGGCTTCTGGTAATTGAAGTCCAAGAACACCTGGAGAGCCAAGTTTGCAGATCCCTGTCTTATGCGAATCTGGGTCAGAGGCAAGGCTTTCCTTGGGAAGGCGAAAGGGTGTAGTTTAGTGGAATCCGCCTTCTTTCTCTCTCTTCCCCGCCTTAACTATGTGAAACATTCACCCATTCTAGGACTGATTGCGTAACAGGGTTTGCATGCAGATGGAGCGGCCTCTTGCTTTGGGGCAGTAATGTCAGTCACAGTAAAACCGAGGTTTTAAAAATGCCCATTAAAATAAAATTTAGAGCCGCCCGTTAAAGCGAACTAGCGGATCTTCTTCCTCCTGCGTGTCCAGATCAATAAACTGACAAAATAGACCCACCTTCTTGGCTTTGTCGTTGGCCAAAATTAAATTCTCATCAGTGCATGTTTCTGGCAGTAGTCGCCAGACCAGCCTCATTCTGTATCTACACATTCACACTGCTGTGGTGTTGTCCGCCAGCAGCCCCCACTTGAGCATGTTGGTCTTGCATTTAGTGACCCCGACCCTCATCCTATTCAGCGTCCTCTAAATGAAAGAAGAAAGTGAAAAAGCTGGCTTGAGACTCAATATCAAGAAAACCAAGATACAGTAAAACCTCAGATAACACTAAAACCTGGTTCCACAAGTCTTGGTGTTATACGATTTTTAGTGTTATCCGATGCATGTTAAAATCCTATGGGATCCATAGAGATACATTGTAACCACACAGGCTTTTAGCGGTTGTTATCTGATGCATCCCATAGGATCTTAATGTTATCCGATAAAATTCTTCCCCCCAGATTGCTTAATTAATGTTATGCGATTTTAGTGTTATTTGATACTAATGTTATCTGAGGTATTACTGTAATGGCAACAGGCCCTATCAGTCCCTGGAAAATAGATGGGGAAGAAGTAGAAGCAGTGACAGATTTTACTTTCTTAGGATCTAAGCTCACTGCAGATGGTGATTGCAGCCATGAAATAAAAAGGCGACTGATTCTTGGGAGGCAAGCGATGAGAAACCTGGGGAGCATAGTGAAAAGTAGAGACATCACATTGAAAACAAAAATTCGCATAGTCAAAGCAATGGTATTCCCTGTGGCAATGTATGGTTGTGAGAGCTGGACCATTAGGAAGGCTGAGCGCAGAAGAATAGACGCCTTTGAGATGTGGTGTTGGAGGAGAGTCCCCTGGACAGCGAGGAGAACAAATAGGTCAATCTTAGAAGAAATCAACCCTGACTGCTCCTTAGAAGGTCAAATAATAAAGATGAAGCTAAAGTACTTTGGACATCAAATGAGAAGAGAGGATTCGCTTGAGAAAGCCTTGATGCTTGGAAGGGTCGAGGGCAAAAGAAGAAGGGGACGGCCCAAGATGAGATGGCTAGATGGTATTGTGGAGGCAATGGGCACAGAGGTAGGCGAGTTGAGGGGGATGGTGGAGGACAGGAATGCCTGGCGGACAGCGGTCCATGGGGTCGCAGAGGGTCGGAGTCGACTGTGCGACTGAACAACAAAAAAAATGTAGGGGAGGTTGACTTCCTCAGCTATATCCTTCTTTAACGTTATTCTTTGTCCAGTGAACTCCTTCATTTTCTAATTTGGTTTTGCTCTTGTGTGGGCTCTTTGACTATAAACAGATGAGCACTGAATAATAATATAATAATAATAACCCTAGATCAAATACGACTGGCTTTCGAGCAAGGGCAACCTTTACCTTACCCTCAAGAATGTTTGCTCTTCCAATAAGGCTCTTCCTGGATATGAGTTGGTGACTCAGTAATAAAATCAAAATATTAATCTTCCTACTCGCCTCAATGTTTTTAGTGATTCCTCCTCCCCTGTGAAAGTCATATCCTGCTGCTGCCAAGAGTGTTGTATCCCTAGTAAAAGCTTTTCATACATTTACAGGTTACTTGAGAGACTGCATCTCCCCAAGGGTATCTGTCCGTCCCACCAGAGCGGGCCGGAGAGGTGCCTTAGTGATTCCATCCGCCAGAGAGGCTCGACTTTCTGCCACGAGAAAGAGAGCCTTCTCCCTGTTCGCTCCGATTCTGTGGAACCACCTGCCTCTGGAGCTGTGCCTTCAGACGGGGTTATTGGCTTTTAGCAAGTGCCTGAAAACCTGGCTGGCAGGAATGGTGTGGGGTAGTGAGGGTTTATTGACACACACACCCTCGCTGGCTTATTTAACATTCTGTATCCCCCCCTCCCATTCCTATCCTTATTCCCATATTCAGTGGGTTAGTGTAGGGAATGAGAAGTTGTCTTTTCAATGGGTTTTAATTTTACTTTGTTCTTTTTGTGTTTTTAGGGGTTTATTTTATGTCTGTTGTGCTCTGCCCGGAGTTGCTTGTGTGAGTAGGGCGGAATATAAATTTGACTAATAAATAAATAAATAAACAAATAAAGTACATTTATTCACTTTTACAAAGCTTGGGAGTTCCCCGAGGAGTTCCTCACATCCAACTTTCCTCCATCTATGGTGTGAAGTGTCTGCAATAAAACAAAGCATTGCCCTTTATACGATCAGAAGAGAAACCAAAGTATAAGCACTGCCCTTTTCAGAATCTGCCTGCATGCAGATTCACTTGATTATATGCATGTAATTGTATTTAAATAAATAATTTTGAGATTGTACGACAGTATTACTTTATTTTACATGTGCACATTTCTTTCCTTATGTGAGCATCCTAAGAACAAAGGCCAATGAACAAAGTTACAAGACTGAGTTTAAATAAGGCAGACAGCAGTGTGCCAGCCAAAAGGCGCAGCTGAATGGAGTTTATGATGGGTTATGGCTGAGACCTGCATGCAGGGACCTCCAGTAGCAATAATGTGATTGTCCCAGACTGGACGTGAAGCAGGACTGAAGGCAAATTGTCATTTCAAAGAGCCACTGTACAGTTCAGACACTGAAAATAGTTGTATCTGTTCATTTTCCTCCCAGCTGAAGCCAATTTAACATTACATTGAAGTGAGTGTGTAGTCTGTACAGCTTCAACACTTGAGGTGGATCTATGCCAGTGGTGGTAAACCTATGGCACGTGTGCCAGAGGGGTCACTCAGAGCCCTCTCTGTGGGCACACGTACCATCGCCCCAGCAGAATTCACCTTGCTCCTCTGCCCAGCAGCCCAATGGGAGCGCTTCCTCCCTCCCCCTAGCACAGAGTTCACCCCACCCCTCTGCTGTGCGAACAGCAGCCTATTGAGTTTGGGCACTCGGTCTGTAAAAGGTTCACCATCACTGATCTCTATCATTTTTCTATACCTGATCAGGTTTCCACTTAAGAGTAGTAGTTATTGTGGGATGGACAACTCTGGAGGATGGTGATAAAATATTTAAACTTCTTGACCTAGCAAGAGCTTGACAGGCCACTTAATGAGGACAAAGTATTAAAAAGTCAACAATGTAGCTGGATCTCTTCTTCAGGTTTTATGGAGTGTGGGTGGAGATACTCATTCCCAACAGGCTTCCAGTGGCAAAAAATGTTTTGCAAAATACCTTTTTGCTAACAAGGTTTGTAAAACTGGCCCCGACTCCTTTGCCAATTCCAATCTACAAACAAAGAGGCAACATACAACCCCTTCACGGTATGATCCTTCCATGCTTAATTTAGATCTCTTGTCCCATTTTTCTTCATAGAAATAGTCTACCAAAACATTGTGTGTGCTCCCACAGATAGGGCATTTGAATCAGATGCTGTACTTTGTATTCCAAAGACGAGCAAAGATAAAGACAGACTAGAAAACATTTTTAATAATTCATTCAAAAAATGGAACAATACAAAACATATTTGCAATACATTACAACAATTATTCATTTCATCAAAATAAGTTAACAAATATGTTCTAAGGGAGGGGGATGGAATAAAGAAATTAAAGGAACTGTAACTAATTGGTCAATCTGCCACTGAACTATAAAGCTCTGCATGTATCTGAACAGGATAGAGAGAGCAATATAATCCTTGATTAGGTAATGGTCGCCCATGCTCAAAAGCCAGTCATATCTGATTCTAGGGTTCAGTGCTCATTTCTGTTTACAGCCAAAGAGCCAGCGCTGTCTGCATCTGCAGACATTTCCGTGGACATCTGGCAGGCATGACAACACTGTAGTGCATGGAATGCTGTTTACCTTCCCACTGAAGTGGTCCCTATTTATCTACTTGCAATTTCTTGCTTTCAAACTGCTAGGTTGGCAGGAGCTGGGACAGTTTACTGTCATGCAGAACTCGGGTCTCGAACTGCTGACCTTCCAATCATCAAGTTCAGCATCTTAACTACTTGAGCCACCACAGTCCCTTTAATAAAATAAAAGAACATTGTAAAGAAAATAAATTAGAAACACAATTCCTTTTTGACTGACGTTTTCTTGTGAGTCATATTACAAAAAGGGGAAATAATTTCTTCAAAAGCTCTGTACTGGAGCCCTCCCACTGGATAAATACATGCTTGCATTCCAGAATACTATTTTAACAGAACAAGCTCATGTACATTGTGATAAGCCGGGCACAAAAAAATATCCAAGTTTAGCTGTTCATCCTTATTTAGCTATGATACCTCTCTCTTGTAGACAATACATAATATTTCCATGCCTTGGATGCTAATAGCATCCCTTTAATCACTGATCCTGCCACTTCTACTGAAGTGGTGGCTAACAGGTTCATGTGCATACAAATCTGCAAATATATGGAATTCAGTTGACAGAGTACTGGCAAACAATGACTTCTCTTGTGGAGCGCCACAAATCATGCAAGCATTCACAGCAAGTCATCTGTGCACCCCATTTGCTTCTATGGGATGAACCAGAGATTGCTCCAGATAAACAAAAACACAGGATCATCAGTAGGCAACAAAAATGTGCAAGAACAAAGGAATGCCTCAACAACACCTAGCCACAGCCCTCACTGATTGCATAAAGCCTTCCATACCTCATAAATAACAGAAGATCTAGACAAGTCTTTGGCAAGTCATGGTTCAAAGAAAGAAGTGGGCAAGAAACCCGAGTGCATGTGATAGAAGATGGAAGAACTGTGCCCTGGTATCAAGACCCCAATCCTTGTTAGGTTTGATAACGGTCACAAGAAGGCTAAAGTTCATCCTTGGTCCTCATCAGATGTGGCAGTTGGTAGTTTTGAATCATGTGATCCTTTACATGTGACTGGGATTGCATCCTGTCATGCAAATGGATGCTGATCTCCTCCTCCTTTTTGGAAAACTCTATAGCAGCATAATCTTCAAGCAGTCCAGCTTCTACTGCATGACGCCAAAGTACCTGGTTTCCCAAGAGCCCTTGCATTCTCATGTACCCTTGCTGGCAGAAGAGAGGTAACTTCTGGCGAGTGAGGGCAAATAGGAAGCAGGACTCTACATACAAAGGGGGAAATAGACTCGGTTATTTTATTTATTTATTGGATTTGTATACCACCCATTTAGGTGTTATCCCACTCTGCACGGTGAACAAACAGAAAATAAATAACAACAATACCCACAACAAATGAAAACCCACCACCAGGAAATACATCATAGATCAGTGATGGCAAACCTTTTAGAGACCGAATGCCCAAACTGCAACCCAAAACCCACTTATTTATCGCAAAGTGCCAACAGCAACAGGGGAGGAAGGAAATGTTCCCATTGTGCTGATGGGCAGGGTGCTGGGGGGAGGGAGGAAGCTCTTTCATTGGGCTGCTGGGTAGAGGGCTAGGGTGAACTCTGTGCTGGGGCAAGGGATCTCCCAAACGGTGCAGCTTCAAGTGCCGACACAGAATTTGGCAAGGAAAGTCACGACCAGGAGGAGAGCCTTTTTGGTGGTGACACCAATTTTATGGGATTCCTTTCTAGTTGAATTGCGCCAGGACTCATCCCCGCTTACATTCAGAAACCAGGGGAAATCCTTTCTGTTCAGAGAGGCCTTTGAGAAGGGGTCGACAATTGCCTAGCCTTAGGTTTTTCATCTGGCCTTTTTCAGCTGTCAATAAGGTTTTGTACTGCTATTAAAGGTAAAGGTAAAGGTTTTCCTTGCTTGAAAGCCAGTCGTATCTGACTCTAGGGGTCAGTGTTCATCTCTGTTTCAAAGCCAAAGAGCCAGTGCTATCTGCTTCTGCAGATGTTTCCATGGTCATGTGGCAAGCATGATTAGACAACGGAGCGCACAGAACACTGTTACCTTCCTACCGAAGTGGTCCCTATTTATCTACTTGCAATTTCTTGCTTTCGAACTGCTAGGTTGGCAGGAGCTGAGACAAAGACAGGAGCTGATTCCATCCTGCACAATTTAATATGTTTTTAATCACATTTATATGCTGCCCTCCTCACAAGTGACTCAGGGCGGCTAACAACAATTAAAACACAGTCATCAATGATAAAAAGATTTAAAAAGATTTAAAAATTCACAAGAAAGAAGAGAGGCATCAAATAAACCAGCAGGCCGAGGTAATCAACTGACCCGTACCCCACACCTACCCCGCCAGCCATGTCCACAGAAACTTCTGCAAACACAGACATTGCTGACTCTTTGGCTGTAAATGAGCACCGAACCCTAGAGTCAGATACAACTGACTTTCGAGCAAGGGCAACCTTTACCCTTTACCCCCTTCCCCAAAATACAGACTACTGTATATTGAGCTCTTGCTATGATTTCCCATGGTTCTGCTGTTGTGAAGCTCTCCTATGCAAACAAGTAAGATATCTGCACTGGATCCATGAGATGCTATTCATCATCTCGGGATTTTACATCAGACCAAGAGTTTAGTCCACTTTGGAGAACGGATGAAAATATGGCATTGATCTGGTCTCACTTCATTTTCCCAGGACCTCAACTGTTAATTTGCCTGCTTAACTGCCTGCCTCTGCTTCCTAATTAGGCTTCCTGCCAGAACCCGAGTTACCTGCATAGAATCTGCGCAGATCAGTCCCCAGGCAATTCTCCAAAAACCGCCTTAGTGGGAGGATGTGGGCGTTTGGTGCAGTCCAGTCTGTCAGGAAGTCCTCCACAATGTGATGGAGAGCCACTGGGCGGGGCAGGATCCAGTCCGGGGGACAAAGTCTCATATCACGCTCTGTTTGGGAAATAAAGTGAATGATCCATTGTTCACTCTCAATAGAACTCACCTTCAAAACATTGAAAGTTAGTTCTGCTACCCTGATATGCTGGGGTTATCATCATTTCTGGTGGCAAACTGCTCCAAATTAAGAAATTACTGTTATCAGTTATGAACTGAATTGTATAACTTAAGCTGCACCTTGTAGCATCTATAATGATTTCTTAAATTGAGGCTACCACTGGTCTATCAATGCAGTGGGATCCATGGAAGGCACATGGCACATCTGACCTGGCCTTATCACCAATAGAATTTCTAATGAACTTATGATTTATAGAACCAACAAACTGTGAAGAGCAGCTTTCCTGACTCTGATGCCTTCCAGATGTGCACCGATGGAGAATGCTGCTGCAAGATTAGGATTTTAAATTTTATTGTTCTAATTTGCTACCATAAGATAAAAAGGTGGTATCAAACATTGTAAATAAAAAGAAAATAAATAGAAGATAGCATTCCATAATGACAAGAATTACTAAACAAATTATAGTGGGGCAGTGATCAGGGCCCTCGAGATTTTTTGGACTCAAATTACCTAGCGTTCCCTCGACATGGGCAGTGGCATGAGTGATGGGATTTGTAGTCCATCAACATCTGCCTTAGTGAAACAAACACTACAATAAACAGAAAGAAAATAAAGGTAGACAGCTCACCTCCTAAAACAGTAATGTCTAACCTTGGCACTCCAGATGATCTTGAACTTCAGTTCCCCAAAGCCCTCATCAGCAGGACTGCTGACTTGAGCTTCTGGTAATTGAAGTCCAAGAACACCTGGAGTGCTAAGATTTGCCATCACTGTTGTAAGATATGACTCCTCAAGGCTGAGAGTGTGTCCTAATTCCTCATAACTAACTACTTACTCTTACCTACCAGTAATAAATCCAAAGTTGGGCAATGCTAGCCACAATGAAGTTAGATGTAATTTCATGGGTGAGTGTGGCCCAAGTCTGCGATCTTTAATTGGTTATTTCTAATTAAAGATCACAAATTTGGACCAACTGTCACTTCTACGAAACACTTAAACAAAACACTTAAACAAAACGAAACACTTAAACATTTCTAATATTCTGAACAATCAAGAAATGACAATAGCTTGGTCTTCACAAACACCAAATGTGTTTAAATTCACTGTATGGTAAAGACCCTAACTGCATGAGTGTGCAAATTGATTATGTTAGTATAAGCATACACACATTGAAAGGTAGGTGTGGATAACTGGAGGCAAACACAGATCCACAACCTTCTTAAAAGATGTACAGAGACCATAGGTGGGATGAATGTAATGTGTGAAACACCCCATATCATAGGCAGTCACGAGTAAGGAGAGGAACGAAGAACCACTTGACTTACCAGTAGGAAGATGTTTATAATAATAAATGACAGGATGTAAGAAGTTGGACTGCCAAGCATATTGCGCTTCTCCCACAGCACGATTATAATAGAAGACATCTTTGTCAGCCCCAGAGAAGTTCTTCCCATATTCCATCACAATGACAAAAAGTCCATTCTGAACTTTTCTGCCTGTGCGCCATTCTAGGTCTTGCAGAATCCCAATTGGATACTCCTCCAGGTATTCAAATTCCATGGCATTCCTGGAAACAATCAGGATACATTTAAATAAACCGAAAACTGACACGGGATGAAACTGAAGCATTGACAGTAGAAGGACTTAGTAGACTTCTTAGACAAATTTGTCTTTGATGAATGTATAGGACACATTTATACAAAGATGTATGAATGCCATGTCATCAGCTGAGTGGAAGCCATGAACCCTACATTTACAAAGCCTATTTCTCTAAAAGTAACTTAGCAAAGTGGTTATTTGATGACCAGGTCAGAGAAAGAGCCACCAAGTAATCACTTTGCTGAGATCCCCTTCTGCCACACCCTAAAATCAGATTTGATTGGCTTTCGAGCAAAGGAGACCTTTACTTTTATTATTGCTAACAAAAGTTTGAGTTCCTATGTTACTGCTTCCATTCAGCATTATGCTGTCCTGGCTCTGAACAGGTTCTGGGGCAATGATCAAAAGCCATAAAACTTTTCTCTATCACCATCACTTTATTGCCTTGAGAATGGTCCTTCTGCTTAAAGGAGACATGAGATAATCACTCACTCTTTCAGCAGAACAACATCAGCCAGCACACTGAACATTTGGTAGACCCCAGATGCCTCATTCACTCGCTTGATAATGGCATTCGTTAGCTGCATGATGGGGTAGACGGTGGAAGGCCAGGGCACTCCATGGTGACGGACTTCTAATAAGCGATGAACTACACGAGCTGTGTAATGTGGGACACAAAGAAAGATACAAGGCTCTTTAAAAGTATGGTAACTATAAGATTGAAATGGTACAACAGAGCAACTGAAGAGCTCAAAGAGCAGAATTTTCTCTGAATGTTCGCTTCGCTTAACAAATAAAACCAATGAAAAACTCGCTTAACAAATAAATTGGGGTTTGCAATCCCCCCCCCCAAAAATGGTCATTTACAATGGTGTTTCGCTTAAAGAGCAAACTCGCTTAAAGAGCAATTCTGTGGAACGCATTATGCTCTTTAAGCAAGGTACAACTGTACAGTATATACAAATACAGTAAAACACCAGATAACGATTGGATCGGATAACGTTAAAATAGCATAACGTGAAGTAATCTGGGGAGGAGAATTGGATCGAATAACGTTAAGGTCCTATGGGATGGATCGGATAACAACCGCTAAAGTATCTCTATGGAGCTTTAATGTTATCCGATCCTTCCCATAGGCTTTTAACATGGATCGGATAACACTAAAAATCGGATAACACCAAGACTTGTGGAACCAAGTTTTAGTGTTATCTGATGTTTTACTGTACCAGTATTTTGCATTGTATTGTATTGATTTTCATAAAATGCTATTGGTGTCTTTATAGTTAACTGTTTGAACTATGTATCTGTTAGTACCTATTGGAAACAATACTCAGTATACTATGGAGGTGGCTTAAAAATATTAGCAAGAGAGCATATAAGCAAAATGTAAACCATAAAGTCCAGACCTGTTTCACTTTCTTTGCCACCTCCTCATTTATTACATCCACAGACTCACCTGTATAGCGGAATCCATGAATGAAGCCTCCGGCAGATTTCCTGAAGTCAACAGAGTGACTTGCAGTGCCTAGAACAAAAAGACCCCGCGTGGCTTTGGCTTCATAGCTAGGCTTGATCAAAGGGTACTTCTTTTTACTGCCTTTGCCTCGCACCAGACCTACAGACCTATGTGAGGAAAAGAAAGAACAAACAAACAGAGCAAGTCAAAGTTGAGAGAAGAGGCTGGTTTGGTACTCGGAATGGATCGGAAAGAAAGGAAATACCAAATGCAGTTACAAGATGGGGGATACATGGCTCAGTAACACTACAAGCAAAAAGGATCTTGGAATTGTAGATCACAAGCTGAATAAGAGTAAATAGTGCAATGTGGTTGCAAATAAGGCCAGTGCTATTTTAGGCTGCATTAAGAGATGCATTGTCTCCCAAATCCATGAGGTACTATTCTCCCTCTATTCGGTACTAGTCTGACCATATCTAGAGCCCTGTGTCCAGTTCTGGGCACTGGAAGTTTTTTAGAAATGCAAACAAATTAGAGCAGTTACAGAGAGG
This sequence comes from Furcifer pardalis, assembly GCA_030440675.1. Taxonomy (NCBI): domain Eukaryota; kingdom Metazoa; phylum Chordata; class Lepidosauria; order Squamata; family Chamaeleonidae; genus Furcifer; species Furcifer pardalis. Next base: position 159,807,636 of record CP126892.1, read on the forward strand.
GGCAAAAAAGATGACCAGAGGACTGGAAACCAAGCCATAGGAGGAAAGTTAGAAAGAACTGGGCATATTTAGCCTTGAGAAAAGGAGAAAGAGAGGGGATATGATAGCACTCTTCAAATACCTGAAAGATGGCCATAAAGTGGAGGGGTAAGATCTGTTCTCAGTTATCCCAGAGTGAAGGATACATAACAGACTCAAACTAAAGGAAGCCAGATATAGGCTGAATATAGTTGTCCAGAATGGGAGTCCATCCCAGACAGGCAGGGTAGAAGTCCAATAAATAAATAAATACATACATACATAAATATCATCATGGAAAACCTCTTAATGGTTAGAGCAGTACTTTGTTCAGTTCTGGACCCTGCACTTCAAATTGGATGCCAACAAACTGGAACAAGTTCAGAGGAGGGCAACAAGGATGTTCAGGGGACTGGAAACCAAACCCTATGAAGAAATACTGAAGGAACTGGGCATGTTTAGCCATTAATTTCAGCTCCGTGTTATGTAGACATTGAGAAGCAATATCAGTGTCATGGGTGTAAATAAAGTTGAACAAATGCTCAGTGTGGACAGGTTCTTTGCCAGACATGGGTGGCCTTAGTGCTATGTGCTGGCTGGCTTTTAAGCTTTTCATCTTTCAAACGGTCTCCTTATCATTTTGGTGTCAACCCAGTCTTACTTGTTGAATATGGAGAAGTCAAATTTCCAACCTAGGCAGCGAATGGCACGATCGTAAGGTGCCCGAGTAGCAAAATTGTCCAGCTCATCCTGCGGGAGGGTGACAGACTCTGCTTCACTGCTATTACTATTTTCCAGGTAGAAACGGAGGGTGATGTGCAGCTTCCCTTTCTTGTCTTTGATGAGAACCAGATCTTCTAGGTCACCCTCCAGAAGCCCATCAAGAGACTTCAGCTGATAGGTATCCAGCAAGCCATTGTTGATTGCCCTAAGACAGAAAAGTAGGGAACACAAGAGACACATTGTAAAACTGGATGGGAAATAACACAGAATTTGTATAGAGACATCCAGAACAAGTGTATATCTTCGCTGCTCCAAAAGTATCCTGGCCAGCCAAACAGCACAATACATCCACTGGCTGCTACCTGATGAAAGCCCCACCTTCACTCACAATACTGCACTATAGCACATAAGAGTAGAACAATCTTGGCAGGTCTTTCAGCTAAATAAACTACTAGCGCTACCTCATAGCCTTATTAATAGTTGTGACACTATTAATCTTAAATACCAAGTTTACTACTCCTTAATTCTGCAGAAATGCTCCTTTTAAAAATATATTTTAAGTACCCTCATTTTATCTTCTGTCTCTTGATAGCGGCTCAGTGGTTAAGAAGCTTGCTTTGTTAGCTAGAAGGCTGGCAAGTCAGCAGTTTACCTGGGTACTGCTTGATGGATTGAGCACCTGTCTCTGTCCCAGCTCTTGGGAACATGAAAGGCGCTTCATTTGGGCATTCCCTGAGCAGTTGCTTTTGCAAAAATCCTTTCAACCCAGAATAATTTCTGACACAAAATTATTATTATATATTTCAACTTCAGTTATTTTTGTTGTACTACGCTGATTTTAGACCATAATATTGACTGATTGATAGCAATATACTTCATTCAGTTTCTTACCTCAGATCGCCAACGTAATGCGTTGCCCAAGAGAGTCGAACCCGGGAGCGGCTCACCATGTGGACAAAATTGGTGACACCCAAAACATTTTCTGCTGTCTCAAAGGCAGAGTTTCCCCGGCCCAAAATCAAGACAGACTGGCCAACAAAATCTTCTGGGTCAACAGACACAGATTCATAGCCCTCTAGATATTCTGAACCAGGGAAATTCACTTCATGGGGAATCCATGTTCCTGTAGCTACCAGAAGAACACTGAAACACAGAGTAAGGATTTCAAGCAGGTTTTCAATTTCAATTTCAAAAATTCTCACATGCTGTTAAAAATGAAATCCTAAACTGAGCTTAACAAACAACTCAACTTAGAGTTATGTACTTGCAAACCAATTCAGTAGAAATCTACGAAAAGGAACCAAATAAGAGGAGAAAGTGCAAGATACTCTGTTATCTGCAAATTGCACTGTTTTCACTGTTTATCACCACTGTACATAAATCAGACATTTGCTTTGATGCTTGAGGCACAAATCCCTACAAGCATCTCTTCCTCTACTGAGTTATAAAAATAGAATACATCAATTAACTAACAAGCAGTGTGTTGCCTGAGGTGCTCCATGCACTCTCAGTAATGATGGCAACAGCCCTCCATATGGGCAGTAACATAACAAAGGTGTACAAGAGTTAAAAATGACATACCCTTTCTAGGTACCACTACTTCACTGTCTGTTTGCTCCACATTATTTTTTCAAAGTTACTTGCATAAAGAAACCATGGCCAGGAAAGGCTATATTTGTAAGGAAAAGTTATATCTCAACACTCATTCATCTGGCTCTACAGGCCTTCATTATCTGGCTACCCTCACCAAATGAGGTAAGGTGATGGATAAAGAGAGCCTTTTTACTAGTTGAATCAAGTCTACAGAAAGCTCCCCACAAAGAGGTTCAACTGATGTCTGGTCTTTTCTCCACCAGGTGAACTCTAACCCGGTGGTGGCTAACCTTGGCACTCCAGGTGTTCTCGGACTTCAATTCCCAGAAGCGCTGATCAGCGGGTATCCTGACATGGGCTTCTGGTAATTGAAGTCCAAGAACAACTGGAGTGCCTAGGTTAGCCACCATTGCTCTAACCCAGGGGTTCCCCACCTACAGTCCTTGGGCCAATCTGGCCCATCGCCGCTGTCCTTGGAAATGGACACATTTACAACAGTCATAAAATGTGCCCATGCATGCATAAATGCATTTACGTCAGCTGTAAATGTGCCTGTCATAAACACAGTAGCAAGCTCATTTATTTCCATTTCTGGAGGGCATGGTTTGGCCTGCTCAGCTGACCGGGGTGTGTGGTCAAGCGCACAGCATAAAAAGGGGTTGGGAACCCCTGCTCTAACCCTTCCAAGAATTTTAGGAGCTGTCTTAGTTGTCCTACAACTTGGCACTTTCATCCCTCTGCTAGTTTTAAATTCGGCTATATCTACAGATGTGGCTTAGTCTTTGCTACTAGCTTTATCTTGCTTTTATATTTTTGCTGTCTTGATAGCTGAATTGCTGTACTTAAGCTATTTAGCAGAATGCACACAATCTAGAAACTCTGCTTAGTGGGCATCTTAAAAAGTTGAATCCATCCATCCATCTAGCAGCCAATCACGGTTGCATAACCAGGACCTACAGTGATAGACATTTGAGCCATCTTCAAATATTTGAAAGGTGATTATGTGGAAGACTGAGCAAGCTGGGTGTTTTGTTTTTTTTTGCTGATGCAGAGGGCACAGCCTTAAGTACTGGATTCAAATTATAGAACAGAAGATTCCAGCTAAGTGTTAGAAAAAACCTTCTGATGGAAAGTAGACAGTAGAACTAACTACCTCAGAAGATACTAGTTCTTCCTTCATTAAAAAGTGGACAGGGATGTTTTAGCTTAGATTTTCTGCTGTAGTAGGAAGTTCCACTTTCTTCTTCTTATAGTGCCATATCTGATTCCGAATATTGGTGATCATCATGGTGATCAGTCGTGAAGATTGCCCTGGGAACAATATAATGCAGTGGCCTTCTGCATCACAGCATGACACCCATACCTCTGATCCAGTCCCATGAGTCACTTTCTGGTCCTGAGCCCTTTTGGTGCACAAAGTCCTCCTCAAGCCCAGGCCAAAATTGATGAAGCTTTTGCCCTCCATCAAGATGGATTCAAGTGGGATTTAATCCTCTTGGGGCCCATCATCCTTCCCTGGGGATTTTGCCACCCAAGGCTATTAGTCCTCATGGTTGTCAGGTGATATAACCGCCGCCTGATGATCAGCACTGACTTTCTGATACTACAGTATGGTCTACTCTATTACCATAGCACACTGATGGCGAACCTTAGCACTCCAGCTGTTCTTGAACTTCAATTCCCAAAAGTCCTGATCAGCAGGAGTGTTGACTGGGGCTTCTGGTAATTGAAGTCCAAGAACACCTGGAGGGACAAGGTCTGCCACCACAGCCATAGCAGGGTATCCTGGCCAGACTGGTCCACTTTATAGCCATACTTCTTATGAACACAATTCTAGTACTGTATACCTGATGGGAGTTTTTCACTACTTGCCTGCATTTATAGAACTGAGCATTCTGATCAGTCAGGATGAAGAAATGGCCATTCCAAGCTTTGGTGTCTTTCTCCAGCATCACCTGGGTGATGGATGTATTATAGAGTATCTGAAGGTCTAGCATGAAAGCAAAATCTGTTAAATAACGCACCATGGTGTCTGCATCAGGAAAGAAATCACGAGAGTAATGTCGGAAGAGCAGTCGGCTATCATGGCTGAGAAGTGAGTTCCAATCATGCCGAAGGTTGAATTCACTGTTGGACTTGCCCGTATAACGTTTGTTGATACTAATCAGCTTGCGATGGCGGGGATAGAGAGTAAAGAAACGTCCTGGCGCATGGCCACGTTCAAACACCACATAGTCACGGCCTGCATGTTGGAGAAAATAGGCCATCTGCAGTCCTGAGGGTCCAGCCCCAATAATGCAGTAATCATGATAAAGAAACTTGTGAGAACAGGAAGAGGCCACAGACAAGGCAAAGGTTAAGAGAAGTTCTTGCACACACTTGGATGGGAACGGCAACATATTGGTGGCAGTGAGGTTACATCAGTTCAAGGCACTTTGAAGAAACTAATATTTTAAAAATAAAATGCATTGTGAATGTCACATCTGCTTAATTGTCCTGGGTAATATAGATGCATCATGCTTAATGTTGTGTTTTGACCTTTCTCTGACATTTATTAGAAGAAAGTTTTGCTGTGAGCTAACACCTGTCAAAAGAAAAGAAAAGCACAAATTAAAAACCATGTGTTTCTTTTGAAAATCACCATGATTTCCCATTGTGAAGCACCTTCTCCTAGCAGTTCATCACACAAAGCAAAATGTCCCCTGTAGACCTATGTTGCTTGTGCTGCCATTTCTTGAGCTCTTAGTAGCAAATGTCACTTGTTAAAATTGTCACTTGTCACTTGAGTAGGAAGAAGTGGTGATTTTGGCCAGAATCTTATTGCTCTGTTGCTTGAGTGATGGAGCTATTTTTGGAAGCTTGAATGGAAAGATGTCTAGTATCTTCTTGTGCAAGGGCAGGCTTCGCTTAAAGTCAGAGAGGCAATTTCCAGCTGATGCAATGGTAAGCTCATGATCACAGAACTCATAGTAGTTATGCATATTAGTATAGGATTCTGTCTGCAGATTCTAAGTCTGATGACAACAGATATGCAGAAAGCCAACTGGATGTGTTGGGTGAATAGCTCCCAGGTCACGAAAACACAGGCTCAAAGCTTGCATTTTGGACAGCTTGTAGGGGTAGAACTATTATTTCTGTCCATCACAGAATTACTCTGCCTGATAGGCCAATCATTGTGTGGCTGCCTGTATACCTGATGTGTATAAATCAGGGTTCTCAACCTGCAGCCCAAGGGCCGGATCCACCCCACAGCACCATTTCATGTGCTCCCCCCTCCTGCCACCACCACTGGGAGCTGTGAAAACAGCCGTAAATGGATTTGCGGCTGTCATAAACACATTTCATTCATTTCATTTCATTCATTTATTCGATTTCTATACCACCCTACTCGGTACAACCGACTCAGGGCGGTTTACAGAGACCGTACATTACATATAAAATAATCAAAAAATATAACATAGTCAAAGTCAAACAACATAATCAACCAATAAATTTAAAACACATTTACGACAGACACACCTGCATTTTACGTCAGCATCTACAGCAGGTGGAACCACCAATCCAGCCCGCTCAACTGTCTGAGAGAGCATGACCTGGCCCATGGCTTTAAAGGTTGAGAACCATTGGTATAAATTGATACCATGAGGCTTCACTCTTATGTCTGATGAAGTGGATTTGATCCATGAAAGTTCACATTTACATATAGTACACAAGATGTGGTCTAACTAGTGCTGAATAGAGGGGGAGTAGTGGTATCTCGTGGTTTTGGAGACACACGTCACGCTGTTGACTCATATTTAGCCTGTGATCTACAACAATCCTCGCTTGTAGTACTACTGAGCCACATTATTGTCATTGTTGTTATTGGATTTGTATGCCCCCCACTCGACAATGCAATCAGGGTGGCTCACAACAATACTACATCTAATACCGTACATTATACATATATTGTAATACAATAAAATAAGATACAATTAGCATACAATAATAGAAATAAACCACAGTATCAAGAACATCACATAACTCAAAACATCACAAATCAACTGCCATCATAAAACATTTTAAAAAGTCAGTCATCTAAAAAATTCTTCATCTCCCCATCTTGTAACTGTGAAAATGGAAAATATGGAAAATGCATAGCACCTGACTGTATCTCAAGCTGTTCACTTTATGCTAAGGCACCTTATGCAGTCCTTGCTCAAAAGCCAGTCATATCAACTCTAGGGTGTGGTTCTCATCTCTGTTTACAGCCAAAGAGTCAGCGCTGTCTGCGCCTGTGGACGTTTCCATAGACATGTGGCAGGCATGACTAGATGCTAGAGCACACAGAACGCTGTTACTTTCCCACTGCAGTGGTACCTATTTATCTACTCCTAGGTTGGCACTAGCTGGGGCACTCTGTTGTGCAACATCGGGTCTCAAACTGCTGACCTGTCAACCTTCCACTCGTCAAATTCAGCGTCTTAACCACCAAGACACCTTAGAAAAAGTTATGAATCTCAAACTCTTTAAGCAGTGAGAATAGCAGGAGCTGAGGTGGGTTGTAGGGGCAGAATCCTGGTACCCAAGAAGCAGGTGATCCCTGCCCCACAATCACCTCCATCATCCTCTGCGGGAAACTGCCCCACTGCTGATATTATTGTCTTGGAGGTTGGTCCTCCTTCTCATTCGCCCTCAGGTTTTGGTCAAAGCTGGGTCAGTCTGGCAAAGGAGGAAGCAGAGGGCCCTGGTGATGCAGTGGTTAAACTGCCTGAGTTGGCTCTGCCAAGTAGGGCGGTATAGAAATTCAAATATAATAATAATAATAATAATAATAATAATAATAATAATAATAATAATAATAATAATAATAATAATAATAACAGCCAGAACGTTGTGAGTTTGATCCTGACCAGGACCCAAGGTTGACTCAGCCTTCCATCCTTCCAAGGTCAGTAAAATGAGTACCCAGCATGTTGGGGGTAAAAATGTAAATTAACTTTGTGAAGCGCCCAGAGTGCACCAAGCCAAGTGTGCCCAAACCTTTTGGGC